>OY757015.1:88688925-89288925 GCA_963580285.1 Lucinisca nassula | reverse complement strand
AGGCACATGTAGCACAAAAAGAAATCACCCACCCTTAGGGTAGGTGATTTTTTTATGCTACAAATGCCTGTGGCAGCCATGAGCTGATGCCTTCATGACATTAAAGGTTATTAAGTGAAACTTGTTACGCTTTCAGAGGGGAATTGCAGAATGCAAGACCCATAACCCTGTCACCAGCATTTACGGAGTTGCTTCATTACTTTCCTTCTTTATTTTTGCTGAAAAAAGCTTGTCTGGAGCATATCTCTGAAAGTGTGAAAGTGAATCTATAGGAGGGAATTAAATGAAACTTGATTCATTGATAGATGGCCACCAGGGGAAGGGCAGAGTGCAACAACAGTAACTCTGTCACAAGAAATGTCAGAGCTATTTCCCTTCCAAATTTTTAGCTCACCTGAGCACGAAGTGCTCAAGGTGAGCTATTGGGATCGCTTTTTGTCCGTTGTCCGTCCGTCCGTCTGTCCGTCAACAATTTCTTTAAATGACATCTCCTCCTAGGCAAATGGCCGGATTTCAAAATCATTTCACAGAAATGTTCCTCGGGTGACCCTCTACCAAAATTGCTAAAATGGTTCTGCTCCGCTGAACAAAATGGCTGCCAGAGCTAAAAATAGAAAAACCTTTAAACGACATCTCCTCCTAGACTAATGTCCCGATTTCAAAATAATTTCACAGAAATGTTCCTTGGGTGACCCTCTACCAAAATTGCTAAAATGGTTCCGCTCTGCTGAACAAAATGGCCGCCACATCTAAAAACAGAAAAACCTTAAAACGACATCTCCTCCTAGGCAAATGGCCGGATTTCAAAATCATTTCACAGAAATGTTGCTCTGGTGACCCTTTACCAAAATTGCTAAAATGGTTCTGCTCCGCTGAACAAAATGGCCACCAGAGCTAAAAATAGAAAAACCTTTAAACGACATCTCCTCCTAGGCCAATGTCCCGATTTCAAAATAATTTCACAGAAATGTTCTTTGGGTGACCCTCTACGAAAAATTGCTAAAATGGTTCCGCTCTGCTGAACAAAATGGCCACCACATCTAAAAATAGAAAAACCTTAAAACGACATCTCCTCCAAGGTCAATGTCCCGATTTCAAAATAATTTCACAGAAATGTTCCTTGGGTGACCCTCTACCAAAATTGCTAAAATGGTTCCTCTCTGCTGAACAAAATGGCCACCACATCTAAAAATGGAAAAACCTTAAATTGAAATCTTCTCCTAGGCAAATGGCCGGATTTCAATATCATTTCACAGAAATGTTCCTCTGGTGACCCTCTACCAAAATTGCTAAAATGGTTCTGCTCCGCTGAACAAAATGGCTGCCAGAGCTAAAAATAGAAAAACCTTTAAACAACATCTCCTCCTAGGCTAATGTCCCAATTTCAAAATAATTTCACAGAAATGTTCCTTGGGTGACCCTCTACCAAAATTGCTAAAATGGTTGCGCTCTGCTGAACAAAATTGCTGCCACATCATAAAATAGAAAAACCTTAAAACGATATCTCCTCCATAGCCACTGGCCGGATTGCAAAATCATTTCACAGAAATGTTCCTCGGGTGACCCTCTACCAAAATTACTTAAATGGTTCTGCATGGCTGAACAAAATGGCCGCCAGAGCTAAAAATAGAAAAACCTTTAAATCACATCTCCTCCTAGGCCAATGGCCCGATTTCAAAATAATTTCAACGAGAGGGTCCTTGTCTGACCCTCTACCTAAATTGCTAAAACGGTTTCGTTTTGCTGAACAAAATGGCTGCCAGAGTTAAAAATAGAAAAACTATTAAACGACATCTCCTCCTAGGCCAATGTCCCGATTTCAAAATAATTTCACAGAAATGTTCCTTGGGTGACCCCACTACCAAAATTGGTAAAATGTTTTTGCCCTGCTGAACAAGATGGCCACCAGATATAGAAATAGAAGAACCTTTAAAAGATATCTGCTCTTAAGCCAATGGCCTGATTTCAAAATCATTTGACAGGAATGTTCCTCGGGTGACCCTCTACCAAAATTGCTAAAATGGTTCTACTCCGCTGAACAAAATGGCCACCAGAGCTAAAAATAGAAAACCTTTAAACAACATCTCCTCCTAGGCCAATGGCCTGATTTCGAAATAATTTCACAGAGACAGTCTTTGGCTGACCCTCTACCAAAATTGCTTAAACAGTTCTGCTTTGCTGAACAAAATGGCTGCCATACTTTTGCAGAAATGTTCCTAGGGTGGCCCTCATCCAAACTTGGGAAAATGGTTTTATTCCAATGAACAAAATGGCCACCAGAGTTAAAAATAGAAAAGACCTGCAGATGACAGCTTCTCCTAGTCCAGTGGCTAGATTTCGAAATAATTTTACTGAAATGTTCCTTGGGTGACGTTTTACCAAAGCTGCTAAAATGGTTTCCCTTGCTGAACACAATGGCTGTTGGATATTATTATTTTAGGTCTAGCCTGCCCAGGCAAGGTGGTGCAATTTGGACCATCTATGCACATGAACTATATTGGTTTCTTTTGGTGGCAGGGCTTGAGATGTCTTCTCAGTGTTGGGTAAAATTCCAACAAAATTGGATACAACATCTTCAAAATGACCTAAATACTGTTGACTGAGACGTAAAATCTCAATTTAAACAAAAAAGGCATAAGAGGACCAGTCTGATCTGGATCCACACTGTTTGCAATAATGACTTTAAAGTAACCAGCCAACACAAAGCAGAAGATAATTCTGAAGGGTTAAACAGAAACATCTTAATCTCTCTTTGAAATTGTACATTTATATAAAAACAACAAGGTTTTAGACCTGTCAAAATATCAACAGGCAGTTGAAGATAAGACTATTATACATATATAGCTCTGTCACTGCTTGCATAATATGGTATGAATCAGTAGGACTCAAAACAAACTGTGAAGTGACTAATATTGTTATGCCAGAAGGTATACATATTAAATTGTGCAGTGACTCTGGCTCTCATTGTATAATAGAAATCACTTAGAGGTTAGGACCCAGGTGTTTGACCTTGTTATAAACAGAGCTGCAAACATGGGCTAGTTAACTACTAGGCTCTTGAAAATAATATAGGTGGCTTAAGGATCTGTGCTGCAGTATACAGAATCAGCACCAAAAACTGTTTATTTTTAATTGAGTGATGTAGATAAGGGGGGTATAGGTTGATAGTTAAAGGATAATTTTCCTTATCAATAAAACATGTTGTGGGTATTTATTAGAACCACCTTGCTCTTAATGAATATATACACACCATACATTTTTATCAAAAATAAGGGAGACTTTAGCTAATGTAACACTAAATACCCACCATATCTACAGCTCTAGGAACTAAAGATTTGACTGATTGACTGTTTTAAGTTTAATGACACGTCAACCCTTGTGGGTCATTTTGTGTCCTCTCAGAGAAACGGAGAAAAGAGGTAGGAGAGATAGTAGAGGATATGAAAGTGAGGGACAGAGGAGAAGAGGCAAATGAATGGAAGGAAGTGTATATAAAAACAGAAGAAATAACATTCCCCCCTCTACCCATACTTGCAGCAAGGACAGTAGGCCTTGTCCAACTGTGAGCCAATATCAGTTGGACACAACAGTGATGCAAGATACACTTATAGAGATTTAATTACAGTATTAATAAATGAATTCTGAGCCAAGGCACAGAAAAGAATCAAGCTGGCATAAACTATTGGCATGCCTAAATAGCGTTGACATGGATGTAAAGCTCAACACAAACAAACAAATTAACCCTTGCCCTGCTGAGCTTGGATATGCCTTATCTTTCAACTTCTTGGCTTCTAAAGAAGCCATCTGATCAAGATTTACACTTACATTCAGTTTGTGAATTTATAGGAATAAATCACTTCATTTTAACCCAGTTTGTGTGGAAAACTTAGAATGGGATACTGGCAACCGGGGATTGGCAAACAGTGAAGGCCCAGATCAGATGTTGCAGAACTTGACGTCTGATCTGGGCCTACATTGTTTGTAAAAGGTTCTGCCATTTTCCATATTAGGGGTTGAGGTTGACAAAACAGAGTAGACCTAGAACAGATGCCACAGAATATGGCCTCTGTCTTATCAAAGTCTACTTTGTTACTTACAGTGTAGGAAATTTTGAGTCAGATGCTGCAGAATGTGGCGTCCAATCGGAATTTACACATTTTGCTTACAGTACAGAAATGTAAAAGTAATAAGCGAAATGTAAAAAGTCTATACCGCAATTCAGGATCATTTTCCTAGCCTACATTTTGACACAATTGGCCCATCAGTGCTAATAGTGCTTTGAAATATGCTATTGTTTCCCAAAATAAAACTGACTTCATAACGAACTTAAGTGTTTATGCTCAAAAATCTAATGTCATTATTTCCAAAAACAAAACTTAACGTCATTTATATTCAAATACAACAACTCCAGTGTAAACTAACACAATTTCATGTTATCAGAAAATTAGTGCTAGAAGCTTCTATGGTGAAATGATTAAACTACTTGGCTAATAAACCCAGTTTCATTGGTTCAGTCCCAAGCTTCTCCACACTTGAGGCGTTTTTGATGCCGAGAACCCACATCCTTTGAACACAGTGACTGAATTTAAGAAAAAATTTACAAAATCTCCACCTAAGTTCTTAAATGGTTCTGCTACATTGAACAAATAGCACATAGACAAAAATAAAAAAATCATCAAAAGATAATACAACTTGACTCAGGTGAGCGAATTAGGTCCATCATGGACCTCTTGTTGCAATATTAGGCTTGTCCAGAGCATATCTCTAAAAGTATTTAAGATAAATAAATGAAACTTGACACAATGATAGAGAGCTATGAAGAGAATTCATTACGCAAACACGCCTATACAAATACATTGCCACCTTTATCGCCGAAAAAATAAAAATTTTATGATGAAAAATTGTGATATGTTTCTTATTTTTGCTCCAAATATGAATTGTGGGCACTCATTAGAACCCCCTCATCGAGGCGGTTCTAACGAGTACCCACAATCTATATTTTAGAGCAGAAATAAGAAAAATATGGTATACCCCCGGAAACCCCAGTTTTACTATATAAAAGTGGGGTTCTAGGGGGTCAAAATTATATAGGCGTGTTTTCGTGATGTGCAAAATGCAGGAACCATAACCCTATCTACAGTATTTATGGAATAAAAAGCTTGTCTGGAGTATATCCCTGAAAGTATAGAAGGGAAGTTTCAAAAATGAAACTTGATACATGTACATTAATAGACAGCCATCAAGGGAAGTGCAAAGTGCAAGGGCCATGATTCTATTACAAGTAATTATAGAGTTATTTCCCTTTCTAATATTTGCATTACTGGTACATGTAGTAAGCTTGTTCGGAGCATATCTCTGAAAGTATTGAAGATACATGTAAATAAATAAAACTTATCGCAGAATGCATGAACCATAACCCTGTCAGCAGTATTTACAGAGTTACTGCCCTTCTTAATTACTGCAATAAAAAGCTTGCCCAGAGCATATCTCTGAAAGTTTTAATTGGACCACCATATTTAACCTATTGTATGCGGATAATCCCTAAAGGGGTACCTTGGCAAACAGTGCAGGCCCAGATCAGATACCGCAGAATGCAGCTGGCCTGCACTGTTTGCTAACAGAATTTTTCGTCAAAAATAGAATAAAAACAAAAAATAGGCCTGACACCCCTTAAATGATAAATGGACTTGTCCAACATATTGCAGTGGAAGAGTTCGCTAGTATACAATGGATGAACTCTTTCAGTAAAATAACCATCCTACTACTCCGCATCTTTGGGGAGCATCCGTCAGTTTCACTGATTCTCTTGTTCATAATATTTATTTATCTACAAATAGATACGGTAAATGGCATTGTCCTTTAACCCTTTTTGTACCAAATGGAATCTTCCTCCTTCTATATGCCAGGAGTGAATTCCAAAATTAAGGGATGTCAGGTTGCGTTTTCTTCAAAAATTTATTTGGCAGATGGCTTAACATTTTGTAAACAGTGTAAACCTGATCAGATGCCGCAGAATGATCAGATGCTCATTCTGTGGCATCTGATCTGGGTCTTCACTGTTTGCCAAGTACCCGTTTTGGAGTTTCCGGTACAAAAAGGGTTAAATGTGGATAAATGGAGAAAAGTGTTTTTTACCAACCACAAAAAAGCTCCATAAATTGGGCTTAGAAAAATTTGTTTGATTCCAATTTCTAATTGTTGTGACTGTCATTTTGATCAATCAACATAAATTTGACATTCATGTAATGTATGATATGCCATCATGTACTGTACACATCGCCTAATTATTAAGCAAACAGTCACTAATTTATTAATTGGGAGTATAAGGAGGGTTTTGATTGGTGAGGTGTCTGTCAATCAAGCCTGACCTGAGTTGACTAGATTCCTGTCGACATGCAGTAAAATTGTAACGAGCAACGAAATATGTTGTTGCATCAACAGACAATTTTAAAACTGACATCTGTTTGTACATGAACTTGCCAATGTTGAATCGATTTCCTTGTCCTAGCATGTCTTTGAAAAATTATTTAACAAATAAAGCATAATCTGCTCTAAAAAAAATCTGTGGTGCTTACAAGGTTAATCCTTATCTTGCTGTTCACAACAACCCGATCTTTGCAAACAGTGTAGATCCAGATCAGATGGCTTCTGATCAGGATCTACACTGTTTGGCATTCAGTTTATGAATTTGTAGCAATAAATTACATCAAGTAATTTGATTGGTTGATAGACAGAAATGGGTGTGGCTTAAATGAATATTCAGCAAGATAAGGGTTAAGAACATTCCTGTTTAGTTCTGATAGTTTCACTGATCAATGTAGAGTTGATCAGTGGTCATTTGCATGAAACTGTTGATGATTGATTACAAGATCTTAGTCAAGTCTGACCACTAATAAATACATTTTGTAGGTTACCCTAAAAATCATAAATGTTCAGACACCTTGAGAACTTGCTGTAGATCCCCACAATTTTTTAACAAAATTTGTTTCATGATCCAGCAAGGAGTACAATAGGTACAAATGGAATGGCAAACAGTGTAGACACTGATCAGACTGCTCCTTCAGGAGCAGTCTGATCTGGTTCTGCACTTTTTGTTTAGGTCTATCTGTCCCAATACTTAGGATCATTACATATTTCCATATTTATTCGGACACCTGCCTCCTATTGTTATGTTGAGTCTAAAAATAGCTGGATGAGTGGCAAAAAGTGTAGTCTCTGATGAGCATTCTGCAGCATTTCATCTGGGTGTACACTGTTTGCTCAGGCCTGTCTGTCTGAATTCTTATGGTAAATATGGTATTTAAGGTCATTATGTCAAGTCACTGGGGTGAGATACCTGTGGTCCCAGAAACAGATTCTGGTATTGCTGCCATCGAGAGAGAACAAATGACAAAGCTGAGACCTATGGATATAGAGGGACCTCGACTACACCAGCCCTCCAGCAGGCATTATCCTCCTACCTCAGAGTAAGTAACCCATTGTACACCATAACCGCTTTATAAAACTTTTGTTTTGGTCCAAAGTAGAAATTGTGTTGCCTAAATAGCAATGTTGTATCCAGACAAAAATGCACAGATTATATACATGTAGAAAAATGATCAAAAAGGATAATTTTTCTACACACTCTCAAAGCTGGAAAGTTCCACTGGTCCACTTACCATGAAGAGTAAAAATTTTGGAGAGCTAGTGAAAATTTTGTCTAGTCACTATGAAATTTACTGAAATCTACAAGCCCTTTAGGGCAGCGCAAGGATACAGTTACTTCACAAGACGATATATATCACGAGAAGACATTCCTTAAAGTCAGCAGTGAAGAAATATTCAAATTCAGTCAAACCTTGATAACTCGAATATCTTTGGGACCATAAAATTTGTTCGAAATAAGAGTAGTTCGAATTACTGAGGTTCCATCTTAGTTTCAGGTGGCCCCCACCCATCGGGGCTTGAAGAAATAGATGGGCTGCATGATGCTTCCACGCAGAGCTGAAACAGACCGCATACAACTACTGGTAACCCGCTTAGAGGATCTAAGCCTGCCCAGGCAAAGTGGTGCGAGTTGGACCGTCCATGCTTATAAACCCCATTGGTTTCATTGGGCGGCAGGGTTTGAGATGTCATATCATCTCAATGTCGGGTAAAAGTCCCACAAAATTGGAAGCAACGTCTCGAAAATGACCTATACAGTGTTGATGGGGACGTTAAACCTCAAATCACACAAAATCATAGTTTCAGGTCATGAAGCATAATTTGGATGACCTATATATCTTAATGATTTTCTACAACATAAAGGGCCTCATTGAGGCGATTCTGATGAGTACACACAACATACCTTTTACCGATCAAATCTGGAAAACCTCCCTAAAATCCAAATATCTGGATGTCTTAACCCTTGTCCTGCTAATCCCGGATATGCCTTATTTTTGAAACAATGTAGATCCAGATCAGATGGCTTCTGAAGAAGCCATCTGATCAGGATCTACATTGTTTGCCATTCAGATTGTGAATTTGTTGCAATAATTTGCATCAGATAATCTGATTGGTTGATAATCGGTAGTAGGTGTGGCATATATGAATATTCAGCAGGACAAGGGTTAAGGTATTGGAAGAATTCTCTAGGGACTCCAGAAAAAGTTCGAATTAGCCATGGTAAACAAGCTTTCCGGGTTCAAGTTTTCCAAGTCCCACTGTATTAGTATTTGGTAGTAATTAACTTTATCATATGTCGTCGCTTCTGAGAATATAATAATGCCATGTAATATTTTCGATAATCCACTAGTGGATTAAATATGCATATTAGCTAGATACTTCTTGTAAAGTTATATGTATGATGTCTTTAACGACGTCACATTTACTAATGGCGCAATATTGACATTTTTGTTAAAATCGTGAATAAAATGCATTTTAAATGTCATATGATAAATAAAATCTTGCATTCGTGCTCATGTATTATTGAATTTATTAAACTTGTTGAGGAAAAGGGATAAAATGCTCAGCACAGCCTCGAATTTTATCCCTTTTCCTCAACTCGTTTAATAAATTCAATAATACATGAACACTCATGTAAGATCCTCTATGTAATATACAGCCCAAAATATAGACATTTTTGGGGTCCCTCTTTACCAGTAAACCAAATTAAGAGATGTTCAAAACCTTGTTATAATGAAGGAGGGAGAGCATATAGGCTTTCCTCAGTCCATACATATGTCTGTATGAGGACGCTATATATAGTACTGCTAATGTCATCCCAACTACTTTTTTCAAGAGCATGATTAATTTTGAAACTTGCACAAAAGCATGTATAATTATCTATAGGTTTGGCATTCTCCTATAAGTCAAAGAACTCTTGAACTGACGGTTAGTGAATGATTTACATGCTCCTTGATGAAGAACGCCCCCCCCCCCCCCCCCCTTGAAGAAATAGATGGGCTTCTACGCAGAGCTGAAACCGACCCGCACGCGATTACTGGTAAACTGCTGCGAGGATTTAAGCCTGCCCAGGCAAAGCGGTGTGCGTTGGCCCGTCCATGGTATATGGTACACCCTATTGGTTCCATTGGGCGACAGGGCTTGAGATGTCATTTCATCTTAATGGCGGGTAAAAGTCCCACAAAATTGGAAGCAACATCTCCAAAATGACCTGTACAGTGTTGACGGGGACATTTAACCTCAAATCAATCAATCAATCAAATCTTGATGAAGATAGAAATGAGCATTAGGAAAACATGTCATACAAAAATGTCAAATACATTGTAAACTTTACCTCTGAAAAATCAAAATTTTTTAGATGCAGAATTGTGATATTTTCCCATTTCTGCTCAAAATATAGATTGTGGGTACTCGTTAGAACCGCCTCATCGAGGCGGTTCTAACGAATACCCACAATCTATATCTCAGAGCAGAAATGTGAAAAATAAGGTTTACCCCTGTAAACCCCAGTTTTACTATATAAAAGTGGGATTCAAGGGTGTCAAAATTATACTGGCGTGTTTTCGTGCTCGGATAGACTGATCTTTCACTTAAGGATTTTGTACTTTCTGTTGTTAACTATTTTATGCAGATATGTAATACCATAATGATCATGTGTATTTGGACAGATAGGCCTAAGCAAACAGTGCAGACCTAGATCAGACTGATCCTGAAGGAGCAGTCTGATCAAAGTCTTCACTGTTTGCTGTTCTGTGGGCAACTTTTGGACTACTTGCTGAATCGTGAAACTAATTTGTTACTATTTTAGATGAACTGCAGCAAGTCCTCAGTGTGTCTGAATTCTTAGGATATTTATGGAAACAATTTTCTTGAGGCCATAGCACTGTTGATCACATGCAGTCTGCCTCACAATGCCCATGTTCAATAGGTCACTGCCTGCCGAGAAGTTTCAAATAGATCCCCTTACTCTACACACCATACGTCTCATCCAGCATGCGAAGAAGTTACGAAGTTTGATAAACAACATCACACAACAACATCAACTACAACAGAATCAGGACCAGGTAAACTGTTTTTTTTTTATTACGATATCACATCAGTGTGACACACCGTAAAAATCCTAAAATTTCGGACACCGTGAAGACTTGCTGTAGTGCTCCTAAAAGTTTAACAAATTTGTTTTGCAATCCTGCAAGGAATACAAAAGGTGCAGACGAAATGGCAAACAGTGTAGACCCTGATCAGACTGCTCAGGAGCAGTCTGATAATCTGATCTGGGTCAGCCTGAGCAGACTGATAAGGGTCTACACTGTTTGCCATTTGCTTTATAGTCTATCCGTCCCAATACTTAGGATCATTACAGTAGTGCCTTCTTTCGTATTTCCAAAAGTGTTATTTTTCTGATGAAAAATTGTGATATTTTTTTTTATTTGTACTTTGTTTGTTTGTTTGATTTGAGGTTCAACATCCCCGTCAACCACAGTATAGGTCATTTTGGAGAAGTTGCTCCCAATTTTGTTGAACTTTTACCCAACATTGAGATGAAATGACATCTCAATCTCAAGCCATGTCGCCCAATGAAACCAATAGGGTTTATAAGCATGGACGGGTCGACTCGCATCGCGGTTCCTGGACAGGCTTAGATCCTCTAAGCGGTTTACCAGCAGGGATTTTCCTAGTGCAACTTTGGGGCCGATAATCTGCCCCTATTTTTCCCAATTTAGAGACAGATATTCCCAAATTTTATGACAACTTTCCCAATTTCTGATGTTGTGCTACATTTTGATAAAAAATTCATGAAAATTGAACCAAAATTGACAAAGTTACAGCTGAATTAAATTCCCAACTATAAATATTAGCGAGCTGTTTTTCCCAAACCCAGTGGCCCCTGGACCCTGATTCTGAAGGGTAGGAAAATCCCTGACCAGTACTAGTGTGCTGCCGGATTCAGCTCTGCGTGGAAGCATCATGCAGTCCATCTTTTTCTTCAAGCCCCAATGGGCGGGGGCGGTTTTATTTGTACTCCAAGTATAGGTTGTGGGTGCTCGTTAGAACCGCCTCATTGATCTATATGTTAAAGTTGCAATTACATTTCCTAAAATTTTCAAAGAATTTTGAGGAAATGGACTTTAGCGTCCATCCAAATCCTCTCATATCATGTATCTGCATTTGTACAGTACATGTATATGTATGTTGAATTTGTTATTTCTGAATAAATATGTTTAAATCAAAATTTCAGGTTTTTTATCCAAAAAAATCATCTGTTATTGTCATTGTCAACAATGTCAGCAACATTGTATAGTGATAATGATATTGATAGTGTTCTACATTTTGTGCCTTGAACATTGAAATAATTTGCTGAGGTAAATTGTTCTTAGAAAATATGGGACACTCCAAAATGTATTGAGCCGCATGTAATCAAACGGCCTCCACCCATTGGGGCTTGGAGAAATAGATTCATTTGGCTGCATGATGCTTCCATGCAGAGAAGCCTGAAACCGACTGAACATTAGTACTGGTTAGATGGTTAAAGCCTGCCCAGTCCCGATGGACGGGGCAAAGTATGTGTACTATACTTTTAAACTACCTAAGTATATTAGCTTGTCGAGGAAAAGTGTTGTTAAGTAAACTGACTGACTTGCTATCACCTAAACAGTGTTGACTTGGCCATCAAAGTGGATCCAAACCAAGTGAACTGTAGCCAAAGATGTGGCTATCATGATTCATGATAATAATAAAGTATCTTATTATACAGAAGATGATGGACTATGATACCAGCTACCCAGATGCCCCACCCATCCCTGAGTACACAGGACCTGAGCTGAAAAGGAAATCCCTACAGGGGCCAATCCCTTTTATGGAGAAAGACCTGGAAAGGTGACTTTATGGGCTGGCCAATAGCACACTACTGTCAATACTCTAAATATATTCAGGACAAAAGTACCCGAGAAAGCAGTTTCGACCCAGATCAGACTGCTCCTTCAGATCAGACTGAAGGAGCAGTCTGACCAGGGTCTACACTGCTTGCCATTTTGTATAAATATGAATGTGCATTTTGACATATGGCTGTATAATTAATCACCATGCTCAAACTTTAGGACATTTTAGGATAATTACAGTAGCCTGTAGCATTATTTAAATTTTTGAGAATTTACAAAGTTTGCTGTTGCCTTAGTGTCATTCACACTATAGACGCTGATTGCTATTGCCACTGACAAAAAGCTACAGTAGAACTTCGATGGCTCAAACAACGATGGCTTGTTTACCATGAATGAGTCGAACCCGTTCTTGAGCCCCTAGCGAAATCCTCTACATAAGAAATAGTGGGAGATAATTAAGGAGATTTTAGTCTTTTATCTTGCAAATGTATGCTGTGTGTACTCATTAGAATCGCCTCAATGAGGCGATTCTAATGAGTACACTCAGCATACATATTCATTATAGAACACCGAAAAGATGTCTAAAAATACCTCGTTATGCCTCCTGACAGTAACCCTCAGTGGCTCGAACTACTCCTGTCTCGAACAGATTTTCGAGGTCCCAAAGGTGTTCGAGCCATTGAAGTTTGACTGTATGTTATTTCTTGTGCAATAACTGGGAATCAGTTATTGCACATGCTACATTGTACAATATGGCTTTTAATATGCAGGCTGCTACTTAGTTACCTGTATGGAGGTGTGTCACCTAACTAATCATCTGATTGCACCATGTGATGATTAAGTGCCCTGTCAAACCCTGCTTACAATTTCAGGAATGGTGGTTCCAAATAAATTATGGTAATATAACTACAAAGATGCGTAGCAATAACTTTATAGCTTGATTAGACTATCTATCTTTATCATATGACGTTGCGTCTGAGAGTGTAATAACGCCATGTAATATTTTCTATATTCCACTAGTGGATTAAATATGCAAATTAGCTAGATACGTCCCGTAAGGTTACATGTACAACGTCCTTAACGACGTCACGTTTACTAATGGCGGAATATTGACAATTTTGTAAATAATCGTGAATAAAATGCGTTTTAAATGTCATATGATAAATAGAATCTTGCATTTGTGCTCATGAATTATTTAATTTATTAAACTCGTTGAGGAAAAGGGATTAAATGTTCGGCAAAGCCTCGCATTTTATCCCTTTTCCTCAACTCGTTTAATAAATTCAATAACACATGAACATTCATGTAAGATCCTCTATATCAATAATTTATTAAACTCGTTGTTGAAAAGAGATAAAATGCTCGGCAAAGCCTCGCATTTTATCCCTTTTCCTCACTTGTTTAATAAATTCAATAACACATGAACACTCATGTAAGATCCTCTATATGGTCAAGTGGTAATGAAGTTTTTTTTGCCTCTTAAGGGAAGGTTAAACAAAGGCAGCCAAAGGAGTGAATTTGGTCCCACCCTTTCCCAACATTTAATTGTAACTGTTTTATCCAAAATAAGAATTTACATGAAAACCTGTCCATTGATTGGACATTAACAATGTAGACCCTAACCAGGTGCATAGCCCCTTATAAGGATGTAAAGCAAGGATAATTTGGTGATAATTTATCTCATTTCTTTGGTTAGAAGAAAAAATATGTAGAGCTTTGAGGTACATCGGACAAGGGTCTAGAGTCTAGACTATTTGCATGAAATGGCCTCAGTAGTTCAGTCGAATGCGCGTCTGACAGGTGATCAGGATGCGGGTTCGATACCTGCCAGGGTCAGCAACATTCTTCTGATCATGAAATCTTTTCTACGGTCATTCTCTCCCTTCCGCAATTGTACAGAGGACCCTGGTTATAATTACAGTATTTGTTCTCTAACACTTTAATGTTATAAAGAATTTGTCGCTATAAAGTCACAATGATGAAGTGTAAAATATGTAACTAAGAGCCTTTTTTGCCATAGTTACTCCAAGAAAAAAATGTTGTGGACATTCGTTAGCATGGCCTTGTCTCTAGCTCTACCATTATCAGCAATATTTGTTTTTGGAGAAATACAATGTAAATACCATATTCTTGAATATCTCAACCGAGGTCCCGTCTCTGTATGACCTTAGCTGTTGGTGGGGCGTAAAACCAAAACTCACTCACTCTTGAATATCTCCAATAACCCCACCCATCTGGAGCTACATTCCATTGTGATTGACATTCTAATGAGTGTTGTCATAAAATGTTTGGTTAAAGAGAGTTATCTGTATACATGTATAAATACATTTCAGTGATTTTGTTCGGGGTAAAGGAGAACCTGCTCCAAATATTGATGGTGTGTCTTGTAGACAGCTTCTACGCAGATCTGTAGCAGCCATATTTGCTCATGCTGGCTATGACAGTAAGTCATGTAGAGATTTTTGTAGCTGGCTTACCAGGTCAGCTTAAACCATCACCTGTTTTCTGTCCATCTGTCCATCCATTAGCTTTTCACATTTTCAACAACTCTGCCATAAATTAGCTACTCAAACATTTTGATTTGAAATTCAGAGTGACTGCCATGGCAGCCATCTTGAAAATCAGTTCAAACTTCTTCTCCTGAACCGAAAGGCCAATGGACTCAAAACTTGGTAGGAAGTAGCAAGGTGATCTGTTGGGCGACTAGCAGAACAAAAATAGCTAAAGTGTGACGGTGATCTTGAAATCTGTTTTGAACTTCCTTTTCTGATTCGAAAAACCAATTGGCTCAATCTGGTTAGGAAGTACAGTAAAATTCCGCTATTAAGACCACTTAAAATTAATACTAATTCTGATTTAAAAAGCTTATTTTGAAGGGTGCATGTAATCTGTCTTTGTGTTTTCTGCCCATAGGGTCCTCTGGTCACAGACCACCTTTGGGACTGTTCAAAAGTGGTCTTTAAGACCACTTTTAAACAATCTCAAAGGTGGTCTTAATATAGGAATTTTATTGTATTGGGGTGACTTGAATCAAAAATAGCTAAAATAGTTCCGATCTGAAACCTTCGATGTCTGCAAGCAGATGCAGCTGTTCTGGCATTCCATGAAAATTATGTGCAGAATATAGAAAAAAGAAACCTAAGCGAGTAATATTGTAATCAGATATATTTTACAGGCCATTAATTTCATTTTTAGCTCGGCTGTTCTCGAAGAAAACGACGAGGTATTGTCATAGCTCTGGCGTCGTCTGCGTCGTCGTGCAAAAACTTGGACATTTTGTAACATCTCTTGTCATTACTGAACATATTTACTTGAAACTCGGACTAGTTGTTCATTATGAAAAGGGGGTGCAGCCGAGCGTTTGCACCGGCATGCGGTGCTCTTGTTAAACCACTACAGTAGAATATCAATGGCTCAAAAGCTGATGGCTTTTTTACCATGGCTAATTCAAACTTGCGCTTTAGTCCTTAAAAACTTCTTCTGCCAGCCCAAGATTTGTTTGTTTGTTTGTTTGAATTGAAGTTTAACATCCCCATCAACACTATTTATGTCATTTTGGAGACAATGCTTCTAATTCTGTCGAACTTTTACCTGACATTGAGATGAAATTTTATCTCAACCCTACCGCCAAATGAAACCAATAGGGTTTATATGTATGGACTCTCTGACTCGCATCAATTTGCCTGGACAGGCTCAGACCTAAATGGCAGAAGTATTCAAGTAGTTGAAGTTTTAGTGTATAAATAATCAAGTTGGTGCAGCATATTAAACAAAATTGGAAGCAACGTCTCCAAAATGACCTTTACAGTGCTGACGGGGACGTTAAACCTCAAACAAACAAAGCAGCATATTAAAATTATTTGCTGTGGTTGAATGATCTTTTATCAGGTTGTGCGGAGTCTCTGCTAGAAACACTGACAGATATCACTCATGAGTACTACCTCCAGTTTACCAAACATCTGAGAGGAGCTGCTGATAATGAGGCACAGTCTGGACCCTCAGGATTCCCAGTAAGGTCTTGTATTTGTCATGTGATGCAAAATGATCCCAGAGCATATTTTTACTTTTATATTTTGTTAACAGGCTGAAGCAACAATGGCCAGGGTCCAGTCGTTTAACGCTAATAATTGTATTTGTTAACATATCATTAAGCACAGCATATACAATAATACTTTTGTTGAGAAAAGGTGAGTAGCTTTTGCCGAAGCAAAAGCTACTCACATTTTTTTCAGCCAAAATACCAGAGTATTAGATGTTGTACTAAAACATTTAAGAGTTTGACCATTTATTAGATCATAAAGCTTATTATGCTTTAACCATCTGGGTCCCTCATAAAGCTTATTATGCTTTAACCATCTGGGCCCCTCATAAAGCTTATTATGCTTTAACCATCTGGGCCCCTCACAAAGCTTATCATGCTTAAACCATCTGGGCCCTGGAGATTGTTTTTGCATAAGTTCGTTAAGGAAAGTCTTTTTGTTATGCAGTAAGAATAGTTACATTATAATGTGTACCAAGATTTACTGGGTATACTGTGCAGTGACATATTTACATACAAGGTAATAAAAGCTTCCACTGTTTGTCAGGGTGTTATGGACCGCAATTCCTTGCTTCAGATATCTACCTTGGTAGATTTTGCATTGCTTATCAATTCATAACCACTCTCTGACAACTGCATAATTGAGTCAAGCCTTTGGCTCAGTGGTTAGAGAATTGGGCTTTCATCTGTGTGGCCCAGTTTCGAATCCCACCATAGGCGATTTTTTTTTTTCCACCTGTGCTTCTTTCCTTTGTTACGACTTTCATCATGTCGTAAGAAGGGCGTAATTGTTCAAAACTAATCTTGTCATTAGTTAATATATGCTGAACCTATGACCATTGATAACAGTAAATTCAGTAGTAATACTTTTGCAGAAAGCTCAAAAACCTAGGACACACATAGCATCCCGTGAACAAGTCCGTGTAATGAAGACCCCCCTAAACCCCACATTATATAGAGAAACTGGGGTTTACGGGGGTATTCATTATTTTTCTCATTTCTGCTCCAAGACATAGGTTGTGGGTACTCGTTAGAACTGCCTCAATGAGGCGGTTCTAACGAGCACCCACATCCTATGTTTTGAGCATTTATGAGAAAAATATGAAGAATTTTCATCAGAAAAGTAGCCATTTTGGAGATGTGAAAAATGCACTTTGTCGTACGGACGAGTTATCGTAATGGGCACATGGTTAAGACAGTTTCAATCCCTCATGGGTTATCATCATGCAGTTAGCAGTATTGTCAGAAATTTTTGCCCACTGCAGATTAGTTGCATTTGAAAGGATCACAAAAACCGGCCTTTTAATCTAGATAGTTGAGTCTGTTAAGGAGAGGGCTTCCAGATGTTTTTGTCAAGCATGTTTAATATCTGTACCAGCCCAGAAATTGACCAAATGCTATGTGCAGTGCAGAAAACTTAAGACATACTGCTAGTCCAGGCAGGAAAATTGCCCTTTTTTTTTTTTTTTTTTTTTTGATACTTTTGAGCTTAACAAATTCCCCACTCAGCTGTGTTGAATATACATGTAACAAGTATGAGTTCACATGGAAGATTACTGAGGAAAATACAAGGATAATTTTTCTTATTTTTCCAATAAGCTTGTTGTGGGTATTTGTTAGAATGGCCTCATTGAGGTGATTCTAACAAGTACCCACAACATATGTTTCTGTTATTAAAGACAGAAAGAATCCTTTTCCTCTTAAGGGGAATGGATACACCTTCATGGGTGGCAACTCCTGCAAAAGTATTTTTGTCTACCATGTCAATAGGGGTCAACTTTTAAAGGAAAGAATTCGCTCCTGAGGAGCAAATTCTTTCCTTATAGAGTAGATCCCATTTTGTGGATCAGAGTTTATAGAAAACAGAACAGGCAGTCCCAAAAGTTGTTTCCCTTTGAAAAATGGTGGAAAAAAACTGCCAGGTGTTCCCATTCCCCATAATTGTCCTCATTACATCAACTTTTCTGGAGCTATGTTCAGGGTCGGTACTTGTATTGATTCCATGATGTTCCTATTGCCAGGACATTGTAGTGCAGGTATCATGTCAAATTGCTTAAAGGAAAGCAACCACAAAAATTAACTGTCACTTAAGAACAAAGGTTTTGAAGAGACAAACATTTTGGTACAAGTTTTATGAAAATTGACTGAGTCGTTTAGAAGTTATGACCTTTTGAACATTTCACAAATTCTGGTTTTGTTAGTCCAGAACGAGGCTGTGAGTAAATGACGTCATAAACTCACAATTGGAAAACTTTGAATTACAGCGATTCTCGTGCAATAAAATAGCAATAAATAGTTCAGTATGCATTCCATTTATTCAATGCAATGATAATTTACTGTTTTTAAGTACAAAATCTGAAACGTATGCTGTAAATTATTATTTTTCTATTTTGGTCACGTGACTAGATTAACAAAATGGCGGCCCTCATAGACAGCAATTGTAAAATGTTCAAAAGGTCATAATTTCAAAACGGCTCAACCGATTTTCATAAAATTTGAACCAAAAAGTTCGCCTCATCAAAGGCAATATTTTAAAGTGACAGTTAATTTTTGTGGGTGTTTCCCTTTAAGGAGGGGTACTGAGGATAACTTGAGGGTAGTCCTTAAAAGGTGTTGTTGGTACTTGTTAGAATTGCCCATTGTTTAAGTATGAATACAGAGGAAAATTTGAGGTATGTTTTCCTTATTTCTCTTACCGGCCCCGATAGCTCAGTGGGTAGAGTGTCCGCTCCGGGGAACGGGAGGTCACGGGTTCGATCCCGGGCCGCGACATACCAAAGTCGTTAAAAATGGTACTAGCTGCTCCTCGCTTGGCACTCAGATTTACGGGGTAGAGCTAGGACTGGTCAACCCAGTGACCGGATAATGTGACTGGGTGTGGTATCATGTAATGTGTCTGGGACATGATACTTCAGTGAGGCAGCACTATAAATGTGAACATTGAGCTCCCTGTCGCAACCAGACACCGTCGTGATATGGCTGAAAAATTGTTGAAAGCAACGTTAAACCCGAATTCACACACACACACACATTTCCTTATTTCTCCCTAAAAACTTGTTATGGGTACTTGTTAGAATTGCCTCAGTGAGGCAATTCTAACAAGTAACCACAACATATTTTTATGACGATATAAGGGAAGTCATCCTTTAATAATCCTTTTTACTTCTTATCTCGAGCTTTGTTCAAGGCCAGTACTCCTACTCATTCTATATTTCTATTACCAGGACATCATAGAGCAGGTATTCCATGAGTTAGGTATTGGTAGTGTGACCTGCCTGCATGATTTCTACCAGAAGAGGGTGTTAAACTATCACCAACACATGGAGGAACTCTGTCAACAGCTCGACTCGGAGTATGAGAAACTGAAAGAACCAATGGTCCAGAAGCAGCCAGATACTCTCTCAGTGATAAGGTATGTTTGTTTGTTGTTTTAAATGGTTGGACATGACTAAGATTTTGTGGTAGATCATTCGCTGTTCTGGTCTTCTTTGTTGAGAATGACTCAGGCCTCATATTTTTTCAGACATTTGCAGGATTTTTGTGTTCTCGGAGATGTTGCACTGATGAGTTAGGAAGCAAAAAATTATTTGTCTAAATCGTGATGGAATCAAGGGTGAGGATTGCTGCGGCATAAAACTGATTTAAGCGGCCCCAGTGAAATCCTTTTCACCAATCATTCCAAGGGGGTTCTTTTGTCGCCGTTTATTCTTGTTATGGTTTGTCTTTGAGTGTGTGTATCGCTTATATCTTTTTGTTTTGGATAGCCAATTGGCCATATTGTGGGGAAGTAACTGTCCTTTTGGCTTTCCACTGTTGATGTTTCCATTAGTGTCTAGTTGTTTCATGTTTGTGTTTCTTTCCCTTTGGTGTCTCTGATGGGTGGTGTGGGTTAATTGCTATTTTAGAGCTTGATTTTTAGCTCACCGTCACGTAGTGACGAGGTGAGCTTTTGGGATCACTTTTCGTCCGTCGTGCGTCCGTCCGTCCGTGCGTCCGTAAACAATTCTTTAAACGACATCTCCTCCTAAACCACTGATCGGATTTTGACCAAACTTCACAGGAATGATCCTTAGGTGGTCCCCTTTCAAAGTTGTTCAAAATGTTCCGGTCCGTTGCACATCTAGGTCATAGGAGCCAAAAACAGATTTTTTTCAGCAAAAACTTAAAAAATCTTCTTCTCTGAAACCACAAGGCCCAGGTCTTTGATATTTGGTATGAAGCTTCATCTGGTGGACCCCTACCAAGATTGTTCAAATTATAGTGCTGGGGCCAAAAATACCCCCGCTCCGGGGCCCTTTGGTTTTACATGGGCTTATATAGGGAAAATCTTTAAAAATCTTCTTCTCTGAAACCGTAAGGCCCAGGTCTTTGATATTTGGTATGAAGCTTCATCTAGTGGACCCCTACCAAGATTGTTCAAATTATAGTGCTGGAGCCAAAAATGCCCCCGCTCCGGGGCCCTTTGGTTTTACATGGGCTTATATAGGGAAAATCTTTAAAAATCTTCTTCTCTGAAACCGCAAGGTTCAGGTCTTTGATATTTGGTATGAAGCTTCATCTAGTGGACCCCTACCAAGATTGTTCAAATTATAGTGCTGGAGCCAAAAATGCCCCCGCTCCGGGGCCCTTTGGTTTTACATGGGCTTATATAGGGAAAATCTTTAAAAATCTTCTTCTCTGAAACCGCAAGGTTCAGGTCTTTGATATTTGGTATGAAGCTTCATCTAGTGGACCCCTACCAAGATTGTTCAAATTATAGTGCTGGGGCCAAAAATGCCCCCGCTCCAGGGCCCTTTGGTTTTACATGGGCTTATATAGGGAAGAGCTTTAAAAATCTTCTTCTCTGAAACCGTAAGGCCCAGGTCCTTGATATTTGGTATGAAGCTTCATCTAGGGGACCCCTACCAAGATTGTTCAAATTATAGTGCTGGGGTCAAATATGCCCCCGCTCCGGGGCCCTTTGGTTTTACATGGGCTTGTATAGGGAAAACCTTTAAAAATCTTCTTCTCTGAAACCGTAAGGCCCAGGTCTTTGATATTTGGTATGAAGCTTCATCTAGGGGACCCCTACCAAGATTGTTCAAATTAAAGTGCTGGGGTCAAATATATCCCGCTCAGGGGCCCTTTGGTTTTACATGGGCTTATATAGGGAAAACCTTTAAAAATTTTCTTCTCTGAAACCGTAAGGCCCATGTCTTTGATATTTGGTATGAAGCTTCATCCCACATGGCCATGGTCCTTCTTTCCCCCCCCCCCCCCCCCCCCCCCCACACTCCGGGGCCCTTTGGTTTCAAATGGGCTTATATAGGGAAAATCTTTAAAAATCTTCTTCTCTGAAACCACAAGGCCCAGGTCTTTGCTATTTGGTATGAAGCTTCATCTAGTGGACTCCTACCAAGATTGTTCAAATTATAGTGCTTGGGCCTAAAATGCCACCGCCCCCGGGCCCTATGGTTTTACATGGGCTTATATGGGGAAAATCTTTAAAAATCTTCTTCTCGGAAACCCCAAGGGCCAGGTCTTTGCTATTTGGTATGAAGCTTCATCTAGTGGACCCCTACCAAGATTGTTCAAATTATAGTGCTAGGGCCAAAACTGCCCCCGACCTGGGGCCCTTTGGTTTTACATAGACTTATATAGAGATATTCCTTAAAAATCTTCTTCTGAAACAGCAAGGCCATGGTCTTTGATATTTGGTGTGAAGCTTCCTCTAGTGGACCTCTATCAAGATGGTTTAAATTATAGCCCTGAGGCCAAAAATGCCCCCGCCCTGGAGCCATTTGGTTTTATATAGGCTTATGTAGGGAATATCTTTAATAAAAATCTTCTTCTCTGAAACCGCAAGGCCCAGGTCTTTGATATTTGTTATGTAGCATATCTAGTGGACCTTTGCCAAGATTGTTCAAATTATAGCCTTTGTTGATATTTGGTATGAAGTTTCACCTTTTTAGACGTCTCTGAACATTATGCACATTATAGCCCTGGGGTTAATAATGGCCCTCCCCGGGTCCCACTTGTTACTCTATGGATCAGGTGAGCGATCCAGGGCCATCATGGCCCTCTTGTTTTTTTTTTTCAGGCTTTTAGATTTTCATTTTCCTCCTATATTCTGTTTAAAATTACTATTTAAGGCTGCAAAATCAGGCCTTTCAGGCATGCAAAAGCTTGATCATTATGAGGCATGGCATGTGAAAGTGGGTATATGAATAACAGTCTGGCTCAAATTTTGATGGTTTATCTTTCCAAAACATATTTATCCTAGACTTGATTTGGTTAATGGTATCTGTTAAAATCACATCCGCTGATAAACAGTTCCAATCATTTACAACGCTTTGAGAGAAGAAATGTTGTCTTACTGATGTTTAAACAATTTTTTACTATGACCTCTAGTACTTTGATTTGGCCCTGTCACATTTACTGAAATACTTACTGCAAGTATAAAATAAAGGGGAGTAACAAGGATAATTCAGGAAGAAGGAAGAAGTTTCCATATTCCTTGTTAGAAACACATATGTTGTGGATACTTGTTAGAATCGCCTCGATGAGGCAATTCTAACAAGTATTCACAACATATTTTTGTAGAGAAATAAATTATTCTCTTATTTTGTCCCTTATCTTGAGCTGTGAATGACATATGTCATGTAATTCCAGAATAAAAGAAGAGCCATCTGAGATCCATTTCCCAGAACTAGATGAGATTGATGAAGTGAATGAAGCTGAACAGTTACTGAACTTGGAAGGTAAGGAATTGCTTCAATTTATCATGGTTAGAATATAATCAAGAGGTTAATGGTAGACGGAATTATGCAGACGGGGTGAAGATGTTCACATCTGCCATGAAACTCATTGAGTTAGTCCAGCAAAAACATGATAAATAAAAGTAAGAACAAGTAAGATGATACAAAAAAGAATTGTTACAATGTGACTTTTTTTTTGAAGAATTACTCCTACAGGAATGTGGACTAAATGAACTCTTTATGCCTAATTCCATCTGATACTCTATTGTGCACTCTTCACATTTAACTTGGTGATATGCATAACCATATATTTTTCAAACAGTGTTGTATGTTTTTATAGTGTGAAGCCAGTGAATGCTAACATCAGTTTTTACATGTTCAGACATTTTCGTTCATTAAGCTGTCCCTAGAGGGAGCATGTCTGTTTCCTGTCATACTGAAGAAGCAAAGACTGGTCTGTTCATTCATTGTTTGGACTATAAAAAAAAAAAAAAAAAAAAAAAGATTTACTTGTGACATAGTTCATAATTATGTCTTTCAATATTGAAAATGTGTCCTCTAAATTTGCCCCTTTCTTTTAGCCTTTCAGACACCAATCAAAAGAATTGTCATCTGCTCCCTTAACCCATTGCGTACGGGGAAATCCCTAAAGGGGTACCTTGGCAAACAGTGCAGACCCAGATCAGACGCCGCAGAACGTGGCATCTGATCAGGGCCTGCACTATTTGCTAACAGAATTTTCCATCAAAAATAGAATAAAAACAAAAAAAATTGGCCTGACATCCCTTATTATACCCCGCCATGGGGATATATAGTTTTCGTCTTTTCTGTGTGTCTGTCTGTCTGTTAACATTTTCGTGTCCACTCCATAACTTTTAAACTGCTTGACATATTTTCATGAAACTTCACATAAATGTTAAACACCATGAGACAATGTGCAGAAAACATGAACAGTAACTGTTGCTTTCCTACTTTCAGAGTTATTGCCCTTTGAATATTGAAAATGGCCACTTTTACCATTCACTTGTGTCCGCTCTGTAACTTTCAAACCGTTTGTGATAATTTCTCTGGTTTGCATGCTTTATGAATTTTTTCTCTTTGAACATACTTGTAAATTATATGTTTGTTTACATCTTCATGTCCGCTCCATAACTTTTGAACGGCTTGACATATTTTCATGAAACTTCACGCAAATGTTAAACACTATGAGACAACATGCAGAACACATGAACCATAACTCTTGCCCTTTGAATATTATAACTTGCAATTTTTACCATACACTTGTGTCGGTTCTGTAACTTTAAAACCGTTTGAGATAATTTCATGAAACTTCAAACAAATAATAGGATGGGCAGAACACAAGAACAATAACTTGCATACATTATAAATTATTTCCCTTTGAAAATAGTAAATTATGTGTCTGTTAACATCTTCGTGTCTTCTCCATTACTTTTAAACGGCTTGACATATTTTCGTGAAACTCCACACGAATGTTGAACACCATGAGAGGACATGCAGAACACATGAACAATAACTCTTGCTTTCCTACTTTCAGAGTTATTGCCCTTTGAATATTGAAAATGGCCATTTTTACCATACACTTGTGTCCTCTCTGTAACTTTCAAACCGTTTGAGATAATTTCATGGTTTCTTTGGCTCGTGTTTTACTGATGGCTGTAGGCGGGGGTACTAGTGAGCATATGCTCACTTGATTGTCTAGTTTGACAAATGGACATGCCAAACATATAGCAATGGAAGAGTCCACTAGTATACAATGGGTTAACCCTTCCCCAGCTGAACACATCCTTACCTTTGCAAACAGTGTAAATCAGATCAGATGGCTTCTGAAAGCTTTCAGATCAGGATCTACATTGTTTGTCATGGTGTTTGTGAATTGGACGAATACATATTACATGTATATAGTTATTTGATTGGTTGAACTTGATTGTCAGAAATGGATGTGGCTTAATTTTATTCACTAGTGTAAGTGTTAAAAGTCATTGTTCCAAATAGTATGGACACAGATCAGACAGCTCCCATAGCAGCAGTCTGATCAGGGTCCACACCCTTTGCCTGTATGAAAAAATATACTATGTAAAATATGTTAAGCAACACTTTGTAAAGTGACGTCTTTACATGTCCTAGATTTTACACTGTATCTGAAACATTCAAAGCTATAGGGCATAAGTTTTGGATTAAGTCCCTGCAAACAGCTTTCAAATTGGCCAAGCATCATGGCTAATATAGCGTTACATCATTTTCTGGCACCTATCATGCGAACTTGCTAGTGTGGTCATCCCAGAAAGACTGTCAAAATGATATTGAATCATTTGTTCATGAACCAGAATGAAAAAAGTCACTGAAAAACTTGCACAAGCATAAGTCATTTTTCACTAACATTTATCGTCAATTTAACATTTTTTTTTCCTCATTTTTATAGATGTGTCTCAAAAGAACGTTTCTGGAGAGCTTTCATCCAAATCCTTTATGGATAAATCAGAGTATTTCAGTAGAAATAAGCAAAATAAAAAGTGTTTAAAAAGGCAGGTTCATTTCGTCACTAGGGCTAACAAAATAGGGACTTTGTCTTCATCTTAACGTCACAACATAGACTTAATGCGGTTTTAGTTTTTTTTTGACAAGGTGCATATTTAAATAACCTTATTAGCATGTATGTATGCTCAAATACATTATCTTTATTGCAATTATACACTGTAGTCATTTCATACACAGATGAATTACATGATATGAACGTTTTTGATGTCATTCATATTTCTGCTTGCATTTAAGCAGTTTTCGTAACTACACAGTAACATGATGCAATGTTGGAATATTATGAAGAATTAAAAGATGAAAACATTTAACTAAGACTGGAAAGTAAAACTTTGTTTAGAGTTTAAATGGAGACCCCTTCGTCGTTAATGCAAATGCTGCCTTGCAAGGGTATGTTACCGTCTTCAAATTTATGTGATTTTTTGTGTCCTAAGATATTCAAGAGCTGTTTAAAATAAAATTTTAATATCTATATATCTCCTAAGTTTGAATTTATTTCTTAGATTATATAAGGTGTTGCTAAACTTATTTTACACAGTATATATTTGAAAAGTTTTCAAGAAGGTGTAGTAAATGGCATTAAAAGACAAAGCTGTGTGTAGACACATGACCTCTTTTAAGCCACCATTGTTGGGGTCTAAAGTAGAAACTGTGTTACATGAACAATAGTTCTCTTTTATTTACATTTCCAGTCGAAAGCCTAATGTAAACCTATAGAAAACAATGGAGTCCATACTTCCATGAACGCATTGAGTCACATGCTTTTCAGTGACGTCAGTCTAAACTGGTTCTATACAACCTTATTGGGCATTGGCAATGTCAATGCGGTTCCACGCTTTGTACAATAGCAGCGTGTATATGTTTCTCAGCTTTAAAAGTTTGCCCTACAAGCATTTATTTGCCCTGTGATGAGGAGCAAAGAATGTAAATATAAGAAATAAACTTATTTTTTCCGGTGTTCATGAAAGTAAGAATGACAGAGGGACACTAGCAAAGTTTACAAGAACTGCTTTCGGGGTTCATTCACTTTGCAGATGACCCACTGAATTCATACTTTCATGAATAGCAGAAAAATAAAATACATTTCTTAATTTTTTCAAATACCGTATTCGTCCTAATTACCGCACATGCTCCTATAAGCGCACACCAAAGATATTTTTGAAAAGGAAATGCATAAGCTCAAACTTTACAGTAACCTCCCCCTTGAAGCTCTCACAATAAATCGCTAAAAAACTAACCGTTATTTCTTCAACAGTGAAGAAAATGCTTTAGTATCATTTTCCGTCCCATTAAATATCACTATGCATAATCTCGGGGGCTATTGTTTTCGCATCGAGTGTGCGCTAATTAGGTAGATTTTTCACTATGATTTTTTGACATGATTTTGAAAAAACTAAGCGCCCGGTGCGGTAATTAGGGCGAATACGGTATATGTAATTATTTACTCATGCATGCATTTTTGGTACCATCTTTAAATTGTATCATATCCAAAACCATGTTATAATGAAGAGTGTTGTAAAGTGGTTATGGTTTATTTTCAGGCCTTGGAGGGTTTGAGATCACCGTGGAACACGAGTCTGCCACAGGTCTGACTACAGAGGTTGAGTCTAAGTGGTCTCAAGTGAAAAATGAACCAGTAGAACAGAAGTAAGTTTATCATGAAGCATCATTGTTGTTTAGTGGATAAAGTAATGTCACAAAAATGATATGACCATAAGTGTTATAACACATTTTATCATATGGCGTATAATGTCACTGTTGTTAAGTGGATAAAGTAATATCAAAAATGATATGACCATAAGTGTAATAACACGTTTTATCATATGGCGTATAATGTCACTGTTGTTTAGTGGATAAAGTAATATCAAAAATGATATGACCGTAAGTGTAATAACACGTTTTATCATATGGCGTATAATGTCACTGTTGTTTAGGGGATAAAATAATGTCATAAACATCATATGACCGTAAGTGTAATAACACATTTTATCATATGGGGTCGCGTCCGAGAATGTAATAATGCCATGTAATAAATGTGGTGATCCAATAGTTGATTAAATATGCTAATTAGTTAGACACTACCCATAATGTAACATGCAAGGCGTCCTTAACAACGTCACACTTATCACAGAATATTTAAATCTGTGTACAAAAATCGTGGATCAAATGCATTTTAAATATCATGTGATAAATAGAAACTTGCATTGGTGCTCATCTATTATTGAATTTATTAAACTTGTTGAGTAAAAGGCATAAAATGCTCGGCACAGCCTCGCATTTTATCCCTTTTACTCAACTTGATTAATAAATTAAATGATACACGAACACTCATGTAAGATCCTTCATGTAAGTGGCACATAATGTCATGACGCTGTCTGTGACAACCCTGTGCTTTGAATTGAAATTCACTTCAACTTCTTTAAGAGGAATGGGAACACCTGACAGATTTTTCTGCCATTTTTTAAAGGGAGACAACTTTCGGGACTTCCTGTTCACTTTTCAATAAGCCATGTCCCACGGAAAAAGGGATCTACTCTTAAAGGAAAGAATTTGCTCCTCAGGAGCAAATTCTTTCTTTTAAGAGTTGCTCTTAAAGGAAAGAATTTGCTCCTCAGGAGCAAATTCTTTCTTTTAAGAGTTGACCCCTACTGACATGGGAGACAAAAATACTTTTGGAGGAGTTGCCTCACCTGAAGGTGTTCCCATTCCCCTAAATTGGAATAAAATCTGATTTTAGATCATAATATGGTAAACAGGATCTTTCAGTTGTAGTCATTTCATATGAAATTCATGAAACTTGCCAGAGGCTCGTTTCATAGATTTCATATGAAATAACCACTCTTTTAAGGTTCCAAGTACTGCAATGGAAGTTCTGCAATGGGTACTCCTGTTTTCGTCCACCTGATTAACTATCGGCTCAATATTGCCTCTTTTTGGACTTACATTATATAGGTCTTTAAACACAGGAAAAAAAGAAGCTGTTAGCAAAATATTTTAAGAACCCCATGGCCTAGGCCCTTGAAATTTTACAGGCAGTTTGAAACCAAATGAAAAATTTATATTTTGGTATAATTTTATCGAAATTTGACCAAATTGCTCACCTTTGTGGTCTCAGGCATTTTGGCACAGGAAAAAAGCTTGAATCTTAAAATTTACATAGGCTTATACAGGGAAAATCTTTAACTTTAAAAATCTTCTTCTCTGAAACCGCAAGGCCCAGATCTTTGATGTTTGGTGTGAAGCTTCATCTAGTTTACCTCTACCAAGATTGTTCAAATTATAGCCCTGGGGGCAAAAATGCCCCCGCCCCAGGGGCCTATGGTTTAACATAGGCTTATATACGGAAAATCATTAAAAAATCTTCTCCTCTGAAACCACAAGGCCCAGGTCTTTAATATTTGGTGTGAAGCTTTACCTGGTGGACCTCTACTAAGATTGTTCAAATTATAGCCTTGGGGCCAAAAATGCCCCCGCCCCGGGGGACTTTGGTTTTACATAGGCTAATACTGGGAAAATCTTTAAAAATCTACTTCTCTGAAACCATAAGGCCCAGATCTTTGATATATGGTGTGAAGCTTCATCTAGTGGACCTCTACCAAGATTGTTCAAATCATAGCCCTGGGGGCCAAAATGCCCCCGCCCCGAGGGCCTATGGTTTTACATAGGCTTATGTAGGGAAAATCATTAAAAAATCTTCTTCTCTGAAACGCCAAGACCCAGGTCTTTAATATTTGGTGTGAAGCTTTACCTGGTAGACCTTTACTAAGATTGTTCAAATTATAGCCTTGGGGCCAAAAATGCCCCCGCCCTGGGGGCCTTTGGTTTTATGAGGCTTATACAGGGAAAATCTTTAAAAATCTTCTTCTCTGAAACCGCAAGGCCCAGGTCTTCGATATTTGGTATGAAGCTTCATCTAGTGGACCTCTACCAAGATTGTTCAAATTATAGCCCTGGGGGCCAAAATGCCCCTGCCCCGGAGGCCTTTGGTTTTACATAGGCTTATATAGGGAAAATCATTAAAAAATCTTCTTCTCTGAAACCACAAGGCCCAGGTCTTTAATATTTGGTGTGAAGCTTGACTCGGTGGACCTCTACTAAGATTGTTCAAATTATAGCCTTGGGGCCAAAAATGCCCCGCCCTGGGGGCCTTTGGTTTTACATAGGCTTATACAGGGAAAATTTTTAAAAATCTTCTTCTCTGAAACCTCAAGGCCGTGATCTTTGATGTATGGTGTGAAGCTTCATCTAGTTTACCTCTACCAAGATTGTTCAAATTATAGCCCTGTGGGCCAAATGCCCCCGCCCCGAGGGCCTATGGTTTTACATAGGCTTATATAGAGAAAATCATTAAAAAATCTTCTTCTCTGAAACCACAAGCCCCAGGTCTTTAATATTTGGTGTGAAGCTTTACCTGGTGGACCTTTACTAAGATTGTTCAAATTATTGCCTTGGGGCCAAAAATGCTCCCGCCCCGGGGGGGCCTTTGGTTTTACGTAGGCTTATACAGGGAAAATCTTTAAAAATTTTCTTCTCTTAAACCGCAAGGCCGTGATCTTTGATATTTGGTGTGAAGCTTCATCTAGTGGACCTCTTTCAAGATTGTACAAATTATAGCCCTTGGTCTGAAAATGGCCCCACCCTTGGACCCTTTGTTAGCTCACCTGAGCCGAAGGCTCATGTGAGGTATTAGTATACCACGAGCCGGCGTCCGTCGTCCGGCGTCGTCCGTCGTCTACACTTTCAAAGAAGTATATCTCCGGAACCAGTGGGCCAATCTTGATCAAATTTTATGTGAAGCATTATCAGGTAAGGGGAAAGGCTGCATACTGTTTTCGGGCAGATCGGATTGGAACTCTGGTTGTCATGGCAACAAATAGCTCCCATAGACTTAACATAGGAAAAAGTTTGTCATCACTCTAGCTCCTTCATTTTTTTTCTGATCGTCTTCATTCTTGCAGATAATGAGGACAGGCATTAAATCTCGATCAAGTTCGATTTTGGGCTGAATCGGATTATTCACTCAGGAGTTACGTGCCCTTGAGCGTTAGGAAAAAGCTTGTCATCACTCTAGCTCCGTCAATTTTTTTCTGATCGACTTCATTCTTGCAGATAACGAGGACAGGCATGAAATCTCGATCAAGTTCGATTTTGGGCTGAATCGGATTATTCACTCAGGAGTTACGTGCCCTTGAGCGTTGAAAAAATTGCCTATTGACTTAACATGGGGAGAATGTTGTCATCACCGTAGCTGCTTCAATTATTTTCAGATTGGCTTTATTCTTGCAGATAACCAGCACAGCCATGAAATCTCGGTCAAGTTCGATAACTGGCAGAATCGGATCATTCACTTAGGAGTTACCTGCCCTTGTGTGTTTTTGCATTAGGGTTAATGGGAATTTCAAAAATGTATATCTTAAAGACTACTTGGCCAACTTTGATCAAATTTCATGTGTCACATTATTGGGCAAGTGGAAAGGCTTCATTAGGTTTTCAGGCAGATCTGAGTGGAACTCTGGTTGCCATGGCAACATCTAGCTCCCATAGACTTCACATAGGAAAAAGCTTGTCATCACTCTAGCTCCGTCAATTTTTTTCTGATCGACTTCATTCTTGCAGATAACCAGTACAGGCATAAAATCTCGGTCAAGTTCGATTTTGGGCCGAATCAGATAATTCACTCAAGAGTTACGTCCCCTTGAGCGCCCGAAAAATTGCCTATCGACTTAACATGGGGAAAATGTTGTCATCACTGTAGCTAGTAACGAGGACAGGCATAAAATCTCGGTTAAGTTCGATTTTGGGCAGAATCGGAATATTGACCTCGGAGTTACGTGACCTTGAGCGACAAAAAATTTGCCCATAGACTTAACATAGGGAAAATGTTGTGACTACGATAGCGACTTGAATTTTTTTCAGATCAGCTTCAAACTTGCAGGTAACGAGGACAGACATAAAGTCACGGTTAAGTTCGATTTTGGGCCGAATCGGATTATTTGCCTTGGAGTTACCTGTCCTTGAGCATGAAAAAATACGTTGTGACCACGATAGCAACTTTATTTTTATTCAGATCAGCTTCAAACTTGCAGGTAACGAGGACAGGCATAAAATCCCGGTTAAGTTTGATTTTGGGCCGAATCGGAATATTGACCTCGGAGTTACGTGACCTTGAGCGACAAAAAATTTGCCCATAGACTTAACATAGGGAAAGTGTTGTGACTACGATAGCGACTTGAATTTTTTTCAGATCAGCTTCAAACTTGCAGGTAACGAGGACAGACATAAAATCTTGGTTAAGTTAGATTTTGGGCCAAATCGGATTATTTGCCTTGGAGTTACCTGCCCTTGAGCATAAAATAATACGTTGTGACCACGATAGCAACTTTATTTTTATTCAGATCAGCTTCAAACTTGCAGGTAACGTGGACAGGCATAAAATCTCAGTTAAGTTCGAATTGGAATATTAACCTCGGAGTTACATGACCTTGAGCGACAAAAAATTTGCCCATAGACTTTACATAGGGAAAATGTTGTGACTAAGATAGCGACTTGAATTTTTTTCAGATCAGCTTTAAACTTGCAGGTAACGAGGACAGACATAAAATCTCGGTTAAGTTTGATTTTGGGCCGAATCGGATTATTTGCCTTGGAGTTACCTGTCCTTGAGCATAAAAAAATACGTTGTGACCACGATAGCAACTTTATTTTTATTCATATCAGCTTCAAACTTGCAGGTAACGAGGACAGGCATAAAATCTCGGTTAAGTTCAATTTTGGGCTGAATCGGAATATTGACCTCGGAGTTACGTGACCTTGAGCGACAAAAAATTTGCCCATAGACTTAATTAGGGAAAATGTTGCGACTACGATAGCGACTTGAATTTTTTTCAGATCAGCTTCAAACTTGCAGGTAACGAGGACAGACATAAAATCTCGGTTAAGTTCGATTTTGGGCCGAATCAGAATATTTGCCTTGGAGTTACCTGCCCTTGAGCATAAAAAAATACGTTGTGACCACGATAGCAACTTTATTTTTATTCATATCAGCTTCAAACTTGCAGGTAACGAAGACAGGCATCAAATCTTGGTTAAGTTCGATTTTGGGCCGAATCGGAATATTGACCTCGGAGTTACGTGACCTTGAGAGACAAAAAAATTTGCCCATAGACTTAACGTAGGGAAAATGTTGTGACAGAAATAGCGACTTGAATTTTTAGCTCACCTGAGCCAAAGGCTCCAGTGAGCCGATAGTATACCAAGGCTCCGGAGTCCGTCGTCTGTCGTCCGTCCATCCGTCATCCACACTTTCAATGAAGCATATCTCAGAAGGCAGTCGACCAATCTTGTTTAAATTTTATGTGTAGCACCATTGGGCAAAGGGAAAGGCTGCATTAGGTTTTGGAGCTAGTCTGGTTCATTTGTTCCTTCATTCTTCTTTCTCTCCATATAGAGATAATAGACCAATGTTAAATTTTTAATCAAAGATTTCTCAGGAACTATAAAAGCTAGAAGCATCAAATTTGGTATTCAATAGAATAATGATGACTTATTTTGTGTAAGAGACATTGGGCTTTCTCAGCTTATTTGTTCATCTGTTCTTTCATTCTTCTTTCTCTCCATTTTGACCAATGTTAAATTTTCGTCAAAGATTTCTCAGGAACTATAGAAGCTAGAAGTCTCAAACTTGGAATGCAATGCAATAATCATGACTTATATCCTGTAAGGGTCAATGGGCTGGATTCTATTAGCAGATTTAGTAGTCAAGTCTGTGAATTGTTAAAACTTAAGTTCCTCAGGTGAGCGGTTTAGGCTCATTGAGCCTCTTGTTTTTTTTTTCATAGGCTTATATAGGGAAACCTTTAAAAATCTTCTTCTCTGAAACCACAAGGCCCAGGTCTTTGATATTTGGTATGAAGCTTCACCTAGTGGATCTCTACTTAGATTGTTCAAATTATAGCCCTGGGGCCAAAAATGCCCCTGCCCAGGGCGCATTTGGTTTTACCTAAGCTTATGTAGGGGAAATCTTTAAATCTTTTCTTCTCTGAAACTTCAAGGCCCAGGTCATTCGTTTTTGGTTTGAAGCTTAATCTAATTGACCTCTACCAAGATTGTTCAAATTATAGCCCTGGGGCCAAAAATGCCCCTGCCCTTGGGGCCTTTGGTTTTACATACGCTTATATAGGGAAAATCTTTAAAAAAAACTTCTTCTCAGAAACTGCAAGGCCAAGGTCTTAGATATTTGGTGTGAAGTTTCATCTATTGGACCTCTATCAAGATTATTCAAATTACCAAAAATGCCCCCACCCCGGGACCCTTTGGTTTTTCATAGGCTTAATTAGGGAAAATATTTAAAATTCTTCTTCTCTGGTACCACAAGGCCCTGCTCTATGCTATTTGATATGAAGCTTCAACTAGTGGACCTCTACCAAGATTGTTCAAATTAAGAAATGGGTATTGCAAGGAGTCTATTGCAGATCTGACAACATGGGTAGTGGGGTCAAAATATTATAGCTATAATAAAATGACCCCCCCCCCCAATACATATCTTTTTTCGACTAAGGAAATGGACTCAAAATAATAGTACTGGACAATAATATCAATAGATTATTTCACATTTGACAAAATTAATGCAGAATAATATTCTCTTTTGAAATGGGTGTTGCTGCCAGGAAAATTGGGGGGGGGGGGGGGGGGGGGGGTCAAAATATTATAGCTATAATAAAATGACCCCCCCCCCCCAGTACAATTTACAAAGTACTGGACAATAATATCATTATCATCATTATACCCCCGCAAACGAAGTTTGAAGGGGGTATATAGGAGTCAGCTTGTCGTCGTCGGTCCGTTACAAAAAACTTTAACATTGCTCATAACTTCCTTATTCTTTGACCGATTTCTTTAATATTCACACACCACACACCTTGCCACTAGTACTTAAGATTGATATACACAAACCTGACCTTGACCTTTACGTTGACCTTCCTCAAGGTCAAATACTTGTAAAAATTTGTCGTTGTCGTCGGTCCGTTACAAAAAACTTTAACATTGCTCATAACTTCCTTATTCTTTGACCGATTTCTTTAATATTCACACACCACACACCTTGCCACTAGTACTTAAGATTGATATACACAAACCTGACCTTGACCTTTACGTTGACCTTCCTCAAGGTCAAATACTTGTAAAAATTTGTCTGACAACGCATGCGGGGGTATAATTGGCGCCCGTTAGGCGGCAGCTCTAGTTATATCACATTTAACAAGATAATGAAGAATAATATTCTCATTTGAAATGGGTGTTGCTGCTTGCTGCTTAGAAGGGGGGGGATCAAAATATTATACCCATAATAAAATGTCCCCCCCCCCCCAAGTATCTTTTTCAACAAAGGAAATGGAGTCAAAATAATGTAAACAAAAGGGGATATAGCAGCAGATTATTTCTAATTAACTGGATTAAAACAACAGAATAATCATGACTATTTAATGTTGAACTGTTGATTAAATGTAGGGGGGGGGGGGGTCAAAATATTATACCCATAATAAAATGACCCCCCACAGCAAGTATCTTTTTAAACCAAGGAAATGGACTCAAAATAATGTAAAGAAAAGGGGATATAGCAGTAGATTATTTCTAATTAACTTAATTAAAACAACAGGATAATCATGACTATTGAACGTTGAACTTTTGATGAAATGTAGGGGGGGGTCAAAATATTATACCCATAATAAAATGACCCCCAACACCACGTATCCTTTTCAACCAAGGAATTGGACTCAAAATAATGTGAAGAAAAGGGGATATAGCAGTAGATTAATTAATTGAATGAACTCAAATACCAATATATCAATAACAGATAATAAGGGTGGGTCATTATATTATAGCTATAATAATTTGACCCCCCCCCCCCCCCATTTCAGGTCATTAAGTTACAACCCCTCCCACATACTGAACCTTACTGAATCTAGTGTATTACAAGCCATCTAATACAATTAAAAGTTTAATCTATTGAGTGAACTCAAATGCCAGTATATCAATAACAGATAATAAGGGTGGGTCATTTTATTATAGCTATAATAATTTGACCCTCCCCCCAATTTCAAGTCATTAAGTAACAACCCCTCCCACATACTGAACCTTACTGAATATAGTCTATTTCTAGCCATATAAAGCAATTTAAGTTTTAATTTAACTGTGTGAACTAAAATACAAGTACACTAATTACAAATAGTAAGGGTGGGTCGTTTTATTATAGCTACAATAATTTGACCCCCCCTTATTTCAAGTCATTAAGTTACAACCCCTCCCACATACTGAACCTTACTGAATCTAGTGTATTACAAGCCATCTAATTCAATGAAAATGAAAAGTTTAATTAATTGAATGAACTCAAATACCAGTATATCAATAACAGTTAAAAAGGGTGGGTCATTTTATTATAGCTATAATAATTTGACCCCCCTCCCCCCCCCAACGTGCATAGGCTGGTTCTCTCAATACCATTTTAGTCATGTGGTTTTTTTCTGTTATTTTTTATCTTTTTTGCTGCTTTTTAGCCATTTCCCTTTAAACATGATTGCCCTTTCTTATATATTATAGTCATTTTTTTTGCTGTAGATTTTCAGATCTAGAACTATCCCACCCCACCCCTCAGACACTGCCCAAGTGTAAAAATCAGCAGGAAAAAACACCACAATTGTCATAGTTTTACTGCTTAACAGTTACCTCACCATATTTGGTCATTTAAATGTAACTTTTGTGAAGTTAGGGAGGGGGGTCAAAATATTATAGGGGGGGGTCAAAATATTATAATAATATATTGACCTGCGGGTCATAATATTATGACCCGCGGGTCACTTTTTAGGCGGGTCAAAATATTATATGACACCGGGACCCTTTGGTTTTTCATAGGCTTATATAGGAAAACCTTTAAAAATCTTCTTGTCTGAAACCAGAAGGCCCAGGTCTTTGATATTTGATATGAAGCTTCATCTAGTGGACCATTACCAAGTTTGTTCAAATTATAGCCCTTGGGCCTAGAATGTACTGGAGACACTAATTCTCAGGTGAGCAATCCAGGGCCCTCTTGTTTTTCAATTATGGCCCTTTGAAAATTTTGGTATTTAGGGGCAAGCATATGGTTGGGGGCATAGTGTTTTACAAACACCATTTCTAGTTAACACTCATAAGCACAATGAGCTTTTGTGATCACCTTTTGTCCATCGTACGTGCGTCGTTCGACGTGCGTAGTCAACATTTACCTTGTTAAAACTCTAGAGACCACAATTTTGCTTCAGTCTTTATGAAACTTTACCAGAATGTTTATCTGGGTCAAGTTCGAATAAGGGTTATGTCAGGTCAAAATGAAGGTCAGTAGGTCAAATCATAGAAAAACCTTGTTAAGACTCTAGAGGCCACAGTTTTGGTCCAATCATCCTGAAACTTGCTCAGAATGATCATCCTGACAATATCTTGGTCAAGTTCGAATATGGGTCATGTAGGGTCAAAAAGTAGGTCAGCTGGTCAAATCATAGAAAAACCTTGTTAAGACTCTAGAGGCCACAGTTTTGGTCCATTTATCCTGAAACTTGCTTAGAATGATCATCCTGACAATATCTGGGTCAAGTTCGAATATGGGTGATGTCGGGACAAAAAGTAGGTGAGCATGTCAAATCATAGAAAAACCTTGTTAAGGCTCTAGAGGCCACAGTTTTGGTCCAATCATCCTCAAATGTGCTCAGAATAATCGTCCTGACAATATCTCGGTCAAGTTCGATACGGGTCATTTCGGGTCCAAAATAGGTCAGTAGGTCAATCCACAGAAAAACCTTGTTAACACTCTAGAGGCCACAGTTTTGGTCCAATCATCCTGAAACTTGCTCAGAATAATCATCCTGACAATATCTCGGTCAAGCTCGAATATGGGTCATGTCGGGTCAGAAAGTAGGTCAGCCAGTCAAATAGAAAAACCTTGTTTACACTCTAGAGACAACAGTTTTGGTCCAATCATCCTCAAATTTGCCCAGAATGATCATCCTGACAATATCTCTGTCAAATTCGAATACAGGTCATATGGGATAAAAAAGTAGGTCAGTAGGTCAAATCATAGAAAAACATTGTTAAGACTCTAGAGGCCATAGTTTTAGTCCAATCATCCTCAAATATGCTCAGAATGATCATCCTAACAATATCTCGGTCAAGTTCGAACATGGGTCATGTCTGGTTAAAAAGTAGGTCAGTAGGTCAAATCGTAGAAAAACCTTGTTAAGAATCTAGAAGCCACAGTTTTGGTTCAATCATCCTGAAACTTACTCAGAATGATTATCCTGACAGTATCTCGGTCAAGTTCGAATATGTGTCATGTCGGGTCAAAAAGTAGGTAAAGTCATAGAAAAACCTTGTTAAGGCTCTAGAGGTCACAGTTTTGGTCCAATCATCCACAAATTTGCTCAGAATGATTATCCTGTCAATATCTTGGTCATGTACGAATATGGGCCATGTCGGGTCAAAAAGTAGGTCAGCAGGTCAAATCATAGAAAAACCTTGTTAAGACTCTAAGGGCCACAGTTTTGGTCCAATCATCCTCAAATTTGGTCAGAATAATCGTCCTGACAATATCTCGGTCAAATACGAATATGGGTCATTTCTGGTCAAAAAGTAGGTCAGTAGGTCAAATCATATGAAAACCTTGTTAACGCTCTAGAGGCAACAGTTTTGGTCCAATCATCGTCAAACTTGCACAGAATGATTATCCTGTCAATATCTTGGTCATGTACGAATATGGGTCATGTCGGGTCAAAAAGTAGGTCAGTAGGTCAAATCATAGAAAAAACTTGTTAACACTCTAGAGGCCACAGTTTTGGTCTAATCATTCTGAAACTTGATCAGAATGATCATCCTGACAATATCTCGGACAAGTTCGAATATGGGTCATGTCAGGTCAAAAAGTAGGTCAGCAGGTCAAATCATAGAAAAACCTTGTTAATGCTCCAGAGGCCACAGTTTTGGTCCAATCATCCTGAAACTTGCTCAGAATGATCATCCTGACAATATCTCAGTCAAGTTCGAATCGGTTATGTCGGGTCAGAGAGTAGGTTAGCAGGTCAAATCATAGAAAAACCTCGTTAAGGCTCTAGAGGCCACAGTTTTGGTCCAATCATCCTCATATCTGCTCAGAATGATCATCCTGACAATATCTCAGTCAAGTTTGAATACGGGTCATTTGGAATCAAAAAGTAGGTCAGTAGGTCAAATCATAGAAAAAGATTGTTTAGACTCTAGAGGCCACAGTTTTGGTCCAGTCATCCTCAATCTTGCTCAGAATGGTTGTCAATAGCTTGGTCATGTATGAATATGGGTCATGTCGGATCAAAAGGTAAGTCAGTAGGTCAAATTATAGAAAAACCTTGTTAAGACTCTAGAGGCCACAGTTTTGGTCTAATCATTCTGAAACTTGATCAGAATGATCATCCTGACAATATCTTGGACAAGTTCGAATATGGGTCATGTCGGGTCAAAAAGTAGGTCAGCAGGTCAAATCATAGAAAAACCTTGTTAATGCTCCAGAGGCCACAGTTTTGGTCCAATCATTCTGAAACTTGCTCAGAATGATCATCCTGACAATATCTCAGTCAGGTTCAAATCGGTCATGTAGGGTCAGAAAGTAGGTTAGCAGGTCAAATCATAGATAAACCTTGTTAACGCTCTAGAGGCCACAGTTTTGGTCCAATCATCCTCATATCTACTCAGAACAATCATCCTGACAATATCTCAGTCAAATTCGAATATGGGTCATATGGGATCAATAAGTAGGTCAGTAGGTCAAATCTTAGAAAAACAGTGTTTAGACTCTAGAGGCCACAGTTTTGGTCCAATCATCCTCAAATTTGCTCAGAATGATCATCCTGAAAATATCTCAGTCAAGTTCGAATAAGGGTCATTTGGGATCAAAAAATAGGTCAGTAGGTCAAATCATAGAAAAAGATTGTTAAGACTCTAGAGGCCACAGTTTTGGTCCAGTCATCCTAAATCTTGCTCAGATTGATTGTCAATATCTTGGTCATGTATGAATATGGGTCATGTCGGGTCAAAAAGTAGGTCAGTAGGTCAAATCATAAAAAAACCTTGTTAAGACTCTAGAGGCCACTCTAGAGGCCACAGTTTTGGTCCAATCATCCTGAAACTTGCTCAGAATTATCATCCTGACAATATCTCGGTGAAGTTCTAATAGTGGTCATGTTGGATCAAAAAGTAGGTCAGTAGTTCAAACCATTGATAAACTTTGTTAACACTCTAGAGGCTATAGTTTTGGTCCAATCATCCTCAAAATTGCTAAGAATGATCATCCTGACAGTATCTCGGTCAAGTTCAAATATGGGTCATATGGGATCAAAAAGTAGGTCAGTATGTCAAATCATAGAAAAACCTTGTTAACACTCTAGAGGCCACAGTTTTGGTCCCATCTTCATCAAACTTGTTCAGAATGATCATCTCTAAAAAAATCTAGGTCACATTCGAATATGGGTCATTAGGGTTTAAAAAGTAGGTCAGTAGGTCAAAACATAGAAAATTCTTGTTAACACTCTAGAGGCCACAGTTTTGGTCCAATCATCATCAAACTTGCTCAGAATGATCATCTCTACAATATCTAGGTCAAGTTTGAATATGGGTCATGTGGGTTCATAAAGTAGGTCAGCAGGTCAAATCATAGAAAAACCTTGTTTACACTCTAGAGACCTCAATTTTTAGCTCATCTGAGCAAAGCTCAAGGTGAGCTTTTGTGATCACCTTTTATCCAGCGTAATAGATGGTGCATCATTCATCATGTGACGTGCGTTGTCAACATTTACCTTGTTCATCCTCTAGAGACAACAATTTTGCTTCAATCTTCATGAAACTTTACCAATATGTGTGTCTTGATGATATCTGGGTCAAGATCGAATATGGGTCATATCAGATAAAAACAAGGTCACTAGGTCAAATTCCTTGAAATCCTTGTTTACCCTCTAGAGACAGTAGTTTTGCTTCAAACTTCATGAAACTTTACCAGAATGTTTGACTTGATGATATATGAGTCAGGTTTGAATATGGGTCATGTTAGGTCAAAAACTAGGTCACTAGGTCAAATTCCTTGAAAACCTTGTTCACCCTCTAGAGACTTCAATTTCACTTCAGTCTTCATGAAACTTTACCAGAATGTTTGTCTTGCTATCTGGGTCAAGTTTGAATATTGATCATGTCAGGTCAGAAATTAGGTCACTAGGTCAAATTCCTTGAAAACCTTGTACAGCCTCTAGAGGCCATGATTTTTGCTTCAGTCTTCAATCTCTATGAAGATTGTTCAGATAACTAAGTGTCAAAAAACTCGTAGCATCTACCTTGTCAAACATAAATATTAAGGATGAAAATCTCTTACCTCAGGTGAGCGATTAAGGACCATCATGGGCCTCTTGTTTATTGAGGAGGACAAGAAAGTCTTTTTACAGTTATGTTGACATTTTCAGTTAAGTTGAGTGACAAAAAAAATCCTACCCTTCGGACCTGGATAAATAAGCTTTATTGATTAACCCATATTGTGATGAATGGAATCTTCTGCCTTTTACAGAGTATGGGTCCATTTCAAAATTTAGAGGTGTCCGGTTGTGTTATCTTTAAAATTCATTTGGAAATTAGCTGAACTTTGTGCAAACAGGCGTGGTACCAGATCCAATGCCGCATCCTGTGGCATCTGATCTGGGCATCCACTGTTTGCAAAGGACCTGTTTTAGGGTTACCCTGCATAAAATGAGCCAGCACATGACAAAATTGACAAGAAGGACAGTCTGATCAGAGTCTTTGATGATTGCATGTTCCTATTATAGGCTAATATCTATGCAAAATCACATAAGCAAAAGGCCTTGTCATACTGGATGGGTGCCCAGGTTGATTTGAGTCTCTGCTGGTCGCACCGGTCTTATTGTAGGTTTTATCATGCACAGACTCAAATGGGTTAATATTGTATCCATTCATTATAGGGCAGTAAGTATAGAGAATTTCGGTGAGCCTAGCAGCGAGAGGGAACATGAACGTGAGAGCCCAGGGCGGTCTAGTGATGATGAGGACAGTATTGTGGACCCTGGGTCTGTCACAGTGTCAGATATAGTCTCACCCCCTTCCATATCCAGACCCAGCAAAGCCAAGAAAAAGTAAGATTTTGCAGTCATACTTTGGCTAGAAACTGACAACTGCCCTTCTTGAATCGATGGAAAGAGACAATGACTATAGATGAGTTTAGGCTGATTAACTTCCTTGGTTGCGCCGTCTTGTGTGGCAAAAAGTAGTCAATCGAGCCCGTGTGTACAGTAAACTAAGGAAAAACAAAATTTTTTAAGCATAGTGTTTGTCATTTCATCCACAACATTCAGAGACTTTTATACTGCAGTTCAGCGGCCCCCCACCATCGGGGCTAGAAGAAATAGATGGACTGCATGAGCTGAAACCGACCCACACATGAGTGCTGGTAAACCGCTTAGAGGATCTAAACCTACCCAGGAAAAGCGGTACGAGTCGGACCGTCCATGCTTATAAACCCTATTGCTTTCATTGGGCGGCAGGGCTTGAGATGTCATTTCACCTCAGTGTCTATGAATGCTGGACATGGTATCTTCTAAGTACAGTTGTGATTCAAAAGATTGTGAACTGCAGTTTTTGTTTCTTTGATTTGAGGTTTAACGTCCCCGTCAACAATGTAAAGATCATTTTGGAGATGTTGTTTCCAATTTTGTGCGATACTTTGAAAAACCTGAACATGAAGTACCATAGCCAGACTGGATAGCGCATATCTCATTAGGCAGGAGGGGAATGTAAATGGTCGAAGGTGTGGCTCGGTATCTCAGTCGGTAGAGTGTTTGTACGGCATACGAGAGGCCCTGGGTTCGAAGAGCTAAAACTGACCGCACATGAGTACTGGTTGACCACTATAGACCACATGTTTTTAGCTCACCTGTCACGTAGTGACAAGGTGAGCTTTTGGGATCACTTTTTGTCCGTCGTCCGTCGTGCGTGCGTGCGTGCGTCCGTGCGTCCGTAAACTTTTCTTCAAACGACATGTCCTCCTAAACCACTGATCGGATTTTGACCAAACTTCACAGGAATGATCCTTAGGTGGTCCCCTTTCAAAGTTGTTCAAATGGTTCCGGTCCATTGCTAATATAGGTCACAGGAGCCAAAAATAGATTTTTTTCACCGAAAACTTAAAAAATCTTCTTCTCTGAAACCGCAAGGCCCAGGTCTTTGATATTTGGTATGAAGCTTCATCTAGTGGACCCCTACCAAGATTGTTCAAATTATAGTGCTGGGGCCAAAAATGCCCACGCACGGGGGCCCTTTGGTTTTGCATGGGCTTATATGGGGAAAATCTTAAAAAATCTTCTTTTCTAAAACCGCAAGGCCCAGATCTTTGATATTTGGTATGAAGCTTCATCTAGTGGACCCCTACCAAGATTGTTCAAATTATAGTGCTGGAGCTAAAAATGCCCCCGCACGGGGGCCCTTTGGTTTTACATGGGCTTATATAGGGAAAATCTTGAAAAATCTTCTTCTCTGAAACAGCAAGGCCCAGGTCTTTGATATTTGGTATGAAGCTTCATCTAGTGGACCCCTACCAAGATTGTTCAAATTATAGTGCTGGGGCCAAAAATGCCCCCACACAGGGGGCCCTTTGGTTTTACATGGGCTTATATAGGGAAAATCTTTAAAAATCTTCTTCTCTGAAACCGCAAGGCCCAGATCTTTGATATTTGGTATGAAGCTTCATCTAGTGGACCCCTACCAAGATTGTTCAAATTATAGTGCTGGAGCTAAAAATGCCCCCGCATGGGGGCCCTTTGGTTTTACATGGGCTTATATAGGGAAAATCTTGAAAAATCTTCTTCTCTGAAACCGCAAGGCCCAGGTCTTTGATATTTGGTATGAAGCTTCATCTAGTGGACCCCTACCATGATTGTTCAAATTATAGTGCTGGGGCCAAAAATGCCCCCGCACGGGGGCCCTTTGGTTTTACAAGGACTTATATAGGGAAAATCTTTAAAACTCATCTTCTCTGAAACCGCAAGGCCCAGGTCTTTGATATTAGGTATGAAGCTTTATCTAGTGAACCCCTACCAAGATTGTTCAAATTTTAGTGCTGAAGCTAAAAATGCCCCCGCACGGGGGCCCTTTGGTTTTACATGGGCTTATATAGGGAAAATCTTGAAAAATCTTCTTCTCTGAAACCGCAAGGCCCAGGTCTTTGATATTTGGTATGAAGCTTCATCTAGTGGACCCCTACCAAGATTGTTCAAATTATAGTGCTGGGGCCAAAAATGCCTCCGCATGGGGGCCCTTTGGTTTTGCATGGACTTATATGGGGAAAATCTTTAAAAATCTTCTTCTCTGAAACTGCAAGACCCAGATCTTTGATATTTGGTATGAAGCTTCATCTAGTGGACCCCTACCAAGATTGTTCAAATTATAGTGCTGGAGCAAAAAATGCCCCCGCACGGGGGCCCTTTGGTTTTACATGGGCTTATATAGGGAAAATCTTTAAAAATCTTCTTCTCTGAAACCGCAAGGCCCAGGTCTTTGATATTTGGTATGAAGCTTTATCTAGTGGACCCCTACCAAGATTGTTCAAATTATAGTGCTGGAGCTAAAAATGCCCCCGCATTGGGGCCCTTTGGTTTTACATGGGCTTATATAGGGAAAATCTTGAAAAATCTTCTTCTCTGAAACCGCAAGGCCCAGGTCTTTGATATTTGGTATGAAGCTTCATCTAGTGGACCCCTACCAAGATTGTTCAAATTATAGTGCAGGAGCTAAAAATGCCCCCTCCACGGGGGCCCTTTGGTTTTACATGGGCTTATATAGGGAAAATCTTGAAAAATCTTCTTTTCTGAAACCGCAAGGCCCAGGTCTTTGATATTTGGTATGAAGCTTCATCTAGTAGACCCCTACCAAGATTGTTCAAATTATAGTGCTGGGGCCAAAAATGCCCCTGCACCAGGGCCCTTTTGTTTTACATAGGCTTATATAGGGAAAATCTTGAAAAATCTTCTTCTCTGAAACTGCAAGGCCCAGGTCTTTGATATTTGGTATGAAGCTTCATCTTGTGGACCTCTACCAAGATTGTTCAAATTATAGCCGTGGGGCCAAAAATGCCCCCGCTCCGGGGCCCTTTGGTTTTACATAGACTTATATAGGGAAAATCTTGAAAAATCTTCTTCTCTGAAACCACAAGGCTTAGGTCTTCGATATTTGTTATGACGCTTCAGCTAGTGGACCTCTATAAAGATTGTTCAAATTATAGGCCTGAGACCAAAAATGCCCCCGCCATGTGGCCCTTTGGTTTTACATAGACTTATATAGGGAAAATCTTTAAAAATCATCTTCTCTGAAACACAAGACTTAGGTCTTTGATATTTGTTATGAAGCTTCAGCTAGTGGACCTCTACCAAGATTGTTCAAATTATAGCCCTGGGGCCAAAAATGCCCCCGCTCCGGGGCCCTTTGGTTTTACATAGACTTATATAGGGAAAATCTTGTTTTACATAGACTTCTATATGCAGGGTAAACCTTTAAAATCTTCTTTTCTGAAACCAGAAAGCCCAGGTCTTTCATATTAGATATGAAGCTTCATCTTGTGGACCTCTACCAAGATTGTTCAAATTTTAGCCCTGGGGCCAAAATTGACCCTGCCCGGGGCCCACTTGTTATGCTTTGGATCAGGTGAGCGAACCAGGGCCCTCTGGGCCCTCTTGTTTTATTTGGCGGCAAGGCTTGAGATGTTAATTAATCTCAATGTGGGTATAGGAAGCAACGTCTCAAAAATGACCCAAATAGTGGTATCGGGGGTGCTGATTTGCTTGTTTGTTTGTTTTGATATTTAACATCCCCCTCAACACTGTATAGGTCATTTTGGAGACGTTGCTACCAATTCTGTGGGACTTTTACCCGATATTGAAGTGAAATGACATCTCAAGCCCTGTCGCCCAGTGAAACCAATAGGGTTTATAAGCATGGATGGTCCGATTCGCACCGTTTTGTCTAGGCTGGCTTAGATCCTCTAATTGGTTTACCAGTACTCATGTGCGTTGGTTACAGCTCTGCATAGAAGTATCATGCAGTCCATCTATTTCTTCAAGCCTCGATGGGCGGGGTCGCAGGGACGGTGAATTTCAATATTCAAACAACCCTGTTACTTTTTGTAAACGATTGATCTTTATCACTCACATGTTGAATCTCTCAGGTTGGTAATCCTTCGATTCCCCCGCCCATCGGGGCTTGGAAAATAGACTGGGATGCATGGTGCTTCCACGCAGAGCTGAAACTGACCACACATGAGTACTGGTAAACCGCTTAGATGGAGTAAGATTGCCCAGGAAAAGTGATGTGAGTCAGACCGTCAAACGCATATAAGCCTTTTGGTTTAGTTTATATTTTAGTTTATACTAATTTATTTTAGTTCGATTGCGATGAAAGCTTCAAGCTTATTGAATCGCTCTCGAACACTCATTCCAGATGTTTTCACGCGCGCGAGAGAGAGGCAGTGGCTTTTACACCACTGCTACCCATTTGCACCTGGGTGGAGTGGGGCAGTGTCACTACGTGTCTTGCCCAAGGACACACCTCGATACCGGTGGCCGGATTCGAACGCACAACCTCTCGATCATAAGTCGAACGCGCTAACCACTGCGCTATCGAGGCTTTTGGTTTCATTAGGCGGCAGGGCTTGAGATGGCATTTCATCTCAGTGTTGGGTAAAAGTCCTACAAAACTGGAAGCAACATCTCCAGAATGACCTAAATAGTGTTGACTGGGACATATACTCGTTTCTCGTGGTACCAAGGGTTCCATGGTACCGGGGTAAACGATATTGTGCTGCATTTTGAATCTTGTGCATTTCCTATGGGCTTGATATCCTCACATCAATATAGTAGGCTAGGACTCTTTCCACTGAAATATATTTCATTACATTATTATAATAAATATCTGGATAAATATCTAGAGAGTTAAAAAGCAGGTGGAATATGATTTGTCACATTTTCACTTCACCCCCCTGGTTCTTAAATTTGTCTTAAATTTATCTTTGAAATACCTATGATTTTTCTTTTGTGGCTTAAGATTTTCTCAGGTAGTTCTTCTAAATTGAAATATGGAAAAAAACATTCTGCGTGTTTCATGCAGATATATACGGCCTCCTATAGTATGGGTATTCGTTTAACACTGAAAGTAATTTTTTGCATTTAGTATGCAGGTGGTCTATGTATGCATGCATTAAAATACTTTAAACATTCTCAGAATTTCTGTGGCCCAATGGGACCTCTGAGGATAAGCTTACAAGTTAAAGTTATATGATGAATCAAACTTGCTTGACGTTAACATAATCCTTGTGATGATTTGTACCCCCTGTGTCTCAAATGTAGCTTACTTTAATATGCCATTTGACCGATTAAAAGCAGTCAAAATATTTTATATCATTTTTGAGGTTTTCTCCCACCTGAAAAACTAATGTTTATTGCTTTAAATAATATAAAATGCCACTGCATGCATTTTTAGTCAAATCAGTTTCCTACATTTGTCACTTTTCTGTTTGCCTTGGTGCCATGGGAATGGCTTTTGGCATGAGAAAATTCTACCTAGGTACATATCTGACAGTTTAGTAAATGCAAGCTGAAATATTGTGTTCATTACTCCTCTTTAATTGTAAGCAGAGACCCTATAGAAGTTTAACATAAAATTATTTTAGTGCAGAATAGCTCTATCTTTGAAATATTTACACAGTAACATTAACTACCTTGATACCATGGGAAACCGGGCTAAAACCATAGTTCAACCAACCAATCATCTTCACTGTCGCATCGTTTGTCTTGCGATTAGCGCAACATGACGCGACCATTGTCAGTTAATTATTTGATTATTAATTGTTTAGGGTTTAACGACACCTCAACCCATGTGGGTGGGTAATTTTGTCCGTCTCCCAGAGAAAGGGAAAAAAAAATATAGAAGAGATCGTAGGTTAAAGTAAAGGACAGAGGAGGAAAATGAATGGAAGTGTAGAAACAGAAGGAATAAGAGCACTCCCCTTTATCTTAACCTGCTTGCAAGGATAGCAGGTCTTACCCAGTTGTCAGCCAGTATCAGTTGGACTCCACAGGGACACAAGACATACGTCAACTTTACCTTACGCTCTATTTAAAATTGTCAAATTCAAAGAAATTAATAACTGCTATCAGATCAGTCTGAACAACGGTTATTTTTGCCACACAAAACTGCGCATGCGCAAAAATACAGAATCATGGGATAGCATTTCCTTAGCGACCGGTGGCGTCCTAAACTAATCTATAGAAAGGTTTCAAGATCAATGTCCATGAAAGAATGTTGTCTACCTTAGCCTTTATTGTACCAGCAACATCCTGATCACCAATCAGATATACATCAGACTGAGCCACCGAGACCAGTCATAATATGAGTGAAGCTATGATGCTAATCAGCCTATAAATCATCACGTTGACAAGTGTGTGAAATGAACACCCCTATAAACCCAAGATTATAAAGAGAAAAGTGGGGTTTAAGGGGTTTACATGATTCTTCTTATTTCTGCTCTTAGACATAGGTTTGGGATGAGGCAGTGCTTATGAGCACCTACAACATTCGTTTGGCCTCTAAATAATGAAAATATCACAATTGCATCAGAAATATTACCATTTTTGTCAAAATGAGAGAATGCACTATGTGCTGCCATAATGGAAGCTATGATGCTAATGTTGGTGGCCTAGTCAGATGCATGTCTAATTGATGATAAAGTGGTCATAGGTTCAACCCATACAGCATCTGGCAACAGTTTTCAACCCATTCAGTACCAGAAACTCCTTAAGGGGTACCTTGGCAAACAGTGCAGGCCCAGATCTGATCGGGGCCTACACTGTTTGAAAAAAGTTCAGCAATTTTCAATATCAATTTTGAAGATAACATAACCTGACACCCCTTAATTTTGAAATGGACTCCTGCTATATATAAGGAGGAAGATTCCATTTGGTCCAAAAAGGGTTAATAGAGATTGATCATGAAATATTTTGTAGGGCCTCTTCCAATTGAGCTGATTCAAAACTGGCTGTTGTCAGTTACTGGTGAAACATCAAATAAATTAGAATGAAAAGAAAGGCCTCTATGGCCTAGAATGAAAGCTTATACCTTATTTTGTTCTTCTGCAGGGGTATACATGGGTACACATCATTTTTCATATTTATGCCCAAAGACAGGACTGAGGTTGTGGGTATTGGTTAGACCCACCTCAAAGAGACAGTTCTAACAGGCACCCTCTGTCTATGTTTTGAGTATAAGTAAGAAAACTATCAAAAGGTTTCTTCAGAAAAATGCTTGTAAGAATGCTTCCATTTATATGGATGTGTTATTACCTGAGATAGCTAGTATTTTTGTTGCAAGGTCAGGACTTGACCTAGGGTATTCTGACTGCAGTATACATTATTAACTTTAAAGTACCATTCATTATACAGATGACATTTAAACAGATTTTAGGTAATATTCAGGGAAAACAAAGCTTTACATTACAAAATAACAGGAGGATATTTTACTACTTTTGAAGTGTGTCTCGTACATTTTTTCTTCAGAAAACTTACTGAAAGATGAACAACTTCTGGCACATGCTGGACTGGAAGAGATGTCAAGTCTTCAGCATAGGGCTGTGTAATTAATGAAACTTGTTAAGTGCGTCACAATTGATGTCATGGTTTCTGCATAGAGCTATGTACTTCCTGATACTCATCGCTGTGGTACGACTGAAGTCAAGGATTCTGCATCGAGAAGTGTAATTGCTGGAACTCATCTGTGTGACATGACTGATGTTCAGGATTTTGCATCGTGATGTGTAATTGCTTGAACTCATCTGTGTGACGTGACTCCCGGCCAGAAAAGAATGCCAACGTCATATCGCTATTGGCCCGGCGGTGTCCCGCTATTTCGTGCTGACAGGGAGCTGCTGTTAAGGATTTTGCATTGAGATGTGTAATTGCTGGAACTCGTCTGTGTGGCATGATGGATATCAAGGATTCTGCATAGATCTTTGTAACTGCTGAAAATCATCAGTGTGACGCAACAGTTACTGATGTCAAGGTTTTTGCATAAAGCTGCATAATTGCTGACAGGCTCTCTCATCTTGTGACAAAGTGGATGTCGAGGATTCTGCATAGACCTATGTTACTGCTAAAACTCATCAATGTGACATTATTGATGGCAATAAGATTTCTCCATAAAGCTGTGTAGTTGCTAACAGCTACTCATCGGTGTGACATGACTGATGAGAAGATTAATGCATAGAGCTGTGTAATTGCTAATGCACATCAGTGCGATGCAACCTGCATAGAGCTGTGTAGTTGTGAACACTCATTAGTGACACAACTTTTGTCAAGGTTGCAGCATAGTTCTGTTCGTTTGTTGGTTTGTATTGGGGTTTAACAGCCCAGTCAACACTATTTAGGTCATTTTTAGCCTGTCGGTTCACCAATCCACACTTTTCCTGGGCAGGCTTATACAAAGCGGTTAACCAGTACAGTGCACATTCTTTTGCCAGAAACTGACAACTGCCTTTCTTGAATCAAGGGATGGGAGAGAATGGTTGAGAAAAGATTTCATTATCAATCTCCATGAAAGAATGTTGGTGACCTTGGCAGGTATCAAACCCGCATCCTCCTGATCACCAGTTAGATGCGCATCCGACTGAGTTACTGAGGCAGGCAGCATAGTTCTGTGTATTTTCTGAAACATCAGTGACAGAACTGATATCCAGGCTTCTGCACAGAGCTGAGTAACAACTGAAACTCATCAGTGTGACACAACTGGTGCCAAGGTTTCTGCATAGAGTTGTGTAATTGCTGAACTTCGTCAGTCTTGCCCGAACAGGCCATAATAAAAAGCTTGATTGGCAGAAATGACATTAGTAAGATCTACTCGATTTATATGGCTGGAACCCAGCAGCATAATGTGAAATACAGCATCATAACCTCATTATACCACTATTATTGGGGTCCAAGGCCAACGTCATGTTAGTTAAACTGTGTTATATCCAAATAAAAATGTATATATTATATAGAAAAATGACCATTTATGGTCATTTTTCTTTTCGATAGATACATTTTTGGGATCCAGTCTTAAACCCTGTTATATCCATAACTGTGTTATAATGGAACATTGTTATAAAGAGGTTGTGGTGTATAGGGTACCGTAAGTAAAATGAAATCTCTGGCACTGTGGTATATATTTATTTTTGAATACTGTTTACAGTGAAACTAGAAACTTCCATTTGTGCAACTATTGTATAGCTAATGAAATCTTGGGATGTGACGAGTGATCAGGATTGTATAGGCTGCCAATTTTAAAATACATTTTGTTTGCCCATGTGTTCAAAGCCTTGTTATAGAGGTCAAAATGTTAACTGTCCTAGTAATTGCAATACCTAATCAAATGGCATTTTTGCTGAAAAAAAATGTTAAAAGGTACTCACATTTTTTCCAGCAAAAATATACATGTATTATGTTTGCCATATTAAGAGGAATGGGTACACCTTCAGGGGAGGCAGCTCCTGCAAAACTGTTTTGTCTCCCATGAGAAGCAAATTCTTTTCTTTAAGAGAAGACCCCTTTTTTGGTGGGACTGAGCTTATAGAAAAGTGAACCGAAAGTCACGAAAATTGTCTCCCTTTAAAAATGGCCAAAATTTGTGCTAGGTGCTCACATTGCCCTTAAATGTTTTATCGATGCGTTAGCTGTCAACATCATAAGTTTTGAAGTATTGGCCCCTAAAGATCAACTGAGCATGAATCTGTCACAAATGTGAAATCGTTCATCTAAATGTTACCTGTCAGAGCTAAAGACTAAAATGGAGCTCATTGGATAGACAAGATGAGCTTTGTTGAAGAATATAAGAATCCTACATGGGTGTGAGGATGGATGGAAAAATCCATCCCGAGGGTCACTGTCCCAGACTCCCGCATCACGAGGCTTGCCGAGTGATGCCAAACAGTGATCCCAAGGGATGGATTTTTAGCTCACCTGAGCCGAAGGCTCTGGAAGAGCTATTGTGATCGGTCACTGTCCGTCGTTGTTGTCGTCCGTCCGGATGTCCGTCCACAATTCCTTTAAACGACATCTCCTAAACCACTGAACAGATTTTGACCAAACTTGGCAGTATTTATCTTTGGGTTATCCTCTCTCAAAGTTGTTCAAAGAATTCCATTCCATGCAGAACTCTGGTTGCCATGGCAACAAAAGGGGGAAATATGGAAAAAAAACCTTTAAAAATCTTCTTGTCTGAAACCAGAAGGCCCAGGTCTTTGATATTTGGTATGAAGCTTCATCTAGTGGACCTCTACCAAGATTGTTCAAATTATTGCACTGGGGCCAAAAATGGCCCCGCCCCGGGGCCCAATGGTTTTACATAGGCTTATATAGGGAAAACCCTTTAAAAATCTTCTTGTCTGAAACCAGAAGGCCCAGGTCTTTGATATTTGGTATGAAGCTTCATCTAGTGGACCTCTACCAAGATTGTTCAAATTATAGCCCTGGGGCCAAAAATGCCCCAACGCCAGGGCCTACTGGTTTTACATAGGCTGATATAGAGAAAACCTTTAAAAATCTCCTTGTCTGAAACCAGAAGGCCCAGGTCTTTGATATTTCATCTAGTGGACCTCTACCAAGATTGTCCAAATTATAGCCCTGGGGCCAAAAATGCCCCCGCCACAGGACCCTAAAAACATATATAGAGAAAACCTTTAAAAACTCCTTGTCTGAAACCAGTAGACCCAGGTCTTTGATATTTGGTATGAAGCTTCATCTAGTGGATCTCTACCAAGATTGTTCAAATTATAGCCGTGTGGCCAAAAACGCCCCTGCCACAGGGCCCCCTGGTTTTACATATGCATATATAGGGAAAACCTTTAAAAATCTTCTTGTCTGAAACCAGAAAGCCCAGGTCTTTGATATTTGTTATAAAGCTTCATTTAGTGGACCTCTACTAAAATTGTTCAAATTATGGACCTGAGGCCAAAAATTGCCCTGCCCTGCCCTGCCCGGCACCCACATATAAATCTATCATCTCAGGTGAGCGATATAGGACCATCATGGTCCTCTTGTTCCATCTACCCCTCGCACCCATGTAGGATTCTTTTTATGCCCCCGCCATTCGAAGCATGGTGGAAAGGGCTTATAGCGTTGCCCCTGTCCATCCGTCCGTGCGTCACTAGTTGGGTAGGCCTTTCTTGGGTACTTACCGTTTATTCCGTTGTTGTCCAAGAAAAGTAGCCAGTAGCCTGTTGGGTATTTTGTCGCTTGTTGGGTACTTTTGAATGGGAAAATTAACATGGAGGTACCCAACAAATGTCCTCTCGTAAACATGTGCGGTTGTCCATTTGTCTTTCCGTTAACGTTTTACACTGGGTGTCTTGTCATCGCAACTCCTCCTACAGTTTCATACTGATAATTTTCAAACTTTGCGTGTGTTTTTGCCATGGTATGAGGATGCGCATGTGGTTTGGACTTTATCGTCCGATCAATATTTGTCACTTTTATCACATTGTGAACTTAGTCAATTTTAACCTTCAATTGATATATGATAGGTACCTCTTGTCATCGCAACTGCTCTTGCAGTTTTAAACCGATCATTTTGAAACTTAGCATGTGCTTACGGCATGGTATGAGGATGTGCATGTGGTTTTGACATAGTTCTCAGAATATTTTTTTCCCTTTTTGCGCGTTTTGAACTCAGTCATTTTTAAGCTTCAATTGTTATACTATAGGTACCTCTTGTCATCGCAACTCCTCTTGCAGTTTTATACCGATCATTTTGAAACTTTGCATGTGCTTTCAGCATGGTATGAGGATGCGCATATGGTTTGGACTTTATCTTCGAATCAATTTTTATCACTTTTTCCACATTGTGAACTTCGTCGTTTTTAACCTTCAATTGATTTATGATAGATACCTCTTGTCATCGCAACTGCTCTTGCAGTTTTTGTTGCACCTGCTTTAGCAGGAAGACATAGGCGTGCAAGTTTCCGTCCGTCCGTCCATCCGGTTGTCCATCCGTCTTTTCATCAACATTTTACACTGGGTGTCTTGTCATCGCAACTCCTCCTACAGTTTCATACCGATTATTTTGAAACTTTGCGTGTGTTTTTGCCATGGTATTAGGATGCTCATGTGGTTTGGACTTTATTGTCCGATCAATTTTTGTCACTTTTTCCACATTGTGAACTTAGTTATTTTTAACCTACAATTGATATATGATAGGTACCTCTTGTCATCGCAACTCCTGTTACAGTTTTATACCAATCATTTTGAAACTTTGCGTGTGCTTTCGCCATGGTTTGAGGATGTGCATGCGTTTCGACATAATTCTCAGAATATTTTTTATCACTTTTTGCACATTATGAACTTCGCCATTTTTTATGCTTTAGTTGATATACAAAAGGTACCTCATGTCATTGCAACTCCTCTTACAGTTTTATACCAATCATTTTGAAACTTTGCATGTGCTTTTGCCATGGTATGAGAATGTGCATGTGGTTTGGACTTTAACTTCGGATCAATTTTTATCACTTGTTCCACATTGTGAACTTAGTCAGTTTTAACCTACAATTGATATATGATAGGTACCTCTTGTCATCGCAACTCCTGTTACAGTTTTATACCAATCATTTTGAAACTTTGCTCTTCTTTCGCCATGGTTTGAGGATGTGCATGTGCTTTTGACATAATTCTCAGAATTTTTTTTTTTTCACTTTTTGCACATTATGAACTTAGCCATTTTTTATGCTTTAGTTGATATACAATAGGTACCTCTTGTCATCGCAACTCCTCTTACAGTTTTATACCAATCATTTTGAAACTTTGCATGTGCTTTTGCCATGGTATGAGGATGTGCATGTGATTTCGACATAATTCTCAGAATTTTTTTTTTTTTTTTTTTTTGCTTTTTGCGCATTGTGAACTTAGTCATTTTTAAGCTTCAATTGATATACAGGAGGTACCTCTTTGTCATCGCAATTCATCTCACAGTTTTATACTAATCATTTTGAAACTTAGCTTGTGTTTTCGCCATGATATGAGGATGTTCATATGCTTTGGATATAATTCTTGGATCATTTTAGTTCATTTTTTCACATTGTGAAATTAGTCAGTTTTTTACCTCACATATATAGGCTATGGATTCTTCTCAAAGCCATTTATCTCTTCTGCCTTAAATAAATTTTTATTTTTTTTATGTTGGGCAGGTGGGGAGCAGGTTAACCTACAATTGATAACAAATGAATCGCAACTGCTCTTGCAGTTTTATACTGATCATTGTCGCACCTGCTTTAGCAGGGAGACATAGACGTGCAAGTTTCCGTCAGTCCGTGCGTTCGTCCGGTTTTCCGTCCGTCTTTCCGTCAACATTTTACACTGGGTGTCTTGTCAACTCCTCCTACAGTTTCATACCGATTATTTTCAAACTTTGCGTGTGTTTTTGCCATGGTATGAGGATGCGCATGTGGTTTGGACGGATCATTTTTTGTCACTTTTTTCACATTGTGAATTTAGTCATTTTTAACCTTCAATTGATATATGATAGGTACCTCTTGTCATCGCAACTTCTCTTGCAGTTTAATACCGATCATTTTGAAACTTTGCATGTGCTTTCGCCATGGTATTAGGATGTGCATGTGGTTTCGACATAATTTTCAGAACATTTTTTGTCAACTTTTTGCACATTATGAACTTAGCCATTTTTAAGCTCAAACGCTTGATAGAGGACCCTGATTACAGGTGTACACGGTGCCAAGGAACTGCACGCCCCTTAGATGGCAGACCACAGAGGGAAGTCCAAGTCGGATCTGACAAGCTGGAGGTTGTAGCTTCCTTCTGCTACCTAGGTGATATGCTCTCTGCAGCGGGTGGTTGCGACCTTTCAACTACATCACATGTGAAAACAGCCTGGAAGAAATTCAAAGAGTTGCTACCAGTTCTCTCTTCCCGCCACCTCTCGTTCAAGACACGTGGCCGTGTGTATAGCTCTTTTGTGCGGAGCACAATGCTCCATGCCAGTGAGACATGGCCATTGACAAAGCCAAACCTCCAACGTCTACAGCGAAATGACAGGGCAATGATCAGACAGATCTCCAATGTCAAGCCACAGGACACTGTCACCATCAGGTCCAGTGAGTTACTTGAGCGTCTTGGCATTGAGGACCTGGACCTCATCCTGAAAGAGAGAAGACTTCGCTGGTATGGACATGTGGAACTCAACGGTGCAGTCAAGACTGCCTGTGACATACATGTAGGTGGAAAGCGGGGGCCACTTATGTGGTCGCTGCCCCTGTACCTGCACGTTAATCAAAAATCCGTTTATGATGATGAAGCTTCATTTGATATAAGATAGGTACCTCTTGTCATCGCAACTCCTACAGTTTCATACCGATTATTTTCAAACTTTGCGTGTGGTTTTGCCATGGTATGAGGATACGCATGTGGTTTGGACTTTATCGTCGGATCATTTTTTGACACTTTTTCCACATAATATTGTGAACTTAGTCTTTTTTAACCTTCAATTGATATATGATAGGTACCTCTTGTCATCGCAACTCCTCTTGCAGTTTTATACCGATCATTTTGAAACTTTGCATGTGCTTTTGCCATGATATGAGGATGCGCATGTGGTTTGGACTTTATCGTCGGATCATTTTTTATCACTTTATCCACATTGTGAACTTAGTCATTTTTAACCTTCAATTGATATATGATAGGTACCTCTTGTCATCGCAACTCCTCTTGCAGTTTTATACCGATCATATTGAAACTTTGCGTGTGCTTTCGCCATAGTATGAGGTTGTGCATGTGGTTTCGACATAACTCTCAGAATATTTTTTTTTCACTTTTTGCACATTGTGAACTTAGCCAATTTTAAGCTTCATTTGATATTCAATAGGTACCTCTTGTCATCGCAACTCCTCTTACAGTTTTATATTGATCATTTAAAAACTTTGTGTGTGTTTTTGCTATCGTATGAGGATGTGCATGTGGTTTTGACTTTATCTTGGGATCAATTTTTATCACTTTTTCCACATTGTGAACTTAGTCAGTTTTTTACCTCACATATATAGGCTTTGGATTCTTCTCAAAGCCCTATATTCATTTCTTCTGCCTTAAATAAACTTTTTTTTTTTGTGTGGGGCAGGTGGGGAGCAGGTGCGACAGCAACTTCACCGAAGTTGAATCTCTGGTTGTTCCAAATGGAATCTTACTCCTTATATATAGCAGGAGTCCCATTTCGAAATTTAGGGGTGTCAGGTTGTGTTATCCTTAAAATTTACTCCGAAAATAGCTGAACGTTTTCCAAATAGTGTAGGCCCTGATCAGATACGGCATTCTGCGGTTCAGAAGCCTGATCAGGGCCTGCACTGTTTGCCAGTGTACCCGCTTTGGGGTTTCCAGTACAAAATGGGTTAACAAGCTTGTTTGTGGTCAAAATCTAAATGTGTAACTACACCACAACCTTTCTATAACACTATTAATGGGGTCCAAAGCAGAAACTGTGTCAGTTGAATAACCATATTATATCCAAACAAAAATGATTATATAGAAAAATTAGCATTTATGGTAATTTTTTGTAGCGCCTGCCATAAGCATCGCGCGATATGCGTCCAAATGGTGCGATATAGGTGTCCAAATTCCAATCTTTTCATTCATGAAACTGTCAACATTTGCGACCACCCTAGCCTTCACCCAAATGGCCAAGTTTACAACAGGCGTGAGATTGCCTTTAGCGGAATTCTTGTTTACATCTATACACTTTTTGACCCAGCTCTTCAAACGTTTGGGGCATATTAACCTTGCTAGCAAGATGTCTCAAGAACTGTATAGACTTTTGCCTTGAAACTTGATAGAGAAGATAACCCAATTAACTTTTTAGCTCACCTGAGCACGAAGTGCAAGGTGAGCTTTTGTGATCGGTCTTTGTCTGTCGTCTGCGGGTCCGTCGTCAACTTTTGCTTTAAACGACTTCTCCAAAAATGCTGGACAGATTTTGAAATAATTTCATAGGAATGCTCCTTGGGTGATCCTCTACCAAAATTGCTCAAACTGTTCGGCTCGGGTGAACAAGATGGCCACCAGAGCTAAAAATAGAAAAACTTTTAAACGACTTCACCTCCTTAACCAGTGGATGGATTTTGAAATTATTTCACAGGAATATTCCTTGGATGACCCTCTACCAAAATTGCTCAAACCGTTCCCCTCGTGTCAACAAAAGGGCCGCCGGAGCTAAAAATAGAAAACCTTCAAACGACTTCTTCTCCTTAACCAGTGGATGGATTTTGAAATTATTTCACAAGAATGTTCCTTGGGTGACCCTCTACCAAAATTGCTCAAACCGTTCCACTTGGGTGAACAACATGGCCGCCAGAGCTAAAAATAGAAAAACCTTTACACGACTTCTTCTCCTTAACCAGGGGATGAATTTCCAAATTACTTCACAGGAATGTTCCTTGGGTGACCTTCTACCAAAGTTGCTCAAACCCTTCTGCTCGGGTGAACAAGATGGCCACCAGAGCTAAAAATAGAAAAACCTTTAAACGACTTCTTCTCCGTAACCAGTGGATGGATTTTGAAATTATTTCACCGAAATGTTCCTTGGGTGACCCTCTACCAAAATTGCTCAAATTGTGATGCTCGGGTCAACAAAATGGCCACCAGAGCTAAAATTAGAAAAACATTTAAATGACTTCTTCTCCTTAACCAGTGGATGGATTTTGAAATTATTTCACAAGAATGTTCCTTGGGTAACCCTCTACAAAGATTGCTCAAACCGTTCTGGTCAGTTGAACAAAATGGCCAGCAGAGCTAAAAATAGAAAAACCTTTAAACAACTTCTTCTTAACCAGTGGATGGATTTTGAAATTACTTCACAGGAATGTTCCTTTGGTGACCCTCTACCAAAATTGCTCGAACTGTTCTGCTCGGGTGAACAAGATGACCACCAGGGCTAAAAATAGAAAAACCTTTAAACGCTTCAACTCCTTAACCAGTGGATGGATTTTGAAATTACTTCACAGGAATGTTCCTTGGGTGACCCTCTACCAAAACTGCTCAAACCATTCCGCTCATGTGAACAAGATGGCTGACAGAGCTAAAAATAGAAAAACCTTCAAACGACTTATCCTCCTTAACAAGTGGATGGAGTTTGAAAATATTTCACCGGAACGTTCATTGGGTGACCCGCTATCAAAATTGCTCAGACCGTTCTGCTCGGGTGAACAAGATGGCCACCAGAGCTAAAAATAGAAAAACCTTTAAATGACTTCTTCTCCTTAACCAGTGGATGGATTATGAAATTATTTGACAGGAATGAAAAAAGTGAAATGCACTGCTTATTAGATACCCCCGCATGACAACGGTCAATAATAAAAAAGAGCAGACATGTTAAAAAGAAGTTGAACTCATAGCCGGCAACTTGGCCCAAAATTATTGAAACACAAAATCTATTTGATGAGTTTTAAGCATCTGTTCAACTTTGCGCTAACAAGGTACCTACGTCCTATACACTTTAACATTATTAGACCTCAAAAAATGGCTAAGTTAACAAAGATGAAAAAAGTGAAAGCCATAATTTTAGGAGTATGAAAAAACCACATGCACATGAAGAAATATATGGGCTGCATGATGCTTCCACGTAGAGCTGAATCCAGCCCGCACACTAGTACTGGTAACCGCGATCTAAGCCTGTCCAGGAACCGAGGTGCGAGGCCGACCGTCCATGCTAACAAACCCTATTGGTTTCATTGGGCGACAGGGCTTGAGATGTCATTTCATCTCATTGTCGGGTAAAAGTCCCACAAAATTGGAAGCAACGTCTCCAAAATGACCTTTACAGTGTTGACGGGGACGTTAAACCTCAAATCAACCAACCAACCAACCATCATCTTCAGACCTATATGAAAACACATGCAAAGTTTCAAAAGGATCAACCTAAAACTGTGAGAGGAGTTGCGATAACAAGGTACCCACTCCCTATATACTTTAACATTATTGGACATCAAAAAATGGCTAAGTACAAAAGACAAAAAAAGTGAAAAAAATAATTTTAGGAGTATGAAAAACCATATGCACATCTTAAGACCTATATAAAAACACCTGCAAAGTTTCAAAACCATCACCCTAAAACTGTGATAGGAGTTGCGCTAACAAGGTATGCACTCCCTATACACTTTAACATTATTAGACCTAAAAAAATGGCTAAGTTAAAAAAGACAAAAAAAGTGAAAGAAATAATTTTAGGAGTAAGAAAAAAGCACATGCACATCTTCAGACCTATATGAAAACACCTGCAAAGTTTCAAAACGATCACCCTAAAACTGTGAGAGGAGTTGCGCTAACAAGGTACCTGCACTCCCTATACACTTTAACATTATTAGACCTAAAAAAAATGGCTAAGTTAAAAAAGAAGAAAAAAGTGAAAGAAATAATTTTAGGAGTAAGAAAAAAGCACATGCACATCTTCAGACCTATATGAAAACACCTGCAAAGTTTCAAAACGATCACCCTAAAACTGTCCCTATACACTTTAACATTAGTAGACCTCAAAAAATGGCTATGTTAAATAAAAACCTATCTAGGGACATAACTCCAAGAGTTATGGGCCCTTGATAAATATTTTACTACAATAGATTCCTTACCTCAGGCACCAAGTGTGATATAAGTTTCATTAATGTAGAACAATTAATACAAAAGTTATTAAAGTTATTAAGCAAGATAGACAGGAAAATCAAAAGTGTCACGGACAAGTTTTCAAGAATTACAAAGGGGAACAACTTTAACAGTATTGATCACAGGACCTTTATTTTCATGTAGCAGCAGCAAGTCATCAATATCAACATTTATGCAAAAAATGATAAGATTCAGTAAACTATTAAGCAAGATATGCAGGGAAAACCAAAGTGTTATGGACAGACGGACGGACGGACAGACAGACAACATACAAACAGTATGTATACCCCCTTAAACTTCGTTTGCGGTGTGTATAATGAGGTCTGAGCGGTTTTTTTTAGCTCTGGTGGCCATCATGCTCAGTTAAACAAAATATTTTGAGCAATTTTGTTAGAGGGTCACCCATGGAACATTCCTATGAAATTGCTTCCTTTTAGAGACAGATGTCTTTTGAAAGTTTTGAACCCCACCCACCTTGGCTGCAAGGTGCTTCTACAGGAGTATTGGTAAAGCACTTTGGGTTTGAAGGTCTTAGCCTGCCCATGCAAAGTTGTGCGAGTGGAACCATCTATGCATTTAAACCTCATTGGTTTCATTGGGTGGCAGGGTTTGAGAAGTCATTTCATCAAAAATGACTTCTACTTCTCAAAATGACTTCTACTCCTTAACAGGCAGACTGATTTTGAATTAATTTCACAGAAATGTTCATTGGGTCCAACCAAAATTGCTCCAACCCTGCACTCCACCATATATTACCCACAATTTTATTTGTACAATATGGATCAGGTGAGCGATCCAGGGCCATCATGGCCCTCTTGTTTTTTTTTAAACTGTGATTTTTTCCCTCTTGTGTTATGACCCTTAGAAAATTTTAGGATTTCAACCATGTCAAATTTTAGGGGCATTAGCAGTATTGGGGGCATAGTGTTTCATAAACACCAACTCTAGTTTTATATACAATGGCTCACTGTATCTTTACAGTAGAACTTTGATGGCTCAAACACCAATGGCTTGTTTACCATGGCTGAGTCGATCCCAATCTTAAGTCCTTACGGAAATCCTCTACATAAGAAAAAGTGGGGGATAATTAAGGAGATTTTAGTCTTTAATCTTGTAAATGTATGCTGTGTGCACGCATTAGAATCGCCTCATCGAGGCGATTCTAATGAGTACACACAGCATACATTTTCATTTTAGAACACCAAAAAGATGCCTCAAAGTATCTCCTTATGCCGCCCGAAAGTAATCCTCAGTAGCTCGAACTACCCCAATCTTGAACAGATTTTCGTGGTCCCAAAGGTGTTAAAACCATTGAAGTTTGGCTGTATTTTTCCTGTCTTTTTCACTGCTGTCTTTTTTTGGAATTCGCCTCTCCCATGTACATTTTTCTTAGTTCTTTCAGATATCTGTAACAGTCAGAAAGAATGCATCAACAATTAATTTTCAATACACCCTTTACCCATCACGAAAATACACTTAGATAGTTTTGACCCCCTTGAACCCCATTTTTTATATATCAAAACTGGGGTTTACAGGGGTAAACCTTATTTTTCTTATTTCCGCTCTAAAATATAGATTGCAGGTACTCTTTAGAACGGCCTCAATGAGGCCGTTCTAACGAGTACCGACAATCTATATTTTAAGCAGAAATAAGAAAACTATTGTAATGTTTCATCTGAAAATTGTTTTTTTCAGTGGGAAAATTTACAAGGTATTTGTAAATGGCGTGTTTTCATAAGCCATATGTGATAAATAGAATCTTCCACATAATAGCTTTAGACTGGGTCCATTTTTAATTTTTGGCTGTCCAGTTTATTTCAAATATTGTCATCTTTTGCCAAACTGGGTCCAATTGTTAAAAACCAACAATGACGTTAGCTAACCAATCAATAAAATTTTGATCACTGCCAGTGTGCTTATATTTTTGCTGAAAAAAAATGTGAGGAGCTTTTGCATAATGCAGAAGTTACTCACATTTTTCCAGCAAAAGTGCCAATATATTACAGGGGATTAGAAAGTTCCGGGTTACTCCTGATTTCAGGATTGAGAGCTTTGGCATGATGCATATAAATTGTCATTTATTATTGTCCATATGAAGTTTTAACATGTCTTAATTAAACGGTTAGCTACAACTAAGCATGAAGCAACTAATCTCCATTGAAACTGGAAGGGTAAACCCATTTATTTTTTATTTCAAGATAACATTAGGGTCACTTCAGGATCCCAGGATTGAAATTTTTTACTGTTCTCACCACTGATATTAGATATTGTACTTCTTAGAACAGTTAATATTTTGACCTCTAATGAGCTCCTTAAGCTAATGATGCTTTGAACATCAGGGCCCTGTATGCTGCAATCTAGGTCTGTGCTGTTTGCCAATGTCCATTTTATTGGATGCTAGGCATATACATATCGATCAATCTTTCATATCTCCAAACTGGTTATCATAAAAATCCTAAAAATTCGGACCCGTTTAGGATTGCGGTAATTCTTCTAAATTTTAGCAGATTTGTTTCACGATCCAGCAAAGAGTCCAATAAAGTGCAAAGGAATTGCAAACAGTGGAGACCCTGATCAGACTGTTCCTTTGGGAGCAGGCTGATCTTGGTCTGCAAAGTTTGCTTAGGCCTATCTGTCCCAAGTCTTAGGATAATTATGGTATTTTTATGAGGCCAAATTGGGATATTTTTCTTACACTCCAAACATAGGTTGTGCCCATTGCGGGTGCTTGTTAGAGCCACCTCATTGAGGCAAGTCTAAAGAGTACCCACAACCTATGAGCTGTGTATTAGGGCAAAAATAAGAAAAAATATTGTTTACCCCAGTAAAGCCCAGTTTTCTCTATACGAAATGAAGCTTAAAAGGGTTAACATGATGGGAGCCAAAATATGTCTCATTACGCAAACATGTCTATACAAATACATTGCCACCATCATTGCCGAAAAAATGAAAATTTTATGATGAAAAATTGTGATATTTTTGTTATTTCTGCTCCAAATATAGATTGTGGGCACTCGTTAGAACCGCCTCAATGAGGCGGTTCTAACAAGTACCCACAATTTATATTTTAGAGCAGAAATAAGAAGAATAAGGTATAGCCCTGGAAACCCCAGTTTTACTATATAAAAGTGGGGTTCAAGGGGTCAAAACTATATAGGGGTGTTTTCGTGATGTGTTTTGTTTGTGTTGGAGTTTAAGGCCCAGTCAACACTATTTTAGGTCATTTTTTGAGCCGGTCAGTTCACCTATCCACACTTTTCCTGGGCAGGCTTGTACGTAAGTGGTTAACCACTCCAGTGCTCATTCTTTCACCAGAAACTGACATCTTGTAAATACAAAGCTAGCCTATGTAAGTTTTTGATTCCTTTATTCAGATAAACTTTTTTTATTTTGATAATTTCACATACCAATAACATACCAGAACCTATCATCTTGTTCTAGATGAAGATAACTATGGTGACAGATGATTGATATGTTAGATTTTGGAGATTAACCTTTATCCGTCTGAATACGGCAATGCCTACATTTGCAAATAGTGTAGATCCTGATCAGATGGCTTCTGCCATCTGATCAGGATCTACACTGTTTGCCATGCAGTTTGTGAAATGAACAACTATACATGTATTATGTCATAATATCAAGTTATTTGATTAGTGGATAGTTAGAAATGGGTGTGGCTAACTAATTTATTCAGCAGGATAAGGGTTATGAATAGAGAAAAAAAGAAAATGACATGTGCAACAGACATGATTAGTGGTTTAAGATATGAAACAGGAGGACCATGATGGTCCTATAGCGCTCACCTGAGCTAAGAGATTTATATGCGGGTGCCCGGGCAGGGCGATTTTTGGCCTCAGGTCCATAAATTGAACAATTTTGGTAGAGGTCAAGTAAATGAAGCTTAATAACAAATATCAAAATCCTGGGCCTTCTGGTTTTAGACAAGAAGATTTCTAAAAGTTTAACTATATAAGTCTATGTAAGACCAGTGGGCCCTGTGGTGGGGTGAATTTTGCCCCCACCCCCAGCCCCAAGTCTATATGAAGCCAGTGGGTCCCAGGCTTGGTAATTTTTGGCCTAAGGCCGATAATTTGAACAATCATGGTAGAGGTACACTAGATCAAGCTTCATATCAAATATCAAAGATCTGGGCCTTCTGGTTTCAGACAAGAAGTTTTTTAAAGTTTCCCTAAAATGCCTTTGTAAAACCAGGGGACCCTGGTGCGGGGGCATTTTTAGCCCCAGGGCTATAATTTGAAAATTTTTGTAGAGGTCCACTAGATGAAGCTTCATACCAAATATCAAAGACCTGGGCCTTCTGGTTTCAGACAAGAAGATTTTTAAAGGTTTTCCCTATAATAGCCAATGCAAAACCAGTGGGCCCCGGGGCGGCAACATTATTGGCCCCAGGGCTATAATTTGAACAATCTTGGTAAAGGTCCATTAGATGAAGCTTCATACCAAATATTAAAGACCTGGGCCTTCTGGTTTCAGAGAAAAAGATTTTTAAAGGTTTTCCCTATATAAGGCTATGTAAAACCAGTTGGCCCCGGGGCGGAGTCGTTTTTGGCCCCAGGGCTATAATTTGAACAATATAGGTAGAGGTCCACTAGACAAAGCTTCATACCAAATATCAAAGACCTGGGCCTTCTGGTTTCAGACAAGCAGATTTTTAAAGGTTTTCACTAGGTAAGCCTATGTAAAAGCAGTGGGCCCCGGCACAGGGGCGTTTTTGGCCTATGGGCTATAATTTTAACATTCTGGGTAGAGGTTAACTACATGAAGCGTCATACCAAATATCAAAGATCTGGGCCTTCTGGTTTCAGACAAGAAGATTTTTAAAGGTTTTCCTTATAATAGCCAATGTAAAACCGGTGGGCCCCGGCACGGGAGCATTATTGGTGCCAGGGCTATGATTTGAACAATCTTGGTATTGGTCCATTAGATGAAGCTTCATACCAAATATCAAAGACCTGGGCCTTCTGGTTTCAGAGAAGAAGATTTTTTAAAGGTTTTCCATATATAAGGCCATGTAAAACCAGTTGGCCCCGGGGCGGGGTCGTTTTTGGCCCCAGGGCTATAACTTGAACAATCTTGGTAGAGGTTCACTAGATGAAGCTTCATATCAAATGTCAAAGACCTGGACCTTCTGGTTTCAGACAAGAAGATTTTTATATGTTTTCCCTATATAAGCCTATACAAGAGGGCCATGATGGCCCTGGATCGCTCACCTGATCCATAGAGTAACAAGTGCGCCCCAGGGAGGGCCATTATTGACTCCAGGGCTATAATGTGCATGATGTTGAGGGAAGTCTTAAAAGGTGAAGCTTCATACCAAATATCAACAAAGGCTATAATTTGAACAATCTTGGCATAGGTCCACTAGATGAAGCTACACACCAAATATCAAAGGCCTGGGCCTTGCGGTTTCAGAGAAGAAGAATTTTTTAAAGGTATTCCCTCCATAAGCCTATGTAAAACCAAATGGCCCCGGGATGGCGGCATTTTTGGCCTCAGGGCAATAATTTAAACAATCTTGATAGAGGTCTACTAGATGAAGCTTCACATTAAATATCAAAGACCTGGGCCTTGCTGTTTCAGAGAAGAAGATTTTCAAAGATTATCTCATATTTATATAAGTCTATGTAAAATCAAAGGGCCCCGGGGCGGGGGCATTTGTGACCCAAGAGCTATAATTTGAACAATCTTGGTAGAGGTCCACTAGATGAAGCTCCATACCAAATATCAAAGACATGGGCCTTGCAGTTTCAGAAAAGAAGATTTTTAAAGATTTCCCTATATAAGTCTATGTAAAACCAAAGGGTCTCGAGGCGGGGCAATTTTGGCCCCAGGGCTATAGATAGAGGTCCACTAGATGAAATTTCACACCAAATATCAAAGACCTAGGCCTTGTGGTTTCACAGAAGAAGATTTTTAAAGATTTTCCCTATATAAGTCTATGTAAAACCAAAGGGCCCCAAGGCGGGGGCATTTTTGGTCTCATGGCCATAATTTGAACAATCTTGGTAGAGGTCCACTAGATGAAGCTTCATACCAAATATCAAAGACCAAGGCCTTGTGGTTTCAGAGACGAAGATTTTTCAAGATTTTCCCTATATAAGCACATGTAAAACCAAAGGGCCCCAGGGCTATAATTTGAACAATCTTGGTAGAGGTCCACAAGATGAAGCGTCAAACCAAATATCAAAGACCTGGGCCTTGCAGTTTCAGAGAAGAAGATTTTCTAAGATTTTCCCTATATAAGCCCATGAAAAACCAAAGGGCCCCGGGGTGGCGGCATTTTTGGCCCCAGCACTATAATTTGAACAATCTTGGTAGGGGTCCACTAGATGAAGCTTCATACCCAATATCCAAGACCTGGGCCTTGCGGTTTCAGAGAAGAAGATTTTTAAAGATTTTCCCTATATAATCCTATGTAAAACCAAAGGGATTCGGGGCGGGGGCAGTTTTGGCCCCAGCCCTATAATTTGAACAATCTTGGTAGGGGTCCACTAGATGAAGCTTCATACCAAATATCAAAGACCTGGGCCTTGTGGTTTCAGAGGAGAAGATTTTTTTAAGTTTTCATTAAAAAAATCTATTTTTGGCCCCTGTGACCTTGACGTGCAGCAGACCGGAACCTTTTGAACAACTTTGAAAGAGGACCACCTAAGGATCATTCCTGTGAAGTTTGGTCAAAATCCGATCAGTGGTTTAGGAGATGTCGTTTGAAGAAATTGTTTACGCACGGACGCACGCACGACGGACGAAAAGTGATCCCAAAAGCTCACCTCGTGTAGTGACAGGTGAGCTAAAAACAGCACATTTAGTTACCTGCTTATCTGCTCATTCAGCCAGAGTCTATGTTTCAAGCCATTATACCAAGAAGCTGGTAGGCGGGCTGTTTTCCTCAGTTTGCACCCTAGGAGAGCCCCAGCTACTGCCCCATTAGTGTCAGCATCTCCTCCCTGCAGCGGAAATAAGTGACAATTTTCAATACAGTTACATGTGTTTCCATTTAAGGGGAATGGGAACACCTGGCAGATTCTTTCTGCCATTTTTTAGAACTTTGGGGACTTCCTGTTTGCTTTTCTATAAGTCCTGACTCACTGAAAAAGGGATCTACTCTTAAAGGAAGTTCGGAGCAAATTCTTTCCTTTAAGAGATGACCCCTGTTGACATGGGAGACAAAAGCACTTTTGCAAAACTAGCCTCCCCTGAATGTGTACCCATTGCCCTAACACATGCCCTGCACAACATGATATCCCCTACTTTTGCAAACAGTGTAGGTCAAGATCAGATGACTTCTTCAACATTCATCAGATCTTGACCTACACTGTCATTCAGTTTACAAGTCAAACCAATACATTATATCAAGTATTTTGATTGGTTTATAGTCTGAAATGGGTGTAGCAAAATTCATTCATTCAGCAGGACAAGGCCTAATGCACTTAATCAATTATTTTGTTCAGAACTGGTCATGTTTGTGTAAAACCATGTGTGAGTCACTGAAAAATAACAATATGATCAAAATTTTCATTGGCAATGCAAGTCTCATTGCAATTTTAGGTTACGTCAGGCTAAGCTTAGCCATTTTATTCGACAATGAACAAAAATATTGACTAGCATTGCAATTCAAAAGCATCCAAGTAAGAATGCAGTATCATTAAGTTTACTGATATTGGGTGTCCATTCCTCTGATCACAGGAGCTTGAAGTTTGGTCAGATGGCCCAAAGTGACTATCCTATATAGTGAGCCGGATAGTTGAATTGGCCATAGGCTTGTTATTTAGGGTGGTCAATTTGGAAATTCTTTTTTATGTAAGAATGCTCCTAAGTATTGGGACAGATAGACCAAAGCAAAAGTAAAGACCCAGATCAGACTGCTCCAGTGGGGCAGTCGGATCAGAGTCTACACTGTTAGCAATTCCGTCTGCGTCTTTTGGACTCCTTGCTGGATCATGATACAAGTTAGTCAAAATTTTAGGAGAATTATAGCAAGTCCTTAAAGTGTCCGCATTTTAAGGATTTTTGAGGTATAATAAATACACCTTAACCTCTTTGTAACGCTATATCCATAACATGTTTTTTGGATACCCATGAAATATGGTTTAAATTCAACCCCAAAAATGTATAGAGAACATTTTCATTTGTCTTTATCTACATTATAAGAACAACCCATACGACATAGTGCATTTTTCACACCTCCATAATGGCTACTTTTCTGATGAAAATTCTTAATATTTTTTTCTTATTTATACTGCAAACATAGGTTGTGGGTGCTCGTTAGAACCGCCTCCTTGAGGCGGTTCTAACAAGTACCCACAACCTGTCTTGGAGCAGAAATAAGGAAAATAATATATACCCCCATAAACCCCAGTTTTCTCTATATAAAGTGGGGTTTAGGGGGTGTTTATTTCTCGGACTTGTTCACGTGATGCATGTTTTTGTTTGCCCATAACATGGTTGTTTCCTGTTATAATATAAAGAGGTTGGGTTGTCAATTCAATTGTCTTCCTGACATCTAGATCCTGAATGCTCATTAAAACTGCTTTGTTAGTGGGTTTTCTAACAAGTTTTAAAAACCAAGTTCTTCAATATAGATTATGATGGTAGTTGCAGTTGCCTCATTGAGGTAACTGTAATAATAACCAGCAAGCTGTGCTCTCCAAAATTAAATACATGTATACCAGTATCCAAAGAGCGATAAGACCAGAATAGATGACTATGCAAGCCCCTCTGAGTGTCTGCCTGTTTGGCAGGGGTCAGTTGTTGAAAACTACTAAATGATGCCAATACTTAATATATACTTAGTCAAAAAAGTAGCTATACCAACTTTCAGGTGAAACTCACTAGATAACTGGCAGCTATTGAGCTAAATTTAGCTGTAGACATTTAATTCTGACATTTAGCTAGAGAATGCTCAAACTTGTATCTGTCCATACTTTTCTGCTCCAGAGTTGTCTTACAATATGTGCCTAGAAAGATTTTAGTAGAAAATGAACATTGCGCATGCGCAGAAAGCTCTTTTTGTCTAAGATGGAAGACAATAGTCTCTGAACATTGGATAACACTTTATTTTTACATTATCTGATGATCCCGCATTATAAGCGAGGTTTTAATTTGTGAAATTCTCATAATATCTCCCTTGCAATTAAAAATATAGCAATTTTCGAACTGCTGTAATTATACCCCCGCAAACGAAGTTTGAAGGGGGTATATAGGAGTCAGCTTGTCATCTGTCGTCTGTCGTCGGTCCGTTACAAAAAACTTTAACATTGCTCATAACTTCCTTATTCTTTGACCGATTTCTTTAATATTCACACACCACACACCTTGCCACTAGTACTTAAGATTGATATACACAAACCTGACCTTGACCTTTACGTTGACCTTCCTCAAGGTCAAATACTTGTAAAAATTTGTCGTCGGTCCGTTACAAAAAACTTTAACATTGCTCATAACTTCCTTATTCTTTGACCGATTTCTTTAATATTCACACACCACACACCTTGCCACTAGTACTTAAGATTGATATACACAAACCTGACCTTGACCTTTACGTTGACCTTCCTCAAGGTCAAATACTTGTAAAAATTTGTCGTCGGTCCGTTACAAAAAACTTTAACATTGCTCATAACTTCCTTATTCTTTGACTGATTTCTTTAATATTCACACACCACACACCTTGCCACTAGTACTTAAGATTGATATACACAAACCTGACCTTGACCTTTACGTTGACCTTCCTCAAGGTCAAATACTTGTAAAAATTTGTCGGACAACGCATGCGGGGGTATAATTGGCGCCCGTTAGGCGGCAGCTCTAGTTTTTATTCCTGTCAATCAATTTTTGCAATTTTTTCAAAAAACGCTTTGTGTCCACCATTGCTGTTCATCATGATGGTAAAAAATACAGAAAATACATGTAGCATGTAGCACTATCGATTGCAATTTTCTATGGAGTTCCCATTGAAAGTAGCATTTGCACACAACTTCTAAGAATTGGAGGTCAATATGTGATAGCCTGTTTCTCGTAGCTGATGCACCTAAAGTTCCCAATCTTTTGTGAATAGACGCAAATGGTATCTAAAGAAATGTAACATGTATCAAATTTTAGAAATGTAGGGTACAGGGCAATTTTGTGATGTTAAATCATTGCATGTTTTAATGATTTTCTCTTCGAAAATGACACAGTGACCCCTTGGGTGTTTAAAGCAATAGTCTACAATGATGTGTTTATGAAAACAAAAACGAATGGTGCTTTTGCACAGAAAAATGAGTCTTCATATCAAAACATAACAAGCTATGTGTAGTTTTTATCTGTAGTAGCTATAGTAACAGAAGCAATTTTACGTACAGGAACTTTTTTGACTGAGTATATTTTTTAATCTTTTATCATAAACATCTTTTTAAATTGTTAATCATAAATATGGTAAGTAGCTACTAAATTTTTTCATAAAAAATTCACTGTATTTAATATTTAACTTGCTAAAGACCTAACATTTTGACATCTTATGAACTTGTTAAGCTAATGATACTTTAGACAACTGGCCTGGGGCCCAGCTGTTTAAAGTACCGTTAGCTTAATGAGCACATTAGTGGTCAACATGTTAACTGTTCGAGTAAATACAATATCTAATACTCTGATTTTTCTTGCTGAAACAATGTGAGCAGTTTTTACAAGTGCAAAGGCTGCTTACATTTTTTTTCTGCAAAAATACTATATTTGCCATATTTAATGATCAAAGTTTTAACGATATGTTAACTAACGACATCATTAGTTTTGATGGTCTCCTTATAGGTAGTGCTACAAATTACATGCCTTCTAACCATTGTCCTACTGAACCAAAATATGCAATCATTACAGTACACCACAACCTTGTTAAAACAGGGTCCATTGTAACATGGTTTTGGATAGAAGTTTAAACACAGTTTCAAGATGGATCCCAAAAATGTATAGATTATATAGAAAAATGACCATTTTTGTTGCACCTGCTTTAGCAGGAAGACATAGGCGTGCAAGTTTCCATCCGTCCGTCCGGTGGTCTGGCCGTCCGTCCGTCATTCCGTCAACATTTTACACTGGATGTCTTGTCATCGCAACTCCTCCTACACTTTTAGACCGATCATTTGGAAACTTTGCATGTGCTTTCGCCATGGTATGAGGATGCGCATGTGGTTTGGACTTAATCTTCGAATCAATTTTTGTCACTTTTTCCATATTGTGAACTTAGTCATTTTTAGGTATGCGATACGTACCTCTTGTCATCGCAACTCCTCTTACACTTTTATACTGATCATTTGGAAACTTTGCATGTGCTTTCCCCTTGGTATGAGGATGCGCATATGGTTTGGACTTAATCTTCGAATCAATTTTTGTCACTTTTTCCAGATTGTGAACTTAGTCATTTTTAGGAATGCGATACGTACCTCTTGTCATCGCAACTCCTCTTACACTTTTATACTGATCATTTGGAAACTTTGCATGTGCTTTCCCCTTGGTATGAGGATGCGCATATGGTTTGGACTTAGTCTTTGGATCAATTTTTGTCACTTTTTCCAGATTGTGAACTTAGTCATTTTTAACCTTCAATTGATATATGATAGGTACCTCTTGTCATCGCAACTCCTCTTGCAGTTTTATACCAATCATTTTGAAACTTTGCATGTGCTTTCGCCATGGTATGAGGATGTGCATGTGGTTTCGACATAATTTTCAGAATATTTTTTTCCACTTTTTGCACATTATGAACTTAGCCATTTTTAAGCTTCATTTGATATACGATAGGTACTTCTTGTCATCGCAACTCCTTCTACAGTTTCATACTGATTATTTTGAAACTTTGTGTGTGATTTTGCCATGGTATGAGGATGCGCATGTGGTTTGGACTTTATCTTTGGATAAATTTTTGTCACTTTTTCCACATTGTGAACTTAGTCATTGCACGACCCGCAGAAAAAGCGACCGACTGAAGTCGGTTGATTTTCTAAGTGCCCTAAAATCACCGTGTCATTCTGTCATTCGGTCAATCGGTCAGTCTGTCAGTCTGTCTGTCCGTCCGTAACCCGTTTGTGAAAATTGGTGATTTTGACTTAACCGCTTGGAATATTTAAACAATTTTTGGCATACTGATGGATATCAATAAGATCTAACCAATGAACTTGTGAAATATTACATTCCCTTTAGTAAAGCCTCGCCGAGGCGAAAATGTGAAAATTTTCGAACTGCTTCTCCTCGGAAACCGTTGGGCCGATTGAAGTCAAATTTCATATGGAGCCTCTATGGGATGGGGGAAACCAAAATTTGCTCATGGGGTCCAGGTCACATGACCAAAATGGCCGCCAAGCCATATATGGTCTGTCTGTCTGTCCGTCCGTAACACGTTTGTGAAAATTGGTGATAGTGACTTAACCGCTTGGAATATTTAAACAATTTTTGACATACTGATAGATATCAATGAGATCTAACTAATGAACTTGCGAAATATTACATTCCATTTAGTATAGCCTCGCTGAGGCGAAAAATCCGTAACCCGTTTGTGAAAATTGGTGATAGTGACTTAACCGCTTGGAATATTTAAACATTTTTTGGCATACTGATAGATGTCAATGAGATCTAACCAATGAACTTGCGAAATATTACATTCCATTTATTATAGCCTCGCCGAGGCGAAAAATGTGAAAATTACGAACTGCTTCTCCTCAGAAACCGTTGGGCCGATTGAAGCCAAATTTCATATGGAGCCTCTATGGGTTTGGGGAAACCAAACTTTGCTCATGGGGTCCAGGTCACATGACCAAAATGGCCGCAAAGCCATATATGGTCTGTCTGTGTGTCCGTCCGTAACCCGTTTGTGAAAATTGGAGATAGTGACTTAACCGCTCGGAATATTTAAACAATTTTTGGCATACTGATAGATATCAATGAGATCTAACCAATGAACTTACGAAATATTACATTCCATTTAGTATAGCCTCACCGAGCCGAAAAATATGAAAATTTTCGAACTGCTTCTCCACGGAAACCGTTGGGCCGATTGAAGTAAAATTTCATATGGAGCCTCTATGGGATGGGGCTTACCAAAAATTGTTCAATGGGATCCAGGTCACATGACCAAAATGGCCGCCAAGCCATATATGGTGTGTCTGTGTGTCCGTCCGTAACCCGTTTGTGATAATTGGTGATAGTGACTTAACCGCTTGGAATATTTAAACAATTTTTGGCATACTGATAGATATCAATGAGATCTAACCAATGAACTTGCGAAAATATTACATTTCATTTAGTATAGCCTCGCAGAGGCGAAAAATCGCCGAGGCGAAAAACGTGAAAATTTTCGAACTGCTTCTCCTCGGAAACCGTTGGGCCGATTGAAGTCATATTTCATATGGAGCCTCTATGGGATGGAAGAAACCAAAATTTGCTCATGGGGTCCAGGTCACATGACCAAAATGGCCGCCAAGCCATATATTGTCTGTCTGTCTGTCCGTCCGTAACCCGTTTGTGAAAATTGGTGATAGTGACTTAACGGCTTGAAATATTTAAACAATTTTTGGCATACTGATAGATATCAATGCGATCTAACCAATGAATTTGCGAAATAATACATTCCATTTAGTATAGCCTCGCCGAGGCGAAAAATGTGAAAATTTTCGAACTGCTTCTCCTCGGAAAACGTTGGGCCGATTGAAGTCAAATTTCATATGGAGCTTCTATGGGATGGGGGAAACCAAAATTTGCTCATGGGGTCCAGGTCACGTGACCAAAATGGCCGCCAAGCCATATATGGTACAAACCCTAAAAAAATAGTCTTCTCCAGAACCACTGGGCGGATTTCCACGAAACTTGATAAATGGCATCTGGGACGTAGGCCCATCATAAATTGCTAAAATGGTGACCCTGGGTTGACCTTGACCTTCTTTGTGCCTAGGTCAAACTTTGACGCATATGCTTTTGTATTGGAAAATGTGACAATGCATTTTATCCTGCAAACGATTGAGAATACAGTACAAAAGTATAAGATATATTTTTGCTCCTTATGATAAGGCGCATTTATTGGGGGAACCGTTTTCGGTCCAGGTCACATGACCAAAATGGCCGCCATACCCATATATGGTAACAATCATAAAGGTAAAAGCATTCGGCGGGTCGTGCACTTCAGCTGAAGCACTGGTTTTTAACCTTCAATTGATATATGATAGGTACCTCTTGTCATCGCAATTCCTCTTGCAGTTTTATACCGATCATTTTGAAACTTTGCGTGTGCTTTTGCCATGGTATGAGGTTGTGCATGTGGTTTCGACATAATTCTCAGAATTTTTTTTTTCACTTTTTGCACATTGTGAACTTAGCCAATTTTAAGCTTCAGTTGATATACAATAGGTACCTCTTGTCATCGCAACTTCTCTTACAGTTTTATATTGATCATTTTAAAACTTTGTGTGTGTTTTTGCTATGGTATGAGGATGTGCATGTGGTTTTGACTTTATCTTGGGATCAATTTTTATCCCTTTTTCCACATTGTGAACTTAGTCAGTTTTTTACCTCATATATATAGGCTATGGATTCTTCTCAAAGCCCTATATTCATTTCTTCTGCCTTAAATAATTAAACTTTTATTTTTTTTTGTGTGGGACAGGCGGGGAGCAGGTGCGACATCAACTTCACCGAAGTTGAATTTCTGGTTCTGTATAATCTATAATTTTTTGTTTGCATATAACACGGTTGTACACTCAGTGGCCATAAATGAGTTCCCAAAATGGCTGACAAGAAATTGGGGGAAAAATAGGATCTGAAAGAATTGCAATTTTCTACCTAATTACAAATCATACTCAAATGCTAATTGGTCCAGCTAATTATTTAGGGTATATGTTTACATCAGCACTTATTACAATAATGATGCCATCAGTTGCCATGGCAACATCAGACAGCATACAGATTAGCACCTTTCCTTTGAAAAATCAGGGTAGGTGTACTAAAAGATTTATAAAAATATCAATTTGTTATAGTTTTTGATATAAATTGGTAAGAATGTTAGCAAAATACTGGAACACAATCTAATTGTGTATAATATTAACTAGAGACAACACTTAAAGTGAAATCTAACCTGCTTTCGGATGGAACATAAATGCGTCAAAATCACCGAAAAGTAAATATTTTTGTTGATAGACCACAAGGGAACAAACAAAATACGGACTTTGTTTTATATCTGATTTGAGAGCTATTGAATCAGACTTTCTAGCAAAAACTGTTTGTTTGATTTTATCTTAGGGGATTCAAGCAGCAAGGAGATCCAGGAAACAATGGGCTTATTTGAACAGCCGTGCACTCTTTGCGCGCCATAAAACAAGATAAAAATATGTTGTAAAATTTTGTAAAAATATTATTAATTAAAAGCACCATTTTAGACTATATGTTTACAAAAGACTTCATTTTTTGTATAATAGTGTCCAATAAATTTGTCAATCTCTATGGGTACCCCCATAAAGACTAACATCCATCTACACGTTTATCCACCGTTGATAGCTACATTTCCTATATGAAAGAAAGATACTTCCTTTCAATGATTGTTACTAAAATATAAGAGAGTGTGTCACTTATTTAGATAGAAACTATGCAGCCTACTTACTTGATGTTTCCATAGCAGCTATTTTTCTGTCAGGGGTGGAATTACCCCACCCACTTATAATAATGTATTAATTCAATTGGGGAAATGTAAACATATGTGGCTTCTCAGCTGTACATCATGCTAAAACTACATCAGAGTAACCAAAATTATATAGATTATAGGAGAAAATCTTAATCATTCAGAATAAGAAGAAATCTATGAGCCAGCACATAATTTTTAAGCCATTTTTAAAACCACGGTTCTCTAAATGAAAAATATACCAGAGCTATGTATGGCAAGATTTCTGAGACAAATTGCTATATTTGTTATTGGTAATGAAAATACAATACCATTTAGTAAACATAACATACATTGGATCTTTTATTTTTTAGTAATTTGATCAGGAAATGTAGGTACAGATTTACAGACATCACGACGTCAAACAGTTTTGGGAACTCATTTATGGCCACTGAGTGTATAACTAACACGGTTTCTGTTTTGGACCAAATTAATAGTGTTATAGATAGGTGTGACAGTGCATTCTTTCACATAAAAAATGGCTGCTTTTCCGGTGAAAAAATTGGAAATTTTTCTTATTTATACTCTAAACATGGGTTGTGGGCATTGAGGCAGTTCTAACGATTTCCCAGAACCTATGTCTAAGACCAGAAATAAGCAAAGTAATGTATACCCCTATAAACTCTAGTTTTCTCTATAAAGTGGGATTTACAGGGGTGTTCATTTCATTGACTTGTTAACATGATGAACTTCAGTAAATAGTGAAGATTCAGATCTACCATATGGCCGGTATCTACACTGTTTGACATTCAGGGGCCAGTTGTTCAAAACTAACAACATCGTTAGTTAACATATCGCTCAAAACTTTGATCATTTATTATGGCAAATATGCTGATATTTTTGCTGAAAAAAATGTGAGCAGCTTTTGCGTTTGCAAAAGCTGCTCACATTTTTTCAGCAATAATACCAAAATTTTAAATATTACACTTGCTAGAACAGTTACCAATATGACCCCTAACGAGCTCGTTAAGCTAACGATGCTTTGAACAACTGGCCCCAGTTTGTCAATTTGTAAGAATAAATTACGTAAAGTAATCTGATTGACTGAAAGTCAGAAATGGGTGTGGCTAAAATAATTTATTCGGCAAAACTGGAACTAAACTTACACTCATTACAATCTGTGTCAGTGCTGTCCTGAAATCATTCTGTTTGAGAGCCCAAAATCCAGCTCCTAGACACTTAAATGTGTAGCCAATAGACTTTGAATCATCCAGTCGTAAAACTGTAAGGTCAGTGCACGTCAAAGCACGAATCAGCTCACTTTTCTGAAAGGATGCAGACTTGTATTCAAACAGAAAATAGCAACATAATGACCACATATCTATGCAATATAATGTTATCTTCCCTGACAATACATACGATAACAGACCCTTACAATATAGTGCAGTTTTTCAGTGCTACTTTCCTAATGAACATCTGTGATATTTTTCTTATTTATACTGCAAACACAGGTTGTGGGTGCTCGTTAGAACCGCCTCAATAAGGCGGTTCTTACTAGTACCACAACCAACGTCTTGGCCTCAAAGACAGGGTTCTAAAGAGTACCCACAACCTATGTCTTGGAGCAGAAATAAGAAAAAAAAAACAATGAATACCTGGGTAAACTCCAGTTTTCTCTTAATAAAGTGGGATTTTAGTGGGTGGGGTTATTTCATCGATTTGTTTATGTGATGTGAGTTCAGCTACATGTATTACTGTATATTTTTCTTGTTAACTCTTTAAATATTGGCGCCATCAAGAGAAAACCCGTCTTCCAGATTTGCATTCCTGGCTAGCCATTATGGTAACACACCCATGTGGCATAGTGCTTTTTTGCACATCTCTAAATTGGCTACTTTTCTGATGAAAATCCGTGATATTTTTCTTGTAATTACTGCAAACATAGGTTGTGGGGGCTCGTTAGAACCACCTCAATGAGTAACCACAACCTATGTCTTGGAGCAAAAATAAGAAAAATAATGTATACCACCATAAACCCCAGTTTTCCCTATATAAAGTGGGGTTTAGGGGGGCCTTCATTTCACGGACTTGTTTACATGATGTCGATCACGTGAACAAGTCCGTGAAATAAAGACCCCCTTAAACCCCACTTTATATAGAGAAAACTTGGGTTTATGGGGGTATTCATTATTTTTCTTATTTCTGCTCGTAGACATAGGTTGTTGGTACTTGTTAGAACCGCCTCAATGAGGCGGTTCTAACGAGCACACACAACCTATGTTATGAGCATTTATAAGAGAAATATCAAGAATTTTCATCAGAAAAGTAGTCATTTTGGAGATGTGAAAAATGCACTATGTCACATGGATGAAATATCGTAATGGATCAGCTACACAGACTAGCAAAAGTCTTAAAATTTAAGAAAAGACAATAGAAGTATGTTATTGTACTAGCAAATCAAAGAACAAAGAGGTGCTGGTGAGTCTGCACAGAATGATCTGCCAAATAGCAGAAACAGATTTTCTCAAGACGTGGCTCAGTATAGTTGCCGGGTTCTCAATATACAGAAATGAGATTATAATACATGTATATAACTATGTGAACGCAAATTTTATGCACCCGGCATTTGAAGAATGATGGAAAGGGCATATATAGTGTTAGCCCTGTCCATCCATTTGTCTATCTCCATCCATTATGAAAACATGCCTATAAGAATATATAGTAACTATCACCAAAAAAAAAGGAAATGTTTAAGATGAAAAATTGCGATATATTTCTTATTTCTGCTCAAAATAAAGATTGTGGGTACATGATAGGGCGGTTCTAACGAGTACCCACAATGTATATTTTAGAGCAGATTTAAAAAAGGTTTACCCCTGTAAACCCCAGTTTTACTATATAAATGTGGGGTTCAAGTGGGTTAAAATTATTTAGGCATGTTTTCGTGATGCATGCACATGTTGGCGTCAAAGATTATGTTAGCATTTTGGGTTTAAGCTTTCTTATATGCACTGCCAGGTGGGGGGTATCTGTGGACACATTTCCAGTTCTGCTATAATGTGGGCTAGGTTTTCAAGAGCATTCATTTAAAAGACTTGTTAACATGATGAAAAAAAAATAGCCTTCCTCTTTGGATAGGGCACTTCTCATATAGGCAAAACACACAGATTTCAAAACTTAGTCAGTTCAATGTTCTGAATCTGGTGGTTTCAAAAAGCACCCAAAGTGGATTCCAGTGGTCATTAATAGGGCTGCTCAAGAAAATGCAAAATTTGTAACCTTTACAAATTTGACATTCAGTTTGTTATCACTTCAAAGTAATCAACATGTTTAGAAAATCTTGAAAATTAAAATAAAATATCTACACATACATGGGTATTGGAGATTTGACGGTTTAAATTTGGATGTTTCCAAATATGGTCATTTGAGTGAAAAATATTAGTATTGTCATAAACGACTATAAAATAGGGGTCACAAAATGTATGAAATTTCAAAGGGCTAGGTGAACAAGTTTTAAAGTTGGCATTTTCCAGATAAGCCCTATTTCCAGCATATGCTACACATGCAGTAAAATTACTTTATTAACCCTTTTTGTACCAAATGGAATCTTCCTCCTTATATATAGCAAGAGTACATTTCAAAATTTAGGTGTGTCAGGTTGTGTTTTCTTCAAAATTTATTTGGAAAATAGCTGAACTTTTTGCAAACAGTTTAGGCCCTGATCAGACGCCGCATTCTGCGGCGTCTGATCTGGGCCTGCGCTGTTTGCCAACTACCCGTTTTGGGGTTTCCAGTACTAAATGGGTTAACTAATGCCACCTTTGGAACTGTTAAAAAAGTGGTAATCAAGACCACCTTTTAACAATCTAGTATCAGAAGACACTGTTATATGACTGGGAGTAGAAAACATGAAGAAAGAAACTGTAAAGCCTTTGTTACCCATTGTAGACTAGTGAACTTGTCCATTCCTCAATGTTGGACAGGTCCATTTGTCATACAAGGGGTGGTAGGCCTATTTTTTTTTTTTTTTTTTTTACTTTATTCTATTTTTTACGCAAAATTCTGTAAGCAAATAGTGAAGGCCCTGATCAGATGCTGCGTTCTGTGGTGCCTGATCTGGGCCTGTACTGTTTGCCAACAGTGTAGGCCCTGATCAGACGCTGCGTTCTGCAGCGTCTGATCTGGGTCTGCACTGTTTGCCAACTACCCGTTTTGTGGTTTCCAGTACTAAATGGGTTAACTAATGCCACCTTCGGAACTGTTAAAAAAGTGGTAATCAAGACCACCTTTTAACAATCTAGTATCAGAAGACACTGTCATATGACTGGGAGTAGAAAACATGAAGAAAGAAACTGTAAAGCCTTTGTTACCCATTGTAGACTAGTGAACTTGTCCATTCCTCAATGTTGGACAGGTCCATTTGTCATACAAGGGGTGGTAGGCCTATTTTTTTTTTTTTACTTTATTCTATTTTTTACGCAAAATTCTGTAAGCAAATAGTGAAGGCCCTGATCAGATGCTGCGTTCTGTGGTGCCTGATCTGGGCCTGTACTGTTTGCCAAGGTACCCCTTTAGGGGTTTTCCGTCTGCAATGGGTTAAGTATGTTTATGTTTTAAAAAGAAGAATCAGTGCCTTAAAAGGTAAATTTAACCCATTTTTAGCTCGGCTGTTTTCGAAGAAAACGACAAGGTATTGTCATAGCTCTGGCGTCCCGTCTGCGTCATTGTCGTGCAAAAACTTGGACATGTTGTAATATCTGTCATTACTGAACATATTTACTTGCAACTCGGACTAGTTGTTTATTATGAAAAGGGAAACTCATACCATTAGGTGAGGTAACTCTCAAAATATTTTTGGCACAGTTATGCCCCTTTTTCGACAGAATGTTTGCAGCTGAGCGTTGGCACCCGCATGCGGTACTCTTGTTATACATGTATGTCTCATCCTGAAGAGGTGTATGAGAAAATGTTCTTTACAGTATGTTCCCAGCAAAGACAGATGCAGCCAAAAGGACAGTTATTTTCCCATAAAATGACCAAACGGCTATCCAAAATAAAAAGATATTAGCAATACATACATGCACAATAATAAACCCCAGCAGAAGAACTGCCTTGGAATGTTCAGTAAACCCCACTTATGGTCGCCCCTGCTTTAAGCATGGCACGACATAGGAGTTGAACTTTCCGTCCGTCCGTTCGTCCATTCGTCAAGCCATCAACATTTGAGACCACCCTAACTTTCACCCTCTTAAGAGTCCCCCCACAGGCGCGACATAGCCTTCGGTGGAATTCTTGTCTCTGAAGAAATATGGTGTTTACAAGGTTATACTTGAAAAAATGTATATTATTTTCTTTATTTTTGCTCAAACAGATTGTGGGTACTCAATGATGCGGTTCTAACGAGCACCCACAATCTGTTTTCGAAACAATAAGAAAAATATCAATTCATTTTGGAAACCATTTTGCCACACAGATGTGTTGTCCTAATGTTAAATGGATGTCATAATAGTGTTTCCCTTGTTCAAATGGCACATACCCTGCAGGCACAAAACGTTGACTCAACATTGAATTAACCTTGAAACAACGTTTTCAACATCGTTTCAACGTTAGTTCAACGTTAAGTGCCTGCTGGGTAAGAAACTTAAACGCCATGTTTATCTATTCCCTCAAATACCTGATAGGAGTCTGTGAGAAGAGGTTCTGCACACTTGTAACATTTCTTGATAATCCCATCAATATCATACTCGTTCTTTCTCCAGTCAAAGTATGGAGGTTCTCGTTGAAGCATCAGGGCAATGGCTACACATACTGCTACGGCTGATGCTTGGCATCTGTCAAAATGAAGCCCAGAAATGATGGTGAATAACAGAATAGAAGTGACCAAACAAGCCGCAATTAACTCAGATTCAGATTCAGACTTGTTAGCTAATCTTTTAGTTCTTGATTAAACATTAGGGTCGTCGCTAGGATTTGCAAAATACTACACGAAGTCGGTGAACCACGAAATGTAGAGCAAAAAGATGCTTGTAACCCTAGATGTAGATAAAGATAAAGAAGCTTTATTAACTTCACATATCCGAAACAAATAACATACAAGAACACATGTGCATACATGCATGAGTGTGTGTGTTTATGCATGCACATGCATATGCATGCCTGTATGTATGCACATGAGTGCACACATGCATCATGCATGAGTGCGTGTATTCATGTGTGCATGCAAGCATGTGTGTGCATGCATGTGTGTATGTGCATGCATGCACGACTGTGAGCATGTATGCATAAGCGCATGTTTGCATGCATGCATGAGTGTGCTCGTGCATGCATGCACGTGTGCATCTATGCCTGCATGCATGTGTGAGTGCATGCATGCATAAGTCTGCACATTCATGCCTGTATGAGCGTGTGTGTGCATGCATGCATGAGTTTGGCATTTAAGCATGTGTGTGCATGCATGCACTTGCATGCATGTATGTGTGCATTAGTGCATGCTTGCGTGTTTACAGGCAAGTGTATGTATACATGTATGTATACATACGTACATTGCATGTACGTATACATACGTACATTGCATGTATGTATACATACGTACATGTATGCATGAGTGCATGTTTGCATGCATGCATGAGTGTGTGTACTTATGCATGCATGTGTGTTTATGGACGCCTGCCCGATGCGCGCCAGCCCACCCGCCCGGACAACGCTATTTTAAAGGATGTTTTTTTATTATTATTATTATTAAAAACCTGTGTACCCCTAAGAACAAACGAACAAGAAATTTTCAAGCCTTTGCATTGTACAAACCGAAATTTATATATTTGACAAAAAAGAACTTTTACCAACTTGCAAAGTAATAATAGCGTTTATGTGTTTTTTAAAAGAAACGTAAAAAAATCCTCCACCTGGAATTGAACCCAGGATCCTCTGGTTCAGAGTTCCGCACTCTATCAACTTCACTATCAAGCTTGCAATGGAAGTAAGGGGGGTAATGCAGAGACAACTTCTTAAATAAAGTTAAGTTCGATTCAACAATACTCTGGTCCTTGGTGCCATTAATGGATTGCATATGAAAGAGATACTATCAATGAAGCAACAGTCCTAATATGAAAGCAATCCACTAAAGAATAAAGGTAATAAGCTCTCCCGCACATCGCTATTCAAAAGGACGGATTTAAAAATTAAAAAAAAAAAAACTCCAAAAATTAAGCTCAGGCAATCCAAATTTTGGTTTTGTTTTCTCTTTTTACACTGATTACACTCTTCTGGAGTCCATGTCTGTTGATCTGAACATTGATATTTGCCATTTTGTCTATGAACTAATGAGTTTGGATTAACGCCTAAACTACTTCCCTAAAATATAAAACCGTCAGTGCATGTGATTTCCAACGTGACAATGAATATAAATGTTGTTGTTTTCCAGTTTCCCCGTGTCGCGGGTCGTCAGCTGGTGGGGTCCCAGGGAACGAATCCATGCTGGCACTACACCGTAGCCGTTCGGTGGTACCCCTATTTCCCGTTGCCGGTGAACAGGGAGACCATCGCTCGGCTCCAGCCCCGTCCGTCTCGTGTTTGTCGTCTCACGTCTCAGGTGTCTCCGAGCCCACGGGCATCCCCTTCAACTGTAGCCAATCGCCGAGCTCCGTCCTGAGAGGTTTGTAAAACGGTGCCGTGACCTTTCCAGGTCTCGGTGGGGCTTATATTTTGTCTTCCCCTTTGCTTCAGGGGTGCATGTGTCCTGTCGCTAAAGGGCATTGTTATTTGTTGGAGTTTCTGGGCTAGGCGTGCTTCATTTTTCAAGGGCTGTGGATGTGTTGCACAGTTTCAATGTGAGCCTTTGTTTTGGTGCAACATAGTTTAGTTGTACATGTAGTAATTTGGAACTCCATTCTAAAGGTTTGGCTACGTGATTGGCTGCGTTTAAGTTATAGCAGTGCTGTGCCTTGGGTTCTTGCGGTTTGCCGCAAAGGGCTGTGGGTTGTTTTGTGTAACAGGTTAGGCTCCGAGTTTGGACTTACCATTAAGGGGATCGTTTAGCAGTTAATTTTGTTTGAAAGTTTCATTGCGATTTGGAAGACGTTTCTAAAGATTGCTATACACGTTTCCATGCTACGTGTTATGCACCTTATATCCAATCAGGGGATTCGAGACAAAGTTTTTTAGCCATTTTGTGGTGCTTGTTTGCACCACAAAATTGTAGAGTCCATCCATTTCTTTCTTGTAGCTTGTAGCTTCAGCCGCATCTACACCCTCACGCCAGCACCATGTCTATGGATGTCGTCTACGCTTTTTGTATCAATTTTGATATTGGTATTTTTGTTTTTTATTTTTTGTTTGATTTTTGCATATTTTTGTAACGTATGTACATTTTTACATTGTTTGGTCTGTGCCCCCAGCTTATTGAGTATATATGCGGGTGGATGTGCTCGCCCCGCCACGGACCTGTCGTGTTTGTTTTTCTTGTGCTTTAAAGATGGTGTTGTCCGTTTTGGGGCAAGCCCACTCGCTCTCTATTGCTGGGTAGGACAGTTTTTGTACCTGCAAGGTTGTGCTTGTAGATTATATTTTGTGATTTTTGTTTATTCTGTACATACAAAAAAAAAATGAATATAAAGTTGATGAAACATGGTAATAATCTGAAAGCCTCTATTTTTGTACTGGATCATTGACGTGAAATATTGTGTCAACACTGGCACCGACCCAGCTACATTATGTCAACTTGCAAGCAAGTGTTCATATCTGACCATGCCCTACATTTCAAGGTTCAGTGACTTTGAACTTTAGACATTTGCATCTGTCAATTTGTTCAACAGCGTGTCTCGTAAGGATTTACGCTTTGATACGTGGTACATATTTGCATCTGGGGATACATGGCTGAATGTCTGCTTCCACACTTTAGCATGACCTGTATTTTACATTCAATAACTTTGTCAAAAACTTATGTATGTTTATAAGACAGCTTGCATTATTTTTGAAACTAATTTTATTTTTCTGCTGTTCGTGAAAGTATGAACGCAGTGGGTCGCTTGCCAAGTAAATGGGGGTGGGGGTTATGTAAACCTTGCTAGCTGTCAGTCATACTTCCATGAACAGCTGAAAAAATACGTTTATTTCTTATATTTGCATTCATTTCATGTCACTTTTTGTTATCCTTGCTCATATCATCTGGTTTTCTAGCTGTACCTCCAGCCAACAATTGCGACAACTCCAGTGTCGATCCTATGTTCAAGTCGAGTTTTAACACCACATGCGTGATCTTACCTTCGACGTACATCTGGCCCCGCTGCATTTATTAAGCCACTAGCTCCCATTGCTGATAATCAGCCAATCAAATTACTTCGATATAATATATTTGTTCTTTTCTCAAATTGCATGTCAAACAGTGTATATCCTGATCAGATGGCCATCGGATCTGGATCTACCCTGTTTGCAATGGTAGGAGTTGATGGGAACAGCAGGATAAGGGTTAACTATTTGTGCAGGTTTGATTCCATTTAACCAATATTCAATTATGAACGAGAGGAAAACAATCTGAACTCGTTTCATTAAGTCTGAGTCTGAAACACAAGCGATCTGTATTCCTTTTATGAAAGGGTCCACACAAATAGACCCTATAGCACTGCAAAAATAAAGGAATATACAGCAAAATAACATTCTGTTGATCTAAAGACATACACATAGTTCTAATTGGCCTTCGCGCATCGGGGCTTGGCGAAATAGATTGGGCTGTTTGTTGCTTCCTGAAACCGGCCACACATGAGTATTGGTAAACGACTTAGAAGGTCTAAGCTTGCCCAGGCAAAGTGGTGCGAGTCGGATCGTCCATACATATAAAACATATTGGTTTCATTGGGCGGCAGGTACTTAGATGTCATTTCATCTCAGTGTCGGGTAAAAGTCGCATAAAATTGGAAGCAACGTCTCCAAAATGATCTATATAGTGTTGACAGGGACGTTAAACCTCAAGTCAAACAAATAAAACTTATTAATGTAGTTCTTGTGATCAGAAGCAGACTTGAACATTGGGGTCGCCGCTAGGTTTTGCAAATACCTAACAAAATCAGTGAACCATGAAATGTGGATCAAAATTAGATATGGATACTGACATGCAAGACGCTAACATCACTATAGATGCAAGTTCGTACTTAATATCAAACAGTTCACAAGAAATTGGTTTGATCTAGGTTTGACTCATTTGTTGACGAATGGACGCCGAAACGGAAGAATGAACGGACAGGAACCGGACTTCTTTCTCGCGTCAGGTATGATAATTATGCTATGCCAAAACCTCGCGCGACAAAAATGGCAGATATTATGCCAGGTGTTTCCATTTTCCCATAAACAGGAGATTCTGTTGTCAAGTATGGTTGCAACACGATATTTAAACAAGTCCGTGAATCCTACTTTATTCAGAGAAAACTAAGTTTAAGTGGGTATATATTATGTATCTTATTTCGGCTCCTATACATATATATATATATAGATTGTGGATACTCGTTAGCACACGCAACTTACGTTTGGAGTATACAAAAGGAAAGTATCACATTTCATCAGAAAAAAATAAGAGCTGTCATTATAAGTGAGCAATGTCCCTGTGGGAACCAATTTGAGGAAAAAAAGTGCGGATTAACCCACAAACCCACACAGAAACCCACAAACAAATGGACAGTGCAAAAACTATATGCCCTCGTACGGGGGCATAAAAATTTAACAAAATTGTCGAAGAAATGTGGAAGTACTAAGTTCGCGTCACAAGGTTTAAGAACGCGTTATTCAGAAAATAAAGGGCCGTAACTCCATCGCAGATGATAGGATCAACGTGAAAATTGTGTAAGGCACCCCTTTACCTCACAAGGAATGCATGTGCAAAGTTTCAGCTCAATCGGTGAAGAAATTTGGAAGTAGTTCGCGTCACAAGGTTTTCGAAAGCGTTTTTCAGAAAATCAGGGGCCGTAACTTCGTCGCCGGTGATAGGATCAACGTGAAAATTGTGTTAGGCACCCCTTCACCTCACAAGGAATGCATGTGCAAAGTTTCAGCTCAATTAGGGAAGAAATGTGGAAGCAGTTCGCGTTACAAGGTTTTCGAACACGTTTTTCAAAAAATCAAGGGCCGTAACTACGTCGCAGGTGATAGGATCAACTTGTAAATTGTGTTCGCAGGTGATAGGATCAACTTGTAAATTGTGTTCGGCACCCGTTCACCTCTCAAGGAATGCATGTGCAAAGTCAGCTCAATTTTTGTGTTAGGCACATCTACATATCATTGCACATCTACATATCATTGCAAATGCATATGCACAATTTTAACAAAATTATCGAAGAAATGTAGTTCGCGTTACAAGGTTTAAGAACACATTTTTTAGAAAATAAAGGGTCGTAACTCCTTCGCAGACGATAGGATCAACGTGAAAATTGTGTTAGGCACCCCTCATCTCACAAGGAATGCATGTGCAAAGTTTCAGCTGAATCAGTGAAGAAATTTTGAAGTAGTTCGCATCACAAGGTTTTAGCCCATTTTTTTTAGAAAATAAAGGGCCGTAACGCCTTCGAAAATGATAGGACCAACGTGAAAATTGTGTTAGGCATCCCTTCACCTCACAAGGAATGCATGTGCAAAGTTTCAGCTCAATCGTTGGAGAAATGTGGAAGAAGTTCGCATCACAAAAAAGTGCGGACTTACAAACCTACAAACGCACAAACCCACAAACGGACAGTGCAAAAACTATATGTCCTCCTACTGGGGCATAATAAACATTTTGGGGATATAGAAGAATGCATTATGTCACACGGGTGTGTTCTCATAATTTTAGTACCATCTAGTCGTTTCTTACCTTGGATCTGTATGTGTTGTTCGGCATATATCTGTTGCATTAACTGTCACTTTCGCAAGGTCCCAGAACTGATGGACACCAAGGATGGAAGTTCTCATAACACCACCATTAGGTGCCAGGGTTTCACCACTTTCTTTCCATGTTAGTTTAGCCGCCTATATCAAACAACCAGTCATTGTATGAGGTAAAACAATACATAAAAGACTTGTGGAAGCAGCAAGACTCCGATCATTCTGCTCATGCACCCAGACTGTCCAGCTTTTAGCCATTATCCCACTGAACACGACAAAACCTACCTTTGCAAAGAGTGCAGATCCAGATCAGTTGGCTCTGAAGAACGGATCTAGATCTCTACTATTTGTTAGAAGCCTCTGCAGTGTTGCGCCGAGAGGGGGCCATGGGGCCATTTGCCTACCTAAAGTCATTGATGGCCCTTTCAACATTAAACATGGGGCCCGGATCACCCTCAGAAATCAACAATGTTGCTTATATTTTATTTACTGAAGCCCCTTTAAAATATAAAATGACCCTTTGGAAAATGTCATAAGGGCCATTGGTGTCCCCCAAGCAATCGAGCCTAGGCACAACACTGCCTCTGTGGTGTAGTGGTTATGCTACTTGCCTTGTAAACCAGGGATCGCAGGATAGATCCCGGGCTTCTCCAGACTTTCGGATGAGTCTTTAAACTGAGGTCCCGTCTCCGTATGACCTAAGTTGTTGGTGAGACGTAAAACTCAAACACTCACCCACTCACTGCACTGTTTGTCATTCAGTTTGCCAATTAGAATGAATGCATTATATCAAGTAATTCGATTGGTTGATAAACAAAAATGGGCGTGTCTAACAAATTTATTCAAGCTAGAATCTCTAGAGACTAAACGGTCATTAACCCTTATCCTGCTGGATACATTAATTTGCCACACCCAGTTTTGAATATCCACCAATCAAATAGTTTGAAATAAAATATTCATTCAAATCCGCAAACTGAGTGACAAACAGTGTACATCCTGATCAGATGGCTTCACTGTTTGAGCCTGCCCATCATGGCTTCTACAGAAGCCATCTGATCTGTATCTACACTGTCTGCAATGGTGCTGAGAAGGGGCTATCATGGTTCATTGGGATAATGTTTAATTATATAGCTATTTATGAAAATATTGATAGATACGAATAAACCGGCCTCGGTAGCTCATTCGAATGCGCGTCTGCATCACGAAAACACGCCTATATAATTTTGAACCCCACTTTTATATAGTAAAACTGGAGCTTTCGGGGGTAAACCTAATTTTTCTCTTTTTGCTCTAAAATATAGATTGTGGGTACTCGTTAGAACCGCCTCGATGAGCCGGTTCTAACAAGTACCCAAAATCTATATTTTGAGCAGAAATAAGCAAAATATCATAATTTTTCATCTTAATTTTTTCGTTTTTTTGGCGGAAAAGTTTACAATGTATTGGTATAGGCGTGTTTTTGTAATGGACTGGTGATCAGGAGGACGAGGGTTCCATACCTGCCGGGGCCGGCAACATTCTTTCGTGGAGATTGATCATGAAACTTGATATTTTCTGCGGTCACTCTCTCCCTTCAAGGACAGTTGTCAGTTTCTGGCGAAAGAATGTACACTGTACTGGTTAACCGCTTACGTCTAAGCTTGTCCAGGAAAAGTGTGGACAGGTAAACTGACTGGCCTAAAATTACCTAAATAGTATTCACTGGGCCGTTAAACTCCAATACAAACAAACAAAAGATTCGAATAAACAATGCAATCGGACAAGCACTGCTTGCTTAACCTTTAAGATCACGAGAAAAACTACATCTGAAAATGTCGTCTGCTGATCTTCTTGTAAACCTAAATATTGAAATACTGCGTGCTTAACCCTTAAAATGCCGAGAAAAACGTACTGCATGTACATCTATAAATGTCTTCTGCTTATGTCGTCTGCTGAATCTTCTTTCAAACTTTTAGAAAATATATTTTTGCATACAGGCAAACAATGTCTTGACCCTGATCAGACTGCGAGGAGCAGTCTGATCTGGGTCCACAGTTTGTAAAATGTGACTTTAAAGTAACGGCATATGACCATTGCCGTGGCTGGCATTTTAAGAGTTATTCAAACACTGGTCACCTATATAGCCAATGGTTAAATCCGGTAATATATTGAGTGACAAACTGATCACTGAGCGAAAAAGCGTGACGCGAAGAGCCGCCATTTTATGACGTTTTGCGACGTCAGTGATCGTTTCCTTGACGTTAGAAGGAGTAAAATCAGAAGGAGTAACGTCTTTTTCAAGCGTTCAAGTACTTAACAAAACAGGCAACTGCATGTGTTACAGTCAAACGTGTTGGCGGGATTTCTTCAAACAATGGCGGAATGTTGATAGAATATGAAGAAACAACAGTATTTGGTCGACTTTCAGTGTGATAGATTCGAAATAGATCAGCTCCATTGCGTGATTTGTTGAGTTATATATCACAGTTTGTCGGTCAGTTGTAAGTGGATAAATCACTCGCTCTACTCTCTCGTGATTTGATTTACCTTACAGTTGAACCATAAACATTGATATATTACTCAACAAATCACTGCTAGAGCTCATGTATTTCTTAAATATTGCACGCTTACCTGCCTTCGAATTCGTTGCATCTATTGAGGTCGCACGGCAATGACGTCACGCGAAAGTTTTGTTCTGCACGCATACATTTTCTGATAAAATGGATATTTTGAGATTAAGCTACTGGTAATAACGGGTCGGGGCCGAGGCATCACTCTCGCCTTAGGGGTGCAAAAATACGAAAGCGGTCTGTAAGTTTCGGAAATGTCGACAGGCAGTCCGAAAATAGTAGGCTGCAAATCGCGGCTTTGGAACGTGGTCAAATCCGACCTGCGAATCGTGTTCCATTGCCTGTGTCCGTCTGACCGGGGAGGCCTTAGGAAAGGCCAGAGTTCCGGCAAAGTATAGGCTAGCATCCGATGTTCGTCCACTTCATCTGTGCGCCCCCGCCCATAGGGGCTTGAAGAAATATATGGGCTGCATGATGCTTCCACGCAGAGCTGAATCCGGCCCGCACACTAGTACTGGTAAACCGCTAAGAGGATCTTAGCCTGTCCAAGAACCGCGGTGCGAGGCGGACCGTCCATGCTAATAAACCCTATTGGTTTCATTGGGCGACAGGGCTTGAGATGTCATTTCATCTCAATGTCGGGTAAAAGTCCCACAAAATTGGAAGCAACGTCTCCAAAATGACCTTTACAGTGTTGACGGGGACGTTAAACCTCAAATCAAACAAAATCCACTTCATCTGTGCTTCTCTAGTAGTCTGTCCTATCAAGAGCAAACGGCTCTTCCTAGGGCCACAGCGTCCACAACACTTGGCCTGCACAATGCAGTTTAGCCCCGGCACCAACGACAAGGTGAGTGTTGTCCGACCCGCACGGTGCAATTCTACCGATCATTATGAAATATTTCGAGCGATTTGACTAGTTGAAATAATTTTTACCTCAAACTATGCAAACATTTTAAAACAGTGCAAAGATTCTATAATATCAGTGCAACAGCCTTAAACATGTATTATACGGCCCCGCCCATCGGGGCTTGAAGATATAGATGGGCTGCATGATGCATCGACGCAGAGCTGAAACCGACTCGCATACGGGTACTGGTAAATCAGAGGATCTAAGCCTGCCCAGGCAAAGTGATGTGTGTCGGACCCGCCCATGCGTATAAACCCTATTGGTTTCATTGGGCGGCAGGGTTTGAGATGTCATTTCATCTCAATGTCGGGTAAAAGTCCCACAAAATTGGAAGCAACGTCTTCAAAATGACCTTTACAGTGTTGACGGGGACGTTAAACCTCAAATCAAACAAACAAAAACAAAGTTATATACGCCCCGTAACATTACATGTACGACGTCCTTAACGAAGTCGCGTTTACTAATGGCGGAATATTGACATGTTTGTTAAATAATCGTGAATAAAATGCGTTTTAAACGTCATATGATAAATAGAATCTTGCATTCGTGCTCATGTGTTATTAAATTTATTAAACTCGTTGCGGAAAAGGGTTAAAATGCTCGGCACAGCCTCGCATTTTATCCCTTTTCCTCACCTTGTTTTATAAATTCAATAAAACATGAACACTCATGTAAGATCCTCTATGTATACATTACCTTATAAGGATCTGTTCTGAAATAGTGACGTCTGACAGTCACGTGAGTGGTATGACCTATTCCTAACCCTCCTATATCGCCGAGTTCTTCAAATCCATTCCGTGTCCAGTGCTTTAGTCTTGAGGCAAAGTCTGTTTCTGAAATCTAATCAATGAGCTTCGGAACATCACGAAAACATGATTAAATTTTGACCCTCTTAAACCCAACTCTTAAACCCCACTTTCACATTGTAAAACTTGGGTGTACAGGGATGTACATTATTTTTCTTATATCTGCTCAAAAACCTAGAATGTGGGAACTCGTTATGTTTCTAACTGGTTACCCACTATCTATGTTTTGTGCAGAAATGTGAAAAGTATCAATATTTTTATCTGAAATTTTTTACTGAGAAAACATTACGTCTCTGGATTGCAGAGTATGCCCTAGGAGCGAGAGCAGACAACTTAGAGGCAGAATTTACGATAATCTGACAGAAGTTAGGTAAGGGAACAGTCATTCTTGCACACCGGAAAAGGAAATCCGTGATTTTACCCTGGGATAGAAATTTATGTTCTGACCCTGGTGTTCCGACCCAGGCAACTAACATAAATGCGCTTCAATTCTATTCAACTGCCGGAACTACTTCCGCACTACTTTTATTCTGTAAACAGTATACATGTGCGAGCTGTAAAACCAACCGGAGGTGTGTGCAAGAAAAAGAATCCGATATGGGGTTCTGTTGCAGATGGGCGTTTACAACCCTCGGGATGACCGTGCTGAGCGGAACCTCGGCGTAGCCTCGGTTCCGCTCAGCACGGTCATCCCTCGGGTTGGAAACGCTCATCTACAGCTGAACCCCATATCAGATTCTTATATTATTTACCAGCTGGAGGTTTTGGGTGATTTTTATCTCACCCCACCCCTATCAAGTCAAGCGTCAACGTATGAGCCCCTGTACCCCCCCCCCCCACCACCACCACCACCACCACACACACACATGAGTTCTGCGGCGTCTGATCTGGGTCTGCATTGTTTGCCAGGGTACCCGTTTTGGGGTTTCCGGTACCAAATGGGTTAATGACAGTTGCCCTCCCCAATGATAAAAAACTGACGTGACAACCCCTCCAGCTGTATGAACATTGAATTTCAACCTCACCATAATTTTTAATTTATTGCAACAAACTCTTACCCAGCCCCTCCGGCTTGTAATTTATTTGATTTGAGATTTAACGTCCCCGTCAACACTGTATAGGTCATTTTGGAGACGTTGCTTCCAAACTGAGATGAAATGACATCTCGAGCCCTGTCGCCCAATGAAACCAATAGGGTTTATAAGCATTGACGGTCCGACTCGTAATGCTTTGCCTGGGCAGGATTAGATCCTCTATGGGGTTTAATTACCATTACTCGTGTGCGGTCGGTTTCAGCTCTGCGTGGAAGCATCGTGCAGCCCATCTATTTCTTCAATCCCCGATGGGCGGGACCGCCTCCGTATAGTAAATAATGACTGTTCCCTAATGGAAAACAGTGCCTGAACTCGAAAAAAAAAATAAAGGGAAAAAGCAGGTTTTCTTGCTTATTTTAAAGGCACTTCCTGCTACTAATGCATAAAACTTGCAATATTAAACTGTTTTCCTATTTCAAAAGTTTGATAGTTTAACAACTTTTTGATAACGTGCTTAGGAAAAGAAGATATTGTCCAAATAGCCTGTGAATCATGTGTATCTTACGTCCTTGGTTTAGAAAAATGTATTCATTTCAGCATACAACTTTTGTTTAGAATGTACCTGTACTTGCTTTTGAAATGGCATTAACAGTGTCAATGTAACCGCGCGAGGGAATGTTTAAAGCGTTAACCCTTAAGATGTCGAGAAAAACTACATCTAAAAATGTCGTTTGCTTAAGTCGTCTGCTGAATCTCCGTGTGAATTTTTTTTTAATATTTTTTTTCTTATTGGCAAACAGTCTGGGCCCAGATCAGACTGCCCCTAGAGGAGCAGTCTGATCTGGGACCACACTGTTTGCAAAAACTAATTTTAAAGTATTTGGCAGATAACAAAGCAGACGTCAGTTGTCGTGATTGACATTTCATGGGTTAAATATGTTATTTTTCACGCTGAATAGCAACTATAGAACTACCTTTCCTTTATTGTCTGTTAAAGACTGCATGATAAGAATCATTTGGTCTGAGTCATCCGTCCAATCTCCTTTCTCCCATCGCCTGCGATGTCTGTCGTTGATCTTGTACTCCAGTTCCAGTTGATCTCCGTACTCAGCATAATGCTGTTAAAGCAGATGATAGAATCAAGGCACTGACATCACTGATGAGTCGATTGTCTCCGAGTGCAGGATGGAAAAAATGTTCTCATATGACTTTCGTTAAACTTTTAATATGTTCTATAACTGGGTTATCCTTTGGTAGCAAGGAATACACCACATAGCTAGAAAATATGAAGTGTACATTTTTTCTGGGCCAGACTAGCTAGTTTCGGCCAATTAGGCCTCATCAGTGACCATCAAATATTTTCAAAATTCCAGAATGGAATCAGTGATCCCTAAGGACAAGAAAATATAAACTATACTATGATGTAGGGCAGGGAGACTTTTTACGGCCGCCACACATTCCCAGACACCTTACCGTAGCCAAACAGTGTAGACCCTGATCAGACCGGTGTCCCAGCACAAGATACAGTCCAGTCTCTTACGCAACACTGATCTCACAGCGATAAGAATAGCAAGGCTATTTTCTGTAAATAATCGTTACCTGGCAGTCTTATAGATCCAATTCAGTAATAGTAAAACCTGGGCCAGTTGACAAACAAAAAATTCACCCCCCCCCCCCCCCCCTCCCAATAAGAGTATATCTAAGAAATTACGTTCATTGAAGTGTGAACAATATTAGGTCACGAGCAATGTAAGTGACGGGATTCACTTAAACTTTGCTCGTGAACCGACGTTGTTCATACTTCAAAGGACGTTAAATAAATGATTTTATCATATGACGTCGTTGATAATCAGTGGATAACGTCGTGTAATAAAAATCGTATGACCACACGTGTAATAACACTTTGGCGGGATTAAGTAACGTCATGACGACGTCCACGTCAACAATGCATGTTTCGTAGAAAAATTGTCAAATTAAAAGCCGATAAAATCCAGTTTAAAGTAATCATATGATAAAGAGAATCTTACACTCGTGGTCATTTCATATGATATTTATGAAACTCGCCGAAGGCTCGTTTCATAAATATCATATGAAATGACCACTCGTGTAAGATCCTCTATTTATCACATGACGTCGTTGATAAGCAGTGGATAACGTCGTGTAATAAAAATCGTATGACCAAACGTGCAATAACACTTTGGCGGGATTAAGTAACGTCATGATGACGTCCATGTCAACCATGCATTTTTGTGGAAAAATTGTCAAAATTCAAGGCAATAAAATCCAAATTAAATCGGTCTTATGATAAACAGGATCTTACACTCGTGGTCATTTCATATGAAATTTATGAAACTCGCCCAAGGCTCGTTTCATAAATTTCATATGAAATGACCACTCGTGTAAGATCCTCTTTTTATTACTTATATCTTTATTATCTTCTCTCTATTATTTGACGAAAATTTCTTGTTTTATGGCTCAAATAAAAACAAGAAAACAATAGCATAAATTATTCCTATTAACTGCTGAATGACGCCGTTGACGTCACAGAATAATGTCGTTGACGTCATAACGCCGCCATCGAGAGAATCATGGTTAATGATCATGTGAGCTCGCGCGATTCTTTGAAATGTAACAACATTGTTTCCCAACAGTTATGTAAAGGCACTGAAAATGTCAATACCCAGCAGGCACTCAACGTTAAACTAACGTTGAAACAACGTTGAAAACGTTGTTTCAACGTTAGTTCAACGTTGAGTCAACGTTTTGTGCCTGCAGGGTAGATGTATCTGAAATTCTGACACAGCACGCCTATATAGGTAATGGATAGGAACTGAATTATTCATCAATAAATCACTTAGAAGAAGACCGTGACGCAAAAAACGCCGTTTTATTACGTCACTAGAAGTATCTTTGACGTTAGACGCTGTAACGTCGTTTTCTTGCATCAAACACGTTACAAAAAGACTTAAATGCATGTGATGCAGTCCGTAATTTTGGCGGGATTTCTTCCAACAACGCCATAGGCTGGCCACCCATCCGTTTGTTGTAGATTTCTTTATGTTTCTATTTTCCTTTTCGGGTAAAATCTACACCCGAAATCAGAGCCTGAAGAGAAATCGGAATACCTCGGAAGACACCGTCACGGATACCGGGGTTAACAACGCCACTGATTGGAAGGAAACAACAAAATTATTTTTCCATATATGGCTATTAGAATCGAAACATGTGGGACTTTTATGCGATATTGTGATGAAATGACATCACAAGCCCTGTCGCCCAATAAAACCAATAGGGTTGACCGACTCGCACCGCTTTGCCTGGGCAGACTTAGATCCTCTAAGCGGTTTACCAGTACTTGTGTGCGGTCGGTTTCAGCTCTGCGTGGAAGCATCATGCAGCCCATCACAACAATATATATAGTTTAGGGGCGGGGATCTGTATGGTTCCTGGGTAATAAGGCCCTTTTTAGCAGTGGAGGAAAGCCGAAGATTGTTGTTACTGAATGTGTCTTATTATAAGGACCAAGAATATAATATGGTTTAGGGCTGAAGATCTGAACGGTTTCTGAGATACATAGCTTTTCATGAAGTGGAGGGGTGGGGCATGACCCGGGCACCTCTGGGGACCTCCAGGTTGGTGTCACTGAATGTGTCTTATCATAAGGAACATGCATATACATGGTTGAGGGGTGTGGCTCTGAACAGTTCTCAGGTTTTTGGCCTTTTGTGAAGTGGAGGGCTGGAGCATGGCCCCAGCACAACCTGTGTGACCCCTAGATTGATATCACCGAATGCGTCTTATCATACGGAACAAGAATATGTATGGTTTAGGGGTGGGGATCTGAACGGTTTCTGAGATATGAGGTTTTTTTTAAGTGGAGGGATGGGTATTGACCCAGGGCACCCCGCCCCCCCCCCCATATCATAAGGAACATGAATATATATGCTTCAGGGGTAAGGCTCTGAACAGTTTGTCAGATATATGGCCTTTTGTGAAGTGGCTATGGCGAAAATGTTTCAGGTTTTTGGCTCACCAGAGCCCCGGCGCACCCCGGCAGACCCCATGGTTGGTGTCACTGAATGTGTCCTATCATAAGGAAAAGAATATATATGGTTTAGTGGTGGCGGGGGTCTGTAAGGTTTCAGCGGTTTCCCTTTGTGAAGTGGAGGGGGCATCTCGGGTGACCCCCAGGTTGAAATCACTGAATGCGTCTTATCATAAGGAACAAGAATGTATATGGTTTAGGGGTGGGGATCTGAATGGTTTCTGGGATATATGGCCTTTTATAAAGTGGAGGGGGTGAGGACGGACCCTGAGGTTGACATAAAAGCATATGGCTCCGAGAATTTTACTTAATAAACATTTCTATAAAAGTTTTGTCAAAATATCTGCAATGACTTCGCAGTAAATGCCATGTTTTCGAGTTTCCCCATTATAAGACTATGGAACCTCCCAGTTGCCATAGCGACCAGCTAAAAAGCTCATTGCTTTAAAATAGACAAACTGAATCCCCCAACCCAAGGATGCTACAGATGAATTTTGGATTCAACCGGCACAGTGGCTTTAGAGGCGATGCTGTTTGAAAATGTTGACGCAGACGCAAGACCCGACGACGACGACGGACAACTGCCTATCCTATAAGCTCCCCCGGAGCCTTCGGCTCTGATGAGCTAAAAACCTGAAACATTTTCGACATTTCTCCAACGTAATCAATTTTCATTGCAGGCACAAAACGTACAATTAAGAAATAGATCAGCTCTAACTGTGATTTATTGAGTAATTAAATCACAGTTTGGAGGTCAGTTGTAAAGTAGACAAATCACGAGCGCGTAGAGTGAGTTGTTTCGTTATCACATACCCAATCTGCTTCGTCTTTGCTCATGAACTCCGTGAGCAGTCCAATGGCGTCTCCTATACAATGTCCATAAATAGTTGCTCTGATCTGGTCCTCCAATTCCAGCGTATCCTCATTAAAACGACTAGTCTCTTGTTTTACATGTCCGCTCGGGCCCTGCTGTGAGTACAATTTGAATAGTTCTTCAAGTGTGCTTGTGTCAGATTCAGATGCCGTCGACTCACCCCCATCATACTTTGCTCTCTTTTGCTTTTCAGTCACACTTGATCCATGGGCGCATATCTGCTCCAAATGGGATGGCGTTGATGATGAAGAAGTGCTCTTGGAAGTCAAACGATGCACATTCGCTCTCTCTGATGATGGCGTATGTATGGAGACATCTAGGGAATCGGTTTGTTGTTGGTGTCTTCTACGAGCTCTGGCTTCTTCGTTTGGCCTTTGTGGTTCAGGCGATTTGTACGACCTTGGGTCACGGTAGGCATCTCCTGATGTAGTGTTAAAGTGGCTCATCTAAAAAGAATTTATTCGCTACATGAGAAAAAGGCTGTAATTTTTCCACCCATCACGAAAACATGCCTATATAAATTTTGACCCCCTGAAACCCCACTTTTAAGTAGTAAAAGTAAAGTTTACAGGGGTATACATTATTTTTCTTATACTTGCACGTAAATACACATTGTAGGTACTCGTTAGAACCGCCTCGACGAGGCGGTTCTAACTAATACCCACCATCAATGTCTAGACCAGAAATATGAAAAATATTGGATTTTTTTATCGGAAAATGTTCATTTTTTTTTTTTTTGAAAACAATTCAATAGGCGTGATTTCGTTATGCACTTTACATTCTCCAAATGTGTGTGCATGGCCAAATGGAAAGGCTAGGTCTCTTCTACATACACCTGTGGACACAAATCTGTTAAAGTTTTGATGATTTGAAATGATCATTCAAAATATCTAAACATCGTGTCGATCAATCGCCAGCCAGGAATAAATCAAAAACGCTTCATTGCAGACTCCAGCACGGTCCAATCAAAATACATATCAAATGTCAATCAGACCTAAAAAAAGAAACGGAAAAAAGTGCTTGTGTATGAGACCAATCAATGCATATTGCTTGATCCAGTTTAATCATGCACTTGCGTATGTAACGCGATGTTTGATTGGATAACGTCAAAAAATTTGCGACAGGATACTGTCTGAAATGTAACGCGGTTTTTTATTGGTTGGTATTTGGTTTTACGCAGTTCACTGCACTTGCCGTTTAGGACAAAAACTAATTTTTTTTAAACAAAACAAGTGAATGAGTGCATTAGAATGGGGATATGGTGTCGCCGTTAAACTAAATTTCCGACCGTAAAACCGCCGATGTACCTACCCAAACGACAATTTTCAATACAGTTTATCAATTACAGTTTTACAGTTATCCCCTAAATGGATGACATTTGCTTGTCAAACAAACTTGTTGCAAAGGTACTTCATAGGAGTTTGAACAGATTTTTCTGCGAGCAGCAAAGACTCTGGTGAAACTTCTCGCCCGAGTCGTTGATGGTCGCCTATGCGATAATGACCCGTTTCTCATGGGCTGGTCCCAAGGGACCGTATTTCGAACAGTAATGACCTGGCGTACACTGTATGTACTCAGTCTTAAATGTGCGGCGGCGTAAAAAGTCTCCCTGTCCTTCATCATAGTGTGGGTTATATTGTCTTGTCCACTGGGATCATTGATTCCATTATGGTATTTTAAAAATATCTTAGGGTCACTGATGTGGCTTAATTGGTCGAAACTAGCTAGTCTGGACCAGAAATACTTGTACACGCCTTATATAACTTTCAGTTCTGCGCTGTATTATTTGCTTCCAAAGGATAACCCTTTCTTAGAACATATTAAAAGTTTATTGTTCCAACTTGTAAAGCAAGGGACCGCATAAATTTAGAGAAAATGCCTATTTAATACATCTTCCTTTACTTAATTCCTATTCGCCTTCCCTAGTCTGACAATTAAGATGTTCCAGAGAGTATTTTTCTACTACAACAGGAAGGTGTCCACGCCCATCGGGGCTTGGGGAATAGATGTAATGTACAATGGGCTGCACGGTGCTCCCGCGTAAGCTGAAACTGACCGAGCTCGAATGTGCCTACCCGGGCAAAGTGGTTCGAGTCGGACCGTCCTAGCATAGAAACCCTAATGTTTTTTTTGTGTGGAAGGGCTTCAAATATTGTTTCATCCCATTGTTGGGTAAAAGGCCCACAAAACTGGAAGCATCGTCGCCAAAATGACCTAACGCGTGTTGACGGGGATGTAAAACCTCAACAACAAACAAATGTCATTCGATCACCAGGACCTATGATATGGGACTTAAGGGGAATGGGAACACCTGGCAGATTTTTCCGCAACTTTTCAAAGGGAGACGACTTTCAGAATTCCTATTCGCTTTTCTTTAAGCCCTGTACCACTGAAAAATGGGTCTACCCTTAAAGGAAAGAATTAGCTCCTCAGGAGCAAATTCTTTCCTTTAAGAGTTGACCCCTATTGACCTGGGAGACAAAATTACTTTTGCAGGAGTTGCCTCCCCGAAAACTTCAATAACTCGAATATTTTTGGACCATGAACATTTGTTCGTGTTAGAGGTAGTTCGAAATACTGAGGTTTACACATAGCACCGGGTTATGAGGCATAACTGGGATCACTAAATGATGCTTTTACGATCTATTACGATGTTTGAATTGAAATTTAACGTCCCCGTCAACACTATATACGCCATTTTTGAGACGTTGCTTCCATTAGCCGACATTGAGTCGAAATGACTTCTGAAGCCCTGTGGCCCAATTTATGCGCACTACTTTGCCTAGGCAGGCTAGTTATCGCTTACATTATTTTGTTTTGGATAGCCGACTGGCCATTTTGTGGGAAAGTAACTGTCCTTTTGGCTTTCTGCTATTGATGCTTCCATTAGGGTCTAGTTGTTTAATGTTTGTGTCTCTTTCCCTTCGGTGTCTCTGATGGGAGCTGTGGGTTAATTGTTTTCCTGATCATTGCCTTGACTTCTATTTTAGACCTTAAGCGGTTTACCAGTATTCATGTGCGGTCGGTTAAACACCATATCAGCCCAATCTATATTTCCAAGCCTCGATGGGTGGGGGCCCTATATAAAGTAAAGGTTAGTTATTTATACCCGTTAATGAGTACACAAACCATACCTTTTATATCCCTCCCTAAAATGATATCTGGAATTCTCTAGGGCAAGTTCGAATTAGTTCTAGTGTAGGTAATCGAAACATCTGTGATCGATTTTTCGATGTTTCATTATAGTACAAAAATGAATCGGCCCCCGCCCATCGGGACTTGAAAAAAAAATAGATGGGCTGCACGATGCGTCCACACAGAGCTGAAACTGACCCGCACACGAGTACTGGTAAACCGCTTAGAGGATCTAAGCCTGCCCAGGCAAAGCGGTGCGAGTGTCGGACCGTCCATGCTTATAACCCCTATATTGGTTTTATTTGGCGGCAGGGCTTGAGATGTCATTTCGTCTCAATGTCGGGTAAAAGTCCCACAAAATTGGAAGCAACGTCTCAAAAATGACCTTTACAGTGCTGACGGGGACGTTAAACATCAAATCAAACAAACAAACAAAACACAAATGAAACACTTACCTTCAGTCGTAGCGTACCTCGTTCATGTACTTTGTTCATGAACTCGTTGTCTTGAAGTTATAGGGTGTTAAGTGTATTTTGTTTTCCCTTCTCCCAGAAATAAAATATTCTTTTTCCGTCTCCAACTTGAAAAGTCCAAAAACCAAATTTCTTGGACTCAGATCAGCTGGGATTCTTACTTTCGTTTCTTACCCTTAATTTATTTCCTTTCCCTGAAAAAGATTTTAAAAACCCAATCACGATAACACGATACTTCAAATAAACGCAGTTATTATAGAGATCAATACTTTACAAACAAGATAGTAATGAATAGGAACAGGCTGTTCGCGGTACACACAACGTATCTAAGTTGCATTCTTTAAACGTACAGGGCAGTGTGACCGTTTTGTGAACAGCTCATTTAAAAATCCCATTATCCGATAATATTCACGGAAATGTCAACGAAAATAGCTTGAGTCACCTGGTTACAGGTAAATTGTTTTTTCGAAATTCGGGCATCGGTTCAGAAGAAAAGGGTAAATTATTTTACTAATTACACACGTTACAACCTTTGAAGTCAAATCATTACGTCCTCGCATATGTGATATCGGGGTATAAAAACGTTGGGTTACAATGATTGTTTTAAAGAAACTGGCTGAATTGACCCCCACCCCCATCCCCACCCGAAAGACATTAATTGTCACAGGCTCGTTTTCACACTGCGTAATAGTGACATCACAATCAGAAATGGATTTCCCAGAATCAAGCAGTCCCTGTTAATTGTCATTGTGAGCCCCGACTTTATAAAGGTAATATGTACTTAATTTTATTAACAAATAATAAATCATCAAATGTGTTAATGACGTTATTATCATGTTAACAAGTCTGAAAAATTAACACCCCCTTAAACCCCACTTTATAAGGAGAATTTGGGGTTTACGGGGTATACATTGTTTTTACTTTTTTCTGTTCCAAGACATTGGTTGTGGGTACTCGTTAGAACCGCCTCAATGAGGCGGCTCTAACGAGCACCCACAACCTATGTTGCAGTATAAATAAGGAAAATATCACGGATTTTCATCAGAAAAGTAGCCATTTTGGAGATGAGAAAAATGTACTATGTCGCATATTCTCCTGTTGTAATTGGTGGTGGTGATGGTATTGATGTTTCAAACTGACATAAAATTAAAGTTTGGAAATAAACAAAATTGCCCTAAGTATGTATATCAAATAATCAAAATATGTTTCGTTTTCGTTTTAGGTACTATTAAAGTAAGTCAACAAAATGTCTGGCGAATGTAACTACCGGAAGCTGACATCTAAATTCAAAAAGAAGCTTAAATTGCCAGGTAATATTGAAATAAATGCTTGTTTACTATTTCCCGCCCCCCCCCCCCCCCCCCCCCCTGGGGGTACTCTGAATTTTAACTTGCTACACAGGCTGGGACCCGACATCTAGTATTCAACCCAAAATTATATACTTGCTTGCTTTCTGTAAAAAAAAAACGAATGTTTTTAGTTAGCTCACCTGTCACATAGTGACAAGGTGAGCTTCTGTGATCATATTTTGTCCATCGTGCGTGCATACGTGCGTCCGTCCGTAATCAATTTCAAATAAGTATATCTCTAATACCCCACGGCCAATCTTGATCAAATATCATGAGAAACATCATCAGGTAGGGGGAAAGGCTGCGTAAGGTTTTTTTGGGCTGATCGGATTGGACTTCTGGTTGTCATGGCAACATATAGCTCCCATAGACTTACATTGTGAAAAATATAAAAAAAAAACATCTTCTTCTCTGAAACCACAGGGCCCAGAGCTTAGATATTTAGCTTGTGGCAACATCAAGTGGTCACCTACATAAATCCCGTCAATCATGCCCCTGTGGTCCAAATTGGCCACACCCCGGGGGCCCCTTAGCTCCCATAGACTTATAATGAAAAAGAAAGCTTCAAAAATCTTCTTCTCTGAAGTCATGAAGCACAGTGCTTAGATATTTAGTATGTAGCAACATAAAATAGTCACCTACATAAATCCTGTTAACCATACCCATGGGCCATACTACATAATGATAATAATTATCTAATTAAGACCGTCCCGCCTCGTTACCTGTATAATTTAAACAGGTAATTTAATCATCAAAACATCCTCAAATCTTCTAGAAACCAATAATTACTAGCCAAGACATGTCTATTATAAACTTTTAAAGGTGAATTTTGTCGTTTCGATTCCAAACAAAATACAAGTTTAGAGAAAATAACATCGTATAAATTTCAAAGACGTTTTCTGCCAACCACCGGTAAGTACCTGCAAATAGTATTATTGAATGATGACGTAGTGTTTGGATGACGGATGTGTCTATATTTTTGTTCAATTCACAAACTGCATGACAAACAGAGTAGATCCTGATCAAATGGCTCCTTCAGAAGCCATCTCCATCTTATCTGGATCTACAGTGCTTGCAAAGATAGAGGTTGTCGTGAACAGTAGGATAAGAGTTAAACAACCAGCAGACAGATGTGGACCGGGGGAAGGTGCGTGAGGACTGGTACACTCAAGGGGCGTAGCATCCTTAACGCAGATACGCACTTGCATGTAAATTCCAAACAAAAACAAGAGGCCCATGGGCCACTATGCTCACCAGAGCTCAGGGTGGCACTGTCCACAGGCAGCCATGTATTTTAATAAACCATCGAAGCCCTGCACCCAAGAACGCTACAAATAAAATTTGGACCCAAACAGCCTAGTGGCTGCAGAGGTCTGATGTCGCTTGAATGTGTTATTGCAAGACAACAGACGACAATTGACAACTGCCCATATGTGGCAACCAATAGGCCTAAAATCATATGGCAGATAGAATATTGTATAAGGAACATTTCTATGAAAGTTTGATAAAATATCTTGAAAGATGTAAATGTCATTTTTCGATTTTCCCCATTATAAGTCTATAGAAACTCTTAACGTAGCAACCAAACTAAAGAGCCGGATTTCATAAAAAAAAACACACACACACACAAAACTTGAAAAGGCAACCATGGTGAATATTTCCAAAAACTCTTAGCCTCATAGAGCATTCTACCTTTGTAAGTCTATGGGAGATTATGAGCCCCGGGGCGTGGCCAATTTGGACCCAATGGGCAGGATTGGCATGAATTATGTAGGGGACTACTCGACGTTGCTACATGCTGAATATCTAAGCTCTGGGCCTTGTAGTTTCGGAGAAGAAGATTTTCTAAGTTTTTCCTATTGTAAGGCATTGGGAGCTTATGCCTCCGGGCGTGGCCAATTCTGACCCCATGGGCATGATTAGCAGGATTTATGTAGGTGACCATATTACGTTGCTACAGACTAAATATCTTAGCTATGGGCTTTATGGTTTCGGAGAAGACGTCCCCCAATTATAAGTCTATGGAAGCTAAGGCGCCCCGGGGCGTGGCCAACTTAGACCCCAGGGACATGATTGGCAGGATTTGTGTAGGGGACAACTCGACGTTGCTATATACTGCATATCTAAGCTCTGGGCGTTTTGGTTTCAGATAAGAAGATTTTCTAACCTTTTCCCATTGTAAGTCTAGGGGAGCTTATGACCTCCGGAGCGTGGCAAATTCTGACCCCAGGGGCATGATTGGCAGGATTTATGTAGGTGACCATATAACGTTGCTATATACTAACTATCTTAGCTATGGGCTTAATGGTCTCGGAGAAGAAGATTTTGAAGCCTTTTCCCATTATAAGTCTATGGAAGGTAAGGGGCCTCGGGGCGTGGCCAATTTAGACCCCAAGGGCATGATTGGCAGGATTTATGTAGGGGACCACTGGACGTTGCTACATACTGAATATCTAAGCTCTGAGCCTTGTGGTTTCAGAGAAGAAGATTTTCTAAGTTTTTCCCATTGTAAGTCTATGGGAGTTTATGAGCCCCGGGGCGTGGCAAATTCTGACCCCAGGGGCACTATTGGCAGGATTTATATAGGTGACCATATTACGTTGCTACATACTAAATACCTTAACAATGGCCTTAATGGTTTCGGAGGAGAAGATTTTTGAAGCTTTTTCCCCATTATAAGTATATGGAAGCTAATGAGCTCTGGGGCGTGGCCAATTTAGACCCAAGGGGTTATATAGGGGACCACTTGACGTTGCTACATGCTAAATATCTAAGCTCTGGACCGTGTCGTTTCAGAGAAGAAGATTTTTAAGTTTTTACTCATTGCAAGTTTATGGGGGCTATATGTTGCCATAGCAACCAAACTAATTAGCCGATTTTCTTTAAAAACACACACTTTCAATCACCAAGCCCAGATGAAATTTGGGCTGAATCGGCCAAGTGGCTTCAGAGGAGATGTCGTTTGAAAGTGTTGAAGCCAGACGACAACGCAGACGACGACGACGGACAACTGCCTATCCTGTAAGCTCCCCAGGAGCCTTCGGCTCTGGTGAGCTTAAAAAAATAGACGACGACGACAACGACGACGACAAAGAAGGAAGAATAAGAAATGGCAAAATGTGTATGTGTCGGCCAACGCCCATCGGGGCTTGAAGAAATAGATGGGCTGCATGATGCTTCCACGTAGAGCTGTAACCGACCGTACACGAGTACTGGTAAACCGCTTAGGGGGTCTAAGCCTGCCCAGGCAAGGCTGTGCGAGTCGGACCGTCCATGCTTATAAACCCTTTTGGTTTCATTGGGCGACAGGGCTTGAGATGTCATTTCATCTAAATGTCGAGTAAACGTCACACAAAATTGGAAGCAACGTCTCCAAAATGACCTATACAATGTTGACGGGGACGTTACCATTCAAACACACAAACCAACCAACAGTGCGTTTTATTAGCCAACATTGTTTTCTTCTTTGCCGCGGGAGTGACACTTACAGGGAAGACTTTTCTCTCTTTTAGAGTGGTTCCCATTTGGTAAACTATATTAAGGGGCGGGATTGTTATTGCTAGTATTTTCTTTGGTTTGCGTACAAATATATTCTCTTCTAGTTACGCGCCATTGCACTCTACAATTTTCAGTTCTGTTGAGTAGTCCATGCTTCCAAGTGATTGCTTTTATAGATCATATTGGACTAGTATACATGGTATATGAGAGACTGTAGAATACTAGAAACTTAATATCGTTCACCAAATACAATCGTTTAGTAATCCAGTACAGAATTGGTAAACTTTCTTTAACACACACACACACACACACACACACACACACACACACACACACACACACACTGAAGATCGATGATTTTTTCTCCTTATATAGCATTAAGCATTGTCTGCTAGAGAACTGCTGGATAAAGCATTTACCAGACTTTTACAGATTAACAATTTGTTAGAACTAATTTGCTCATGATCGAACATGTAGTTCTCAAATACTAAAACATAATTAATGTTGATAATTCTCAGTACAAACTTTGTACCAATTACTATTTAAACCTAGATCATTCTTTCCACAAACACAAATTAAGTAAATGGCAGAAACAGTGTGTAAAATGGGAAGGTCATGTTAATCAAACTTTTTAACAAATAAAGTTCTTATAGATATCAAATTAACCATTTTTTCAGCGGAGATGTTTGACCCCAAACATGACTATTGTTTTTGTGACACTTGCCACGCACAGCGACGTGATACGGACCACTACAAGCGCGGTAATCCCTCTCATATCTATGTACTGCCGAGAGGATGGAGACGATTTGGAATAGATATCACGTAAGATCTACCGTTTGTTTGCGTTTAGTAGATTTAGATGCCCAGCACATAAGTTATTAATTGAAGAGGGGAGATAAAGAAACAGAGATAGAAATCTTCGTCTTTCCGAACTTTTTGTAGCTTAATTACATTTGCGAATGAAAATCATTTCCTTTTAGTCTGCCCTGCATATAGGGATTTGAGAAACCTGATCTTGCCGAGATATTATTGCAAGTACGTTTAGGACACTATTAAACGATAGGCAGGCTGGAACACTAAAAAAGTAGGAAATTTTCTATTTCTAGCTAACGAAAAGCGCATTAGCTATACTTTATAACCATGCCAGGTACATGTATTTATATATATATGATTTCTGTTTTCAGAACTATGTGATATTTGTGTTTGTGTGTTTGTATAACAATTTCATATGTATGTGTTATGCTCTTCTCAAACCGCCATTACCTTGTTCCTTGTACTTTAGGACGAGAAACACTGTTGTTTTGTGTCCAATAAAGTATTTTGACTTTATTTGACTTGTTTGTCCAAAAATATCGATTAATGAATAATAACCAGTGCTTCAGCTGAAGTGCACGACCCGCCGGATGCTTTTAGCTTTATGAGTGATACCATATGTGGGTATGGCGGCCATTTTTGGTCATGTAACCTGGACCTAAAACGGTTCCCCCAATAAATGCGCCTTATCGTAAGGAGCAAAATATATCTTATACTTTAGTACTGTATTCTGAATCGTTTGCAGGATAATCTACTTTTCCAATACAAAAGCATATGTGTCAAAGTTTGACCTAGGCACAAAGAAGGTCAATGTCAACCCAGGGTCACCATTTTAGCAATTTATGATGGGCCTACGTCCCAGATGCTATTTATCAAGTTTCGTGGAAATCTGCCCAGTGGTTCTGGAGAAGACTATTCTTGAAGGGTTTTTACCATATATGGCTTGGCAGCCATTTTGGTCATGTGACCTGGACCCCATGAGCAAATTTTGGTTTCCCCCATCCCATAGAGGCTCCATATGAAATTTGACTTCAATCAGCCCAACGGTTTCCGAGGAGAAGCAGTTGGAAAATTTTCACATTTTTCGCCTCAGCGAGGCTATACTAAATGGATGGTAATATTTCTCAAGTTCATTGGTTAGATCTCATTGATATCTATCAGTATGCCAAAAATTGTTTAAATATTCCGAGCGGTTAAGTCACTATCACCAATTTTCACAAACGGGCTATGGACGGACAGACAGCCAGACCATATATGGCTTGGCGGCCATTTTGGTCATGTGACCTGGACCCCATGAGCAAATTTTGGTTTCCCCCATCCCATAGAGGCTCCATATGAAATTTGACTTCGATCGGCCCAACGGTTTCCCAGGAGAAGCAGTTCGAAAATTTTCACATTTTTTCGCCTCGGCGAGGCTATACTAAATGGAATGTAATATTTCGCAAGTTCATTGGTTAGATCTCATTGATATCTATCAGTATGCCAAAAATTGTGTAAATATTCCAAGCAGTTAAGTCACTATCACCAATTTTCACAAACGGGTTACGGACGGACAGACAGACAAACCATATATGGCTTGGCGGCCATTTTGGTCATGTGACCTGGACCCCATGAGCAAATTTTGGTTTCCCCCATCCCATAGAGGCTCCATATGAAATTTGACTTCGATCGGCCCAACGGTTTCCCAGGAGAAGCAGATCGAAAATTTTCACATTTTTCGCCTCGGCGAGGCTATACTACATGGAGTGTAACATTTCGCTAGTTCATTGGTTAGATCTCATTGATATCTATCAGTATGCCAAAAATTGTTTAAATATTCTAAGCGGTTAAGTCACTATCATCAATTTTCACAAACGGGTTAAGGACGGACTGACAGACTGACAGAATGACCGAATGACAGAATGACACGGTGATTTTAGGGCACTCTTAGAAAATCAACCGACTTCAGTCGGTCGCTTTTTCTGCGGGTCGTGCAATTAAATTTATTTAATGACGTCATTATAACACATTATAACTGGTGCGCAACATCATTACGAAAACACATCTATACAAATACATGTAAATTTAACGCCCGAAGAAACGAAACTTTTAAGATAAAAACTGTGATAGTTTTCTTATTTTTGCTCAAAATATGGATTGTAGGTACTTGTTAGAGCCACCTCATCGGTAGGTACTTGTTAGAACCGCCTCGATGAGACGTTTCTAACGAGAACAAACAATCTATATTTTAGAGCAGAAATAAGAAAAACAAGGGTTATCTCGATAGACCCCCGGTTTTACATTATAAAACTGAGGTTCAAGGCTGTCAAAATTATATAGGCGTGATGCCATGACAACATATTTCTCCAAAACTGTTGATTCATTCGGTGCTATCAGATAGAAGTCATTGCTTTTCAGTTTGTTAAAATTAATAAGCATATTCTTATGTGTAAAAACAACTAAATAAATTGGCTGTTTTCAGTCGAGGTTACTGGTTACTTGATAATCTTGGCTTTTTTATAAAAAAAAAAAAAAAAAAAAATCTTGAGAACTTCATTGGGAATAAATCCTTTTGTGATAAACAGAATTTTATATTCGTTGTCAATTCATATGAAATTTATTAAACCCCTCGGAGGTTCTTGTCATAAATTTCGTATGAAATAACCACGTAACTCTCGAAGCCGAGCCTGATAAAATTGATATCAAATGACACGAATCTGGTATTCTATTTATCAGTTGATCCCCTTGTACACTTTTAAATTGGCACTTTATGATCGATATGTTTAGTATCAGCTCTATGATATTCTGTCAAGTATGTTTTCCATATTTGTCAAGGAATGATAACATTTTGGCAATTTTTCCAGTAGTCCGGTTCATTCATACAAGTGCAACGTCACGTTGACCAGATCAAGCTGACTTGTGCTGATATAGCATATATTTATCAAGTCAAGGTGTTACAATGCAATTAATATAGCGGGTAAATAATAAACGCAATATTGTCTTCATGTAACCAAAGTTAGTGAAACGGGAACCCTTATAACCCCCACTTCATGAAGATAAAAAGAAAATGGGGTTTAAAGGGTATACACATCTGTTTCTTTTTCATTTTGCTAAAAACATAGAATGTGGGTATGATTTTACAAAATATAGTTGTTGAGGCTGATTTTAATCTTTGCTGTTTGAGTTAACCAAGGTGTTTGTTATATATTTCGATTCACGTTTCTCACAATCGACTCGAAGCACAAGACCTTGACATTTCATCAGAAAGCCTAAGAGAGTCCTGTGATCGAATAAATGACTATGTACCACATGACAGTCACTGACCAATAAAACTGAATCAAGCAAATATAAACGTTACGAAATGCAGCTAACAGTTGTTTAAAGCTATGCTATTCTTGTCGCCGTGGCATCGGGGTGGTTTGCAACGAGGGTTGTCTGTAATTAGGTTCGACTGGAAATACGTTTATCTAAGATGGGTGTTTTAATATTGAATTGGTAAATATATATATACTTATGTTACATTGCAATTAATACAGCGGGTAATTGATAAAACAAGAGCACCGCAAGCGGGTGCCAACGCTCGTCTGCAGTTTCTTTTAGAAAACAAAAGTTCTAAGTCAAATCAAATTGCAAGATGGAGTTATAAAACTTGTAGGGAATGTAGCTCTTGTGATGGTGAGTATGTGTATGAAGTTTCATGAAGGTAGGCAAATACTTTTGGAAATATGGTCAAGGTTAAGTTTTTTGGTTAATTTTTCGAAAAATAGGTCAAAGTTCAAAGGTCAAGGTCACAGGTCAAAAAGCGTGGTATGACTGAAAAGTTCTTGTCCCAAGGAACATTCATGTGAAGTTGGAAGGCTCTGTTGTGAATAGTATTGAAATAAGAGACAAAAACAATTTAAAAAAACGGAGAGAAAAGGGGAGATAATTCAATCAAATTGCAAGATGGAGTTATAAAACTTGTAGGGAATGTAGCTCTTGTGATGGTGAGTATGTGTATGAAGTTTCATGAAGGTAGGCCAAATACTTTTGGAAATATGGTCAAGGTTAAGGTTTTCGGTTAAATTTTCGAAAAATAGGTCAAAGTTCAAAGGTCAAGGTCACAGATCAAAAAGTGTGGTATCACTGAAAAGGTCTTGTCCCAAGGAACATTCATGTGAAGTTGGAAGGCTCTGTTGTGAATAGTATCAAAATGAGAGCAAAAAATGTGTTTCAGAAAAAAATTGCAAAAGGGGAGATAATTCAGCCAAAACCAACAATGTTGTTATGATCCTTGGTCAAAATGAAGCTCTTGTGATGATGAGTGTGTGTATGAAGTTTCATGAGGCTAGGTCTAATACTTTTTTAAGTTATAGCCAAGGTTAAGTTTTTTGGAACGACGCAGGACGACGCAGGACGACTACGCAGACGCCGGAGTGATGACAATAGCTCGAAAGTTTTTTTTTTTCAAAAAACAGACGAGCTAATAAATGAACAGCGCATTATGGTCATCATGTATAACCAAAGTTAGTGAAACGGAAAACCTAATAACTCCACTTTATAAAGATAAAAAGACAATGGGGTTTAAAGGGTATACAATAGTTTTTCTTTTTCATTTTGCTCAAAAACATAGAATGTTGGTATGATTTTGCAAAAAAACATAGTGATTTAGGCTGTTTTCAATATTCGCTGTTCGAGTTAACCAAGTTGTTTAATGTATATTTCGATTCACGTTTCTGTCAATCAACTCGAAGCTCAGGACCTTGACATTTCATCAGAAAACCTAAGAGAGTCCTCAAAGTTGCATAAATCCAATTTAGCCAAAAATGGATTTAGGGCAATTTGAGGGCTCTGTTATGGTTTCTGATGGATCGTCAATGTGTGTTTGTTTGTTTGTTTGATTTGAGGTTTAACGTCCCCGTCAACATTGTTTAGGCCATTTTGGGGACGCTGCTTCCAATTTTAATGCCCTGTGATCTAAATGGCCATGTACCACATGACAGTCACTGACCAATAAAACTTAATCACGCAAAAATAATCGTTACAAAATGCAGGTAACAGTTGTTAAAGCCATGCTTTTCTTGTCGCTCCCCGTTCGCAACGAGGGCTGTCTGTAATTGTGTTCGAATGAAAATAGTTTCATCTAAGGTGAGTTTTAATATTGAATTAATAGACCCATATAAAATTATACCTTTGCCCTTTCTCCACCCCAACCCCCACCCCCAACAGAAAAAAATATTGACAAGTAATAAATACACCAGACGCCTCAGAAGCAATGTCTGATTAGGGTTTGTTTAAAGGATTAAACGAAACCATCTAAGTCCCCATCTAAGATCACTTTCCAGCATAACAGACAATCGACCCGTCCAGTGCAAACACTGATTCTTTACTTTGACCATTCAGGGTACCAAGCGGCGTGTCCGCGAAGCATGTCTGGACCAACTGGCAAGTTGCATTTCACGGTACCAGACCTGAAAGTCTGGAGTCTATTTGGAAAGTCGGCCTGCGAATGCCAGGTAAGATAACCACAGCTTACTTTAAGTACGGCATTTTCATCTTACGACGTGACAGTCGTAACAAAGGAAAGATGCATAGCGTGAAAAAATCCCCGTCTTTGGTGGGATTCGAACCCGGTCCGCTCGGGTAGAAGTCCACTGCTCTTACCCCTGAGCCAAAGAGTCGACTCTTTGGCTCAGGGGTAAGAGCAGTGGACTATCACCCGGGCGGCCCGGGTTCGAATCCCACCATAGGCGGGGATTTTTTTCAGGCTATGCATCTTTCCTTTGTTACGGCTTTCAGGTCGTAAGATGGGGGCTCGTCCGGGATCGGACTTTATATGCCAGAAATGGCTTCGTGCCGAAGTTGGCATCCTTCACGTCATCATAAATGATGACTTCCTTAAGAGGGGGTGTGTTACCTCCCTTCCATTATCTACCTTGGTAGATCCATGCATAGATTCTAGGTTTATAACCACTCTCTGACAACTGCGTCAGGGAGTCGACTCTTTGGCTCAGGGGTAAGAGCAGTGGACTATCACCCGGGCGGCCCGGGTTCGAATCCCACCATAGGCGGGGATTTTTTTCAGGCTATGCATCTTTCCTTTGTTACGGCTTTCAGGTCGTAAGATTCATTATGCAAAAAAGTCGCAGTTAAGGATTGTACGAGACCATATACCGGTCTATCAAAAGTTGTCTTTATTGCCCTATCAAAATTGCCTATGAAATCAAATGATAAACAATAAGACCGGTGCGACCAGCAGAGACTCAAATCAGCCTGTCCACCCATCTACTATAACGAGACCTTTTGCTTATGTCTTTTTGCATAGCTGTTAGCCTATAGTAGGTACATGCGATCAGCGAAGACTCTGATCAGACTACACGAATGCGCAGGCTGATCTGAGACCTCGCTGGTCGCTCAAGCCTTCTTATAGGTTTTGTCATGCACTGGGCCGGCTTCGGTTGCTCAGTTGGATGCGCGTCTGACTGGTGATCAGAAGGTCGCGGGTTCGATACCTGTCGGGGAGATTGATCATGAAATCTTTTCTACGGTCTCTCTCCCTTCCGCTGAATCAAGAAGGGCTGTAGTCATTTTCTGGCGAAATAGGGTGCTCTGTACTGGATAACGGCTTACGAATATGCCTGCCCAGGAAAAGTGTGGATAGGTAAACTGACCGGCTCAAAATGGTGTTGGCTGGGCCGTTGAACTCCAATACAAAAAAAAAACAATACAGAAGGCCTTTGCCGGTCACCATTGCAATAAATATTCATTTCTGATTTCGATGTCCTCTACCCTCAATCGATAATCGTTATACACATGCATTACGAAATTATGCCTATACAAATACATTGTAAACTTGACCGCCGAAAAAAACGAACATTTTAAGATGAAAAACTGCGATATTGTTTTCTTATTTCTGCTCAAAATACAAATTGTACTTGCCCACAACGAGTACCCGCAATCTATATTTTAGAACAGAAGTAAGAAAATAAGGTTTTCCACTGTAAATCCCAGTTTTACTACATAAACGTGGGGTTCAAGGGGTTCAAACTTATATAGACATGTTTTCGTGATGGGATTACTTGTCCCTCAATCGGCTGATAATAATAATAACTATTTCAAGAGGGTGACATATTTGGCACGTGTGCCAATCTAACATGTGGTCCTCAATTTGTTAATAATAACGTATATTGTCGGTCCTCATTTGTAAACAAACACATTAAAGTTAAAATGTACACAACTTTACACAAATGGTGATTTCTATAGCGCCTTCCTCGGGGAACAAAGTCGTCTGTTGGATTGCTGGTCGCGCCATTTAGATCTTTGTATAATAGTATGAGCTTGCTCTCTCTTTCCCTTTTGTTGAGAGATTCCTAGTATTAGAGACATACTCCCAGTTTCAAAGCAGTGATCTAGCACTTCTATTCTGGACGTTTTCAATTTCTTCATTAAAGACCACTCCATTGGGGTCCGAGTCACAACTACCATATTCCTAGATTTGGCGAACAAGTCCTTTATATGCTGCCTCTTTTCCTGAGGACACTGATGAAGATTTAACCCCAGGAAACTAAGCGATCTATTTGCCTTAGGATTGGTTCGTTGACTACTGCAACTCTAACAACAGTCATATACTTTAATAATTCAGCGGTCTTTTCTTGATGTTTTAGGCTAAAAAAAATATAAAGTTGATGAAAGCGTCATTCCAAAGCTCTGTGCTGTTAAAAGGTACTTTGACTTTGGGAGCTCCGGGATTATTGACAACTGTTAAGTTCCCACTGTATCTGAATTCGGGCCGAAATTTTGACGAGGCAACAGGGCTAAGTCAATATAATCTGAAATCCAGATTTTTTGTTTTGATGCATCCGTTATAAAAATATCTAGGTCATTGAACTTGCAAACTGGCAAAGTCACCATTTCTAGACATTAAGGAGACAGTAGACTACAAGCCAGAGGACAGAGAGGGCACAGCCATCCCATGACTTGGTCGAGTTGTGACAGTTGACGATTGTAGAACTGCTAGGTGGGGGTCTTTCCTGATCCGGAAGGGCTGATGTCATTGGCGCCGCTCCAACAAGACCCATATGTAAAGGGGCTGGTATATTAACACATGTGGTAGTAGTAGCCTGTTCTGGGTTGAGAGGTTGCCTCAAGGGGCTGTACTTGACCCTGCCGGTTTGTCCTAACCTGTTTCTGTAACTCCTGGCTAGCTTTTCGTTTACGTGGAGGCATTGTCTTGCAAAGAAATAAAAAGACCTAGGGTTTTAAGTGGCAAACGTAATTACATGTTTTATAATTAAGGGATATGCAGATGATATTACATGAAACAAAATAATTGTTTTACACCGTTTAAAGAGAAGAACCGCGACTTGCAATCCAGGCGAATGAAAAGCCAGCTTTACAAACAAAGCGGGCGCCTAGCTACATTACCAGAACTAATAGAAATAGTGCTATAAATTCACAACATCTGCAAGTCTGGAAAACGGGTATGCTTTGATTAGGGCACAGCCTTCTTTTTCTCAGCCGACGCATAGGTGGACTATAAACCATTAGTAGTAGTATCAGTACTAAAAGCACTGTTTGTCTATCAATAAAACATTTCAATTACTGCTTTAACATAGCCCTCACAAAGAAATGAATAAATTGCATAATTCATAAAAAATATTAATGATATGACATAAATCAGCTCTGCAAATTTCAGGTAGCAAACAAATTACACTGTACGTGTGTCATTCTATATCTTCCTCGGAAAAGCAAGCAAGCTGGACTATTATTATTATTATTTTTTTTTTTTTTTTTTTTTTTACAATAAATGAAATTAAATTATCGTTTGCCTCAAACGTAATTGGTACCAAAACCCTAAGATTTTATATACCTCAATCGCCCAGTTATAAAACTTTCAATGTCCTATACGTCATTATATGAAAAGACGAACTATAACAGTAGTATATGGACCTCTTTGGCCCCACGACTGCGCATGCGCGGAGATGACGTTACGGCGCGTCGGTGCGTCGGCAATATTGGATGAATTGTCCTCGGAATAAAAGTCTGCCACGTCTCTATTGTTCGAAGAAGGCACTTAAATTTAAACAAAAGGCTTCTTCAAACCCCAGCTGCTCCGTATCTATTGTTCCGAGGAGGGACAAAAATGTGAAAACAAAAGCCTGACCCCTATATATGAATACATGTTTTGACAAGCAAGTAATGACTTGTTTGGACAGGTTTGCAACAGTAAATTACGATTGGATGATTAAAACGCTGTTATTTAATTGGCTGATGAAATCATTGAAAATTCAGTTCTTTTCGATAGAGTTTGTCATTCGCTCTTAGAACTTTAAAATGAAAAAAAAATACCTTTAAACTTTCTACCCACACGGTAGAGAAACACTTAGATGTTTACAATTAATACGCTTCAGTCTTTTTCAACGCGGATACAATGTAGGAATGTCTTGAAAAATTGAAGTGGAGGCAATGATCATGAGTCGATACGATCAACCCACAGCTCCAATCAGAGACACCAAAGGGAAAGAAACACAGACATGAAACAACAGACCTTATGGAAACATCAATAACGGAAAGCCAAAAGGATAGTTACTTTCCCACAAAATGGCCAATAGGCTATCCAAAATAAAATAATATAAGCGACACAAACACCCAAAGACAAACCATAACAAAAATAAACCGCGACAGAAGAACCGCATTGGAAGGTCAGCGGAAACGAATTCCACTGGTGGATGGGGGGTGGGGGATTAAATCGAATTTACGTGGCCACAATCCTCGCCCTTGCTCCCGTCGCGATTTAGACAAATAATTTGTTCAGTCCGCCTCAAGAACCGGATACTGTGAAACAGAGTGGGAAAAGAAATGAAGATACAAAACGTTTTAATTTTGACATTGGAATTTTAGGATATACGAATGAACCTAGTAAGAAGATAAAAAAAAGATATTTACAAGGACTAAGAAGATATGTTTTGTGATAACCGCTTATCCCATTGCTTAAGGGGTCAGTCGAAAAACATGTTTGGACACGATTTTTCGTTAAACAGTTATTCAGAGAGGCACTAAAAATAACAGCCATTAAGAATTGAGTCGTCACTATAAAAGTAATTGCCTCATTTTTTTTTAGTCATATATGTTTGGACATTCAGACAGAAAACATGTCACACTTCAGATACAGGCTTATTCTTAGTTAATTAGAAGTTAACGAATGGAAGGTGCAACTACGTGTTGATCTGAGAGAATGGAAAGACGACAAACCGACGCAGAAGGGTATCTGTCTCACGTTGATGCGTTGGAAGAATTGGGTCGATTACTTAGAATACGTGGATCAGGCACTGACAGAGAAGAAATCCTACAGTTCTCACATAGGAGGTAACGTCTACTGTACGATTGCGGAAGGCGGCGTGTGTGTTGATATAAGACATTATTGGAAACCCCAGGAGGATGTGGTACCCACGAAAAAGGGACTGTGTTTGAGACCTTTGGAATACAAACGCTTAAAAGAACTGATGTCAGAGATTGGAAACGCTTTACCTGAACTGGAAGCAGTGGTACCTTGTTTTCTACAGAGTGACCATATGAACCAACTGGGAGCGTTACAATGTTCTGAATGTAACCCCAACGATTTTAACAATTGGTGGTAAAATGCGCCTCACAGATACGCATATGAATGCCCTATATGTCATAGAATGAATGTATTGTATATAGCTTGTCATTTGAGAAATGCACACCGCGGGAGTGTAGAAGATTGGTTGGAGATAGTAAAACGAATACGTGTAATTATTGTAGGTAGTGTATAATCTATAATCAAACGTGACTTTCAAAAGGTATCTAATTTCTAAAAATAATAATCAACCAGAAAGAAGGCATTGTGTATATAAATACGTGTGTAAGATGTATCGTCATTCTCATCATGAATGTCATGGACAGTAAAGCTGATCAACTCGACATGGAATTCTTCGAAAACAGACTCAAAACATTCGATACTTATCCTAAACAGATGCAACTGGACAAATACCAACTAGCACGGGCGGGACTTTATTACACGGGGAAATCGGACGTATGTCAGTGCTTCAGTTGTTACGTAAAACTCAGCTCTTGGGAACGAGATGACGACGCCATCAAAGAACACTACAAATGGTCACCGAGCTGTACATACATCAAGGTGGTCGGGGCACCACCTCAAAGACAGACAGGGTTCATGTTCGAGTCAAGTGCGACCTTAGGCGGTTTCGGGACAGGATCCGATAATTTTATGAAAACATTGAATCCAAAACACTTTCAAAACTGGGGCGATAACACAGTCGAACCTATGGGAACAGTGTTTGGATTAGTGTGTATGACATTTACAATATTTGACGAATTGTGTTGGTGGATAAGATGCCGTCAGTTGCGAAAAGAAGCCAGAGAGGCTTCAGAACGGTGGATAGAAATATTTGAAAGACAGCAACGTGAACATTCATATAGCCTTATTTTGTAAATTGTATTGCTATTGCAAACTTGTAAGAATGTGTATATGTATTTTTATGTTTACAATAGAACAAGTCCAACTGGAAACAGTACTTGTCTTCTTTGTACTTTAACTCCAAGCCACTAGCGAGTTATCTAGATCCTGAAAAATATAATTGACAATACGGGGACGAGGTCATTCTTGAGCATCTAAAGGGGGTGTTAGCTACATGTTTCGATTCCTGATCACTGCCTTCACTTCTATTTTGAGAGTGTTAGGATAGAAATGATTACAAAACAAACGTGTATTTTTCACATTTATCTATATGCACAAAGTGGCTTATTATATATAAATGTACATGTAAAGTCTTTTCGTCTTCTTCTAAGCATTCTTTTCATTTTAGACAAAATCAGGTGGTCGTTAAACTTCTACTGGTGTGACATGTATTCTTTGATAATGTCTTCTATTATTTTACCTCTAGATCTCGCCATCACATAGTATGCGCAGTATAGTCCGCATACGTTAGAACTAGATTGTTGAAGATGTTTATGGTTCACTAGGTAGGGTTTATTGAGTACCTCTTCAAATCCAACGCCATAACTTCCAGGGTCGTTACCTACTAAATCGAAAAATTCGCACGGCCCGTGTTTGGGAAAGTATAATGTTGCCCAGTGATTCCCTCTTTGATGACTCGTTGATGTGTTGGAAATGACGAACCTTCCTCTTCGTTTTTTTTTTAATTTGGCCCGCTGCGCAGACAGTCACGGGATATCCAGAAAGTATACGAGTCAGTTGATCACTGTTCATCGTCGCTTAACATTTAAAGGTTGTCCAGTCTACCAACTGCCTGTTTTTAACTCTGTGTTTCTTACGATCAGAGGTCCCGCCCTTATGCTCCTTTTGTAATCGTGCTAGATCTGACTATGCCCTTTCAACCGCTTGAGCCACGGGAGTGACTAATTTCACCACACGTTTTTGCTGTTCCCGCATTTCTATTTCTTTTTGCCGTTCATATGCCATTTCCTGTAGAAGACGGTTTCTTCTACCACTACCGACGATATAACGCCCAATGTAATCGGGTTGGACGTAGCCCTCGCTCAAGTGTTTGAAGTGTTGGTACCATACATCGTAGTCCGGGACATAGGGCGCCCATTTGTTCAGTTTCTTGTCAAACATTTCCATCTTTTTTCTCCAATATAGCGACGCTTTACCTTTCTTACGAACATTTCTGATTCCTGGTCTTCATCTTTTTCTGTACGTCAAGACATGGTCGGGCCAAACACTGGCGAATAAATCCTTTCCCAGTTTTACGGCTTGCTGGATGGATTCGACGACATACATGTCATACTGTATTCTTAAAGTTTTAGCCGACTGTAGAATTTGCTCCTGAGTATGATCCTTTTGCAGCTGGTGATAATCAATTAGAAACTTCGCGTAATCGTGTCTTAGTCTTTTCCTGAGGGAGGTCAAGTCCTCGTTTGCTGCGCGATGATAAGCGTCCTCTGGAGCAGTCCCTTCTACGATGTGGCTATTAACCTTGTCTTTAAAGTGCTCTGCATTCGATTGCCTTAGAGGTTCCTTAAACATTCTCTACCATATTTCTAGACATAGGCGGTCTTCTGCCAGTTCATCTTTGACACCTTTACCCGGAGGTCCCAATAAGGGGTAATGCGTGTCGTTTACGTCACTTATTGATTCCCTGTCATCGCCACTGTCTTCATCATTTATATCGGACTCTTCGGATCTTTCTCTCTACCGGAAATAAGTCACTGCGTAAACGCTTTTGTTCGGGCGTGCTCGATTTTAGGTCGACTATCAAGTACCCGTAAGGCTGATTCGTAGGCTGTTCGAATCGTTTCATAAACATGGAATTGGATGCTAGATAAATTCTTCTCGTCAACGTCACCACTTATTGTCTGTCGATTGGATTATTGAAAAGGACGAGGTTTTGTGTGTTCAAAGCGATGTCTCTGCAGGCTTTTGCTTGTGGAAATAGATTCTGTGCGAGATATACGATGGACAAGTTTCGATGATGGCTTTCCTTGGTAAAGAGGTCCGCAATTCTTTGATCGCATTTAGCCTCGGTCATCAAACCGTCAAAAACCAGAATGTTCCTTTTGCGGGTATCGACATACTCTGAGCTAGTCAGGTTGTCCGGTATACCATGTACAAACTCTATCTGGGGCAGTCTGCGTTGCATGTCGTAGTACAGTCTTTGTCATTGACCAAAACACCATACGATACGTTCAGGTGGAGGGTATATAAGGTCAAATAGGAGTAACTTTCTAGTCCATTCCGTTTTACCGCTTCCAATAGAGCCAGTCACCACCATAGTAAACGGGTGTTGAAAGTTAATGCTGTTAGTCATGTCTGATTGCGGGTCTATCCCACAGCCGTGCTTATTGCGTTCGTGCCTTAACAAAGCATCACGTCTGGAGAACACGAGGTTACAGTCTGAGCATCGATTCATTTTTGTTTGTCAACAGTTTGCAGTTGGGTCATTCTTACAAACTTTTCACATTTTTGACCAACACCTACACAACCACAGCCTCATCCACAGCCACCACAGCCACCACCACCAATGTCCAGCGCATCTCCTTTCAATATGTTTGATAATGCTACTGGTCTCGAATATTCGATTTGCAAAAATCGCTTTCATTTTTCACATTATGTCTAATCAGATATAGCTAAGCTAAGGGTCTCATCTCTCAGATATTCTATTACAAAAGCGAGTAAGTCTTTGAACCACTTTTCGTAAAACTCAATATCTTTCAAATTCATGGGACATTTTTCTCCAGACGTGGGCAACGAAAACAGCTCTCCAGTGCTCAGCTTATATATGTCTTATATGATGTCGCCGCTATCCGTCGGTGGAGTTCTTGTGGGTGGGAAGAAATAACACTGACCACTCCTTAGCTTTTGCTTTAGCCGCTTCCATTAGTGCGTTACCGTATCGTAGATCTGCTTTTTGGTGTAGCTCGTATTGCCTTCCCCGTCATTGTGAGAAGTTACCTGGTAAAATAGTAGTTGGGGTTCCTGGCCATAGGGAAATTTATAGTTGTCCTTTATCCAATTGCATAAGCCCCTTTCGGACGGGCCTCCATGGCCTAGTGGTTAAGAGCGCTGACTCTTGATCATTAGGTCTCTCACCGCTGTGGTTCGAGCCTCGCTCGGGTCACATGTGAGACGCCAGGTTCTGCAACGGAAGGTCAGGTGGTTTTTCTCCGGGTACTCCGGTTTTCGCCCACCTCTGATTAATGATCGGCTCGATATGAGTGTAATAATCTTGAAAGGGTCGTAAAACCAAAAAAAAACTAACTAAGCCCCTTTCGTTGAAATTCTAGTTAATTTCATTAATTACGTGCGTGTCATTTTCGGTACACTCCTCTCCGCCGCAAGCGCGATATAATGTCAGAAACCTTTCCATCCCACATGGAACAGAATGCGTCGTGTTTTGTCTTTGTGGATACGTTTGAGAATGAAGATATTTACTACAACCTTTATGTTTTCTTCGCCGATTTCAAAACGATGCTGTCATTTGTTCACAGCATAAGTATGATAGGTCGGTTATTAATAGCAACCAATCAAAATATGCCGTAGCCATATTAAACATAGGTTTTATCCATTAGAAGTTATTGTCTGTTTGGATGGTGTAGAGCTCTGATCGGGTATGTCGTTTTAAGCTTTTCACTTTCAATTAGGGTTTGAAGCAGTTTGTTTGCGTTTGTGCATGAGTGTGTGTGTATGTGCGTATGTGCATGTGTATGTATGTGCGTGCATGTGTGTATGTGCGTGTATAAGTGTGTCTTTTTCGTGCGTGGGAGTATTATTGTGTGCATGTGTGTGTATGTGAGTTTGTGTGTATGTGCGTGTACGTTGGTGTATGTTTGTATGTATGTATGTATGTATGTATGTATGTATGTATGTATGTATGTATGTATGTGCATTCAGCCCTTCACTAATAAACTCCGGCAAATCATAGGACCGAGTATTGGCATAGTGTTTGTAATATACTGACAATGAAACATTATGCCTCTTTCTATAGGGAGATATGGTAATGTGATCGATTTTCTAGTTAGCCAGAATGAGTTTCTAAAGATAACAATTAAAACTATTCATGTTTGGACAAGTAAAATATCTTTTGATCGTATGACATACATAATTATAGCCAAATATAGGTCTAAACCCCATACACTTTATTTAGAACGACGATTCATTTTTTCAGATTGTTGAGTTCACCACCAATACTGCGTATATGCCAAGACCTTTCAAACGAGACGTAACGTGTTCTATAGGGAGTTGAAAGCGATTTCACGCATTTTGGTCACAGTCCGATTATATCATCGCGTATGCCTCCTTAAGACGATTCGTTGGATACCCAGATCACCCAAATCGGTCCAGGCATTAGGGAAATAGAGCCATTTAAAGATTACCCAAAGGGAGATAATCTGAACCGCCAAGGAAGATAATTACATCGTGTAGATCTCTTTGAGAATATTCGTTCGATATCCAGATCACCCTAATCGGTTCAGGCATAAGGGAAACAAAGCCATTTAAAGATTACGCAAAGGGAGATTATCTGAACCGCCAAGGGTCACAGTTGAATGATTTCATCGCGTAGATCTCTGTGAGACGATTCATTTGAGTCCAAACACGATCCCCTTCGGATAAATACTAAGGCCGTTTGGTTTTACAAACAGGGTAGATCCAGATCAGACGACACAAAACATCTGGTCAGTGTCTAAACTATTTGCTTACAGTTCAGGGTATTAGGAACAGACACATCTAAGCGCGACGTCTGATCAGGGATTGTGCTATTTAGATAGCCACAGTCTATGATTTTGAGAAAAGGTCCGTATTAGTTTTCCCCTCATGGATTTGTTAATTTGATTTATACCCGTCGCTCGTAATAAAAGCCTTGGCAGACACAATTTCTTGTCTGTATTTATATTTGAGAGTCATGGCAAATTCTATTTTAAACGTGAGTAAGATCAGCCATCGTGAGAGTATAGAAGACTGAAGCGAAAGGCGTAAATTGAACCGGAGGCTGATCGGTCTTCTATTGTCGCTAAATTTTTACCTTTATAGGTTTTGTCAGACACTGGCTCAATACTCGTATCGTATCAAACGTGAATGAACCTTCAAGCGCAAATCAGGACTAGCAGATGACATTAACAATTCCTTCTTTCATTTAGGTTTTAAAGGAAGCAGCCCTGCTATTGCAAGTCTGCATGGTGGGTGATTCATGTGAAATGTTAAACATGTACCTTTGAAAAAAAACAAACAAATCGTCCGCTATAGGATTTTCCGTGGCACGTAGCTAAGCGGACAGGTTGTCTATTCCGCATTATAAGTTAGAATTGCCAAACCTACTAGCAGATGACATTTTGACAATGTGCATTTTTAGCTGGTTTTGAAAGACATTAGGAAAACACACATATTCAAACATGTTGAAAATTCTCCAACAAAAATAAAGAAAAAATTCTGACAAAAATTGATATGTTCGATATATTTGCTCAAAACATACATTGATACATTGTGGGTACTCGCATAACGACGCAGTCCTTGTCACTTTTGTCACTTTTTTATATAAATAGAGAGAGAGAGAGAGAGAGAGAGAGAGAGAGAGAGAGAGATGCATGCATCTTTTGGCTGATAGGTCAAGTAGCAATATCGGCCCCCGTCCATCGGGGCTTAAAGAAATAGATGGGCTGCATGATGCTTCCACGCAGAGCTGATCGCACACGAGTACTGGTAAACCGCTTAGAGGATCTAAGCGGTGCAAGTCGGCCCGTTCATGCTAATAAATCCTATTGGTTTCATTGGATGACAGGGCTTGAGATGTCATTTCATCTCAAGGTCGGGGAAAAGTCCCACAAAATTGGAAGCAATGTCTCCAAAGTGACCTTTACAGTGTTGACGGGGACGCTAAACCTCAACTCCAACAAACACAAACAGGTTCAGTCCGAATTTTATATCAATAATCTCTCTCGGCTACAATACAGTATGCATCATAAAAACCACCGACTTTGTCAGCTAGGTATTGTATGAATTTAACGGCGTTCGTAAAAACTATTAGAGGGGTGCACTTGCTGATCAGGCTTTTGTTTTCAATTTTTAGTGCCTCCTCGGAACAAGAGAGACGGAGCAGCTGGGTTTTTAAAAGGCCTTTTGTTTAAATTTAAGTGCCTTCTTCAAACAAAAGAGACGTGACAGACTTTTATTCCGAGGTCAAGTCATCCAATATGGCTGCCGCGCCGACGCGCCGTGACGTCATATCCGCGCATGCGCAGTCGTGGAGCCAAAGAGGCCCCAACTTATAACTACTTATAACAATAATAAACCCCGACAGAAGAACCGCCTTGGAACGGTCAGTAAAAAGTATTTTACTGGGTGGCGGGACTTGAAACGATTTTACATTGTCACAATCCTCGCCCGTGTTTCTGTCGTAGTTTAGACAAATAATTTGTTCAGTCCGCATTGAGAATTTCTAGCACATCAGAGCAACATCTCCGAGAACATAAAAATGAAAGTGAAAGCACTTGCGTTGTCCTATACAGAATAAAATGTTCCTCAATCGCCTGACGATAAAACTTACGTTGTCTTGTACACGAGTTACTTGTTCCTCAATCGCCTAATAAGAAAACTTGCGTTGTTCTATACATCAGGCATTTGTTCCTTAATCGCCTGATTATAACACTTGCGTTGTTCTATACATAAGTAACGTGTCCTTCAATTGTCTGGTGATAAAACTTGCGTCGTCTTTACACGAATTACGTGTCCCTAAATCGCATGTTAATAAAACTTGCGTTGTCCTATACACAACTTGACTTACTTGTCCACAAAGCGCCTAATAATAAACTTGCGATGTCTTCTGCATCAGTTAGCTTTACCTTTATCGTCTGATAATAAATTTAAAAGAAAGACCCAAGGAGCGCCACGATCACAAGACGCATCCCACGTTCGACACCAAGAGGAAGAGGCAACATACTCAAAGCAAGAAGAAAAATTACGAGTGTTTATGAAATGGAACAATCAGCCCTCTCTTCCCCTCAAGGGGTGATCAGACCATTAGAAAACACTAAACAACTCACAACAAATTCGCAGACAAACAACAAAAATAACAGCAAAAGACCAAACCAAAACTACCGCCTTAGAACGGTTTGCAGCATATACCAGTGGGGGAAGGGGGAGCTTAAAGAATCTTTTACCCGCCGAATCTTCGCCCTAGGTTAGGGTGTTGTTCCCAACAATAAACATTAAATATTTGGTTTGCATATTGATTTCCTAACTCAATCAATGATCATTACAGAGACATTAATCACATTCAAACACTGAGATGAGGGCTGCTAGCCGACCCCCCCCCCCCCACCTTGCACTGTTGCCCAGAGCTAAAGAGACTCATTAGTTAAACCACAATGGGCCCAGCGACAGACTAAACATCAGGCCTCAGCCCTCTTTTAACAAAGATTTATGCCAAAGCCGTCATTGAGTCTGAAGCCTGTACCGCCGCCGTGCTATCAAAGAGTCCAGGATACATGTAGCTATCTACCGTGATGCTGTCGAAAACCTTACGTGCGGTCTGTCGCATGATTTTCAAACAGTACCTAACCTTTTTATAACGAATTATAGCCTTTTTAAATTTCTCCGATAAATTAGGTTTGCCTGCCTAATATGTTCTTAAATATAAAGAACAAATCTCCATGAAATACAGGTTGCGACACCCCAGGTTACGAGGTCCGCTACTCTCAATCACGTGATAATAAAACTTTCGTTTCATCTTCATGATTTTGTTGTTACTCAATCAATTGCCTGAAAAGCGTTGTCCTGTATTTAGGTGTCGTTAAAAGAAGGATATAACGTTTGTATTAATGCAAACCCAATGCAACAAAAATAAGGAACTTGGTACGTGTTGGCTTCATGTTTAGAGAGAAAATGGGGTGTACGAGAGGCGTATCTACTATATTCGTTATCTTTGCTGAAATGATTGGTACTCGTTACTGGGGCGTTTCTAACGAGAATACAGTCAAATCCTGTGTTTGAAACATTTCTTTCAAAATTAATCCGGCACCTTTTGAGCAAAGACACAAAGCATTCGGTCACATTGTAATATTTTGCTAATGCTATTTCATGTATGCTTTCAGGCGAGACCATGTGTAATGGTAAAGATATTGTAGAACTCTGTGGGCACTATAATGATGAAAGAAAACCCGAAGGATTTGATACCAAGCAAATATTTGTTTCTCCGAGTATACGATATGCTGGCGACAGTGCATATGCTCCCAAACAGAGGTTCTTATCTAATTTATCTAATTTGTATAGATCATTAAAGCCAGAGTATTTTGTATCAAGTTGGTCAGTTACAATTATTTTAATTGAATTGAAATCAAATTATATGTAATGTACTGTTTTGGGAAATCAAAGTTTGTTCATTCGGTGTTCACCACGTCCGCATATGGTCAAAACACTGTGCGAGGAGTCCTCTTCTCTGGAATCAACTAGCCTGATGGATTTGGCATTTAGTATTGAGACTGGGACACTACAAAGTTCTTTCAAGCTACGAACCTATGTTGACGTTTGCCTTCTTTACGATAAGGTCATATTTTGTCCTATACGCTGGTATATATAGTCAGCAAAATAACCAAATCTTGACAAATGTCAGTTATCAAGGCCCCTCATTGACCTGTTCCAAAAATTCAATCAAACTTATATATTAAGACTTATTGACATGAGGGTATGCACAACAGCATGAAACGACACGTTGAAACTTAGTGACATGTAGTTATGCACAAATACATATACAACATATGGAGACTTAGCGACCTGAAAGCAAGCTAAACATCATAAAAGAACACGAAAAGGCTTAGTGACATAAAGGCATGGACAAAAAGAACATATGGTGACAAAGTGACAAGAAGGCATGTAAAATCATAAAATTAGTGGGACTTAGTGACATGAAGTAATACACAAATATAGACACATAAAAGCTTAGTGACATGAAGGCAAAAACATAAACAACACATGACGTCTAAGCGACACCATGTACAAAAACCTAAACAATACATTGTGACTTAGTGGCATGAAAGCATGTACAAAACATATACAATGCATGAGGACTTTATGTCATGTAAGCATGTACAAATATATAAACGACACAGTGGGGCTTAGTGACATGAGCATAAACAACACGAAAAATCTTTGTGAGATAAAGGCATGTACCAAATCGTAAATAACACATGGAAGGAGACTTAGCCACCTGAAGGCATGCACAAAATCATAGTTAAACGACACGAAATTACTAAGTAATATAATATAAAGGTATGTAAACACATTGGTACTCAGTGGCGTGAAGGCATGCACAGATATCGTATAGACAACACAGGGAGCCTTAGCGACATGAAGGCATACACGGAATCATAAATCAACACGAAAAGACTTAATAACATAAAGGCATGTACAAAAACATAAATCAAAAGGCATCGCAGGTCATAGAAATACCATCGCACAAGACTACTTCATGTTTGGACAACACCACTGGCAAAAGTCCAATTAACTTACTTACGATATTATCGTTTGAATCTTTGGGTAACGTTTTACAAAAATTCATCAATAAATGTAGGCTCTAGGGTGATGGCCATTTTTTTTTCTTAAAATAGCCACCGTGCCCTTGACCTTTGAACCTAGGACCCCGAAAGTCGAACTGGCTCGAGATACAGTTATTTCCAACATTTATGTAAAGTTATAGCAATATTCATCAATAAATGTAGGCATTTTTTCTAAAAAACAACCACAGCGACCCTGACCTTCACCTCAAGACCCTGAAAGTCGAAGTAGCTCGAGATATTATCATGCCCAACATTTGTGTGGAGTTATATAAAACTCTAACAATAAATGAAGGCACTAGAGTGGTGAATTTTTTTTTTCAAGAAATAGCCACAATGACCTGGAGCCGAGGACCCTGAAAGTTTAACTCGCTCAGGATATTATCATTCCAAACATTCGTGTGAAGTTATTCTAAAATCTATAAATAAATGTAGGCGCTAGAGCCATGACAATGCTTTTTTAAAAAATAGCCACAGTGACCTTGACCTTCAGGTCATGACCCTGAAAGTCGAACTTGCTCGAGATATTATCATTTCTAACATTTGTGTAAAATTACATTAAAATCCATCAAAAATGAAGGTGCTAGAATAATGACAAAGTTATTCTAATGATAGCCACAATGACCTTGACCTTGAGGTCATGAACCTGAATGCCCAACTTGGTCACGATATTATCATACCCAACAATTGTGTGAAGCTATATTAAAATCCGTCAATAAATTTGGACGCTAGAGTGATGACAAAGTTTTTTTTAAATAGCCACAGTGACTTTGACCATGAGACCAAGATCTTGAAAGTTAACCCACTCGAGAAATTGTCATAAGGAACATTTGTGTGAATTACATTGAAATCGGTCAAGGAATGTAGGCGCTAGAGCGATGATAAAGTTTTTTTCTAAAATAGCCACAGTGACCTTGACCTTCACGCCATGACCCTTAAAGTCGAACTCACGCAAGATATTGTCATAAGGAACATTTATATGAAGATGTATTGAAATCTGTCGAAAAATGAGCGCTGACAAATGTTTTTTCTAAAAATAGCCACAGTGACCTAAACCTTGAGGCCATGACCTTGAAAGCCAAAGTCGCTCTAGATATTGTCAAAGGAATATTTTTATGAAGTTCTGTTGAAATCGGTCGAGAAATGTAAGCGATAGAGCGATGACAAAGTTTTCTAAAAATAGCCACAGTGACCTTGACCTTGAGGCCATGGCCTTGAAGGTCGAACCGTCTCGAGATATCGTCTTAAGGAACAATTGTTATACTGAAATCTGTCGAGGAATTTAGGCGCTAGAGTGATGACAAAAGTACGTACGGGACAAATGCTATGTCCACCCTCACAACTGTGTTGTGCGAGGTGATAAAAACACTTTGAGGCTTAAAGTGATTTAAACATGGTGAAGTAATGCACAAAAATAGACTCGTAATTAAAGTTTAAGTGGCATAAAGGCATGCACAAAATCATTAAACATGCGAAAATTCTTAATGACATGAAGGTATGTACATAAAAATAACATAGTGGCATGAAAGCAAACTAAATAAAACAGACAGAACCTGACATGATGGCATACACAAATACATAGACAACACAGGGAGCGTTAGCGACATGAAGACATACACATAATCAAAAATCAACACCAAAAGACTTGAAGAGCACAAACATTCTACTTTATAGTCATGTCAGAAAATGTGTGAAGGTCTCAACTTTCTACTGGACAATATTTACATAAGATTTAGTACTGCGTTATTTAGACAAGTTGTGGATCTTCTAATGGGTACGAATTGCACACCCCTTGTGGCTGATCTGTTCCTGTTTTTTGTTATTGTTGTTGTTGTTTGTTGTTTGTTGGTTGTTGTTGTTGTTTTTTATGAAAGACCTCATGATGTCCCTTTCTGTTGAAAACCAATCTGAACTTATTGGCAGATTTCAGTATAACTTCACACAAGCTCGATTTCTAGATATTTGGATGAGTTATTAAATATTGACAATACCTATTTCGATGGTTTTATCAGTCAAATTTACCCCCAGAACTTCAGTTAAATGAAGCAGATTCTTCTGATACCGAGGCCCCGTTTTTGGATTTATCGAGTGTATATTGCAGATGGGTTTGTTTCCTGCAACATTTATGCTAAACGCGAAGTTTTTTTTTTATTCTGAGATTGTAAATTTTCCTTTCGTGGATGGTGATGGTCCTCGTGCAGCATACTTTGGCGTTTATATTTCGCAATTAATTCGATTTCCCAGAGTGTCTAGTCAAGTAATTAACTTCAACAATCATAATAAATTATTAATTGCTTAACTTCTTAATCAGGGTTATCGGTTTCATAAACTACGTAAAGCCTTTTCTAAAATTTATAAACGTCATTCCGATTTAATTTCAAAATTCAGTGTTGGACTTAATGCTCTTCTGCAACATGGTCTATCGCAGCCCGAATTATTTCAGATAATATTTCAGTACCCAATTTCGTAAAATATTCTTGGATATAAAACGATTGGGTACAACATAAATATTATACGACAGACTGCATGCATGGTAATTAACCAAATCACTGTTGATAAGTTTTTTATCATTTAGGCAAACCTTATTTTTCGGAGAAATTCAAAAAGACTATAATTCGTTATAAAAAGCTTGGGTACAGGTTGGAAATCATGCGACAGACCGCACTTAAGGTTGTCGACCGAATCACGGTAGATAGCTATGCTGGACTCTTTGATTGCACGGCGGCGGATCAGGCTTCAGACTCAATGACGGCTTCGGCATAAATCATTGTTAAAAAGGGCTGTGGCCTGATGCTATGTCTATCGCTGGGCCCATCGTTGCTTAACTAATGATTTTCTGTAGCTGTGGTCAACAGTGGAAGACGGATCGGCTAGCAGCCCTCATCTTTGCTTCATCTCAGTTATTGAATTTAATTATGTCTCTGTGATGATGCATTGATTGAGTTAGGAAATCAATATGTAATACGAATATTTAATGTTTATTGTTGGGAACAACACCCTAACCTAGGGCGAAGATTCGACCAGTAAAAGATCTTTAAGCCCAAAGTGGCATATTCTGACCGTTCTAAGGCGGTAGTTTTGGTGTTGGTCTTTTTGTATATCTGCGAATTTTGTTGTGAGTTGTTGTTTAGTGTTTTCTAATGGTCTGATCGGCCCGTGTGGGGAAGTGAGGGCTGATTGTTCTATTTCATAAACACCCGTAATGTTTCGTGTTTTGTGTATGTTTCCTCTTTGTGTATAGAGCGGGCTGCGTCTTGTGATTGTGACGCTCCTATGGTTTTTCTTTTCAAGTTTTGCTTCCTTCTTTAATCCATTTTACCGGAACCCCCAAAACGGATATCCTGGCAAACAGTGATGGTCCAGATCAGACGCCACAGAACACAGCGTCTGACCAGGGCCTGTACTATTTGCAAAAAAAAAACGTTCAGCCATTTTCCAAATAAAATTTGGAGAAAATACAACCTGACGACCCTAAATTTCGAAATGTGTAAGGAGGAAGATTTCATTTGGTACAAAAATGGTTAATTGCACGCCGGTGGGCCAGGCCTCAGATTCTGTGACGGTTCCAGCGTAACTATGTAATGTTGGTTGTTACCTGATGCTCTATTTCTGGTTGGGCATAACGGAGTTGAACAGATGGTTTTCTTTTGCTCAAGCAGTTCAGTGACTTCTTGCTGACGAGTCCTCACCGTTGTCTCATCTCTGTGGTTGTTTGACTTTTGTGTTCCCGGAGATGTTGTACTAATGAGTTAGGAAGCCTCCATGCGGACTGAACAAAGCATTTGTCTAAATCGCGACGGAATCAAGTACGAGGATTGCGGCCGCGTAAAATCGATTTAAGCCACAGTGAATTTTTTTTTCACTGACCGTTCCAAGGGGATTCTTATGTTGCGGCTTATTTTGTTATGGTTTGTCTTTGAGTGTGTGTATCGCTTATATCTTTTGTTTTGGTTAGCCAATTGGACATTGTAGAATAATTCACAGTTCTTTTCTATTGCCTAGATTGACGTGCTGTGTAAGAATAAATCCTTTAAAGATCAACTTTTCCGCTCCATTCAAGTTAAAGTGTCAGTTTTATTTTATTCGTTGTCAGTTTTACATCAGTTTCCGGACTTTTAGCAGACAGTGAAACCCTGATCAAATGTCTTTTTTGCGACGTCTTCTGTTTAAAGAGGTCCCATTTTTAGATATATGTGTTGATAAGCTGCGCAATGGAAATTACAGACCCGCAAATACAGGTATATAGAGGGGATATTTGATTTTTCAGTGTAAGATCGTTTAATTTCACAAAATGAACACCAAAGACATATTTTCACGAGCGGTGAAGTTACGAGTGAAAATACGTCTTTTAAAGTGCATAAGTGAGATAAAAATTCATCTTACACCAAAAACAACCCTCAATTTTCTGTTTCGTTTATGCTTTAAACTGTGTTCTTAATGCAATCACAAACCCGTCACACAGAGAACAACCTTTTTCCAAGACCATTTAGGGTCGATTTAGAGGTGTTCAGCGGGTTTATAGGTTATAATATTGGGTGCAATATGAATCTGACGTGGGTTTATGTTGTAGGTGGGCGCCCATCTACAACCCTATCTACAACAAAACCCCAAATTTGATTCTTTTTCTTGCACAACACAACCGAAAATTTTCAATTCACTTTATTTAACTATTTAGTTTTCGGTGTAATTTGCCTGGTTAAGAAAATCAGGGTAAGAACAAAATTCTCACCCCAGGCTAAAAGCATGGATTTCCTTATCTGGTGGGCAAGAATGTTATTTTATTTTATACTTTGGAGTGAAATCAATGCATATATCTGAAACACTTCCACATTTGGAAAATATATGATATTGTCACACTGTCAAAGATAAATGACCATATTATTTTCACAATAGCAGCCTGGACTACTTTTTTCCAAAGTCATGTATAAAATTAAAAGAAAATCTATTTTTTCGATAAATACGTTTGGACCCTCGGAATAGAAAATATCGTTTATTGATCAAATGGTTTGCTTGAATTATGTCCACAGTTGCTGAGTTTATCTGGCGTCGCGTTGTATTAATATCGGTACGTCGGTGCTTAAAGGCATTTATTCTTGTTTATTGAGGACCATCATTGCATTACATAATATTATATAGCCCTCAGTGCTGGCTGAAGAGAAGGTCTCTGACTTCAACAGGTAAGGGGCATGTTTGGGGGAAAAATCAATAGTTTACTAACTGTTTACTAACTAAGGTTACTTACCTTAGTGATTTTCCCCTTTAGTGCCTCAGTCAGGGATTCAACAAGAGCTACTAATCACCATATTAGGGGCTGCCTTTGATCTGCCACAGAGAGTATATCACAGGGGGCAATAAAACAATTATGAGCACACGGTGTGTTCTACCTTACTAGAATAAATGCCTTTAAAGTAATGTCACCAACGTCTTAAGGACGTGCAAACGTGCGTGACATAATTTTTGACACACACTATTTACATAAAGCTAACTGACATCGAATAAACACAGTATATATGTTATTTTTCGATGACACATCGAATTCGAAAACTGTGAAAATCTGAAAATCGTATCTTCACTGTTTGCAGTGACGATATAGATTTTGATTACACTGAGAAATCTGTTATACTTAATTGAAAAGCATTTAAGAAAATGACTGTATTTCCTTTTTTGAGATGGATACCAAAAATATTTCATCGAGTGTGTTGAAAACATCAGAACTTTCATGAGGGCGACGCACGAGTGATTCTGATGTTTTCAACAAATGAGATGAAGAACTTTTTTTTGTATTTATCGAAAAAAGTAAATATTATTTATACGCGAGTTTGGCGATGTACTGTAATTGAACAGCTATTCGTAGCATGTTTCACACTCGTGAAAATGTCTGGTGTTTTCAACAAACTTGATGAAATATGTTTTCAACACATTCGATGAAATATTGTTACTTATCGAAAAAGTAAACATTTTCTTTCTATTTTATACGAAAAACAAAAAAAAAGTAGTCCGGGTTGCTACTGTGAAAATATCATGGTCATGTTATTTTTCACACTTTGAAATTTTCACAGTGAAAAAGTCATTTTATTCATTAATTTCACAGCTAAGTATAAAAGAAATGTGTGTATTTCAATATTGAACTGGGTAGATGAAATAGTAAAATTCTAGTTCCAGGACCATCTAAATTGTGTAATCTGCGGCGGAAGATGGTGGTGAAGGTTGGGGCCCCATAAAACCTGGTTAAACCCCCGTTAATTATTACTGGCCGTCCCAAGGCGGTACTGTCAATGCTATTTCATTTGTTTTATGTTCGGTGGTGTTCCATTTTTAACCTATTGCATGCGGGAAACCCCTAAAGAACAGTACAGGCCCGTCTGATCAGGACCTGCACCATTTGCTAACAGATTTTTTCATCAAAAATAGAATAAAAAAGGAAAAAATAAACCTGACACCCCTTATATGACAAATGAAATTGTTCAACATATAGCAATGGAAGAGTCCACTAGCATACAATGGGTTAAATGATGTCATGTGTCCAAGTGAGTTGCCACCTGTTAACTCGGCTTGGCGCGTGTGATTTTGTTGTTTGTCACAAGATGTTTGTTGTTTGTCCGTCTTTCTCTTTGATGTTTGGGATAGGCTTTAGGTTTACTCATTCAATTCCCACCCTACGCGCAGAAACATTCAACCCATCAGTGCTGCCAATACTGATTTATTTCATTTTCTGCAGATACCGTGATCGTGAGACGGAAAAGGTATACAACTGCAAGACCGCCTTTCAGCTTCGTATCCAACCGACATCTTACACCGTTGGTCCAAAAACTATACACAGGAGTAAGATTGATCCATATATAAATGACACTGTTCTTGAGTGGTCAACGAAGAACAAGGATGCCATTATGCTAACAGGGCTTTTAGTTCGAATGGATGAAAGATGAAATTTGCCATTGCCCAACGGGCTCACAGGAGCCTAGAACAGTGAAAATGTAACATTAGATAAAACACAAGCCTTGTCCAAGGCTTAGAAATGTAATAAAAATGACAATCAGTTTTTATCTTTTACATAAATTGTCAGAAATACTTTAATTGTAGCTAGTCTAAAGCTGCCAATGACTAATATGTGATATGAATAGTCCGTTAATCCATCTCATTTCCAGCAGAGGATTCGATGAACTATACTTGTCATTAAAACAAGTTTTTCTATACATAATGTAGGTATAAAGAGTGTTGATTGGCGTTAGAAGGTCGCAGGTTCAATTCCCGTGGGACACGCGACATTTTTTCGTGAAGAATGATCACATGGCCAACTATATCTGACATTAGCCCGATGACTTTCAACCGTGACAGTCGCACAGAAAGTCAATATTGGGTTGTCTCCCTTTGACTGAGGCCAACGATAGGTACCTATTCGTGTACCTATCGTGTAATCAATATTGTGTTTTAATCCGGCCGTGTGTGAAAATGACCCCGGGGATATTGAATGATAGATACGTCTAGTTAATTTTGATCTGCGTGTTTTTGTACTTTAAGCGAGAAAAATTCTCGTTTTGTCAAACGGTTAAAATTGAGCCTTTTTGTACTTAAAATATTATCGGGTCTCATAAATCCATTTTTTTCTGGAATGTGATATTCCACATTATTTAAAAAAAAACATTTATAGTTAATGGACGTCAGATTGCATTATTTAAAATTACATTGTTTAGTAAAGCAACATGTTCATAAGTCCATGTAATAAAAACCCCTGTAAACCCCACTTTACATTACAGAAGAGAGAGGTTTAGAGGGGTTACAAGGTGTATTATCCGCACCAAGACATTGTATTTTTCATCATAAAAATAATGTGTGTTTTTTAGATATAAATTAACAGTTCGAAGATAAGAAAGAAAACATTGTCACAAGGATATGTTTTCTTAATGGGTTGACAGTTTTGTTTGATTAGAGGTTTAACGTCCCCGTCAACACTGTATAGGTCATTTTGCGGACGTTGCTTCCAATTTTGAGGGACTTTTACCCGGCACTGAGATGACATCTCAAGCCCTGCCACCCAATGAAACCTGTAGGGTTTATCTGCATGGACGGTCCAACTCGCACCACTTTTCATGGGCAGGCTTAGAGCCCCCATGCAGTTTACTAGTACTCATGTGCTGTGCAGTCAGTTTCAGCTCTGCTTGGAAGCATCATGCAGCCCAATCTATTTCTTCAAGCCCCGTTGGGCGGAGGCCGTAATGGGTTGACAGCAAAGGCAAGATCCGCAACCTATATTTAAAGTAGTAATAAACTATGACACAATTTTTTAATAACCGTTTTCTGCAACCTAAAGAATGCATTATTTCACATGGATGTGTTATTATAATGGTCGCAATGATTATTCAATATTGTAACATATCCATGTTAAGGTAATGCTTACTTACACTGTTTGAAATTAATTGTGACTAATCAAAAATATAAAACGAAGCATTAGGTTTTATTTACTCTTTATTTACCTGTAACCATTTTGATTATCTATAATAACATACTGCAAATTCAAACATCAAATATTTATTAAGAAAGGTTCATTGATTGTTAATTTGTTTGTTTGATTCGAAGTTTAACGTCCCCGTCAACACTGTATAGGTCATTTTGGAGACGTTGCTTCCCATTTTGTGTGACTTTTACCCGACATTGAGATGAACTGACATCTCAAGCCCTGCCGCCTAGTGAAACCAATAGGGTTTATAAGCATGGACGTTCCGACTCGCACCGGCTTAGATCCTCTGAGCGGTTTACCAGTACTCGTGTGCAGTCGGTTTCAGCTATGCGTGTAATTGCATCATGCAGCCCATCTATTTCTTCAAGCCCCGAAGGGCGGGGCCGTTATTGTTTGTTAATGTAAAGGAATATGTTCAAAATGCCGACAATAACAAACAACAAATTGCCCGATTTATCAAAAGGGACCAATCACTTACATATCTGCAAAATACATTACGAAAACACGCCTATGCAAATGCATTGAAAACGTTACCACCGAAAAAAACAAAAAAAAAATAAATAAATAAATAAATAAAATAAGTTGAAAACTTGTAATATTTTTCTTATTTCTGCTCAAAAACATAGATTTTGGACACTCGACAGAACCGTCTAGGCGAGGCGGCTCTAACGAGCACCCACAATTTATGTTTTGAGCAGAAATATAAAAAATACCACAACTTTTCATCTGAAAATTTTCATTGTTTGATTTTTAAATTTACAATGTATTTATATAGGCGTGTTTTATTAATGTATCCGTTGAGACGAGAACCTTGAGTCTGAGTTGTAAGCATAGAAATACAAAGGAGATACTCTTACTGATTTTAATGCGGATAAATCTATCGATTTGTCTTGACACAATAATTGCCGATTATCTATCTATCTATCTATCTATCTATCTATCTATCTATCTATCTATCTATCTATCTATCTATCTATCTATCTTTCTTTCTTTCTTTCTTTCTTTCCTTCTTTCTTTCTATCTATCTATCTATCTAGTCTCAGTTGCTTCTTAGTGACTCAGTATATTTATCATGCCATCATTGTGTGAAAGGAGTAAAGATAAACAAATTCAAGTTTTCAGTTGTTCACAAATAATATTCATCTTCCTTTCTTTTTTCTTCCTTTATTTATTTATTCGAAAATACACATGAAATATTGTTATATTCTCATTTATGCTGATAACACAGAGTTTGAGCACTCGTAAGACCGCCTCGTCGAGGCGATTCTAATGAGGTCCAACAATCTCTGTTTTAAACAAGCAATAAGAATACTATATTATTCCCTTTCCCCCGAGAAGAAGTATTTGTGGCGGCCTGTGCCGCCAATGTCTCTTAGCTAGTTTATATGTTTCTTTTCCTTATTTTGTTATTGCTAAACGAGTAAATCTTTCTTTCTTTTTTAAATGACGATAACTTCATCATATTATACGCTCTTTCTTTCTTTCTTTCTTTCTGCTCAGGTAAATGACGCACGTCAATATAATCGTGCATGATGGATTGCTAATCGATCAATACATTGAGTAAGCACACTTCCGACTACCTGTCGATAATCGAATTATCACCAAGTATTGTGACGCGCGCCGTTAATCTTTGCACCAATAGTAGTCACTAGACCAGTAAGTGGCAACTTGACCTGCAGTTGTATTTAAAAAGTAATATCATAAACCTGGGGTCGGTAAATAAAAATAATTCAGATAAAATGAACAATTAAGACTCAGGGTTTCATCCGAGATTACGCTTCTTGCTAAAAAGAATCACCGTTTTATCATCACGATAGCAAGTCCGTGTAATGAAAACCCTCTAACCCCCACTTTATATAGAGAAAAGTGGGTATACATTATTTTCTTTATTTCTGCGCCAAGACATAGGTTGTGGGTACTAGTTAGAACCAGTCGCCTCTACTGGCCGTGCATTTAGATAATATATTTATTTACAATATTTTTTATTTACTTTGTTTTACGCCACAGCCATAGATATTTTTGTCATATCGAGTTGTACGCAAAAATAACAGAATATAGACAATGCGTTTCTGAAGATTTAGAAAGTAAACGGTTTTCCTAGACATATTACTGAGCAATTACTGAGTTTCATGTGGACAAATCTTCATTGACACAATAATCTATCTATCTATCTATCTATCTATCTATCTATCTATCTATCTATCTATCTATCTATCTATCTATCTATCTATCTATCTATCTATCTATCTATCTATCTATCTATCTATCTATCTATGCGAGTGGATCGTTCATGCATATAAACCCTATTAGTGTAATTGGGTGGCAGGGCTTGAGATGTCATTTCCTCTCAATGTCGGGTGAAAGTCCCACAAAATTGGAAGCAACGTCCCCAAAATGACCTATACAGTGTTGATGGGGATAAATAAAAACGTATGTTATCAATGAAATGTTTCCAGCAATCATCCCAAACCTTTTCTTCTGTACAAAACATAGGTTGTGGGTACTCTATAGACCGGTTCTTGCAAATCTTGATTAATATGTATTTGTCTGTTGAAGCAATTAAAATAAATTTTAAAACAACAGTTCTAGCAATAACCCACAACCTATAAGAAGGTACTGTGTCAAACGGATGTATTCTCGTAACTTGGACCCAGTATACATGTATAATTCACGGTCCCCGCCCATCGGGGCTTGAAGAAATAGATTGACTGCATGATGCTTTCACGCAGAGCTGAAACCGATCGCACACCAGTACTGGTAGACCGCTTTGAGGATCTAAGCCTGCCCAGGCAAAGCGGTGTGTGTCCATGCTTATAAACCATATTGGTTTCATTGGGCGACAGGGTTTGAGATGTCATTGCATCTCAATGTTGGGTAAAAGTCCCACAAAATTGGAAGCAACGTCTTCAAAATGATCTTAGTCCTATACTGTGTTGACATGGACGTTAAACCTCAAATCAAACAAACAAATCAAACATGTATATTGGATCCAAGATATAATAATAATAATAATAATAATAGATTCTCATTATCTAAATAATACCTATTCTGCTTAGAACTTAATGCATATGAATAAAGTTAATCTCTCCGGAAAGGAAATACAATATACCTTGCGCGCGTGTCCATTAATCTTCAGGCTTCCTGATGGTCAGTAGCCGGTATACAATACACATCACCGTGTCATAAAAAGCGATAACTGTCTTCAGCTTAAATACCCGTGATGTCCTCGCACCGCAAGGCCCCCGCCCATAGGGGCTTGAAGAAATATATGGGCTGCATGATGCTTCCACGCAGAGCTGAATCCGGCCCGCACACTAGTACTGGTAAACCGCTTAGAGGATCTAAGCTTGTCCAGGAACCGCGGTGCGAGGCGGACCGTCCGTGCTAATAAACCCTTTTGGTTTCATTGGGCGACAGGGCTTGAGATGTCATTTCATCTCAATGTCGGGTAAAGTCCCACAAAATTGGAAGCAACGTCTCCAAAATGACCTTTACAGTGTTGACGGGGACGTTAAACCTCAAATCAACCAACCAACCGACTCGCACCGGGCAGGCTTGGATCCTCCAAGCGGTTAACCAATACTCGAATGCAGTCAGTTTCAGCTCTGCGTGGAAGCATCATGTAGCCTATCTATTTCTACAAGCCCCGATGGGCGGGGGCAAGTTTAGGCCCAATAATACCGGTTTAAACACCGAAGAAAATATAACCGACCGTCTCAAGGCGTTACGTTCGTTGCGGTTTCATTTAAGTCAATACATGGCTGCCAGGTGGGCATAGTTGCCCATGGGCCGCTTGTTTTACATTGTTTGCAAGTGCGTATCTGCGTAAAAGGATGCTACGCCCCTGTAAATGGTTCTGGTTATTCATTCTTTGTGTTCTACTACACCCAGTGTCCTTTTGTTAGAGTTCAACTTAGGGACTGTTCAGAAGTGGTTTGAAAGACCAATTTTGAAGAGTCCCAGAGGTGGTCTTAGTATACGAATTTTGCTGTATTTCTTCATATTTCTAGTTTATTTATAACATTGTACTTGAGAACTTCTGTGTAACTTCGTTTGTTTGACTTGAGGTTTAATGTCCCCCTCAACACTATTTCGGTCATTTTGGAGACGCTGCTTCCAATTTTGTGGGATTGCACTGTTTGTTTAGGCCTATCTGTCCAAATACTTTGGATCATAATCATGGTAGTCCGCATGCTATAGTAAGTAAATGCATGTCGCACGAGCCATTTTGGTTTTTGTCATGCGCCGATTCATTTTATCTGTAGCATGCCTTTGCAAGGGCACTGATGGCATATGTATGTTTTTTCTGCATGCCGATTTTGGCACCAGAAGTACCCAATAAACTTGCATTGGGGAAACCTTGTGTATACAGTGCAACCTCCATTAAACAGCCATCCTAGGAAAACTAAAAAAACTGGCTGTTTAAGGGAGGTGGCTGTTCAACAGAGGGAAATGTCTGAAACGATGTATGGCTTGTTATCGACAGACAAAAAATAGTGATTATTGAAGACAGCTCAACATGGATGTACTAAAAGAAAAATAAATGATGGAGAGATGTCATCTGACACCTCTCCATCATTTATATTTCTTTTCACTTGCTTATATTGTATTTATGCATATATCACAATCCAAATAAATTTTGAAATAAATACACCAGAAGAGAAATTCCTATTCTTACATCCAATTTTTAGCTCACGTTGGCCGAAGGCTCCAGGGGAGCTTATAGTATATATAGGTGGTCGTCTGTCCGTCACCACCTTTGACCAGTTATAATTCTGCAGCCTGCAGGCTGATCTCAATCATTTCTTATCTGTAGCATGCCTTGGGTGGGGCAAGGAAGAATTTAGCTTTTTATCAAAATTGAATGAAAAGTTTGGTTGCTATGGCAATCCTGATTTCCAATAGACTTACAATGGAAAATGCTTGTCATCACCGTAGCACCTTCAGTTTTGATCGGATCTGTCTGAAACTTATATGTAAGGTGGCTGAGGATAAAAACTCGTATGAGTTCGAAAACCGGCCAAGTCGGCCCATCAATCATAGAGTTACGTCCCTTTGATTGCTGAAAATGCCGATTTTTGACCTTTTCATCACAATAGCCCCTTCAGTTTTAATCGGATTTTTTGTTTGATTTGAGGTTTAACGTCCCCGTCAACACTGTAAAGGTCATTTTGGAGACGTTGCTTCCAATTTTGTGTGACTTTTACCCGACATTGAGATGAAATGACATCTCAAGCCCTGTCGCCCAATGAAACCAATAGGGTTAATCAGCATGGACGGTCCGCCTCGCACCGCGGTTCCTGGACAGGCTTAGATCCTCTAAGCGGTTTACCAGTACTAGTGTGCGGGCCAGATTCAGCTCTGCGTGGAAGCATCATGCAGCCCATATATTTCTTCAAGCCCCTATGGGCGGGGGCTTAAATCGGATCTTTCTGAAACTTATACGTAAGGTGACTGGGGATAAAACCTCGGATGAGTTAGAAAACCGGCCAAGTCGGCATATTTATCATAAAGTTACGTCCCTTTGATTGCTGAAAATGCAGATATTTGACCTTGTCATCACCGTAGCCCCCTCAGTTTTGTTCAGATTTTCCCGAAACTTATATGTAAGGTGGCTGGGGATAAAAACTTGGATGAGTTAGAAAACCGGCCAAGTCGGCCCATTTATCATAGAATAATGTCCCTTTGATTGCTAAAATTGCCGATTTTTTTACATTGTCATCACCGTAACCCCTTCAGTTTTGATCGGATCTTTCTGAAATTATACGTAAGTTGGCTAGGGATAAAACCTCGAATTAGTTCGAAACCCGGCCAAGTCGGCCCATTTATCATAGAGTTACATCCCTTTGATTGCTGAAAATGCAGATATTTGACCTTGTCATCACTGTAGCCCTTGAGTTTTGATCGGATCTTTCTGAAACTTATATGTAAGGTGGCTGGGGATAAAACCTCGGATGAATTTGAAAACCGGCCTAGTCTGCCCATTTATCGTAGAGTTACGTCCCTTTGATTGCTGAAAATGCCGATTTTGGACCTTGTCATCACTGTAGCCGCTTCATTTTTGATCGGATCTATCTAAAACTTATATTAAAGGTAGCTTGTGATTAAAAATCTGACACGTTTGAAAACTGGCCAAGTCGACCCATTTATCATAGAGTAACGTCCCTTTGATTGCTGAAAATGTTGATTTTTGACCTTGTCATCAAAATAGCCCCTTCAGTTTTGATAGGATCTTTCTGAAACTTATATGTAAGGTGACTGAGGATAAAACCTCGGACGAATTCGAAAACCGGCCAAGTCGGCCCATTTATCATAGAGTTACATCCCTTTGATTGCTGAAAATGCAGATATTTGACCTTGTCATCACCGTAGCCCCTTCAGTTTTGTTCGGATCTTTCCGAAACTTATATGTAAGGTGGCTGGGGATAAAAACTTGGATGAGTTCAAAAACCGGCCAAGTCGGCCCATTTATCATAGAGTAATATCCCTTTGATTGCTAAAAATGCCGATTTTTGACCTTGTCATCACCATAGCTCCTTCAGTTTTGATCGGATCTTTCTGAAACTTATATGTAAGTTGGCTGGAGATAAAACCTCCAATTAGTTCGAAAACCGACCAAGTCGGCCCGTTTATAACAGAGGTACATCCCTTTGATTGCTGAAAATGCAGGTATTTGACCTTGTCATCACTGTAGCCCCTTCTGTTTTGATCGGATCTTTCTGAAACTTATATGTAAGGTGGCTTGGAATAAAACCTCGGATGAATTAGAAAACCGGCCTAGTCTGCCCATTTATCATAGAGTTATGCCTCATGATAGATGAAAATGCCGATTTTGGACCTTGTCATAATTGTAGCCCCTTCATTTTTGATCAGATCTCTCTGAAATTTATATGAAAGGTAGCTTGGGATAAAAACTCAGATGAGTTTGAAAACCGGCCAAGTCGACCCATTTATCATAGAGTAATGTCCCTTTGATTGCTAAAAATGCCGATTTTTGACCTTGTCATAACCGTAACCCCTTCAGTTTTGATCGGATCTTTCTGAAACTTATATGTTAGTTGGCTGGGGATAAAACCTCGAATAAGTTCGAAAACCGGCCGAGTCGGCCCATTTTTCATAGAGTTACATCCCTTTGATTGCTGAAAATGCAGATATTTGACCTTGTCATCACAATAGCCCCTTCAGTTTTGATCGGATCTTTCTGAAACTTATATGCTAGGTGGCTGGGGATAAAACCTCGGATGAATTCGAAAACCGGCCTAGGCTGCCCATTTATCATAGAGTTACGTCCCTTTGATTGCTGAAAATGCCGATTTTGGACCTTGTCATCACTGTAGCCCCTTCATTTTTGATCGGATCTAAATGAAACTTAAATGAAAGGTAGCTTGGGATAAAACTCAGAAGCGTTTGAAAACCGGCCAAGTCGACCAATTTATCATAGAGTAACGTCCCTTTGATTGCTGAAAATGTCGATTTTTGACCTTGCCATCACCGTAGCCCCTTCAGTTTTGATCGGATCTTTCTGAAACTGATATGTAAGGTGGCTGGGGATAAACCCTCGGATGATTACGAACACCGGCCTAGTCGGCCCATTTATTATAGAGTTACGTCCCTTTGATTGCTGAAAATACTGATATTGACCTTGTCATCACCATAGCCCCTTCAGTTTTGATCGGATCTTTCTGAAACTTATATGTAAGGTAGCTGGACTCGGCTGAGTTTGAATAAGGGCCAAGTTGGCCCATTTATCATAGAGTTACCTCCCTTTGATTGCTGAAAATGTCGATTTTTGACCTTGTCAACACCGTAGCCCCTTCAGTTTTGATTGGATCTTTCTAAAACTTATATGTAAGGTGGCTCGGGATAAAGCTAGGGATGAGCTCAAAACCGGCCAAGTTGGCCCATTTGTCATAGAGTTACATCCCTTTGATTACTTCCTGAAACTAAAGTACACGTAATTAAGTCCAGGTTAAAAGCTTGGATGAGTTCGCAAACTAGCGATGGGGGGCGATTACGGACAGAGTAATTTCGCCTCTTTTGCTGAAAATGCTTGATTTTTGACCTCGTCATGATCGTAGCCCCTTCAGTTTTGATCGGATCTTCTTGAAACTTACAAACAAGTAAGTAAAGGATAAAAGCTTGGATGATTTAAAGAAAATGATGAGGTTGGCTCATCTATTGTAGAGTTACATCCCCTTTACTGCTGGAAATGCCAATTTTTGGCGTTGTCATCACCATAGCCCCTTCAGTTTTCATCGGCTCTTTTTGTTACTTACCTGTTAGTAAGTAAGGGATAAAACCTTGGCTGAGTTAAAAAACTGGGAGGTCGGCCTATATTTCGGAGAGTTATGTCCCCCTTGATTATAGTTGATTATAGAAAATGCCTATTTTTGACCTTGTCATCACCATAGCCCCTTCCGTTTTGATCAGATCTTCCTGAAACTTACATACAAAGAAGTTGGGGTTAAAAGCTTGAATGAGTTTGAAAATTAGGGATGTAGGTCGATTACTCATGGAGTTATGTCCCCTACTTTGCTGAATATGCTTAGTTTTAACCTTGTCATCACCTTAGCCCTATCAGTTTTGATTGGATCTTCTTGAAACTTACAAACAAGTAAGTCAGGGATAAAAGCTCGGATGAGTTCGAAAACTGACGAGGTTGGCTTATTTAATATAGAATTGTGTCCCTTTTGCTGCTTAAAATGCTTATTTTTTAACTTGTCATCACCAAAGCCCCCTTTAGTTTTCATCAGATCACCTTGAATCGTACATGTGAGTAAGTAACGGATAAAAACTCGGCTGAGTTAAATAATTGGTGAGGTCAGCCTGTATTTCAGGGAGTTATGTCCCCTTGATTACAGAAAATGCCTGCTGTTTTACCTTGTCATCTCTATAGCTCCTTCAATTTTATTGGATCTTCTTGAAACTTACATGTTAGTAAGTTAGGGTTAAATGGATGAGTTCGTGAACTGATGAGGTCAACCTATTTATCATAGGGTTACACCCTTTGGATTGCAGAAAATGACTCTTTTTGGCTGTAACTCCTTCAGTTTTCATGGATCTTCTTGAAATTTCTATGTTTGTAAGTTAGGGATAAAAGCGCAGACAAGTTTTAAAACTAGCAATGCCAGTCAATTAATCATGGAGTTATGTCCCCTGCTTGGCTGAAAATGCTTATTTTTGACCTTGTCATCACTGCCGCCCCTTCAGTTTTGATCGGATCTTCATGAAACTTACAAACAAGTAAGTCAAGGCAGAAAAGCTCGTCGGAGTTTGAAAAGATCCGAGTAATGCCTATTTATCATAGAGTTACATCCCTTTGATTGCAGCAAATAATTGCTATTTTTTGACCTTGTCATCACCATAACCCTTCATTTTATATTGGATCTTCTTGAAAGTTACATATAAACAAGTCAGGCATAAAAGCTTGAATGAGTTTGAAAACCGGTATGGTCAGCCTATTTATCATAGAGTTACATTCTACTTGATTGCAGAAAATGCTTAACTTGTCATCACCTTGTCCTCGCATAAATCCTTCAGTAAAGGTTGGCACTTCCTGAAACTTTGAATCTGTTGGCTCAGGTGAGCGATATAGGACCAGCTTGGTCCTCTTATTTGCTAAAGAGTTAACTCTGGCTGTTTAATAGAGGGAATTTAGATTTGGTAAAGTGGCTGCTGGCTGGAGGAGATGTGGCTGCTGAGCAGAGGTTAAATATATTAAAAATGCTATTGGATGAATTATGCTGGCTGCTGAAGAGAAGTGACTGCTAAACAGAGGTGACCATAAGTGAAGGTTTTACTGTATTATTGATAAACAATAATTCTCGTATAAGATACAACCTGGCTTGATCAGAAAGAGATGTTCGTCAAACATGTACGCGTGTGTCTTGGGCAGCCATAAAATCTCGTACGAATTCGAAAGGTTGCACTTTACATTGGAGTTATGTCCCCTCGTATGGCGTAAGCAGTAAATTGTGATCTTGTCACTTGCATGATCCATCGAGGTTTGGTTAGATCATATATACAGGACCAAGTCGCACCACCATCTAATCTTCTCTGGATTGGACATATATCAAATAGGATGGGCTCAAAAACTGGCAAGATATGTTATTTATGATTAAATTCAGGCCTCCGGACATTAGAAATAGCAATATGCAACCCTTTAGAAAATGACTTTCAGACAAGCATAGGCTTTCTGTATTTGAAGCAACCAAAAATAAAGCTTAAACCAATATATGAATCTTATCATCACACGAGTAATCTTGTTTCCGTCGGACTTTCAAGAAACTTTAACCCTTGTCCTGCTGAGCCCGGATATGCCTTACCTTTGAAACAATGTAGATCCAGATCAGATGGCTTCTGAAGAAGTCATCTGATCAGGATCTTCATTGTTTGCCATCCAGTTTATGAATTTGTTGCAATTATTTGCATCAAGTAATCTGATTGGCTGGTAATCAGTAGTGGGTGTGACATATTTAAATATTCAGCAGGACAAGGGTTAAAAAGGAATGTGAATTATTTAGCGATCATCGAAAAATGAATAACATCGTGTCTTGAGCAAGGTTCACTTAAACTTTGCTCGTGACCCAATGTTGAGTGAGTGAGTTTTAGTTTTACGTCCCACCAACAGCTAAGGTCATACGGAGACGGGACCTCGGTTTAAAGACTCATCCGAAAGTCTGGAGAAGCCCGGGATCGATCCTGCGATCCCTGGTTTACAAGGCGAGTAGCGTAACCACTGCACCACGGAGGACCCAATGTTGTTCACATCACGAAAACATGCCTATATAATTTTGATCCCCCTGGAACCCCACTTTTATACAGTATAACTGGGGTTTACAGGGTAAACCTTATTTTTCTTATTTCTGCTCTAAAATAAAGATTGTGGGTACTCGTTAGAACCGCCTCAATGAGGCGGTTCTATCGAGTACCCACAATCTATATTTTGAGCGGAAATAAGAAAAATATGACATTTTTTCATCTTAAAATTTTCATTTTTTTCGGCGATAAAGGTTACAATGTATTTGTATAGGCGTGTTTTCGTAATGATAAATTAATGAATGTTAAATAAATTACCTTTATTGCCTATAATTACATTATTTTCCCATCCATCATATGAAGAAAAAATCTTGTTAAAGGCTGAAATGAAAGAGGTACAAAATTGTACGCAGTTTTCCTATCGACAGCGGAACAGCGTCATTGGTGCCATAACGACGCCATCGTCCAGCTATTTAGAAGATAATATAGGGATCAACCATGGTTTTTCATGCATTAACATTTGCCGGACCCCGAGGAAGCTGTTTGAACATGAGGCCGCTAGGCCGAATGTTCAAATATCTTCCGAGGGATCCGACAAATGTTAATGCAATAAAATAGCCATGGATGATCGTTGTTCTTGCATAACTTATGATTCCGACAGCAACTTTTGACGAAAACGCCCAAAAGCTCCATATAAATTCCATATAAACTCTTCAAATGCGACAGGCAAACCAAAATGGCGGCCAGTTCAGAATGTTGTTTACAATGACGTTGTAATGCAGTAACTATCTGACGTCATCATAAAACCCTAAAACGCTACGGTCAGGGCGATAACGTTAAGTAGCTCAGCGTAATGTAAACAAAGCAAGGCCCGTCTTGTTATATCAAACAGCACGCGAATTTCATGATTTGAACATGGTTTTGCTGTTTGAGCACCGCTTTCGGTCCATTTGACAATGGCTTCAAACAGCCATGCGCATAGGTATTTATGCAAGAATATAGGGATCAACCATGGTTTTTCATGCATTAACATTTGCCGCGTCCCGAGGAAGCTGTTTGAACATGTGGCCGCTAGGCCGAATGTTCAAATATCTTCCGAGGGATCCGCATTTGCCGGGTCCCGAGGAAGCTGTTTGAACATGTGGCCGCTAGGCCGAATGTTCAAATATCTTCCGAGGGATCCGACAAATGTTAGTGCAATAAAATAGCCATGGATGATCGTTGTTCTTGCATAACTTATGATTCCGACAGCAACTTTTGACGAAAACGCCCAAAAGCTCCATATAAATTCCATATAAACTCTTCAAATGCGACAGGCAAACCAAAATGGCGGCCAGTTCAGAATGTTGTTTGCAATGACGTTGTAATGCAGTAACTATCTGACGTCATCATAAAACCCTAAAACGCTACGGTCAGGGCGATAACGTTAAGTAGCTCAGCGTAATGTAAACAAAGCAAGGCCCGTCTTGTGAAATAGTAACGGGCCCAATATGGATCCTTGTGAAACTCCGCATTTGACGTAATCACGTTCTGATATTTTATTATTTACAGAAACTACCTGTGTTCTATCACTCAGATAAGATTGCATTAATGAAACAAAATTATTGCTACATTTATAGCATTTAAGTTTCTCTAAAAGTAAGTCATGATCCATTAGGTCGAAAGCTTTTCTGAAATCTACCACGATAGAACCTACAATTTTGCCTTGGTTTATAGCCTTGAGCTAGTTTTCTGTCATGAGTGTTAATGCACTTTCGGTTGAATGTCCAGATCGAAAACCACTTTGTGTTTGATGTATAAGGTTAAAATTGTTTAAATATGATATAAGATTCTTCTGTATACATTTTTCTAGAAGTTTTGATAATGTTGGCAAGATAGATATAGGACGGTAATTGTTCAGTTCATCTTTTGTGCCACCCTTGTGCTGCGGGGTTACTTTTGCTTGTTTCCATAAAGTGGGAAAACTGTTATTGTGTAAACATTTTTGGGCTATAAAAGTAATGCTTTTCGAAATAACACACGAAGAAAGTTTTAATAATTTGGGTCCAATTCCATCTAAGCCTGTTGCCTTACTGATATCAAGCGAAGATAAAAATCTATATACAAAATTTTCATCTATATCGGGTAAACTAAAAAATACGTTTTGCGGAACCTTATAATCAATATACTCCCTGAGTGTCCTTAAATCATTTGACAGCAATGGCTCTTTAAGATCTGAAGCAATATTAATGAAATATTTGTTGAAATGCTCCACTAATTCTTTGTCATCTGAGACTTTCTCGCCATCGATTCGCACTCCCAAAATACCATTACTTCTATTATTGCTATGTTTACTGGAGGCTCCAAATTCTTTAAAAAATTTCCAAATTGATTTCGGATCATCTTTCCCTGATTCGATTTTTTGTTCATATGTGGATTTTTTAGCTATTTTAATTAAGGTCGATATTCTGTTTCGTAGAGTTTTATATTCTTCCATATCCCCATGCTTTTTATGATTATCTCTTTCTTTCATTGCATCCAATATTTCGGAAGTTATCCAGTCTGGATGAGTTTTATACTTTACCCTTTGAGTTTTCAGTGGTGCGTGCTTGTTTACAATATTTATGAAAAGTGAATACCAACCAGAATTTGTTTTTCTACAAAAACACAGATGTCTCCCCCGTTTTTGACCTCTAAGTATAACCTTGACATTGGAGGTATTGAGCCGGGTCTTGTGTGCAACACATCATCAAATGAAGATAACATTTCTGCAAAGTAACTTTAAAAATGTTCATAGAAAAATAAAAAGTTATTGGCCATACACAAAAAAAGCCCTTTTTTTACCTTTGACCTCTAAGTATGGCCTTGACCTTTGAGGTACAACACATCGTCTCATGATGGTTAACATTTCTGTCAAGTAATTTCAAAATCCATCAAAGAACAAAGAAGTTATTGACTGTCCCTTTTTTTTACCTTTGACCTCTAGGTATGACCTTGACATTGGAGGTATATGGACCTTGGTCTTGTACATGACTCATGGTCTAATGACGGTGAACATTTCTGCATGGTTACTTTATAAAGTCCATCCAGAAATAAAAAAGTTATTGACTGGACACAAAAAAAAAAAAACTTTTTTTACCTCTGACCTCTTAGTATGACCTTGATCTTGGAGATACCGACCTAGGTCTAGTTTGCACCACATCGTCTCATGATGGTTAACATTTCTGCCAAGTAATTTCACAATCTATCCAGGAAAAAGAAAGTTCTTGACTGAACACTAACCTAGAAATGGTGTTTGTAAAACACAATGCCACCAACCTTTGCTTGTCCCTAGATGGCAAAATATTCAACAAATATTGTTAAAGACTCAAAAACATACAACAAGAATTCCGCCGAAGGCTATGTCGCGCCTGTGGGGCCCATCCACCCGCCCAACCACCCACCCGGACATCGCTATTTTAAAGGACGGAATTTTTGAAAAACCCGTCCAATAAAACCGAAAATTACCATGATTACAATAATAATTCAAAGTGTGTGGCCTTGGCCCCAAGGTTATGCTAACAAATAAATCAAAGGACAATAACTTTTGAAAGGGGCATAAGCCGGATGAGAAAAAAATATGTGTCAGCTAATTTTCCATAGCAAACCATATATAAAATTTCAAAACCCTAGCTTACACGGTTCTTAAGTTAATCCGGATGAAAAAAAAACACGTGTCAGCTTATTTTCCATCAGGAACGCATATATGAAATTTCAAAACCATAGCATACAGGGTTCTAAAGTTATGGAATGCATCACTTTTAGCATACATTACAATAGACACAAATTACCAAAATTACAAAGGGCCATAACTCAAATTTTGTCCAAAGTTAATCAGGTCATCTACTCATCACCACCAATCTTTTCATCAACTTTCAAGACTCTAGCTATAATAGTTTTTGAGATATCTTGCTGACAAGATTTTATTAAAAAAACTTCAAAGGGCAATAACTCTTGAAGGGGCATAATCCGGATGAGAAAAAAAAATATGCGTCGGCTTATTTTCCATCAGGAATGCATATATGAAATTTCAAAACAATAGCATATACAGTTCTAAAGTTATGCTATGCATCACTTTTAGCATACATTATAATGGGCACAAATTACCTAAATGACAAAGGGCCAAAACTCACAAAGTATTTTTCGGAATTTTGTCAAAAGTTAAGCAGGTCATCTACTCATCAACACCAATCTACGTGTATTCGCCAACATTCAAGGCTCTAGCTATAATAGTTTTTGAGATATTTTGCTGACAAGATTTTATTCAAAAAACTTCAAAGGGCAATAACTCTTGAAAGGGGCATAATCCGGATGAGAAAAAAATGCGTGTCAGCTAATTTTCCATTAGGAATGCATATATGAAATTTCAAAACTATAGCATACACGGTTCTAAAGTTTTGCTATGCATCACTTTTAGCATATATTACAATGGGCACAAATTACCAAAATGACAAAGGGCCATAACTCACAAAGCGTTTTTCGGAATTTTGTCAAAAGTTAATCAGTCCATCAACTTATCACCACCAATATGTTCACCAACTTTCAAGGCTCTAGCTCCAATAGTTTTTGAGATATCTTGCTGACAAGATTTTATTAAAAAAAATTCAAAGGGCAATAACTCTTGAAAGGGGCATAATCCGGATGAGAAAAAAATAAGCGTCAGCTTATTTTCCATTAGGAATGCATATATGAAATTTCAAAACCATAGCATACACAGTTCCAAAGTTATGCTACGCATCACTTTTAGCATTCATTACAATGGGCACAAATTACCAAAATGACAAAGGGCCATATCTCACAAAGTATTTTTTGGAATTTTGTCAAAAGTTAATCAATTTATATACTCATCACCACCAATATACTCAACAACTTTCAAGGCTCTAGCTCCAATAGTGTTTGAGAAATTTTGCTGACAAGATTTTATTAAAAAAATTTCAAAGGGCAATTACTCTTGAAAGGGGCATAATCCGGATGAAAAAAAAATACGCGTCAGCTAATTTTCCATGAGGAATCCATATATGAAATTTCAAAACCCTAGCATACACGGTCCTAAAGTTATGCTATGCATCACTTTTAGCATACATTATAATGGACACAAATTACCAAAATGACACAGGGCCATAACTCACAAAGTATTTTTCGGAATTTTGTCATAAGTTAATCAGTTCATCTACTAATCACCACCAATCTATTCACCAAATTTCAAGGCTCTAGCTCCAATAATTTTTGAGAAATTTTGCTGACAAGATTTTATTAAAAAATTTCAAAGGGCAATAACTCCTGAAAGGGGCATAATCCGGATGAGAAAAAAATACGCGTCAGCTAATTTTCCATGAGGAATCCATATAAGAAATTTCAAAACCCTAGCATACACGGTTCTAAAGTTATGCTATGCATCACTTTTAGCATACATTACAATGGGCACAAATTACCAAAATGACAAAGGGCCATAACTCACAAAGTATTTTTCGGAATTTTGTCATAAGTTAATCAGTTCATCTACTAATCACCACCAATCTATTCACCAAATTTCAAGGCTCTAGCTCCAATAGTTTTTGAGATATCTTGCTGACAAGATTTTATTAAAAAAAATTCAAAGGGCAATAACTCTTGAAAGGGGCATAATCCGGACGAGAAAAAATACGCGTCAGCTAATTTTCCATGAAAAATCCATATATGAAATTTCAAAACCCTAGCATACACGGTTCTAAAGTTATGCTATGCATCACTTTTAGCATACATTACAATGGTCACAAATTACCAAAATGACAAAGGGCCATAACTCACAAAGTATTTTTCGGAATTTTGTCAAAAGTTATTCAGTTCATCTACTCATCACCACCAATATATTCACCAACTTTCAAGGCTCTAGCTCCAATAGTTTTTTAGATATCTTGCTGACAAGATTTTATTAAAAAAATTTCAAAGGGCAATAACTCTTGAAGGGGGCATAATCCGGACGAGAAAAAAAAATACGCGTCAGCTAATTTTCCATGAGGAATCCATATATGAAATTTCAAAACCCTTGCATACACGGTTCTTTAGTTATGCTATGCATCAAAAGCGTAACAGACTGACGAACGGACGAACGAACCAGAACCAATATGCCCCTCCAACTTTTTCAAAGTTCGAGGCATAAAAAGGCCCCTTTTTGTCCTTTGACCTCTTAGTACGACCTAGACATTTGAGGTACCAACTTGCGTAATGCACACAACACATCGACTAATGGTGGTTAACATTTCTGCCAAGTAATTTCAAAATCCATCTAAAAATAAGAAAGTTATTGACAGAACACAAAAAGGCCCCTTTTTTGACCTTTAACCTCTATGTATGACCTTGACCTTTCAGGTACCAAACTGGGTCATGCGTGCAACACATCATCTTATGGTGGTTAACACTTCTGCCAAGCAATTTCAAAATCCATCTAAAAATAAGAAAGTTATTGACCAAACACGAAAAAAGGCCACTTTTTTGACCTTCGACCTCTATGTATGACCTTGACACTTGAGGTATCAAACTGAATCATGCATGCAACACATCGTCTCATGATAGTTAACATTTCTGGCGATTGATTTCAAAATCCATCTCAAAATAAGAAAGTTATTGACAAAACACGAAAAAAAGGCCCCTTTTTTTACCTTTGACCTCTAAGTATGACCTTGACCTTCGAGGTACTGACCTGCCTGATGCACACCACACACCGTCTCATGGCTGTTAATATTTCTGCCAAGTAATTTTAAAATCCATCTCAAAGTAAGAAAGTCATTGACAAAACACGAAAAAAGGCCCCTTTTTTGACCTTTGACCTCTAAGTATGACCTTGACCTTCGAGGTACTGACCTGCCTGATGCACACTACACATCGTCTCATGGTTGTTAATATTTCTGCCAAGTAATTTTAATATCCATCTCAAAATAAGAAAGCTATTGACAAAACACGAAAAAAGGCCCCTTTTTTGACCTTTGACCTCTAAGTATGACCTTGACCTTCGAGGTACTGACCTGCCTGATGCACACCACACATCGTCTCATGGTTGTTAATATTTCTGCCAACTAATTTTAAAATCCATTTGAAAATAAGAAAGTTATTGACCAAATACGAAAAAAAGGTCCCTTTTTTTGACCTTTGACCTCTAAGTATGACCTTGACCTTTGAGGTACCGACCTGATTTATGCGCACCACACATCGTCTTATGGTTGTTAATATTTCTGCCAAGTAATTTAAAAATCCATCTGAAAATAAGAAAGTTATTGACCGGACACTATTTTCCCATACATATATACATACCAACAAACTTCCAAGGGAGATAATTCAAAAAGTATGAATGCGAGAGTTATAGTTCTTGCGCACTGCACGTCGTCTAATGCTGATTTATATTTATACTAAGTTTCGTGACGATAGCTCGAACGTTTTTCAAGTTATAGAGCGGACACGAAAGTGTGACAGACGGACAGACAGACAGACGGACAGACAGACGCCCGGGGGAAAAACAATATGTCTCTCCGAAAAAAATTTTTTCGGGGGAGACATAATTATCAAGAATGTCATCAACTTCATGAAAATATCGCAAGTTATCCCAATTAATTGACAATAAATCTGTTAAAAACTCATTTTCGTTAAAATGTTTGAATGATCCGTAAGTTATATAGTTATGAGAGTTCTTTTTGCTACTTGAACTTACATTCCTATTACAAAAGATAGCGTAATGATCACTAATACCTAATTCAGAAACGCATACATATGATATATTATCTTCATTATTTGTATAAATGTGTGTCTGTGGGGAGAGTGTTGAACGAGTTCGAAAATAACACTAGAGTTATCTCCCATTGCATGTCAGAAGCCTTAGTGGTGTAGCGGTTATGCTTATCGCCTTGTAAACCAGGGGTTGTAGGATCGATCCCTTTCGAATGAGTCTTTAAACCGAGGTCCCGTCTCCGTGTGACCTTAGCTGTTGGTGAGACGTACAACTCAAACACTCACTCACCACATTGCATGTCAAAAGCATGTTATCGGATGTCGATGTTACATGCAATTTCGCGACACTTGCACAGAGTAGTCATAGACGGGACTAAAATCTTGAACAAGTTTGAAATATAGCTAATTCTGATTGAATGTCCCTTTGAACGCTAGCATCATAACTCACTGAGTTTTAGTAACACAAGACTTGCTGAAAATAATCAAAGCATTGAGAGTACTGGTGGGTCGATCGTCTCTGAGTGTAGGTTGGGAAAATAGTCCTGAGCTGAGAATCGAACTGCTCGTTTAACTTTAAGCAAGCATGGTAGAGCTGATCGGACATCGCGTTATGTGGCGTCTGATTATGTAGATTCTGTTTGCCAATGCCCAAGTGTACGAGTACAGTCCACCCGCCCCCGCCCATCGGGGCTTGAACAAAAAGATGGGCAGAGCTGAAAGTCCCGTAACATTGGAAGTAACGTCTCCAAATAACCTATACAGTGTTGACGGGGACGTTAAACCTTAAATCAAACAATCGAGCACAGTCCAGAATTTTCTTCTTACGCTGCGCTCTGACGTCTTAGGGTAGTACTTGGATTTTGTTCAACAGAGTGGGGAGGGTGCAAACGCAGCCCCTCCCATCATTTGGAAATTATTTCAGATTCATACAGTGTTTAACCCTCTGCAAAATACCTGAAATTCGCATCCTCAACCCGCCCCTTTTCAGAGTCTGCGTACGGCCCTGAACCATGTTCAAAACTGTTGTTGCATACATATGGCGAACAGTGCCGACCTGATCAGAAGCAATGTACTCTATATCCGATCTTGGTCTACGCTGTATGTCTAATAACGGTACCACCTATAAAGTCTGGGCTACTCATTTTTGCACTTAAACATTTCAGGGTTCTAAAAGTAAGTTCTTAGCAGGAGTGCGAAAAGTCTATTTTTACTCGACTTGGCATACATTTTGTGTAAAATGTTCCGAAAGACGTCACGTGACATCGTGGCCTGGATTAAGATCATTACGTGAGCAACCTGGCATTCTTATACTATTTCGTTTAACCCCCAAATGCCACACATTCCGCGGCGTCTGATCTGGGTATTATCCAGCACACGATTCCTGTCAAGACTCTATAGATAGCTCTTGTTGCATCGGTAAAAATAGCGCAACGTTTCAAGTTCTATTAATAAAACATATTATTGGTTTTCCCAAATCAGTGATGGTCACGTGGACAACTGCATGAATTCCGTTTGGCCATTTAGTAAATAAGGGTCGATCGTAAGCCGATAGACCCAAAAACAGCACAGAAATGAATCCAGGACAGGTTAAAAATTTGACCAGGGCCCAGTTGATCAAATCAAAACATTATCCGCTTAACGAATTCGTTAGTGAGTTCGTTAATGGGTAGTAAAAGATTGGGTGTTCAATAAATAAAAAGGTTAACTTTGGAAGCAAAGAATACATATTGGAATGAAAACAGGAAACTCGGTTTTATTGAGTTTCTTCATAAACAGCACTGTTGTCTGCAAGGCTGAATATGCCCCCCTAGCATCGATTTTAGCGGTACTCGATTTTCAAATTATTCGCAATGGACTCGATGCATCCAAAGAAAATAAAAATATAATCTGGCAAGAAGTCTGTGTTGTGGATATTTGCTAGAATCGCGCGTCGGCGATTCTAACAAATACCCACATCTTTTATTGATTGCGATGGGTTTTAATACACGTCAACCACGGTGTACCCTTTTGTGTCGTCCCTCAGACAAACGGAGAACAAAGATAGGAGCGACTATAGAAGAGATTAATGTGAATAACAGGTCAGAAAGAGGAAAGTGAAAGAAAATGCAGAAACTTAAGAAATAACAACATGCCCCCTTTAACATTTAACTGTTGTAAGGGCAGCAGGCATTGGCCAACAGTAAGCCAATTAAGAAATGAATTTTATTTTTCTGCTATTCATAAAAGTATGAACGCAGTGGGTCGCGTGCAAAGTAAATGAACCTCAACTTTGCTAGCGATAGCTGTTCATACTTTCGTGAAAAGAAGAAAAAATAAGTTTATTTTTTATATTTACATTCTTTGTCCATCTTCACTGGGCGAAGAAAATGCTTATAGAGCAAACTTTTAATGCTGAAAAACGTTTACACGCTGTTATTCTCGGAACAGCGTTGATGTCACCAACGCCCGTAGAGAGCCATGGTTTAGACTAACGTCACTTAACGTCACTGAAAATCATGTGAATCGATGCGTTCATGGAAGTATGAACTACATTGTTTTCTATAGGTTTACATTAGACATTACGATGGAAATGTAAATATTTAAGAAATGGGATTTATTTTTCTGCTGTTCATGAAAGTATGAACGCAGTGGGTCGCGTGCAAAGTAAATGAAACCCGAAGGGGTTCATGTAAACTTTGCTAGCGACCCGCTGTCGTTCATACGTTCATGAAAAGCAGAAAAAAATAAGTTTATATTATACTTACACGTGACTCGATGCGTTCATGGACTTATGAACTACATTGTTTTCTATAGGTTTACATTGGACTTTTCTTTGGAAATGTAAATATTTAAGAAATGAATTTTATTTTTTCTGCTGTTCATGAAAGTATGAAGGCAGTGCGTCGCCTGCAAAGTAAATGAAGGTTTCATGCAAACTTTGCTAGCAACCCGCTGTCGTTCATACAGAAAAATTAAGTTTACTTTTTATATTTACATTCTATTTCCCTCATCACTGGACGAAAAAAATGTTTATAGGGTAAACTTTTAAATCTGAAAGAATTTCTCGCTGTTTTTCTACAAATAGCGGAACAACGTTGACGTCACCAACGCCCGTTGAGAATCGTGGTTGAGATTGACGTCATTGAAAATCATGTGACTCGATGCGTTCATTGAAGTATGAACTCCATTGTTTTCTATAGGTTTACATTGGATTTTACACTGGGTGTGTAAAATCTATCAAATGGACGTCTTGGCGACGTAAGATACAAGACACTTTTTCTCACCCAACCATCCCACCACATTTCCAACATACATTTCTTAGAGTAATACACATTTCTGTCAACCCATATATGCCTAGCGACTCTTATTCGGTACATTGGAAAACAATGCAGACCATGATCAGAACGCGGCGTCTGATCTAGGTCTGTACTGTTTCCGTAACCCATATATGCCTAGTGGCCCTTTTTTGGGACGTTGGCAAACAGTGTAGACCCAGATCAGACGCCGCATAACGCGGCGTCTGATCTGGGTCTACACTGTTTGCTCAAAGAACATACATTTTTGTACAACTTACATTAAACAAAACAAATCTGACACCCCTATAATTGAAAATTGACAACTCCAAATTTATAAGATGGAAGATTCCATTGTCATATATGGGTTAAAGTAGTACAATTTTGTAAAACTTATTACAAACAAAACAAACCTGACACCACCTCTAACGGGAAATGGACCACTCCAAAACTGTTTAGGTGGAATATTCTATTTTATCACATGACGTCGTTGATAAGCAGTGGATAACGTCGTGTAATAAAAATCGTATGACCACACGTGTAATAACACTTTGGCGGGACTACGTAACGTCATGCCAACGTCCATGTCAACAATGCATTTTAGGTGAAACATTTGCCAAATTTAAAGGCGATGAAATCCAATTTAAAGTGGTCATGTGATAAACAGAATCTTACACTCGTGGTCATTTCATATGAAATTTATGAAACTCGCCGAAGGCTCGTTTCATAAATTTCATATGAAATGACCACTCGTGTAAGATCCTCTATTTATCATATGACGTCGCGTCTGAGAGTGTTATAACGCCATGTAATATTTTCGATAATCCACTAGTGGATTAAATATGCAAATTATGTAGATACGTCCCGTAACGTTACATGTACGACGTCCTTAACGACGTCATGTTCACTAATGGCGGAATATTGATATTTTTGTAAACAAACGTGAATAAAATGCGCTTTAAATGTCATATGATAAATAGAATTTTGCATTCGTGCTCATGTATTATTAAATTTATTAAACTCGTTGAGGAAAATGGATAAAATGCTCAGCAAAGCCTTGCATTTTATCCCTTCTCCTCAACTCGTTTAATAAATTCAATTAAGAAATAAAATTTATTTTTCTGCAGTTCATGGAAGTATGAACGCAGTGGTTCGTGTGCAAAGTAAATGAACCCCGAAGGGGTTCGTGTAAACTTTGCTAGCGACCCACTGCCGTTCATACTTTCATGAAAAGCAGAAAAATTAAGCTTATTTTTTATATTTACATTATTTGCCCCTCATCACTGGGCGAAAAAATGCTTGTAGGGCAAACTTTTAAAGCTGAAAAACATTTATACGCTGTTTTTCTACAATGAACGGAGCAGCGTTGACGTCATCAACGCCCGAAGAGAACAGTGGTTTAGAATGACGTCACTTAACGTCACTGAAAATCATGTGATTCGATGCGTTCATGGAAGTATGAACGCAATTGTTTTCTATAGGTTTACATTAGACTTTGCACTGGAACTGTAAATATTAATACATGAACACTCATGTAAGATCCTCTATGTCAAATATGGGTTAACACCCATCTCATCCAGATTCAAGGCTTTGCTCAATTCCAATTGGCTTTATAACGTGCTTTGTCGTTATTACAAGTTTTGTCGTCATATCTAATATCGGTATAAAAGGTGGGCAGAATGTCTTAGGTATTTTACTCACTAGCATAGGGGCTTGAATCATGACATCTCAAGCCCTGTCGCCAAGTGAAACCAATAGTGTTTATAAGCATGGACGGTCCGACTCGCACCGCATTGCCTGGGCAGGCTTAGATCCTCTAAGCGGTTTACCAGTACTGGTGTGCGGTCGGATTCAGCTATGCGTGGAAGCATCATGTAGCCCATTTATTTCTTCAAGCCCCGATGGGCGGGGGCGGTAATTTGACATGAGACTGACCTTTATGCAAGGAATAAATTAGTCAATGTTATCGCCTAATACGTCGGCTTTCGGAAACTTCTCACGAATTTTCGGCATCTCGTGAATTGCGACCCATTTACCGATCTCTATGTATTGAATAACAATATCGCCATTGTCGGGAGACGGCGAAGATAAATAAATGCATTCAGTCGGGTTTGAAATTATGTTAATAGAGTTCACCAGTCTCAGGCATCAGGGGACAGTTTCGCATTTGAGGGTGGACGTTTTTCAAAATATTATAGTAGGAGGGTCAATAATGGCATGGTTGCTCATAGAAATTGGGATATGTGGATAGTCTTTGCCAATGTGGGCTTATTTGCTGAGTATCTGTACTTTTATGAAATGGAATACGAAACTAACACCCCGGCTATCTGGATGCTGTGCAAGTTCAAGGTGCAGCGGCATATCTGAATTCACGAAGGTAGCTTTGGCACTAAAAAGTGGCTGTTTTTCAAAGAGGATTCCTGAAAAAGTTTACTGGTTATGGTATACTTTTCTATCTATTTCTTTGCATGTGGCTGAGTGTACATGACATTTCAACAGGTGCCAAATACTGGTGGTTTGGGAGTAAATTCACAGGATCTGTCAAAGTGAGGTGGAGTCATGATTTTTTGTATGTAAAAATTAGTGGGTGGGGTAAGTGAAATGCTGCTGCTGTCAGCCTATGCAAACAGAGAAGTGTTTCTTTGGTATTCTGTTTTGATTTCATGCATGTGTGGAGCAATTTGAAACCAAAACAGAAGTTATCGCTTTCTCCAGGAGTTGTCGATAACGATTCAAAAAGTTTGTGTGGCGCGGACAAAAAAGTGCTGCGATTAACTGTCCCCTGATGCCTTAAGGGAAAACGCCAAAAATCCAAGTCATCTTTTGGAGTCTTATTCACTGCAATTTGAAAAGCTTATTATTTGTCGAATGAGTACCCGCAATGTTTTTGTGCATCGCGCAGTCCATATTTACGCAGGAAATGATACGCTATAGGTACCGTATGATTGTCCGATTTAAAGCCGACAAACAGTTTTCTTACACCAGACTGCAGCCTGTGCCCTTAAACATTTAATTCACATACTGGGGATGGAAATATTGTTTATTTTCAAGGATTTGAATATTTTTACATCTAAATATGGCCTTAAAGAGTATAATCTAAGCTAGTTTGGCTTTGTTTTTGGTCATTTTTCCCAATTTTGAATGAATTTTCCATTGGGGAAATGGGCAAAATTTTACTGAAGTCAAAAATTTGGCTCTAGTCCACACCACAGTGGCACAAGCATTCTATCAAGCATTAAAATCTACCAGAAAAAGCAATTAACATCATTCCAAGACAGTTCAACAGGAATATTTTAAACAAAAACAGTTGTCGAGCTTGGCAAGGGCGCACAGATGATATTGATTTTGGTGAAAAGCTTGTATGGCATCGCAATGTGTGCGCTTGTCTGAAATTACACCGCATTGATTTTGCACGAGACCATTTAAAATTTAAATTTTAAATATTTATCACAGGAGTACTTGATATGATATTTTGCCCATTTTTGCCCTAACCATCTCTGTGTAAATGTTATGACCTGTCTCATGAGCCACATATTATGAAAAAGTAATAGGTAATTCAGTAAAAATGATGGACAGTGCCATGACCACTATAGATGCAAAGGTTGCCTCATAAACAGATCTCAAATTTGTGCTGTGCAAATGTCCCAAAAGCCTATCCAGGTCCTTAATATTAACAACAATGTCCTTTTCAGCACTGTAAGACCTTCTGTGTGTCCAAGAATGTACTTTGGACACATTGTTCTGACAGGATTCTTTCTCTTTTCCAGTCTGTAGCTAGTAACCTCAGATTACTCACCAGGTCTAGCTGCTAGTTGCTGATGACAGCACATGTGCAAATTAAGAAGTTCTTCTTATCCAAGTAAGTGTAGTTTCTTGCAGCCAGAAAGTGTTTTCTTGTGCTGACTCCATTTTATATAGTGGAGAATGACAAGGCTAGTGCAATGTTACACTCCTCCCTGATTCTTTTATGGAGATTGTTTAGTCTGGGGCTCAGTTATTACCTTGTAGTATGCCCAAGACTCAGAAAATAGTGCTTTGACTGTAACAAAAACACAGTAGAACCTTTCTCAAACACATTCAGAAATGAAATACCCTTTTTTGCAGTTTCTGGTATGCATAGTTGCTGTTTTATCATAACCTGTAGACTCTGTTTTGGTCGAAATTCAGCTTCAGTAGAAACCTTATGATTTTGATTGTATTAGAGCCTGTCAGTATCTTTATCCAAGCCAGTTATCTGATAAGAAATGACACAACTGACATAATTGGTTTGTTCTCTCCCTTTTTCTTACCTGCTGAGGGTGTCCACTTTAGACTCTGATCAGTAGCAAAGGGGAGATAATGAATATCTCAAAGGCCCAGTCATTTAAGGAAAATTTGGGGGTTGGGGGTGGGTTCTTAAGTTTACGGCCCATGTCCACCAATTCAGTCATTTAGGGCCAGTGCTATCAGTTACATGTTTTACATCAAACATCACTGTTTACATCCCTATTCACCACATTGTTGTGTATTATCAATGACATCTCATGAAAGCATCGTCCATCATGGCTTAGTGCGCAATTCTCCGAATTGAATTTGGCCGCTCTTCAGTATTAATGAAATTCCAAAAGGGCTATGAAAGCAACAACATGTATTTTAGTCAACACTTTTTTATTTGTTTTTATTTCAAATAAGCCAAATTACAATGTGGGATCACCAATGGCTGAAAATCAAAGACAACTTCCAAACTTAAGGCATCAGGGGACAGTTTCGCATTTGAGGGTGGACGTTATTCAAAATATTATAGTAGGATGGTCGATAATGGCATGGTTGCTCATAGAAATTGTGGTATGTGGATATTTTTTGCCAATGTGGGCTTATTTGCTGAGTATCTGTACTTTTATGAAATGGAATACGAAACTAAAACCGCGGCTGTCTGGATGCTGTGCAAGTTCAAGGTGCAGCGGCATATCTGAATTCACGAAGGTAACTTTGGCACTAAAAAGTGGCTGTTTTTCAAAGAGGATTCCTGAAAAAGTTTACTGGTTATGGTATACTTTTCTATCTATTTCTTTGCATGTGACTGAGTGTACATGACATTTCAACAGGTGCCAAATACTGGTGGTTTGGGAGTAAATTCACAGGATCTGTCAAAGTGAGGTGGAGTCATGATTTTTTGTATGTAAAAATTAGTGGGTGGGGTAAGTGAAATGCTGCTGCTGTCAGCCTATGCAAACAGAGAAGTGTTTCTTTGGTATTCTGTTTTGATTTCATGCATGTGTGGAGCAATTTGAAACCAAAACAGAAGTTATCGCTTTCTCCAGGAGTTGTCGATAACGATTCAAAAACTTAGTGTGGCGCGGACAAAAAAAGTGCTGCGATTAACTGTCCCCTGAGGCCTCAGGTCAGTTTGTTCGAACTATAATGTGTTACTTTACAATATTTTATGTTATAATCTAATCATGAAAGATTGTGCAAGAGCTCAATTATCAGACATGTTAACATCCTTGAATATTTAAAAAGCCAGCATGACTACGGGACCATCTTGTAATATGCAGAAAATACCGCAGTTGTGAAAAAAATGAATTCAGTTGGCCCTAGACGGCCACTGTCAGGAATGGGAAATCATAATAGATACTAACCCATTGCAGGCGGGAAACCCCTAAAGGGGTACCTTGGCAAACAGTGCAGGCCCAGATCAGACGCCGCAAAACACGGCGTCTGATCAGGGCCTGTACTATTTGCTAACAGAATTATTCGTCGAATACCAATGGAAGTGTTCACCAATTTTCTATCGGTTAAAGAAGAAAAAATTGCTATCTTTTTAATCATTTGTTCAAGTATTTTTTGTTTTGTTTTTTCAATCAAACATAAGTATTGTTTCAATCACTATTCTCTGTCACTATCAGTAGACTGACAGGCTCTGTATCTGTATCTCTATGGCAACAGTGCTGCGATAGCTGTAATCCCAGCAGTTATCACTGCTTGCGTTCCCGTGGCTAGACCAGCAGCTCCAACACTCTGCAGTACTGCCACCGCGCTCCCTGCGGCCACACCACCTCCATTAGCAATGGCTGCCGACGACATCATACCCGCTGCGTAAGACCCGGCCGCGATCCCTCCAGCTCCAAACCCAACGGTTGACAGGACGGCGGGGACACCAAAGTAGGTCACAGCCAAGCTTCCAGCTCCATATAAGGCTGCTGCGATCAAAGGCATTTTTAACGCCTGAAAAGAAGTACAGTAACATTCCGCTATTAAGACAACCTAAAAGTAAGACTAATTGTGATTTAAAAAGCTTATTCTACTGTCTTTGTGTTTTCTGCCCACAGCTTCTCGTGGTCAAGAACCACCCTTGGGACTGTTCAAAAGTGGTCTTTAAGACCCTTTTTGAACAGACCCAAAGGTGGTCTTAATATATACTGAAACCAACACAGGAGAAAAGTGCCCGTAGCATTCTCATCACGTTTAACATGTCCGTGTAATGAACACCCTTGTAAAATTAGCCGGCGCATGACAAAACCTACACTAAGACCGGTGCGACCAGCAGAGACGCAAATCAACCTGCCCACCCATCCACTATGACAAGTCTCTTTGCATAGATATTAGCCTATAGTAGGTACATGCGATCAGCGAAGACTCTGATCAGACTGCGCGGATGCGCAGGCTGATCTGAGTGTAAGCTGGTCGCACAGACCTTATTGTAGATTTTGTCGTGCGCTGGCTCAGAAGAAATTTCAGCGAGAAAACTTGAGTTATTTCTCATTTCTGCTCCAAAACATGTAGGTTGTGGGTTTTCGTTAGAACCACCTCAATAGGCCAGTTCTAACGAGCACCTGCTGCCATTAATTGTTTATATTGGGGTATATCGTCCCCGTCAACACAATTTAGGTCCTTATTGAGACGTGTGGGACTTTTACCCGACATCGAGGTGAAATGACATCTCAACCTCTGCCGCCCAACGAAACCAGAAGGCTTATATGCATCTGACGATCTGACTCATTCTTAGCAGTTTACCAATACCCGTCGACCCCCGCCCATAGGAGCTTGAAGAAATATATGGGCTGCATGATGCTTCCACGCAGAGCTGAGTCCGGTCCGCACACTAGTACTGGTAAACCGCTTAGAGGATCTCATCCTGTCCAGGAACCGCGGTGCGAGGCGAACCGTCCATGCTAATAAACCCTATTGGTTTCATTGGGCGACAGGGCTTGAGATGTCATTTCATCTCATGTCGGGTAAAAGTCCCACAAAATTGGAAGCAACGTCTCAAAAATGACCTTTACAGTGTTGACGGGGACGTTAAACCTCAAATCAAACAAATTACCAATACCCGTGTGAAGTTAGATTCAGCTCTGCGTGGAAGCACCATGCAGCCCAATCTATTTCTCCAAGACCCGATAGGTGGGGGCGACCGCAACCATTGTTTGTAGCCTAACAAAGGACAATATCAAACGTTTTTTTTTTCTTTTTTTTTTTTTTTTTTTTTTGTTCAGAAAAATAAATTATATAAAAAATGAGATTTGAAAATGTGCGGAACCCGGGAAGGGACATGAATTTTTTTTAGTATGTTGTGCGAACAAGATATTAAGTTGTGCGAACAAGATATTAAATTGTGCAGGATAACATAATTTATCTTGTGCGGACAAGATAAAATGTTGTGCGAACAAGATATTATGTTGTCCGCACAAGATAATATGTTGTCCGAACAAGATAATATCTTGTCCGCACAAGATATTATCTTGTGCGCACAACTTATAATAAAACAAATTCATGACCCTTCCCTGCGGAACCCGGGAAAGGACATAAGGTATTTATTTTATAAGTTGTGCGGACAAGAAATTATCTTGTGCGCACAAGATATTATCTTGTGCGGACAACATATTAACTTGTCCGCACAACATGTTATCTTGTCCGCACAAGATAATATATTGTTCACACAACTTCCCAAGATCTATGTTGTGCAAACAAGATAATATCTTGTGCGAACAAGATATTAAGTTGTGCGAACAAGATATTATCTTGTGCGCACAAGATAATATGTTGTCCGCACAAGATAATATGTTGTCCGCACAAGATAAATTATGTTGTCCGCACAAGATAATATCTTGTTCGCACAACTTAATATCTTGTCCACACAACATATTAAAAATAAAATCATGTCCCTTCCCGGGTTCCGTATACTTCCCGGGTTTCGTAATGCATTATGTTGTACACGGACATGTTCTCGTAATGTCCAGTTACCGTTCTTAATAGCTATTAAATTAAAATTAGTTGGGGACGATAAACCTCAAATAAAACAAAACAAACAAACATCTTTTTAAAGTATATTTAAAACGTTTCAAGCATTTTTCTTTGTGTTTTCTACACCCTGTTTCTCTTTCTAAGAGACCTTCTTTAGGACTGTTCAAAAGTGGCCGTAAAGGCCACTTTTGAAAAGTCCCAAAGGTGGGCTGAGAAAACTGTGGTGATCTTTCTGAAAACCGTGGATGCCCTGATCAGTTGCTGCGTTCTGGAGCGTCAGATCTGGGCCTGCACTGTTTGACTGTGTCACCTTTTCCGGTTTTCCGACTAAAATGGGTCAACATAACTTATGCCGTCGAACTTCAATAACTCGAATACCTTTGAGACCAGAAAAATTTGTTCGGGATAGAATTAGTTCGAACTACTGGGGGTAAATCATAGTGTAAGGTCATGTGACATAATAAGGATAACTCCAGGATATATTTTCAGCTTTCTCTGAAATAAAGGAATGTTGAGAGTATTCATAAGAATCGCTTCATTGAGACAAGGTAAGTTACCTTTCCAAAATAAATAGAGGATCTTACATGAGAGTGTTCATGTATTATTGAATTTAATAAACGAGTTGAGAAAAAGGGATAAAATGCGAGGCTGCGCCGAGCATTTTATCCCTTTTACTCAACGAGTTTAATAAATTCAATAATACATGAGCACGAATTCAAGATTCTATTTATCATACGACATTTAAAATGCATTTTATTCACGATTTGTTTGCAAAAAATGCCAATATTCCACCATTAGTAAATGCGACGTCGTTAAGGTCGTCGTACATTTAACGTTACGGGGCGTATCTAACTAATTTGCATATTTAATCCACTAGTGGATTTGTTTGCAAAAAATGCCAATATTCCACCATTAGTAAATGCGACGTCGTTAAGGTCGTCGTACATGTAACGTTACGGGGCGTATCTAACTAATTTGCCTATTTAATCCACTAGTGGATTATCGAATTTATTACATGGCGTTATTACACTCTCAGACGCGACATCATATGATAAAATAAGAAAACAATAAAGTATATAGAAACATGAAGCTATTGAAAACTTCTGTAGGGACTCCAGTGCGAGGTTCGAATTAGCCATGATAAACGAGCCGTCCGCGTTCGAGTTATCGAACTTTCACTGCACGAAGTTAAAATAATTTAGGGAGTTTTTTTTTGTCAGATTTACCTTGGAAAGCTTTGTTGTGTGTAATCATTAGAATTTCGTCAAAAATAGAAAAAAAAAAATAATAAAATAGGCCTGACACCCCTTATATGACAAATGGACTTGTCCAACATATAGCATCGGAAGAGTCCACTAGCATACGATGGATAAAATAAGTCTTCCAAGTGAGCACACGTGTAGGCAATCGGCCCCCGCCCATCGGGGCTTGAAGAAATAGATGGGCTGCATGATGCTTCCACGCAGAGCTGAAACCGACCGCCCACGAGTACTGATAAACCGCTAAGAGGATCTAAGCCTGCCCAGGCAAAGCGGTGGGAGTCCGTCCGTCCATGCTTACAAACCCTATTGGTTTTATTGGGCGACAGGGCTTGAGATGTCATTTCATCTCAATGTCGGGTAAAAGTCCCACAAAACTGGAAGCAACGTCTCCAAAATGACCTATACAGTGTTGACGGGGACGTTAAACCTCAAATCAATCAATCAAAGAAACAACAAACGTGTAGGCAATGTAGTATACTGACGTTGACGCAACGTCAGGACGTGACGCTTAACCCTTTTTGTACCAAATGAAACCTTCCTCCTTATATATAGCAGGAGTCCATTTCAAAATTTAGGGGAGTCAGACAGTTTTCGTCAAAATTTATTTGGAAAATGGTTGAACTTTCTGCAAACAGTGTAGGCCTTCAGCGGCGTCTGATCTGGGCCTGCACTGTGCGCTTGGGGTTTCCCGTACCAAATGGGTTCAACGCCCACCCCCCCCCCCACCCCCCAGGAGGTCCTGTTTAAGCCAAAGGGCGTCCTATCTGTTTCTGGGTTATATACCGAAGTTATAAAGTTTAAAATAGGCATGCATCATCCAAAAGCCTGAAATGCAACAACACGACCACCAAAAAATCTTCCATCCTATTTCCTGATTAGACACCACGCTAACAAGTCCGTGCAAAACCCACTTTATAAGGAGAAAATAAGCTCGTCCGACGACGCGTGCATTATGTACGGGTACGTTGCGTAGGTGCTAAAAATGATGGGTAGGCAACACGGGAAACGGCGTTTCTTGCTTCTGGTCGGCCGTGTAAAGGTTTCTGGTCGTCCTTTTGGGGAAAATATGGTAAGGTGCTTTTCTTTAGATTTATTTTGGGCCTCGCTAACAGAGCGGTTTTATATATACCTTCGTTGCACGGAACGGCCTAATAATCATTGATTCTGAATAAGTTGACATCGTTACAGAGCCGTAACTCTGCGATTTTTTCGAAGAGATCTGCCGCTGATTATTCATTGAACGATTGCCAAACTCGGTACCTTTTCTTTCAATGGACTAGTAGTCAAAGCTTCCATCACATAGCCTAGCTCTTATACAGAGCACTTACGGTGAGCTAGATTTTCTATTTAACGCCATAAATACGGAAAATTGTAACAAATTATGGAACAGGATATTGGTCTTCCCTATACAAAAAAGTGGCACCGGATTTTGGTTGTACTAATGTAAATGAGGCACCGGGTTCTGTTGTATCTGTTTGTTTGTTTGGGGTTTAACGTCCCCGTCAACACTCTAATGGTAATTTTGGACACGTTGCTTCGAATTTAGTGGGACTTTTACCCGACACTGAGATGAAATGACATCTCAAACCCTGTCGCTCAATGAAACTAATATGGTTTATAAGCATGGACGGGCCGACTCAAACCGCTTTGCCTGGGCAGGCTTAGATCCTCTAAGCGGTTTACCAGTACTCGTGTGTGGGTCGATTACAGCTCTGCGTGGAAGCATCATGCAGCCCATCTATTTCTTCAAGCCCCGTTGGGCGGGGAAAGTTCGTAACTGTAAGACAGAAAACAATGAGAAGAGCTAAGCAGTCATGAAAGCTTGCCTCTAAAAAGGGCAATTTAGGGTAATATGGATGGGGATAATGTAACTACCCGATATTTGCGGCAAATATTTTTTGCCAATTAATGTGTAAAGATACTCCAGAAACTGGTCGAATCAGAATCCAAAGCCTATCCCAAACATCAAAGGGTAAGACGGACTAACTGTCTTAATTAACAAAGAATAAAATCACAGGCGACAAGCCGAGTAAGTAGCTCTTTCACAAACAGGTGGTAACTCAGTTACCTATACTAAACTAAACAAATTGGAAATTCATTAGTGTTAAAAGGACAACGGCATATAAATATAGACAGCATCGGTCGAAAAACAACAACAAAAAACAACAAGAGGGCCCAGAGGGCCCTGAATCGCTCACCTGAGAATTAGTGTCTCTGGTACATTCAAGGCCCAAGGGCTATAATTTGAACAAACTTGGTAATGGTCCACTAGACGAAGCTTCATATCAAATATCAAAGACCTGGGCCTTCTGGTTTCAGACAAGAAGGTTTTTAAAGGTTTTCCCTATATAAGCCTATGAAAAACCAAAGGGTCCCGGGGTGGGGGCATTTTTGGCCCCAGGGCTATAATTTGAACAATCTTGAAAGTGGTCCACTAGATGAAGCTTCACACCAAATATCAAAGATCTGGGCCTTGCGGATTCAGAGAAGATTTTTAAAGATTTTCCATGTGTAAGCCTATGTAAAACCAAAGGCCCCAGGGGTGGGGGCATTTTTGGCCCCAGGGCTATAATTTGAACAATCTTGGTAGCGGTCCACTAGTTGAAGCTTCATATCAAATAGCATAGACCAGGGCCTTGTGGTATCAGAGAAGAAGAATTTTAAATATTTTCCCTAATTAAGCCTATGAAAAACCAAAGGGTCCTGGGGTGGGACATTTTTGGTCCTTGGGATATAATTTGAACAATCTTGATAGAGGTCCAATAGATGAAGCTTCACATCAAATATCTAAGACATTGGCCTTGCAGTTTCTGAGAAGAAGATTTTTTAAGATAATCCTTATAAAAGCCTATGTTAAACCAAAGGCCCCAGGGGTGGGGGCATTTTTGGCGCCAGGGCTATAATTTTAACTGTCTTGGTAGAGGTCCACTAGTTGAAGCTTCATATCTAATAGCATAGACCAGGGCCTTGTGGTATCAGAGAAGGGCGGGGGCATTTTTGGCCCCAGGGCTATAATTTGAACAATCTTGGTAGAGGTCCATTAGATTAAGCGTCACACCAAATATCAATGACCTGGGCCTTGCAGTTTCAGAGAAGAAAAGTTTTAAAGATTTCCCCTACATAAGCTTAGGAAAAACAAAAGGCCCCCTGGGCGGGGGCATTTTTGGCCCCAGGGCTATAATTTGAACAATCTTGGTAAAGGTCCACTAGGTGAAGCTTCATACCAAATATCAAAGACCTGGGCCTTGTGGTTTCAGAGAGGAAGATTTTTAAAGGTTTTCCCTATATAAGCCTATGAAAAACCAAAGGGTCCCAGGGGGTGGGCATTTTCGGCCCAAGGGCTATAATTTGTACAATCTTGAAAGAGGTCCACTAGATGAAGCTTCACACCAAATATCAAAGATCTGGGCCTTGTGGTTTCAGAGAAGAAGATTTTTAATGATTTTCCCCATATAAGCCTATGTAAAACCAAAGGCCCCCGGGGCGGGGGCATTTTGGCCCCAGGGCTATAATTTGAACAATCTTGGTAGAGGTCCACTAGATGAAGCTTCACACCAAATATCAAAGATCTGGGCCTTGCGGTTTCAGAGAAGAGGATTTTTAAAGATTTTCCCTGTATAAGGCTATGTAAAACCAAAGGGTCCCAGGGTGGGGGCATTTTCGGCCCCAGGGCTATAATTTGTACAATCGTGAAAGAGGTCCACTAGATGAAGCTTCACACCAAATATCAAAGAACTGGGCCGTGTGGTTTCAGAGAAGAAGATTTTTAAAGATTTTCCCTATATAAGCCTATGAAAAACCAAAGGGTCCCGGGGTGGGGGCATTTTTGGCCCCAGGGCTATAATTTGAACAATCTTGAAAGTGGTCCACTAGATGAAGCTTCACACCAAATATCAAAGATCTGGGCCTTGCGGATTCAGAGAAGATTTTTAAAGATTTTCCATGTGTAAGCCTATGTAAAACCAAAGGCCCCAGGGGTGGGGGCATTTTTGGCCCCAGGGCTATAATTTGAACAATCTTGGTAGCGGTCCACTAGTTGAAGCTTCATATCAAATAGCATAGACCAGGGCCTTGTGGTATCAGAGAAGAAGAAATTTAAATATTTTCCCTAAATTAAGCCTATGAAAAACCAAAGGGTCCCGGGGTGGGGCATTTTTGGTCCTTGGGATATAATTTGAACAATCTTGATAGAGGTCCAATAGATGAAGCTTCACATCAAATATCTAAGACATTGGCCTTGCAGTTTCTGAGAAGAAGATTTGTTTAAGATAATCCCTATAAAAGCCTATGTTAAACCAAAGGCCCCAGGGGTGGGGGCATTTTTGGCGCCAGGGCTATAATTTTACCTGTATTGGTAGAGGTCCACTAGTTGAAGCTTCATATCTAATAGCATAGACCAGGGCCTTGTGGTATCAGAGAAGGGCGGGGGCATTTTTGGCCCCAGGGCTATAATTTGAACAATCTTGGTAGAGGTCCATTAGATTAAGCGTCACACTAAATATCAATGACCTGGGCCTTGCAGTTTCAGAGAAGAAAAGTTTTAAAGATTTCCCCTACATAAGCTTAGGAAAAACAAAAGGCCCCCTGGGCGGGGGCATTTTTGGCCCCAGGGCTATAATTTGAACAATCTTGGTAAAGGTCCACTAGGTGAAGCTTCATACCAAATATCAAAGACCTGGGCCTTGTGGTTTCAGAGAGGAAGATTTTAAAGGTTTTCCCTATATAAGCCTATGAAAAACCAAAGGGTCCCAGGGGGTGGGCATTTTCGGCCCAAGGGCTATAATTTGTACAATCTTGAAAGAGGTCCACTAGATGAAGCTTCACACCAAATATCAAAGATCTGGGCCTTGTGGTTTCAGAGAAGAAGATTTTTTAATGATTTTCCCCATATAAGCCTATGTAAAACCAAAGGCCCCCTTGGGGCGGGGGCATTTTGGCCCCCAGGGCTATAATTTGAACAATCTTGGTAGAGGTCCACTAGATGAAGCTTCACACCAAATATCAAAGATCTGGGCCTTGCGGTTTCAGAGAAGAGGATTTTTAAAGATTTTCCCTGTATAAGGCTATGTAAAACCAAAGGGTCCCAGGGTGGGGGCATTTTCGGCCCCAGGGCTAAAATTTGTACAATCTTGAAAGAGGTCCACTAGATGAAGCTTCACACCAAATATCAAAGAACTGGGCCTTGTGGTTTCAGAGAAGAAGATTTTTAAAGATTTTCCCTGTATAAGCCTATGTAAAAGCAAAGGCCCCCCGGGGCGGGGGCATTTTTGGCCTCAATGCTATAATTTGAACAATCTTAGTAGAGACCCACCAGGTAAAGCTTCACACCAAATATTAAAGACGTGGGCCTTGTGGTTTCAGAGAAGAAGATTTTTTAAAGGTTTTACCCTTAATAAGCCTATGTAAAACCAAAGGCCCCCGGGGCTGGGGCATTTTGGCCCCCAGGGCTATAATTTGAACAATCTTGGTAGAGGTCCACTAGATGAAGCTTCAGATCAATTATCGAAAAACTGGGCCTTGCGGTTTCAGAGAAGATTTTTAAAGTTTTCGTTTAAAAAATCTATTTTTAGCTCCTGTGACTTAGATGTGCAATGGACCGGAACCTTTGAACAACTTTGAAAGGGGACCACCTAAGGATCATTCCTTTGAAGTTTGGTCAAAATCCGGTCAGTGGTTTAGGAGGAGATGTCATTTGAAGAAAACGTTTACGCAGACACGCACGCACGCACACACGCACGCACTGACGACGGACGACGGACGAAAAGTGATCACAAAAGCTCACCTTGTCACTACGTGACAGGTGAGCTAAAAACAAATGAAACCGCAACAAAAGTACCGCCTTGGGACGATCAGTAATATTTTCTTCGGTGTTTAAACCGGTTTAACGGGGCCTAATCCGGCCCCCGCGCATCAGGGCTTGTAGAAATAGATAGGCTGCATGATGGTTCCACGAAGAGTGGAAACCGACCGTAAACGAGTACTGGTTAATCGCTTGGAGGATCTAAGCTTGCCCAGGCAAAGCGGTGCTAGTCGGACAGTCCATGTTTAAAAACCCTATTGGTTTCATTGGGCGACAGGCCTGAGATGTCATTTCATCTCAGTGTCGGGTCAAAGACCCACACAATTGGAAGCAAAGTCTCCAAAATGACCTTAATATTGTTGACGGGTTCAAACAAACGTCCACGTGACGAGGGCAGACGTCTACACTTAAATGTTTGGGTCTACTGTTTGTCAATCGAGCCAAATTTACTAAGCCTAGACCGGCGTTGGTTTCCTTTGAGGAGCCAAAGGCACGTCTTTCCTTTTCGTCTGTAGTGAAGGTAGTTCGATACAGTAGCGACAAGATGATACCAGAATAAGGAAAATAAATGAGATGGGTACCGCCCAGCAGCTCAGTAATTAAAAACAAAACATTAACAAAATTTAGGTAAGAATATGTGTTTGAGAAGTAGTTCGTACATGGTTAAGCGTTTTTGTTTGTTTGATTTGAGGTTTAACGTCCCCGTCAACACTGTATATGTCATTTTGGAGACGTTGCTTCCAATTTTCTGGGACTTTTACCCGACACTGAGACGAAATGACATATCAAGCCCTGTTGCCTAATGAAACCAATAGGGTTTATAAACATGGACGGTCCGATTCGCACCGCTTTGCCTGGGCAGTCTTAGGTCCTTTAAGCGGGTTTACCAATACTCGTGTGCGGTCGGTTTCAGCTCTGCGTGGAAGCATCATGCAGCCCATCTATTTCTTCAAGCCCCGATGGGCGGGGGCTGACATGGTAAAACATTCCATAATGCATGTTTTGTTAAGCAAAGTGGTTCCTGCTCTTTAATGACCTATTTCTTTACTGACAAGAATCCTGTGCCGGTGCAACATTTCAAAGATATTGAAGATGGCAAAACAGACTCCCGTGCCATTCTAGTTTCGTATCGCATTATTTAATCAATTGAGTTTCTTATGGAGTTACACCAGACGACAAATCAATACAATGTAATCTAATTTTAGTGATACAAACGCATATTCTGTTGAGACCACTTAGACTGTGGACCCCTTAATCTCAGTAATACAGCGACTTTCAGATGCCACTGACATACAAACAGACGGAAGAAGTATTATAGCGTTCAATGAAACTTATTTATTATTGAAACTCACCTTATTTTTCCTGTCAAATGACATGTTTCGCCGGTGCTGTCCATCATGGTTTGGCCAACCGGACGACCAGAGTCCCTTACGCGGACGACCACAACCAATAAACGCTGTTTTTGGACGAACAGACGCGCGTGACGTAAATTCTGACACACATTAACGTTTAGCTAATTGACATCTAACAAACACAGAATATATGTTATTCGTCGATAATACATCGAATTCACGAATAGTGAAAAATAAAAATCGCATTTTCACTGTTTGAAACAGTGACGATATCGATTTCGATAGTGAGAAATTTCTGTATTTCATTGGAAAACATGTAAGAAGAAAGGGTGTTGGTTTTCATTAGAACCGCTTTAGCGAACCGGTGCAGCATGAATAAGGAAAACACCACAAATGTCATTTTTGCGTCCTTTGTTTATCAATCAAATTACCCAGCAGGCACAAGAGGTAATCGTGACGTCACATCAACGTTGGTGCAACGTCATGACGTTTATGCAACGTCACATCAACGTTGGTACAACTTCGTGACGTTTATGCAACGTCACATCAACGTCTGTGCACCGACGTTGATTTGGCGTTCCTCTAGCGACGTGTGCCTGCTGGGTACAAAACATAAATTCTCCTTAGTGTTCAAGTCCACGTGACTATCACTGACTTGCAGGTAATCAGACGCCACAGAATTCAGTGTTTGGTCAGGGCCTACGCTCTAATGTCACACGGTAGTTTTATTCTTATGAAAATTTGGCCCCCGCCCATTGGGGCTCGGAGAAAAAGATTGGGCCTTATGTTGCTTCCACGCAGAGCTGAAAGTATTGGTACTGCCCAGCCAAAGCAGTGCGAGTGGGGCCGTCCATGGATACGGGGCACCGTTTATCATTTATTTCCTTATTTATAGATAGATATCCATAATTATTTATGAATATCCATAAATTGAATTAGTGATATCCATAATTCGAATTAGTGATATGCACTATTATTTATTATTTATATGGCTATCAATAATTATTTATAGAGATCCGTAATTCGCATTAATAACATCCATAACCCGAGGGTATCCATAAATCGATCTGAACTAGAGCTGTCAGTGAAACTGACTAGGGCCCCGCAGCGCTATCAGAGGAGTTGGAATTGAAAAAAGCTCTTTTTTTTCAAAGAGCCATAACTCTACGAGTATTGTAGCAAGAGATACCTAACTTGCGATGGAATCGTGTGATGTTGTTGTGACCTTACATTTAACCCAGCAGGCACATGACGTTATAATGACGTCACATCGACGTCGGATCAATGTCATGACGTTTATCCAACGTCACATCGACGTCGGTGCAACGTCATGACGTTGCACCGACGTTGATTTGACGTTGTCCTTGCGACGTGTGCCTGCTGGGAAGATTGCACTTGATGCGTTTGAAGGTTTGTAAGTGATTAAGAAAAAACATGAACAATGTTGATGGACAGATGGACAGACAGACGGACGGGCAGACAAAGTATTACAATAGGGCAACTGTCAATAATTACAGAAAGTTTCATTTGTCTTTCTATAGGGGTTTTGAAATAATGATGAAAAAAAGACGAAAAAAAAACTGATTTTTTATGTTTTTCAATGAGAGTATTGCAGCTAGAGTTACGTTACTTGCCAAGAAATTGTTTAATGACATTGTGACCTTATACTTAAAGTTTGAAGTTGATGCGTTTAACGGTTTGTAAGTTGATAAGAAAAACATGAAAAATATGGACAGACAGACGGACGGACAGGGTGATTACTATAGGGCACCCGCAAATATTTGCGGGACCCTAATTAATTGATGATATACATAAATCGAATTATGGATATTCATAATTCGATTTATGGAGTTTTTATAATTCAAAATATTGATATCCATTATTCGGCTGAATTATGGATATCATTAATTCAATTGATATCCATAAATCGAATTATCCATATATATAAATCGAATTATAGATATTTATTAATATGGACTGAATACTAAAACGGCGCCCTTACGTCCAAGCATACAAATGCATTTTTTCATTAAGCGCGAGGCTTGAGATGTCATTTCATCTCCATGTTGGGTAGAAGTCCTAGAAAATAGGAAGCAATGTCTCCAGATTGACCTAAATTGTGTTTATGGGACGGTAAACCTCAATTAAAACAAACAAGATCTAATACAAAAAAAGTTAATATAGAAAAAAATGCAGATACTCACTGCGGAATCAACTTTGAAACAATTTTTTCGTTGATTATAAAGTTGAGTGACTGCTGGGCATATCAGTACAAAATCTTACTTGTTTATCTAAAACACCTTCCGTTCTCGCGGTTTGCACAACTTGTGTTACCTGCGCATTATGTGCCTTATATCGACCGCGGAATATTCAGGGGAAAACCAGTTAGAGTTTTCAGAAAACTGGGTTAACAATTTTCCGAAAATCTATATACACACCGTACAACCGGCTGCGTCGAAGACAGATTACTGTATCTAAGACAGATCGCGGAAAACGTTTCATAGAAAGGGTAGGTGAAGTTTTTTTGTTTGTATAAATCGAGAAGGCCATCTGTTGACTTGTGCTGCCATTGGAGAAGAAACTAAATGCCTGGAAATACCGCAGCAACATTCTGACTATATTTCAAAGCCACATAAGGCTTTTCCAGTTCGTTGAAAAATATTTTCATCGAAAATTTTATGAATTTTTTATTTCGGCGTCAAGTGTGCGTCTACGGAACAAAATATGTTACATTCACTTACTCATGCTAAAACTACGATTATTAAGCAGTATTTCTGTCAAATTGGACCATATAACTCGGTAAAATAACAAACAACGCCGCCCTAAAGAGACCAGGTGTCAAAAACAATGCTGTCTCTAACTACAGATTGTTTTTTTTTATACGACTGTCCACAAACACAGATCAGAGATTTCGAAGGCTAACATTGGTGACAGATCAGAATTTCGGTTACATCTTCAATAAAGACGATTTCTGGATGACTTAGCACCAGCAACTTCGGTGGAAACTATTTCATGCTAGCTCCAGGGCATTACTTGTAGTAATGCTGCAATTGAGCATATAGAGGCTGCTCTATAATCATTTATATTTCCTTTCAACACACAAATTGTGCAATCAGTAGATTCCTCCGTGGTGTAGCGGTTATTCTACTTGCCTAGTAAACCAGGATTCGCGGGATCGATCCCGGGCTTCTCCAGACTTTCGGATGTGTCTTTAAACCTTTGGTGACCTGTTAGTGAGACGTACAACTCTCTCTCACTCTCTTGTGCAATCAGTAAACATCTGAGGCGTTATCTGTTTAATTTTCTTCTGCCTGTATTTTAATGACAGATTCAATCTGTCATTTCTAGCTATCCTGCGTGTTGTAAAGTAGTTCCGGCTTTCTTACGACATTCTTCCGGCTTTGACCGCCGAAGAAATATGAGTCCGCACAAAATGTAGTCCGGTTTGGCGCAGTTATCAAAATTGTACATCCTATAATCGCAATACAAACTTTTGAAGCAGACGACTTGACGATTTTATCTTACCTTTCAGAGAATAGATTCAGCATTTCATATGAATCAGCTGCATCATGCGAGACTGTATACCCAGATCAATGCGGCACCTGCTCAGACGCCTGCTCAGGTTTTACACTGTTTGCTAACAGTGCTGTCAATATTTAATCCTGAAAGACCAGCCGGTCAGCTGCAGCCCAGAATATTAATGGGTTTTCCGACATTCGAGGTCAAGTCTAGGTCAGTTACAACTAGGTGTATATCAGACTTAAATCTCTTCTGCAACAAGGTCTATCGGAACCCGAATTTTATGGTGACTTAGTATATAAATTCAGAAAAATATATAACCGCAATGACTTCACCACCCAATTTCGTAAAATCATTCTTCGATATAAAAAGATTGGGTACAACATGGATATTATACGACAGACTGCATGCATGGTAGTTAACCCAATCACGGTTGGCAACTTTGCTTCCCTCTTTAATTGCACGCCGGTGGGTCAGGCCTCAGATTCTATGACGGCTCCAACGTAAAGGCTTATTGAAAATTAAAGAGATAATGTTGGTTGGTGCCTGATGCTCTGTCTCTGGTCGGGCTCATCGGAGTCTAACTGTTGGTTTTCTTTTGCTCCAGCATTTCAGTGGTTTCTTGCTGTCGAGTCCTCACCGTTGTCTCACCTCTGTGGTTCTTTGATTTCTGTGTTCACGGAGATGTTGCACTGATGAGTTAGGAGGCCTTCATGCGGACTGAACAAACTATTTGTCTAAATCGCGACGGAAGTAAGGGCGAGGATTGTGGCCACGTAAAATCGATTTAAGCCCCCCAGTGGAAATCTTCCACTGACCGTTCCAAGGCGGCTCTTCTGTGGCGATTTATTTATGTTGTTGTTTGTTACTTACTGTGTGTATCACTTGTGTCTTTTAATTTTGGATGGCCATATGGCCATTTTGTGGGAAAGTAACTGTCCATATGGCCTTCCTTTGTTTAGGTTTCCATTATGGTCTGGTCGCTTAATGTTTGTATTTCTTTCCCTTTGGTGTCTTTTATGGATTGGGTAAGTTAATTGTATCAATTCCTGATCTTTGTTTTACTTCTACTTTGCGAGAAAGGCTGTCCCTTTCAACCCTGGAATATAGTACAGATACCTATGCAAACAGTGTTGGTCCTGTGATATAATTCTAAGTGCCATATTTAGCAGAATGGACGAGCCCAACTTCAGTGATTGAAGAGTACACTCCAGAAACTCAAGGCAGTGAATAAATCAAAGCACTGACAACACTCATGCCGATTGTCTCTAAATGCAGGCTGGTCATGTCCAGTTATATAAGCTACGGAACCATCTTGTCGCTATTGATGAGAATCATTATTTGCAAAGGGGTTCTGGAAGACGAGCACATCAATATCGCCAGTTGAGAGCAGACAAGGACTATACACGCTTTTCCTTCTTTCCCAGGACAGTAATACAGTGGAACCACCTTCCCATCCAAACCTGCCTGGCGGAGTCGCTTGACATCTTCAAGACTCAGGTCTCGAAGATCGAGTACTCCAGACTCAATTAGTCCAAAATATTTCTTCTATTTCTATGACTTTCTCCCTCTTTACTTCCTTCTTTCTTTCCTTTACCCTAGTGCTCTTTCTCATCTTTTTCAATTTCGTCTAATTTTTTCCTTCTCGCACTCCACTGGTGATAATCCTCATAGTTGAGGGCATACCAGTATACCGGCAAAAGCAAAAAAAAAAAAAGAGGACTTGGACTGATCCGTTTAAACTTAACGGATGTTAGTAACTGATGCAAAAAAATGTAGAACAAGATCAGCACCGTGGTCTGTGGCGTTTGATCTTAGTCTACATTGTTTGCCAGATCAAACATTTTATTCAATTGCAGGTTTTACAGATAACACTTACATGTACCCAAGACTGACAAACGATCGGCTATGTTTGGGTTGATTGTTTGGCATTCGACCCGAAGTTACTAATAAAAAAGCGATTCAGAGCTAACGTCTACGTGACTATCACTGACTTCTCAGAATAACCTTTTTCTTGCAGAAAATAGCCGCAGTGAGATCAGGGTATTCCATAAGACTGAAGAGAGTCATCCTGGAATCATAGGGTGAGCTTGGCAAACAGTGTAGACCAAGTTCGGACGCTGCAGAACGCGCTTCTTATCAAATATTCACTATTTGTTTGGAATTTCAGAGTTAAATTGAACAGTTTGATCTCAGCCCAGGACTTTTACCCCAACCTACATCCCACCAACACTTTCGGTGCTTTGATTTTGAAACCAAACAATTGCATGATTACAACACGCTTAGGTACCATGCTAAATGTTAAATCAATCAACCGTGACAATATGTGACATATGGTTACCAGTCCGGCCACGATCCTGTGTTTTGTTTTGTTTGATTTGAGGTTTAATGTCCCCGTCAACATTGTATAGGTCATTTTGGAGACGTTGCTTCCAATTTTGTGGACTTTTATCCGTCACTGAGATGAAATGACATCTTAAGCCCTGCCGCCCAATGAAACCAATAGGGTTTATATGCATGGGCGGTCCGACTCGCACCTCTTTGCCTGGGCAGGCTTAGATCCTCTAAGCAGATTACCAGCACTCGTGTGCGGGTCGGTTTCAGCTCTGCGTGGAAGCATCATGCTGCCCATCTATTTCTTTAAGCCCCGATGGGCGGGAGCCAACGATCCTTCACACCAGCACTGATAGAAACCACATGTTCAGGATCAAACTTTTGTGAGATGTAAGGTCGTGCCTAGAAAAGAAAAAATTGTATTTCTTCTCAAAAAGCATCAAGAGAGAACGTATGGCATCATTTTTCATTAAACCCTGGACAGTTAGAGTGAGTGAGTGAGTATTTGAGTTTTACGCCCCACCAACAGCTAAGGTCATGCGGAGACGATACCTCGGTTTAAAGACACATCCGAAAGTCTGGAGAAGTCCGGGATCGATCCTGCGATCCCTGGTTTACAAGGCGAGTAGCATAACCACTACACCACGGAGGCTTCTAATGGACAGTTAGAAGGCTGGTCGGAAAGCGGATGGCGTTGACTCTGATTTTGGGTGCCACATGTGTGTGATCTATGTGTCTGTTGGAGCGACATCTCAACAGAAGACGCTAGTGGACGTCCACGTAGCGGAAGACCGACGTCAGTACGTCAAGATCGATTCATCCGACAGACGCATATGCGAAGCAGATTTCCGCCGGCATCTGCTACACTGTACCTGTAGATAAACAAAGGGTTTCAACTACCGACTAATAAGCACTGACACTGTTCGTCGCCCTTATGCGATGCACTTTTGAGAGCTAGACGTCCATGTCGTGACCAAAATTAAGACGTCGACAAAGTACGGAACACTTACGCTGGTGCATGAAATGCGTACATGTATATTGGCGTCTAAGCGACTCGCGTGATATGCGTTTCAGTGACACATCGCACTTCAGCGTGAATCACGCCGATTGTCGTTTCGGGATGTTTCGACATATAGGTGTAAGGTATGGCGAGGCGACGCGTGCGTAATAGAGCATGACATATCGGATGGAATAAGCGAAAAGTCGAGCTATTGCATGTAGCTAGCGACATTAAGAACATTCAAGATCATGACAGAGACGTTAACTGAACGGCGAGACGTTACATCAATCAAGTGCGTCGGCCATACGTGGTTCCATTTATTTGTTTACGCTCAGAATCCGGAATATCTAATCCAGCAGGATTTCGCGCGGGTTAAATAGTGCTGTTCTTACTCAAAAATGTCTTCAAGCCAATGGAATTCATGTACTGGACTGACCAGCCTTTCTCCTCCGATCTCTTTGTGAAAAATGGAGTATCTTTTGGGGGGAGGTATCCACAACCGACCAGACAAAAATGTTACTAATTGACAGTAGCATTGTTAAAACTTAAATTTTAATGTTTGGTTTTGAAAACGTAAATAGTTTCTTTCCAAAATTTGAAACATCGAATGGCATTTCATGATACCACCGGTGTATAGACATCTGCAAATATATCATACAATGGAATTTGCAGAACTACATTTTTAAATTTTAAGATCTTTTTAGAAAGGTTGTCTGTAAGTTTTCACAGTGTTTTGATTTTCTCATAGAATCTGTCATTCAACAGTGCCTTTGGCGCTTTGATTCTATTCTTGGTGTCACACGACTCAGCGATTTCTGTGTTGTAATTAGTTAGGAATTCGATATTGAAAGTAAACAGCTGGCGTTCGTGCGAATACTGGTTGTGCCATTTTTTTAACATCAAACGCCATGTATTTTATTGCACAAACAAGGTTGCACAATTCAATAATAAACATTAAATAGGTCGTTATGCAAACGTAATAGAGGCAACAATGTACAGCAAGATGGTACGTGCGTCTGTATTAACCAAACAGTGCAGGCCCAGATCAGACACTTCAGAATGCAAACGTTGCAGAGAAGACCATGTACAACAAGATGGTACGTGCGTCTTTATAAACCAATTCAGTACCAGAAACCCCTAAAGAGGTACCTTTGCAAATAGTGCAGGCCCAGATCAGACACTTAAGAATGCGGTAATGCGACGTCTGATCAGGGCCTACACTGTTTGTAAAAAGCTGAACCATTTTCTGAATAAATTCTGAAGAAAACACAGCCTAACAACCCTAAATATCGAAATGGACTCCTGCCATATATAAGGTGGAAGATTCCATTTGGTACAAAAAGGGTTAACTTTAATTCACTCTGCGCCGCTTGTGGGTTATACACGGCTGGTTAACTCGTAATGGGCAACCGTCGGTTATGCACTCAAAATCCTTACGGGAACTTCTGGTTATGCCTTCCGAGACCTCAAATATGTCAACAAACAGGTGAGTGTTCCCGATATATGATTTTTAGTCATTTTTGCAAACATATTTTGAGAAATCGGGCAATGCTATTCTCAACAACTTTCATTTCTGCATCAGAAAAGATGGGCGTGGACATGAAAAGGCAAGCAGTCAAATTCTAATTTAATTTCTCCCTGAGGAAAGTAGTCAGATATTTCTGTTTTGACCTGTTTTCTAGTGTCGAATGAAGGCATTTTCAGCTACCCGGACGATGCGAAACTATTCCAACATGCCAAATAACACGTAATTCAAACCACTTTCATGTTTAACTACATAAGTTGAAAAAATTTCCACAGAATTTTTTCCAGGAGCTATAATATGTGTGTCGATTATGACTTACGAGGACCCATTACCCCTTATGGGAGCATTACCCCTTACGGGGACAGAAAAAAGCAACAACTAATGATTGTCTGATTGAAATGCGTTTCTTCATTCAACAATTCACACAAACGGTTCATCAAAGCCCCGAAGACACTGCACTTGCTCGGTACGACTGATAATACTGTTAACTTTATTCAGAACGATAACTTAAAATCGAAATTCGTGCCCACGTATGAATTGCTCGTACGTATCCAAATTCATGTACTCGAACGAATTGCTGAAAATCTGATATTGCTATATTTTCAAGGCATTTATCTGATATGCTCGTACAGTAGAATAAATTTCATATTAGATACGCATTTTACTATACGCCCCGCCCATCGGGGCTTGGAGTGCTTCTGCGCAGGGTTGAAACCGACCGAACTTGAGTACTGGTAAACCGTTTAGGTCTAAGCCTGCCCAGGAAAACTGCTGCGAGTGGGAACGCTCCTTAAACGTCCTAATTCATCAGTGCAACATCAACAAAGCTGCTCCGATTAAGTTTGTACATCATCAGCAATGACTAAAAATGATCCTACATGCTAGTATTGGGACTGAAACCGTATGAGGTAATACTCCCGTAAGGGGTAATGGGACCCCGTAAGTCATAATCGAAACAAATATTAAAGCTCCTGGAAAAAAATCTGCGGAAATTTCGCAAATTATGTATTTCAACAGGAAAGTGGTTTGAATTGCGTGTTATTTGGCATGTTGGATTAGTTTCGCATCGTCCGGGTAGCTGAAAATGCCTTCATTCGGCACTAGAAAACTGGTCAAAACAGAAATATCTGACTACCTTCCTCAGGGAGAAATTAAATTAAAAATCGACCGCTTGCCTTTTCATGTCCACACCCATCTTTTCTGATGCAGAAATGAAAGTTTTTGAGAATAGCATTGCCCGATTACTCAAAATATGTTTACAAAAATGACTAAAAATCACATATCGGGAACACTCACCTGTTTTTTTGACATATTTGAGGTCTCGGAAGGCAAAACCAGAAGTTCCCGTAAGGATTTTGAGTGTATAACCGACGGTTACCCCTTACGAGTTTACCAGCCGTGTTATATTCCCGTACAAAACAAGAGCCATAATCTGAGTAACACTGAGGCTGTGATTCTCATCACGTTAAGTTCGTGTAATGAACACCCCTCTACAACTTGCTTATATAGAGAAAACCTTTGTTTACAGGGGGACACATTATTTTTCTTATTTTGGTTCTCGTCATACCTTCTCAATGCAACAGTCCTCACGAGCACCCCCTCAACATATGTTTGGAGTATAGAAAAGAAAAATATCACAATTTTTCACCAGAATATACCGTTTTGGAGGTATGAAAGAAAGCACTATATCACAGGGCTGTGTTATCGTAATGTGATTTGTTTGTGTAGCTTTGCAGTTTAGTGTAGCACTTGTTATGTGCAGTGCTCCATGTTAGTGTGGCTGAATCAAATAATATTGAAAACTAGCGTACTACTTCCCTCTATATTTGGCATTATGACTTTTGTTTTACGCTTCACTAAAATGAAATAGTAAACTCTACAAGTTGGTCCGTGTTTGAATGGAAAAACTTCTTTTGTATGATTAAACATGATGATAGTAATATGTTTTTGTTCGTTTGATTGTAGGTTTAACGTCCCCGTCAACAGTGTATAGGTCATTTTGGAGACGTTGCTTCCAGTCTTGTGAAACTTTTACCCGACCTTGAGATGAAATGACATCTCAAGTCCTGTCGCCCAATGAAACCAATTGGGTTTATGAGCATGGACGGTCCGACTTGCACCGCTTTGCCTGCCATATATAAGGCCATTTATAAGTACTGTTGTCGAGTCCTCATCGCCGTTTCATCTCTGTGAGTGTTTGATTATTTGTGTTCACGGAGATATTGCACTGATGAGTTAGGAGGCCTTCATGCGGACTGAACAAATTATTTGTCTAAATCACGATGGAAATAAGGGCGAGGATTGTGGCCACGGAAAATCGATTTAAGCCCCCCGGTGGAATTCGTTTCCGCTGACCGTTCCAAGGCGATTCTTCTGTCGCGATTTATTTTTGTTATGGTTTGTCTTTAGGTGTTTGTGTCGCTTGTGTTAATTTATTTTGGATAGCCTATTGGCCATTTTGTGGGAAAGTAACTGTCCTTTTGGCTTTCCGCTGTTGGTGTTTCTATTAGGTCTGTTGTTGCATGTGTGTGTTTCTTTCCCTTTGGTGTCTCTGATGGGAACTATGGGTTGATTGTATCGATTCCTGATCATTGCCTCTACTTCTATTTTAGATCCTCTAAGCGGTTTACCAGTACTCGTGTGCGGTCGGTTTCAGCTCTGCGTGGAAGCATTATGCAGCCCATTTATTTCTTCAAGCCCCGATGGGCAGGGGCACTTGTGCGCGCGTGCGTGCGTGTGCGTGTGTGTGTGTGTCCCACCAACAGCTAAAGTCATACGGTTTAAAGACTCAGCCGAAAGTGTGGACATATCGAAAACACGCCTATAAAATACAATATAACCCACAAGCGGCGCCGAGTGAATTAAAGTTAACCCTTTTTGTACCAAATGGAATCTTCCACCTTATATATGGCAGGAATCCATTTCGATATTAAGGGGTGTCAGGCTGTGTTTTCTTCAGAATTTATTCAGAAAATGGTTCAGCTTTTTACAAACAGTGTAGGCCCTGATCAGACGCCGCATTACTGATTCTGAAGTGTCTGATCTGGGCCTGCACTGTTTGCAAAGGTACCTCTGTAGGGGTTTCTGGTACTGAATTGGTTAATACAGACGCACGTACCATCATGTTGTACATGGTCGCCTCTGCACCGTTTGCATAACGACCTATTTAATGTTCATTATTGCATTGTGCAAACTTGTTCGTGCAATAAAAATACATGGCGTTTGATGTTACAAAAATGGCACAACCAGATATTCGCACGAACGTCAGCTGTTTACTTTCCTAACTTATTACAACACAGAAATCGCTTAGTCGTACACGACATCTAGGAAAGAAAAAGTACGGACAGAAGAAAATTAAACAAATAACGCCTCAGATGTTTACCGATTGCACAAGAGAGTGAGAGGGAAAAGAGAGAGAGAGAGAGAGTTGTACGTCTCACTAACAGCTAAGGTCACCTAAGGAGACGGGACCTCGGTTTAAAGACACATCCGAATGTCTGCAGAAGCCCGGGATCGATCCCGCGAATCCGGGTTTACAAGGCAAGTAGCATAACCACTACACCACGGAGGCTTCTACTGATTGCACAATTTGTGTGTTGACAGGAAATATAAATGATTATAGAGCAGCCTCTATGTTGCTCAATTGCAGCATTATTACAAGTAACGCCCTGGAGCTATCATGAAATAGTTTCCACCGAAGTTGCTGGTGCTAAGTCATCCAGAAATCGTCTTTATTGAAGATGTAACCGAAATTCTGATCTGTCATCAATGTTAGCCTTCGAAATCTCTGATCTGTGTTTGTGGACAGTCGTACAAAAAACAAACAGCATTTTTTTGACACCTGGTCTCTTTAGGGCGGCGTAGTTTGTTTATTTAACCGAGTTATACGGTCCAATTTGGCAGAAATGCTGCTGAATAATCGTATTTTTAGCATGGGTAAGTGAATGTAACATATTTTGTTCCGTAGACGTACACATGACGCCGAAAACAAAAATTCATAAAATTTTCGATGAAAATATTTTTCAACGAACTGGAAAAGCCTTATTTGGTTTTGAAATATAGTCAGAATGTTGCTGCGGTATCTCCAGGCATTTAGTTTCTTCTCCAATGGCAGCACAAGTCAACAGATGGCCTTCTCGATTTATACAAACAAAAAAACTTCACCTACCCTTTCTATGAAACGTTTTCCGCGATCTGTCTTAGATACAGTAATCTGTCTTCCACGCAGCCGGTTGTACGGTGTGATATATGAAGATGAAAAATGCAAAGCCATCGTCAGGAGCGTGCAGTATTGTGCAAAATTTCATGAATTCGGTGCAGCATAATTGCAACTTCATATCCAGTAAACGTCGATGCAACATTATTTCGTTGTGTCGACGTTACTCTTAAACCCTTTTCGCACCAAATGGAATCTTCCTCCTTATGTATAGCAGGATTTCATGTCAAAATTTTGGGGTGTCAGGTTGTGTTTTCATCATAATTTATTTGGAAAATGACTGAACTTTAAGCAAACAGTGGTGACCCTGATCAGACGCCGCGTTCTGCGGCGTCTGATCTTGGCCTGCACTGTATGCCAGGGTACCCGTTTTTGGGGTTTCCGGTACAAAATGGGTTAATGATAATAGCTTTGAATTGGTCCATGTCTATCCAGCTTTCATAATTATCTTATTCGTTATAGTATTCTAGGACGCAATGTACAGTGACATTAAGACAAGATGATTTTTTAAACGGTTTACCCCTTTCTTTCTTGTGTTTTCTACACCCAATGTCGTTTTGTAAGCGATCACCTTTGAGACTATTCCTAAATGGTCTGTTTTTTTTGTTGTTGTTGTTGTTGTTATTGTTTGTTGTTGTTGTTTAGTTGAGGTTTAACGTTCCGGCAACACTATTAAGGTCATTTTGGAGACGTTAACGTCCCCGTCAACACTATTAAGGTCATTTTGGAGACGTTGCTTCCGATTTTGTGGGACTTTTACCCGACATTGAAATGAAATGACATCGGGGCTTGAAGAAATATATGGGCTGCATGATGCTTCCACGCAGAGCTGAAGCCGAACCGCACACGAGCACTGGTAAACCGCTTAGAAGATCTACACGGGGGTTATCCAATTTCTATACCTGTGCTGTCGACCGAGCCGGTACTGCGTAAAGCTGCTGTCGACCGAGAAATACGGTTTTCGACCGAGCATTACTGATGTCGACAGAGGGACAACGTGCTTTTTGACATCCTTGAAAAGGCGAAAACGTAAGTTTTAACGTTTACAAACGCTGTCGATGTTTAAAAGAGACAACGTGTTATTTGTCTGTTCACTTATAGAAAGTTGTGACGCTGAAAAACACTATAAAGTACCGATTCCTTAGAAAATCAAAGCGCCAAAAGGCACTGAAATGACAGATTCTGTGAAAAACCAGTGCTTCAGCTGAAGTGCAAGACCCGCCGGATGCTTTTAGCTTTATGAGTGTAACCATATATGGTTATGGCGGCCATTTTGGTCATGTGACCTGGACCTAAAACGGCTCCCCCAATAAATGCGCCTTATCGTAAGGAGCAAAAATATATCTTATACTTTAGTACTGTATTCTGAATGGTTTGCAGGATAAAATGCATTCTCACTTTTCCAATACAAAAGCATATGTGTCAAAGTTTGACCTAGGCACAAAGAAGGTCAGTGTCAACCCAGGGTCACCATTTTAGCAATTTATGATGGGCCTACGTCCCAGATGCTATTTATCAAGTTTCGTGGAAATCTGCCCAGTGGTTCTTGAGAAGACTATTTTTGAAGGGTTTTTACCATATATGGCTTGGCGGCCATTTTGGTCATGTGACCTGGACCCCATGAGCAAATTTTGGTTTCCCCCATCCCATAGAGGCCCCATATGAAATTTGACTTCAATCGGCCCAACGGTTTCCGAGGAGAAGCAGTTCGAAAATTTTCACATTTTTCGCCTCGGCGAGGCTATACTAAATGGAATGTAATACTTCGCAAGTTCATTGGTTAGATCTCATTGATATCTATCAGCATGCCAAAAATTGTTTAAATATTCCAAGCGGTTAAGTCACTATCACCAATTTTCACAAACGGGTTACGGACGGACAGACAGACAAACCATATATGGCTTGGCGGCCATTTTGGTCATGTGCCCTGGACCCCATGAGCAAATTTTGGTTTCCCCCATCCCCATAGAGGCTTCATGTGAAATTTGACTTCAATCGGCCCAACGGTTTCCGAGGAGAAGCAGTTCGAAAATTTCACATTTTTCGCCTCGGCGAGGCTATACTAAATGGAATGTAATGTTTCGCAAGTTCATTGGTTATATCTCATTGATATCTATCAGCATGCCAAAAATTGTTTAAATATTCCAAGCGGTTAAGTCACTATCACCAATTTTCACAAACGGGTTACGGACGGACAGACAGACAAACCATATATGGCTTGGCGGCCATTTTGGTCATGTGCCCTGGACCCCATGAGCAAATTTTGGTTTCCCCCATCCCCATAGAGGCTTCATGTGAAATTTGACTTCAATCGGCCCAACGGTTTCCGAGGAGAAGCAGTTCGAAAATTTCACATTTTTCGCCTCGGCGAGGCTATACTAAATGGAATGTAATGTTTCGCAAGTTCATTGGTTATATCTCATTGATATCTTTCAGTATGACAAAAATTGTTTAAATATTCCAAGCGGTTAAGTCACTATCACCAATTTTCACAAACGGGTTACGGACGGACAGACAGACTGACAGACTGACAGAATGACACGGTGATTTAGGGCACTCTTAGAAAATCAACCGACTTTCAGTCGGTCGCTTTTCTGCGGGTCGTGCAATTCAGATTTACTTTCTTAAGTGATAAGGACAATGGCGCTGGAGTGCTGATTTTTAGTTTGGTTCACAAAACTGAGGTGAATCGGCTGTTAAACACTTTCATCTTCATTTTACTTGGACATTATAAATAAAACAACATGCAAATGACTACCCAGCAGGCACACGTCGCTAGGGCAACGTCAAATCATCGTCGATGCAACGTCATCACGTTGCACTGACGTTGATGTGACGCCACAATTACGTCATGTGCCTGCTGAGATAGTTGCCGGTTTTATGACAACACATAGCCGCAACTTTCTTGTAAAAGCTTACACTTGTTGACTGAGATGTGCTTCGCGGCTTAGTCAAGAACCTGCCTTATGTCGTGCGCTACAATAAAGGAAAACACTTTTTGTGCGATGTTTGAAGTTTTGCGGCATGTGACTAATTATTTATCACAACATTGTGCTTACATATTCAGTTATTTAGACCCATACAACAGAATTGGACAGTGATACCTGTTAGGAGTTTATTATTGCTGGCTTGCTACCGTATGGTGAAGTTTCTAGCGTCACGTACTTCGCATTTAATTAGGTCATGTAAGTGTTATGAGTCTGTACCCTTTCAGCCCTTTTAGCCAAGTACAGATACCTACAGATGCAAACAGTGTAGAACCTGGTGAGATGGCTCATAATGATACACCGCATTCGGTTCTACATGGTTTGACATGCTATTGACGACTATTGACTAGACACCCAATTTACATGTGTAGAATGGACGCGTACAAATTCAGTGACTGAAGAGTGAACTGGAGAAACTCGTGGGTTGAAGGGGTAAAATCTTAACCTGGCCTGTAACTGTTGTGTTCGGGTCAGGACCAGAAAAAGCGGCTTGGCCGATAATCAAAAGTTAAATACAGCTTATTATACGGTCTATTTTCTTTATTTTTCAAAGTTTATCTAGATACTTAAATGGTGTGCACTGATTGTAGCTCTATACATATTGTTTTGTTTTGTTTTTCTTTTCTAGAAATATACAAAGGTACTTTAATGGCGTATTGGTACAAATATAATTAATCATAACCCATTTTGTACTGAATGTAATATTATCACTTATCTGACGAAGATTTCATTTCGAAATCCCGGTTCAAAATTAAGGGGCGTCAGCTAGAAATATAGGAATTAATTTAGGAAAAAATGGGCTAACTTTCGACAACAGTGAAGCCCGCAGTGAAGGCCGTGGTTAGACGCCGCCTCCAGGATTCGCCAATGACCCATTATGCGGTCGTCTGTATAAAATGGGAACTTTCCTTATGCATATTCAATTAACTTTTCCCGTTTTGTTTGTAATTTAAGAAAGATCAGTTTTGTATTTTGATTACAAATGAAACAAAACATGTAATCAAAATGCGGAAATAATGCCATGAGAAATTAGTTTTGAGACAGCGAGCATGAAAAGTCAACAAACAACGGACTATTTGCGCGGAGTCATATTTAAAAGTAGTGGAAGCCGGAAGTTCGGACGTTAAAATTGTAAACATGCAGCACGACGAAGAATGACAGAAAGAATATGTCATTAAAAATCAGTTTTCATAGAATATCGGTACTGTAATACATTATGAAAGGTACGAAAGCAATAAAACGCCTTATATATTTTATCTACCAAGTACTCTTCTGCAACAAAGTGTGTTAGGCACAATGCATGCACTTTGGGAGATTTTATGGACCTATGAAAAATATCGGGATACGGACGTCGATTGCCAGAGATACGACGGTCGATGGTATCGTAGTTTGAATGATACGGCTGTCGACGAAATGTGAAAACTATATTTCATGTACTGGTGTTAAAATCAATGAATTTTTTCGAATCTGCACTGCACGGCAGATTTCACTGGGAGCCATGAAGAAAAATGTATGTTTTGTGCTAATTGATGTCAGTAGCCAAGAATAATTCCACCCTTGACTCTCCCATATATAGTTCACACAACATACTAGTAGGCATGTAGATACTTAAACACATTAGGTTAATCAGATTGAAACAAATGTTAAAGAAATAGGATTGCAAACATGTGCAGATACTCTTGAAGAATTATTTCGGAAAGGGCACAGGCGCTTGATGTTTAAATGCTAAAACAGGTCAAAATTTTAAACATTTCGGCTAGTTGAGCCATTACGGAATTGCATATTATAGAATACGTCGATATTAACCTTGATACTTAGCATTGTGAGTGTTCTGTGTGTGTGTGTGTGTGGGGGGGGGGGGGGGGGGAGGGATGTTTAGCATTGTGAGTGTGTGTGTGCGATCTAAGCACCCCATCCACCCAGTAAAACCGTTTCATCGTGGTTCTTCTGTCGCGGTTATTTTTTGTTATAGAATGTATTATTCATATCTTTTTATCCCCCGACCGAATAGGTTCGGGGGATATAGCGATCAGCTTGGCGTCCGTCCGTCTGTCCGTCCGTCCGTCCGTCCGTAGACACAACCTTGTGATGGCCATAACTCCTATACCCTTCGAGATTCATTGATGGTTCTTGGCACAATTGTTCACAAGGCTGAGACGGCGTGTCATGCGCAATAACCAGAACTCTGGACACCACACTTTTTGAGTTATCTCCCCTTTTAATAAAATAGAATGACTACTTTGTGATGGCCATAACTCCAATACCCTTTGAGATATATTGATGGTACCTGGCACAGTTGTTCACAAGGCTGAGACGGCGAGTCATGCACAAGAACCACAACTCTGGGTGCCATGGTTTTTTAATTATCTCCCCTTCCTTTAAAATAGAGTGACTACCTTGTGATGGCCATAACCCAAATACCCTTTAAGATATATTGTTGGTACCTGGCACAGTTGTTCACAAAGCTGAGACGGCATGCCATGCACAAGAATCACAACCCTGGGTGCCGGGGTTTTTTTTTAGTTACCTCCCCTTGCAATAAAATAGAATCACTACCTTGGTACCTTGTGATGGTCATATCTCAAACACTCTATGAGATATATTGATGGTACTTGGTACAGTTGTACATGAGGTTAAGCAGGCATGTCACGTGCAAGAACCACGACTCTGGGTACCCTGGTTTTTTAATTATCTCCCCTGACAATATAACCTCGTGATGGCCATAACTCCAATACCCTTTTAGATTTATTGATGGTACTTGGCACAATTTTATATAAGGTTGAGACGGCGCTTCATGCTTAAGATCCACAACTCTGGGTGCTATGGTATTTGAGCTATCTCCCCTTCCAATATAACAGTATGACCACCTTGTGATCACCGTACCCCCCGCTGTCACAGAGGTCAAGTATTTATCTTTATCCAGAGACACTATACATGTACCAGAAGAAGGGTAAAGAGGACTGCTCACGACGTGCCTGAAGGGACGGCCACTCCAACTCTGTAAGCATGTCACCGACTCTGCTCTTATTTCGCCATCGCCGACATGTCCATCGAGCTGCAGTCTTCTGAACCTTCTCAACCTGTTGAATCTGAGTTTAAACATGTTGATGTCAAATGGGTGATGCATATTCAAGTTGGGGGCGAACCAATGTTTTATATGCAACATCCTTTGTCTGCCTATGTGCAAAAGCAAAAATACGCCTTAAAAATCCTAAAGTCCTAGTTGCTTTGAATGTAATCTCTGAAATATGATGACCCCAATCAAGATCGTCAGATATTTGCTCCAAAGTTTGGTGATGTAGTGAATAATCAAACTTAATCTGATTGTCAGGAAGATGTCGTGACCCCCTCATCGAATGACATTTGGCCACATTGAACTTCATCTGCCAATCGGCTTCCCACTGTGCTAGTCGGTCCAGGTCATCTGGTAAAATAAGACAATCAAAAGGAGAGTATATATTCCTACACCAAGGGGGGAAACCTACGTCACGATGACGTCACAATTTTACACCAAGGCGGTCGCCATCTTGAAAGGAACTCTCGCTTCGGTAAATATTTCTGTGTTAAACATATATTTTACGCACAATCTTGACATAGCTATTATCGCAGAGTACGGGCAAAATTACAATGTTTTATCAGCAAAAAGAAATTTAGGCAAGCTTAAAGTAGTATGGATGAACACGTCGGATTTAGTTAATTTCAGCGATCCATTCGTCAACACTCTGGATATGAAAATCACTCATATGAAGCAGCGCAGTGTTTTCATTAATCCTCAAGTAACGAGTACTCGACTTTTTCAGAAGAAAATACCATAGAAGTGTTTATTTGTATTAAAATTAATATTTTTGAACTTTATAAGACGTTTTCAGTATATGGTATCGTTAACACTCGATCTGAAAAGAGATACGTACACACTCCGAAAATCAGCATATAGTTGTTTCTCGTGACAACCTGAAAAGCAGGGTAAAAGGTGCCAAATTCTCTAAAGGTTACAAGTATCTTGGACAATAATGGTGGCCAGATGAACAGGCAGTTGTAATGTCCGCTCCCTTGTCACTTAAGAAGATATAGCCAACTCTGGAGCATTGTCGCACTTGCGTTGAGGTATAAAACAACAGAATTAAGTTTACATTTATCTCTGAAAATAAAAAGAGTCATACAGGCTAACGAAGAATAGGCAGACATCTCTTGAGGTCCTCAATGGTCTCTTACATGAGCGGAAAAACTGTCGTGGCTGAGAACTAAACTTCTTGCAATGATCTGCTCGTTATAAAAAGGCATTATCTTACTTTATTTAAGCCCGACTCGGTTGCTCAGTTGGATGCGCGTCTGGCTGGTGATCAGGAGGACGCGGCTTCGTTACCTGCCAGGGTCGGCAACATTCTTTCGTGGAGATTGATCATGGAATCTTTTCTATGGCCAGTCTCTCCCTTCCTCTGATTCAAGAAGGGCAGTTGTCTGTTTCTGGCGATAGAATGTGTGCTGTACTGGTTAACGTATAAGCCTGCACAGAAAAAGTGTGAATAGGTTAACTGACCGGGATAAAAATGACCTAAATATTGTTGACTGGGCCCTTAAACTCCAATACAAACAAACAAACTTACTTTAATCAAAGTAGTAATAGAACCGGTGGGTCAGCTGTCTCTTGGGTGGGTTTGAAAAAATACACGGTGACTTAGACTGTAAACATTTGTTTACTCCTTACATCAGTGTACAAAAAGCAAACAGTGTAGACCTTGATCAGATGCCGCGCTCTGTCGCGTCTTGTTAGGGCTTAAACTGTTTGCTAAACCCAACACACGATTTTAGTCCAGATTCTATTGATAACCATATTATTGAATACGCCGTCCTCACAGCTATAAGAATAAGGCGGCTATTTTCTATAAATAACAGCTACCTTTAGTGATGGTCAGGTGGACTTAAGCACTATTTTAAAAAAAGCTCCATTGCTTAGTAACTTTTGTCGACCAAAAACAATATTGTACACTGTAGCACAGTTTTAATGAAAAGTGTAACACTTTTTGTAACGTTAATTTGACATTTACCTCACTCGATGCAGTATTTGGCGTAACACCCACAAAAAGTAGGTAGGCATTTTGTGTAGTTTCAACGTTATTTATTTTAATTAATGAGCCGGTGCAAGAAAAAAGCTACAATAAGGCAATTTATATGCGACGATAGACTACCAAGATCAGCTTGCATACCCGGGCAGTCTGATCGGTGTATTCATGAGTTTTAAAAACAGTAGTAATATTTGACACTTCCCACACCTGCTTGTTGTATAAACCGATCCTTATCGAGGCCCCAATGACATTTTTTTTCTCGTTACGCTGTTCAGGATCTGCTGTTGGACTTGTGCGGTTGGTTAGGATTAAGAATCGTCCGTACAACGAGCCGGTGTGAGTATTGTAATAGCTCACTATTGTTTCAAAAGCGAAATATTACACCGATCAGATGCATGGACTGGTCTAGGTATTCACTAGTCGCACATGTCATATTTTAGCAATTGTCTTGCACCGGCTGATATATTGACAAAAACAAAAACAAAACAAATAACCTCTCAACTACAAAGATAAAAGAAAAACGTCTACTATTTTCGCGCGATACGCAAAAACACTACGAACGGCATAAACATATGAAATGATGATGCCTGTTTGGTTACCTTGAGATTGAACGGCCCCGTCAACAGCACTTCGGTCATTTTCGAGACGTTACTTCCAATCTTTTCGGGACTTCTATCCAACATTAAGATGAAATGACATCTCAAGCAATGCCTTCAGTGAAACAAATAGAGATTCCTGACCATTGCATTTACTTCTATTTTATACACATGTACGGTCCAACTCGCACCACTTTTCCTGGGCAGGCTTGGTCGGGCTCATCGGTCGGGCTCATCTGTCTCTGGTCGGGCTCATCGGAGTCTAACTGTTGGTTTTCTTTTGCTCCAGCATTTCAGTGGTTTCTTGCTGTCGAGTCCTCACCGTTGTCTCACCTCTGTGGTTCTTTGATTTCTGTGTTCACGGAGATGTTGCACTGATGAGTTAGGATGCCTTCATGCGGACTGAACAAATTATTTGTCTAAATCGCGACGGAAGTAAGGGCGAGGACTGTGGCCACGTAAAATCGATTTAAGCCCCCCAGTGGAAATCTTCCACTGACCGTTCCAAGGCGGCTCTTCTGTGGCGATTTATTTATGTTGTTGTTTGTTACTTACTGTGGGTATCACTTGTGTCTTTTAATTTTGGATGGCCATATGGCCATTTTGTGGGAAAGTAACTGTCCATGTGGCCTTCCTTTGTTTAGGTTTCCATTATGGTCTGGTCGCTTAATGTTTGTATTTCTTTCCCTTTGTGTCTTTTATGGATGGAGTAAGTTAATTGTATCAATTCCTGATCTTTGTTTTACTTCTACTTTGGGGTCTTTGGGTGTTTGTGTCGCTTGTATTATTTTATTTTGGATAGCCTTTTGGCCATTTTGTGAGAAAGTAACAGTCATTTTAGCTTTCCGCTGTTGGTGTTTCCGTTAGGGTATGTTGTTTCATGTTTGTGTTTCTTTCCCTTTGGTGTCTCTGATGGGAGCTGTGGGTTAATTGTATCGATTCCTGATCATTGCCTCTACTTCTAATTTGGACCCTATAAGTGATTACCAGTATTCGCTTATATCCTTTTGTTTTGGACAGCCAACTGGCCATTTTGTTGGAAAGAAACTGTCCTTTTGGCTTTCCGCTAGTGATGTTTAGAGTCTAGTTATTTCATGCTTGTGTTTCTTCCCCTTTGGTGTCTCTGATGGGAGCAGTGGGTTAATTGCATCGATTCCTAATCATTGCCTTCACTTCTATTTTTCATATGCAGTTGGGATGATTACTTACATAGTGTAAGAGGCAGTGTTTTTCTTGACATCCCATTTTATCTTCATTTTAATTCTTTCTATCTATCATAGGTCTAAGTTAAATTTCATCAAAAATTTCCTAGGACTTATAAAATGTTGAAACTTCAATCTTTATCATAGTGTGGCTTTAATTTTATTTTCTTGTTGCCCTTGCATCCAAAGGATTACATTTTCCTAGAAAGTAATATATTTCACCGTAGCTGGTGTTATGGGAATATTTGGCGTCCGTAAAATGTTTATCTGCTCTTCATCAAAGTGTGGATTTATTTTTCAGTCATTTTGGGATCATTGATGCTACTGCAGGGGTTCGTAAATGTTTGAGGGTTAGTGATGCGGCCTAATTGGCCGAAACTAGCTAGTCAGGTCCAGAAAAATCTTGTAAACTCCACAGTTTTCAGTTCTGTCTTGCAGTCCTTGGTTCAAAGGGATTACCCTTTTCTAGAACATTTGTATGCAATGCAATAATGATGGCTTATATTGAATAAAAGGCAATAAGCATCTTCAGCTTATTTGTTCATCTATTCATTAAATCTTCTCCCAAAAATTAGGCCAATATTAATATTTTGTCAACGTTTTCACAAGAACAAGAAAAGCTAGAAACCTAATTTCGCAGCATAGTCCTTGGGTGGGCCTCTACTTCGATTTTTCTAGCCTTAATAGCTTAATGAAACGCATGCCTTCCATGGGGCAGAGCCCAACTCAACTATGGTGAGTATAGTGGCCCAAGGGCCTCTTGTTTTTACAGATATTTTAAATCTGAACCATTTGTTTTATCGTCAATTTTTCCGCAACTCGGCGCAACATTATAAATAGTTCAAGTGCGACAATGTTCTAGACTGGGCAATGTCTTCTTAAGTGACAAGAGAGCGGAAATTGTGATCGGCTGTTCATCTGGCCACCACTATTGTCAAATATACTTGTTACCCTACTTTTCAGGTTGCCACGAGAAACAACTATATGTGGCCTAGTGGTTAAGAGCGCTGACTCTTGATCATTAGGTCTCTCACCGCTGTGGTTCGAGCCTCGCTTGGGTCATATGTGAGACGCCAAGTTCTGCGACGGAAGGTCATGTGTTTTTTCTCCGGGTACTCCGGTTTTCGCCCACTTCTGATTAGCGATCGGCTCGATATGAGTGAAATAATCTTGAAAGGGCCGTAAAAAAAAAAAAAAAAAAACTATATGCTGGTTTTCAGAGTGTGTACGTATCTCATTTCTGATCGAGTGTTAACGATACCATTTACTGAAAACGTCTTATAAAGTTCAAAAATTTTAATGTCGATACTACTAAACACTTCTATGGTATTTTCTTCTGAAAAAGTCGTGTACTCGTTATGAGAGGATTAATGAAAACACTGCGCTGCTTCATATGAATGATTTTCATATCCAGAGTGTTGACGAATGGATCGCTGAAATGAACTAAATCCAACGTGTTTATTCATACTACTGAACGCCTGCACAAATTTCTTTTTGCAGACAAAACATTATTATTTCGCCCGTACTCTGCGATAAAAGCTGTGTCAAGATTGTGCTTAAATCATCTGTTTAACACAAAAACACTTACCGAAGCGAGAGGTACTTTCAAGATGGCGGCTGCCATTGTCTTTCTGTGTGACGTCATCGTGACGTAGGTTTCCCCCCTTGTACACAGTACACAATCATCAGCAAACAAATGGGCAGATGACCTGATATTACCGGGGAGATAATATATGAATACTAAAAAGGATCGGTCCAAGTACCGAGCCTTGTGGGACCCCAGCTAAAACAGCGACTGGATCGGACGCTTGGCCATCAAGTACACCTTTTGTGTGCGCCCCGAGAGCCATGAGCTAATCCACCTATGTATGGATCCTCTTTTCCCATAATATTCCAGTTTGTACAGGTACCTTATCAAAGGCCTTGGCAAAGTCCATGATAATTCAGTCAGTCTATTTGTGACCACGGTTAATGGCCGCATTCATCGTCCTGTGTCCCTGACTTGTGTACCATGTAAATTGCTTGAACATATAGTCTTCTCAAGCATCATAGCCCACTTGGAGGAACATAAACATTTGTCAGGCAGGTAACACGCATTTAGGAAAAGTCATAGCTGTGAAACGCAGCTGAGCATAGGTAAAAATCTTGGACAAAGGGGGGACAAGCGTCTCTGGACCTCGAGAAGGCTCTTAACACACCTCCTCCTGAACTACTTAAATCAAAGTTTTGTTTATGGAATTCGGACGAAGACCCTAAAATAGATGAATTCCTTTCTTTGTTGACGATAAAAGCGAGTTATTCTCAATGGTGAACTCTCGGAGTGGGCGCGGTTTTTGTCTGGGATCCCACAAGGAACTGTTCTTGGTCCATTGCTGTTCTGCCTGTTTGTTATTGATATTTCTGTTGACGCGACTCAGAAATAAGAATGTTTGCAGACGATTGTGTTTGCTACAGAAAAATTGTAGATGCAGATGACTCACAAGCTTCAGAAGGATACAGATAGCTTACATGTAGGTTGTAGGGCAAGGAAATGGGGTACGAGATTTCATTCTGTTCAATGCAATATTATGCAGATACCCAGGAAGAGACGCAACAAAACTGAGGCTTTTTACACCTCAGAGGGATTTGGATTCTACTTAATACCTTGGTGTTACAATCACAGATGACTTGAGATGGAACACACATATTAGCAACATGTGTACAAAGGCAAATAGAACGCTTGGTTTTTCTGAGATGAAACTTTATCATTGTCCCCAGGTTGTAAAAGAGGCAGCATATAAAGGACTTGTTTGCCCAATCTTGGAATATGGTAGATGTTTCTGGGACCCTCAGGGAGTGGCCCTTCAAGAATAAATTGAAAAATTTCAGAATAGAGCTGGTTTGAAACTCGGAGTATGACTGGAATACTAGAAACGTTAAGATGGGAGTCTCTCAAGAAAATGAGAAGAGACAGTAGGTTTATACTATTGTACAAAGCTCTTAAGGGTAATGCAAGAAATCATCACTCGTTGGCGTTTCAGACCACAACTGCAAGAACCAACATTTACAAAGGTTTATATTAGTTATTGGAACGCCCTTCCCAATTCCATCCATTGCATGGCTGAAAGGGCAGAAAATAGTACACTGTAGCTAAGTTTACCTCTTCGTTGAGAGTTTTGTTTGTTTGGTTTTTTTTCTTTCTCTTTTTTTTTCTCCTATTACTGCTACTCGCTCACATCTGAGCATTACGAGCAGGATTTCCTGGGTAGTAACCAGTACTTTTTTTTTTAATTATTTTATTTTTAAGCAATGTGGATGAAGTGCCTTGCTCAAGGACACAACACTTTGGTCAGCGTGAGGCTCGAACCCGGAACCTCTCGATCACAAATCCGATGCGCTACCACTGCACCAAAGCGCTCCACAGCACCAAAGCGCTCCACTAAGTTTGATGTTTAACGTCCCCGTCGACACTGTATATGTCATTTTGGAGACGGTGAGAGCTAGGGACTAATATCCCATATCACAGGTCCTGGTGAATGAATGTCATTTGACGTGTCACCAGTAACATTTCTGATTCCGATGCTGTCGGTCCAAATTGTCTACCTTAACAGTTCGTACCTATCACTTAACACTGCTGTCTGCTTAAGGTTGCTCAATACATTTGCACAAGAAAAATATAGGTGTCAGATTTGCATGGTATTTTTTTCCCAAAATATGATCCTGATTTCTTTTTGAAATGCCTGTCCTAGAAGAAGAATGTTTGGAGGTGCTAAAGGTTATTACAGCAAGTACTTTCATGCATTAGCAACATCTCAGTGCCTTTGAAAATAAATGCATTTCTGTATTTTTCACTTTCACCAGGAAAAAAATGAAAACGCCTTCTAGACTTTTTAAAAGTTACTAAAACAGCTGCAGATCAATAGTTCACAACAAATACTAGCGACTCGGACAAAGCTTTCTATCAAAAAGCCTACCTGAATTGAAAACCAGATTTTTTTTTTTTTGACATGTTTTTCTCCATGGGCGCCGCCATCTTCCTTTTTTGCGGTAAATCTGAACTGCTCAGATTTCATCAATTATGCCCTTCAACATTCTATTTTGCCCATCAACAATGAATATACCTTGAAAATTCAGCTTTATAGCCTTCTTCCTTCATATAGCATTATGACATCGCCTATCTTGGAAGCATGTCATCACTGATAAATTATTGTAGCTGTCAAATTGAAAGAGGTATCCATCTTGCCAAGGAAAAAACGTATTCATACGCCTTGGAACTAATTTCCAAAAATTACAATAGTACACCATTGTTTTTAATTTAAAATATAAAATTCATTTTTGAAACTGTATTGCAACTAATTTCACGTACTTTCTAACATAATTTGTTCGTTAATTTATGTATAGTATGCATTCATTTCCGAACTATTTTTTTATGTGTAACGTTTTCCAGGTTAGTGATGTTTGGCCCAGCTTCTAGTAAACAAATTGAGAAAATGAGATTTTTGAAACTCTTTTCATCAAAACATGTTAAATGCAATGGGCTTCTATGAGATTTTACCAGCCTACACATTGGTAAGTAGGTGACATAACAGATCATTAATTGGATTAGATAAATATAAACTTTGTGTTGACCAGAAGTTCACCTGTGCAAAAATCAATTATCTGTTTATGGTGGCTCATGTGAACCAACGTAACAAATCAATGGGTAAAAATAATTTCTATACCATTGCAGTTATTGGCTGTGATCAGAAGCCTTTTGGACAAAGTTTCTGGTGCTGAACAGGCTGCTTTCAGTCCTTCAGTTCAAATCAGGGGATAAACTGTTGGCTTATCTTATTTTCAATTATGTAGTTTTGATTTATCCAATATCCTGTAAACACAATCAGTAACACAGTGAAACTTTTGTGCAGTGATTGCATAAATTGAATGAAATATATAAAATGAAGTACTAAAAGCACCGAAGAAGGGCAATCATTTTACAAGCTAAATGCAAGAGATTTCAACACCTCAACCCAAACAATGAGCTTGTTGCCAAATTGGTAGAACTGGTCCTTTTTGGCTACCATACACTGAATGTAAAATAGTACCAGGTGAGATAATTACATTTTTTGAATTTGTGGGAATCAGTAATTTTCAGTTCTATTTAGGTATTTTATTTGAAATTCCTCTATTGCAGTGCATAAAGGCAACCTTGGGCCACATTTCTATGATAGTATTTTACACATTGTGGTTCTGTGGATTGAGATGTCATTTTTTTTTTGCAAAACTAAGGAAAAATGCAATAATTTACTAAAATGGTGACTTTCGAATAAAAATATTTGGCTTTCATATTCTTACATTTACATTGACTACCATCTGATGAAAAATCTTTTTGGGTAATTATTTGCAAATATGATTTTTTCAGTACCCCAAATGTAGTGAAATAACTGTATTGATGAACCTTAACTGTTCTTGAAGAGTTAACAAACCACAGGGACTTGCTTTTATTATACATTAGTAAATGCGAGTGCCAAAAAGAATTGATCAACAATGTTGCTTTGAAGTTATCACGTACAAACTGCATACATCCATTTGAAATCGACCCTTTATAAATTCATCATAGCACTGGTAGCGACTGACATTGTTTATCAACGAGAAGTAACCCTTTCTAACAACACAATGACTGACGAAGTATTTAAAAGAGATTTTAATGTTTAACTGGTTAATTTCCAGTAAATCTGTCCGTTACATTCTGGTTGAATCATTATAAAAAATTAAAAAAAAAAAAATCCACAGATGCATATAAGCGCATGCACACACACAAATGAAAGTTAATCGTGTATACTAATGATGTATCTACATTATATCGCCTTGAACTTGCAATGATACTGAATAAGAAAACGCATTTCCCGGAAACACTTACTTTATATATTTTCCTGTTTAACTCCGCTCAGCGTTAAAACGAACTATCAGCCAGACTTCAAAAACACTTAAAACGATAGAAAACTAGTTCAGAACACCAAAATTGTAGAAACATTCGCTAAAATAACACACTGAGAATGCATTTAACGAAGTCATTTCTCTGTCGACATCCGAACTGCTCGGTCGAAAACCGTATTTCTCGGTCGACAGCAGCTTTACGTAGTACCGGCTCGGTCGACAGCAATAGAATTTTGTATTACCCCCGTGATCTAAGCCTGCCCAGGCAAAGCGGTGCGAGTCGGCCCGTCCACGTTTATAAACCCTATTGGTTTCCCTGCAGGCACAAAACGCTGACTCAACGTTGAACTAACGTTGAAACAACGTTTTCAACGTTGTTTCAACGTTAGTTCAACGTTGAGTGCCTGCTGGGTTCATTAGGCGACAGGGCTTGAGATTTCATTTCATCTCAATGTCGGGTAAAAGTCCCACAAAATTGGAAGTGACGTCTCCAAAATGACCTTTACAGTGTTGACGGGGACGTTAACCCTCAAATCAAACAAACAAATCAAGCCCTACCGTCCATAGAAACCGCTAGGGTTTAAGGAGCGGTCCGACTCGATTCACTTTACCTGGGCAGGCTTAGACCTAAGCTGTTTACCAGTACTCAAGTTCGGTCGGTTTCAGCTCTGCGCGGAAGCACCGTGCAGCCCAATCTATTTCTCCAGGCCCCGATATAGGTCTGTTAGAGCATTTTTGAACAGTCCCAAAGGTTGTCTTAATGTAGGAATTTTGATGTATGTACGGACACGTGTCCCACGGGTTTCTCCGGTGTTGTGGCCTAAAAGAACATAGCAGTATTTCCACTTATACAGTAGAACTTCGATGGCTCGAACACCGTTGGCTCGTTTACCATGTATGTGTCGAACCCCTTCTTGAGCCCCTAGCGAAATCCTCTACAGAAGAAATAGTGGGGGATGATTAAGGAGATTTTAGTCTTTTATCTTGCAAATGTATGCTGTGTGTACTCATTAGAATCGCCTCGATGAGGCGAATCTAATGAGTACACACAGCATACATTTTCAATATAGAACACCGAAAATATGTCTAAACGTATCCCGTTATGCCTCCTGACAGTAACCTCAGTGGCTCGAACTACCCCTGTCTCGAACAGATTTTCGAGGTCCCAAAGGTGTTCGAGCCATCGAAGTTCTACTGTATACCGAAAACGGGTATGGGTCGGTAGATCGTAAAAACTTTTTGTGTCAAAATTTAATTCGATGGTTACAGATGCGCCGGATGATCTTAGTCGTATCTGGTCGCAGATGCGCAGGATTAAATTAGCCTTCTCTGGTTGCAGATGCGTAGCATGATCCGATCGCAGATGTGAAGACTCTCAGTCTTATATGGTCGCAGATGCACAGGTTGATCTTAATCATCTCTGGTAGCAGATGCGCAGGATGATCCCAGTCTTATATGGTCGCAGATGCACAGGTTGATCTTAATCATCTCTGGTAGCAGATGCGCAGGATGATCCCAGTCTTATATGGTCGCAGATGCACAGGTTGATCTTAATCATCTCTGGTAGCAGATGCGCAGGGTGATCTCAGTCTTATCTGGTCGTAGATGCACATGATGCTCTTAATCACCTCTGGTAGCAGATGCGTAGGATTATCTTAGTCAGTCTACCCTGGTCGCAAATGCGCATACTGATCTTTATTTCCTCTGGTCGTCTTTTGTCACAGATGCTCAGGCTGATCCTGGTCTTAGCTGATCGCTACGCAGGCTGACCTGAGTCTTCCCTTGCCACAGATGCGCCTGCTGATCCTTGTCTTAGCTGGTCGCTACGCAGGCTGACCTGAGTCTTCCCTTGCCACAGATGCGCAGGCTGATCCTGGTCTTAGCTGATCTCTACGCAGGCTGACCTGAGTCTTCCCTTGCCACAGATGCGCAGGCTGATCCTGGTCTTAGCTGATCTCTACGCAGGCTGACCTGAGTCTTCCCTTGCCACAGATGGACAGGCTGATCCTGGTCTTAGCTGATCTCTACGCAGGCTGACCTGAGATTTTCCTTGACACAGATGGACAGGCTGATCCTGGTCTTAGCTGATCTCTACGCAGGCTGACCTGAGATTTTCCTTGACACAGATGGACAGGCTGATCCTGGTCTTAGCTGATCTCTACGCAGGCTGACCTGAGATTTTCCTTGCCGCAGATGGACAGGCTGATCCTGGTCTTAGCTGATCTCTACGCAGGCTGACCTGCGTAGAGCAGGCTGACCTGAGATTTTCCTTGACACAGATGGACAGGCTGATCCTGGTCTTAGCTGATCTCTCCGCAGGCTGACCTGAGTTTTTCCTTGCCACAGATGGACAGGCTGATCCTGGTCTTAGCTGATCTCTACGCAGGCTGACCTGCGTAGAGCAGGCTGACCTGAGATTTTCCTTGACACAGATGGACAGGCTGATCCTGGTCTTAGCTGATCTCTACGCAGGCTGACCTGAGATTTTCCTTGCCGCAGATGGACAGGCTGATCCTGGTCTTAGCTGATCTCTACGCAGGCTGACCTGAGATTTTCCTTGACACAGATGGACAGGCTGATTCTGGTCTTAGCTGATCTCTACGCAGGCTGACCTGAGATTTTCCTTGCCGCAGATGGACAGGCTGATCCTGGTCTTAGCTGATCTCTACGCAGGCTGACCTGAGTTTTTCCTTGACACAGATGGACAGGCTGATCCTGGTCTTAGCTGATCTCTACGCAGGCTGACCTGAGATTTTCCTTGACACAGATGGACAGGCTGATCCTGGTCTTAGCTGATCTCTACGCAGGCTGACCTGAGTCTTCCCTTGCCACAGATGCGCAGGCTGATCCTGGTCTTAGCTGATCTCTATGCAGGCTGACCTGAGTCTTCCCTTGCCACAGATGCGCAGGCTGATCCTGGTCTTAGCTGATCTCTACGCAGGCTGACCTGTGATTTTCCTTGCCGCAGATGGACAGGCTGATCCTGGTCTTAGCTGATCTCTACGCAGGCTGACCTGAGATTTTCCTTGACACAGATGGACAGGCTGATCCTGGTCTTAGCTGATCTCTACGCAGGCTGACCTGAGATTTTCCTTAACACAGATGGACAGGCTGATCCTGGTCTTAGCTGATCTCTACGCAGGCTGACCTGAGTTTTTCCTTGCCGCAGATAGACAGGCTGATCCTGGTTTAAGCTGATCTCTACGCAGGCTGACCTGAGTCTTCCCTTGCCACAGATGCTCAGGCTGATCCTTGTCTTAGCTGGTCGCTATGCAAGTTGATCTGAGTCTTCTCATCGCAGATGCGCCTGCTGATCCTTGTCTTAGCTGGTCTCTACGCATGCTGACCCGAGTCTTACCTTGCCGCAGATGCGCAGGCTGATCCTGGTCTTAGCTGGTCGCTTAGCAGGCTGATCTGAGTCTTCTCTTGTCGCAGATGCGCATGCTGATCTTTGTCTTCTCTGATCTCTACGCAGGCTGATCTGAGTCTTCCCTTGCCGCAGATGCGCAGGCTTGTCCTGGTCTTAGCTGGTCGCTACGCAGGCTCATCTGAGTCCTTTCTTGTCGCAGGTGCGCATGCTGATCCTTGTCTTAGCTGATCTCTACGCAGGCTGATCTGAGTCTTCCCTTGCCGCAGATGCGCAGGCTGGTCCTGGTCTTAGTTGGTCGCTACGCAGGCTGATCTTAGTCTTCTCTGGTCGCAGATACGCAGGCTGATCCTGGTCTTAGTTGGTCGCTACGCAGGCTGATCTGAGTCTTCTCTTGTCGCAGATACGCAGGCTGATCCTGGTCTTAGTTGGTCGCTGCGCAGGCTGATCTTAGTCTTCTCTGGTCGCAGATGCGCAGGCTGATCCTGGTCTTAGTTGGTCGCTACGCAGGCTGATCTTAGTCTTCTCTGGTCGTAGATGCGTAGGCTGATCCTTGTTTTAACTGGTCGCTACGCAGGCTGATCTTAGTTGTCTCTGGTCGCGACAGACTGATCTTAGTCTACTTTGGTCGCGGCGGAGGCAGATGTTTACATGAGCCATCTACATAAAAAACGGACAAAGAAACCTCCGTGGTGTAGTGGTTATGCTGCTTGCCCCATAAACCTGGGGTCGTAGGTTCGATCCCGGGCTTCTCCAAACTTTCGGATAAGTCTTTAAACCGGGGTCCCGTCTCCATATGACCTTTGCTGTTGGTGGGACGTAAACCTCAAACACTCACTCAAAGACGGATACGCGAAAATTCGTACCATAACGAGTGGAAATGCAGGCTGATCTTCTTAGGTCGCATATGCGCATGCTAAGCAGAGTCTTCGCTGTACCCATGAGTCTGGTCTATCCTTCGAGGATTTAGCGAAAACTCTTACTTACCGAGTGGAAATGCAAGCTGACCTGAGCCTTCGCTAGTCGCACATGTCTTATTGTACGTTTTACCGTGAGCTGGCTCGTTAATTACTCTTGTGGTAGGTCCGGTCTGACTTCCTGACAATTTACTTTACAATATGCTAGATTGTAACTCAAGGAAGTCAGACCAGACATACTACATTCTTATAAATAACTACATTTAATTGATAACAGTGAAAAGGAACAAGGCCAAGAGATAAGTCGAACGTGCCAGCTTGTACCTTTCCCTGAAAACTGGTCCGCTTTAGTCATTTTGGGTCAATTGGATACAGTGTTAAAGGACAGAACTGTATTAGTGCTGTTGTCCACGTGACCAAAATTACGGTTATTAATAGTCCTGTACTATTTTTATCGATGTTAGGTCAGTGTCACAGTGTTTATCTATAGCGCTGAAAACCAATAATGCGCTATCTATAGAATCTGAATCATGTGTTGGATTTGGCAAACACTGTATACCCAGGTCAGACGCCGCGTCTGCTCAGCTGTCTGCTCAGGGTCTACACAGTTTGCTTAAAGTACTGGTACTTAAATTAAACAAAACGATATAAGAGTGCTGTCAATTTAACCCTTAAAGACCAGACTGCTTCAGGACCTAAAGCTAGAAGTAGGGGCGTGGCAGACAAGAACTGAATGGGTTTTCTGAACTTCTTCCAAGTCAGTTACATCATGGCAGACTATAAGAATCTGATATGGGGTTCTGTTGTAGATGGGCGTTTCCAACCCGAGGGATGACCGAGCTGTGCGGAACCGAGGCTACGCCGAGGTTCCGCTCAGCACGGTCATTCCGAGGGTTGGAAACGCCCATCTACAACAAAACCCCATATTGGATTCTTTTTCTTGCACAAACTTCCCAATCATTCCCTTTTTATTTTGTAGCAAATAGCAGACCTTCAGACAGTATTTTTTTTCTTCTTTTTAAGATTTCATACAAAAGTGTATTCAGTGTCCTTTTTCAATAAATGAGTCAAATAATTATCATTCTTATTGATTTTTATTTCGTTTTTTGCCGGTAGATTTTGACAGCTCGCACATGAATATTGTTTACAAAATAAAAGTAGTGCGGAAGTAGTTCTGGCAGTTGAATAGAATTGAAGCAACTTCTGTTAGTTGCCTGGGTCGGAACACCAGGATCAGAACATAAATTTCTATCCCAGGGTAAAATCACGGATTTCCTTATCTGGCGTGCAAGAAAAGAACTGTATGGGTTTTCTGAACTTCTTCCAGGTCAGTCAGTTACATGTAAATTGGAATTGCAGCATCAATGTGACTGGAGAGACCCTGGACTTCGGTACAGTTACTTTTGCAAACAGTGTAGATCCTGATGTGATGGCTCTGAGCCATCTGGTCGGGATATATATTGCTTGCCATTCAGTAGCAGAATGGACGGGCCCAACTTCAGTGATGGAGTCCAAAATCTTAAGGGTGTAAATAAATCAAAGCACTGACAGCACTCATCGACCGATTGTCTCTGAATGCAGGCTGGGAAAATGGTAATGAACGGGGACTTGGGACTGTTTCGTTTAACCCTTAACTTCTTGTACCTATTGCAAGCAGTGTACACCGCGTTTTGCCTAGTCCGATCTGGGTTTACACTGTTTGCCAAGCCCAACAGTTGATTCCAGTCCAGATTTTATAGTAACACTCCTACATTTTCGCAACACTTTGACCCGCCACATAGTGGGACAAATAATGCGGCTCTGCTTGAGTCGATTGTTTATCAATCGACTCAAAGTACTAAGAAAAAAAGTTCTTCAGTGCTCCAGTCCACGTTGCTATCACTGACTTGTCGGAATAACTTTTTTTATAGAAAATAGCCGCAGTCTGATCAAGATCTTCACTATTTGCATAAACGCTGGATTTTTAGAGTTTAATGAAACAGTTTAAATCTCAGTTCAGGACTATTTCCCCAACCTATTCGGAGACAATGGACCCACAAGGTCCCTCAGTGTTTTGATTTACATTTTGACACAGAGAATTGGCCCCTGCCCATAGGGGCTTGAAGAAATATATGGGCTGCATGATGCTTCCACGCAGAGCTGAATCCGGCCTGCACACTACTACTGGTAAGCCGCTTAGAGGATCTAAGCCTGTCCAGGAACCGCGGTGCGAGGCGGACCGTCCATGCTAATAAACCCCTATTCGTTTCATTGGGCGACAGGGTTTGAGAAGTCATTCCATCTCAATGTTGGGTAAAAGTCCCACAAAATTGGAAGCATCGTCTCCAAAATGACCTTTACAGTGTTGACGGGGACGTTAAACCACAAATCAACCAACCAATTGACACAGAGAAAAAGCCTCAAAGGTAAACAATGCAACAAACATTTTTTGTCTTGGCGTTGGTTATTTAAGGACTATGAATTCTTTAGTTATATTAGAAGAACTCTTTGTTCCTAAGGAAAATTTGTTTGGAATCTTCCAAAGAGGGTTGGAAGGTAAATGTGTGTTATGAAATTATGGTTATTGTTGTCGGGAAGGGGGTTGAATGGAATTGATATTTACTTGTTAGCTTCTAGTATTGCATTATATCGTTAATATTATGCCAGAGAAATTTCTTAAAGTATATAACATTTAAGAACATGTAACTTGACATCCCTTCAAAGAAAATGGACTCTTCAACTTGCTTGAGTAATCAAGCCCTTTGCGACTCTACTTCTATGTGCTTGTTTGCAGCAATGATGCTAAAATCATTTGGTTAAAGATACAGAAAAAAGAAGTTGATTTTATGTTTAAATCGTATCATCATTCTTTTTCCTTTTAATTGAAAATTGCCTGGGTTAGCTTTTGAGTGGAATAGGAACACCTGGCAGATTTTTCCGCAATTTTTCAAAGGGAGACAACTTTCGGAACTTCATGTTCGCTTTTCTATAAGCCAAGTCCCACTGAAAAAGGGGTCCTTAAAGGAAAGAATTGATCCCTATTGACACGGGAGACAAAAATATTTTTGCAGGAGTTGCCTCCCCTGAAGGTGTATTCATTCCCCTTAAAATCAATGTTTTGTTTCAGGTATAACGTCCCCGTCAACACCATTTAGGTCATTTAGGAGACGTTGCTTCCAATTTCGTAGGACTTTTACACGACACTGCATGAGACGAAATGACTTCCCAAACCCTGCCACCCAATGAAACCAATATATAGGGCTTAAATGCCTTCCACCACTTTGTCTGGGCAGGCGAAAATGTAGACCCCTGTAAACCCAAGTTTTCTCTATATAAAGTGGGGTTTAGGGGGTGTTCATTTCACGGACTTGTTCACGTGATGATACGTTATGTAGGTTTGTTTGATTTTTAACTTGAAAGGGTATGATGTGTGTATCAATTAGAATCCCCTCACATACATTTTATAAAAAGTCGAAAATATATCCTAAGGTCATCCCCAGTATGCCACATAGCCAGGCAGTATGAGGAGCCCTCAATGGTTCGAACTACCCCCCATCGCGAACAAAAATTCACGGTCTCCAGTGTGTTTGATTTATCGAAATTCGACTTTATCAGTTACCCCCTATATATATATTGCATTGAAACGCATTGACGTGGTAAAGATATGCTATGTCAGGTCAATTGAGCTTTATCACGTCAACATGGCATTGCACTTTTATGAATGAACCGGACCACTGAAAAAATGACAAAAATGTTATTGCTACTGAGAAAAATGGAAAATTTACATGAAAAAAAGAAATATAATAGGAAAAATATGGTCAGCTGATACTAAATATATCGACCGCCAGAATGCTGGGACGCACTGAGGACCATCACTAACTGATCGTAAATTGCTTATTTAAGAGTGTACAAGGGGATAAACTGATAAATAGAATACCAGATTCGTATCATTTGATATCAAGTTTATCAGGCTCGGCTTCGAGAGCGCATGTAGAATCGCTCGGCAAGCCTCGCGATTCTACAAGCGTTCTCGAAGCCTTGCCTGATAAACTTGATATCAAAAGACACTCACCTGGTATTCTCTATATATATGCGTACAGCATATACTCTTACGCTGTGTCTCTGATGGGAGGTGTGGATCAATTGTATAGAGTCCTGATCATTGCCTTCACTTCTATCTTACTATACTGCACAAATTCACAGGCTGATCTAAGTCTTTGCTGGGCACAAATGTCCAAGGACGTGTTTTTTTTCGTCTGGAATATGGTCCACCCATTACAACTAACAACGTACAACAACATCAAGTTAACATTTTAAGTATTTATTTATTCAGCATAATATATGTTTAACAAAACAATATCAATACAGTACAAAACAAAAGAAACCCGAGACACCATATGGGCCCCGTCAAGCGATTTTGGTACTTATCGCCTATGCGAGCAGCGAAGGTTCAGGCGAGCCTGCGCATCCGCGCAGTCTCGCCAGAACCTTCGCTGCTCGCTCATACAAGCAGTGAATCAAGAGGAACCTTCAGACAGAAAGCCATATCCCTGGCCCCTCTGAATGGCTGGGCATGCGCAGTTGAAATGTGTCATGACGGAATGCTCGAAGACCCAAATTCGCTTGGCGGGGCTCATATGCAATGAGAGTAGCAAGGCAATAAGAGAACTGATTTTGAAAACCCGTTTTGTACATTTGAACTATTAATTACTGGGAAATACAGTCGAACTTCAATGGCTCGAACACCTTTGGGACCTCGAAAATCTGTTCGAGACAGGGGTAGTTCGAGCCACTGAGGTTACTGTCAGGAGACATAACGAGATACTTTTAGACATCTTTTCGGTGTTCTATAATGAATATGTATGCTGTGTGTACTCATTAGAATCGCCTCATCGAGGCGATTCTAATGAGTACACACAGCATACATTTGCAAGATTAAAGACTAAAATCTCCTTAATTATCCCCAACTATTTGTTATGAAGAGGATTTTGCTAGGGGCTCAAGAATGGGTTCGACACATCCATGGTAAACGAGCCATCGGTGTTCGAGCCAGCGAAGTTCTACTGTACATGTTTTTTCTTATTTTGTTTCATTGATTTTTAATTAATTTTTCTCTTTTATTAAGGAATAATTGTAATTTTAGCTGTGCTACACTAAAAGGGTCTCTGTCATACCTGCTACCGGCGTTTCTTTGATTATGCACGCCCTGTACTCAATATGGGCCCCTGTTATAGACCTTGGCAAGGGTTGTTTGATTCGAGAGGCATAGTGTGCATATGTGAGACGCCAAGTTCTGCAACGGAAGGTCAGGTGGTTTTTCTCCGGGTACTCCGGTTTTCGCCCACCTCTGATTAACGATCGGCTCGATATGAGTGAAATAATCTTGAAAGGGCCATAAAACCAAAACCAAACAAAAAAAAACTAATAATGTGCACATATTAGGGGTATCATCTTGGCCTATAAAATAAAACTTTTAGTGTGTTGTGTCGATGAGGCGATTCTAATGAGTACACACAGCATATTTTGTCAATAGAAAATAAGAAAAGCTCCATAAATCATCCTTAAATACAGTAAAATTCCTCTATTAAGACCACCTTTGGGACTGTTCAACAGTGGTCTTAAAGACCACTTTTGAACAGTCCCAAAGGTGGTCCATCACCAGAGGACACTGTGACCAGAAAAGATACAGAAATATTAAGTGCACGCTTCTAAATAAGCTTATAAAAGCAGATTTAGTCTTTATTTTAGGTGGTCTTAATAGCAGAATTAGTTAAAACTATTGAAAGAATTCCCTAAAAACTCATGAATGAGTTTGAATCCACCATGAACATGAGCTGTAGGTTTTGGTTTTACGGCACCTTCAAGATTATTTCACTTATTTCAAGCCAAAAGTTAATCAGAGGTGGGCGAAAACCGGAGCAGGACTGCAGATGCACCCTCGGTAGAGCCTTCACAGTTCGCATTCCTTAACCCTTCCTATTTGTACCAAATGGAATCTTCCTCCTTGTATATGGCAGAAGTCCATTTCGAAATTTAGGGAGGTGTGTTAGGTTGTGTTTTTTCTTCAAAATTTATTTGAAAAATGGCTTAACTGTTTGCAAACAATGTAGGCCCTGATCAGACGCCGTGTTCTGCGGCGTCTGATCTGGGCCTGCACTGTTTGCCAATTACCCATTTTGAGGTTTCCGGTACAGACTGTTAAGTACCCTTACAGTGTGTTGTGTCTACATAGTATATAATGACAGAAATTCAGATCCACAAAACCCTGAATAAGTAATAAAAAGTAATTTGTTCCAGTTGTTCAGTCACTTACTTTTGAAAAGCATAAAAAGAATGAAAATCAATTGTTCCAATTATTTACTTTTTTTTTTTTTTTTGAAAAGCACAATGACGCAGAAGTTAATTTCTTCCAATTACATGTATTCACTTATGTTTGAAATTCACAAACATGTAGAGTGAGGCTTGAATCTATGGCAGCACACTTGTGCAAATCGTGAGCACACGAATGGCACAACAGTACAGCAATTTCTAATTTACAATGTGCAAGTCATTTTAGATAAGTTGATCATGACCGTCTCAATAACCATTTAAGCCATAACACAAAATGTTTATTACAGAAACCCCATATGACCAATTAAGGGGAATGGGTACACCTTCAAGGGAGGCAACTCCTGCAAAAGTATTTCTGTCTCCCATGTCAATAGGGGTCAACTCTTAAAGGAAAGAATTTGCTCCTGAGGAGCAAATTCTTTCCTTTAAGAGGAGACCCTTTTTTCAGTGGGAATGAATTGATAGAAAAGCGAACAGGAAGTACCAAAAGTTGTCCCCCTTTGAAAAATGGCAGAAAAATCTGCCAGGTGTTCCCATTCCCCTTAAGTGAGTGTTTTTACAATTGACTATAAATCACATCTACATAATGAATATAATAAAAGTCCCGAATAAACTAAGTTCAAAAAGTGATATACACCACAACCTCTTTATAACACTATTGTTTGGGCCCAAAGCAAAATCCGTGTTAGTTAAACAACCGTATTGTACCCAAACAAAAATGTATAGATTATATAATGGTCATTTTTCTATATAATCTATGCATTTTTAGGATCCATCTTCCAAGTTTCCAACCGTGTTATATCCAATATCGTGTTATAATGAGCCGTGTTATAATGAGGTCGCAGTATAATCGGATCTCCTCAATCTCGAAATGGTTGTGTACACCACTCTTCACTCCCGCGGGCGTTGAGGTTTAATGGCGTCCAGAACCTGAACGATGTCTCCATTCTTGGCCTCGAGCAGTCTGGTCAGCCACCCACCATCATTGTTGAACCCCATGGCCATCATCTGTTCCAGGGCCTCGGCGATCGCAGGATCTGTGAAAAAACAAAAGCAAAGTTAGTATTAACCCTTATCCCTCTGAACACGACAACCCCTACTTTTGCAGACGTTTTGGGGTCTCCTTTATAAAATAGGTTGAAGTGCAGAAAAATTTCAAGTAACAGGTTTAAGTGGAATATCCTCTGTTATTTGACAAACTAAACTGCCCCGATCACCAAGTCAGTATCGCTGTTTATCATATGACGTCGCGTCTGAGAGTGTAATAACGCCATGTAATATTTTCGAGAATCCACTAGTTTGATTTGTTTGATTTGAGGTTTAACGTCGTCAACACTGTAAAGGTCATTTTGGAGACTTTGCTTCCAATTTTGTGGGACTTTAACCCAATATTGAGATGAAATGACATCTCAAGCCCTGTCGCCCAATGAAACCAAAAGGGTTTATCAGCATGGACGGTCCGCCTCGCACCGGGGTTCCTGGACAGGCTTAGCACCTTTAAGTGGTTTACCAGTACGCCGGATTCAGCTCTGCGTGGAAGCATCATGCAGCCCATATATTTCTTCAAGCCCCTATGGGCGGGGGGGGGGGGGGGGGGGCAGAAGAAAATAAATATGCAAATTAGCTAGATACGTCCCGTAACGTTACATGTACGACGTACTTAACGACGTCGCGTTCACTAATGGCGGAATTTTGACATTTTTGTAATCAATCTTGAATAAAATGCGTTTTAAATGTCATATGATAAATAGAATCTTGCATTCGTGCTCGTGTATTATTGAATTTATTAAACTCGCTGAGGAAAAGGGATAAAATGCTCGGCAAAGCCTCGCATTTTATCCCTTTTCCTCAACTCGTTTAATAAATTCAATAATACATGAATACTCATGTAAGATCCTCTACATCAACAATTTATTAAACTAGTTGAGGAAAAGGAATAAAATGCTCGGCACAGCCTTGCATTTTATCCGTTTTCCTCAACTCATTTAATAAATTCAATAATACATGAGCACTCATGTAAGATCCTCTATATACAACACAAAGAGCCCAGTTGCTTCTATCACCATAAACTTAACGAGCCGGGTCCAGTTGTTCAAAGCATCGTTAGCTTAACGAGCTCGTTAGTGATCAACTTGTTAACTGTTCTAGTACGTACAATATCTAATACTCTAGTATTTTTGCTGAAAAAATGTAAGCAGCTTTTGCATCTGCAAAAGCTGCTTACATTTTTTCGTTCAAAATATTAGTATATATTACCATATTTAACAGTCAAAGTTTTAATGATATGTTAACTAACAATATCATTAGTTTTAAACAACTGGCAACTTGACAAATGGTCAAGAAATGTTCAAGTTGTCAACTGTTCTAGCAAGCTCGCTATCTTCATGATCTAATACTCTGCATCAGGAAAACACGCCTGTATAAGTTTGACCCCCTTGAACCCCACTTTTATAAGTAAAATTGGGGTATACAGGGGTAAACCTTATTTTTTTTTATTTCTGCTCAAAAATATAGATTGTGGGCATTTGTTAGAACCGCCTCGATGAGACGGTTCTAACAAGTACCCGCAATCTATGTTTTGAACATAAATAAGAAAAATATATAGAATTTTCATCTTAAATTTTTCGTGTTTTTTTTTTTCGGCGGTTAAGTTTTCAATGCATTTATATAGGCGTATTTTCGTAATGTTTTTGTTTGTTTGTTTGTTTGTTGTTGTTTTTTTCCTGTCTTTTTTATTTTTCTGAAAAAATATGAGTAGCTCATTTTTTTCTGAAAAATAATATAATTGCAAAAGCTACTCCTCATATCTTTTTCAGCAAAAATATCAGCATAATTTCCATATTCAGTGATCAAACTATTAATCATACGTTAAATTGTAGTACGCCATCTTTAGTTTTGAACAAACTGGCCATGGTGGGAATGTAAGCCGCTGTAGCGTGAGATAATTAATCCCGTGAGATTCTTCAGTCGCACCGGAAGTGGCTGAAATCCCTCACGGAGGGGTGTGAGAGAATTCAGCCGTGAGAATTGTAATACGATAACGCTATAAGAGACTGGGGTATCGAAACTCTCTTAGTATATTAAATGATAAATTAAGCTGGCACATTAATTAAACCCTTAAATTAGAAGCTGTGTTACTAGTGATTTTATTTATTTATTTATTTATTTATTTATTTATTTATTTATTTATTCACCAAGCCCCGATTGGCGAAGCCCCAATGACAAACAGATACTATAGAATGTAGATGGATATTATCTTGATTAAAGACAACTCTGTCAAGCTGAACTTATATTGGGGTCCGACTTGACCAAAGCCAAACTGCAACGCCCGAGATCATTCAGGGCGACTGGACTTAGGGTCGAAATGGTCCGTATTCATAGTGGTGTTGATTATCAAATTACAAAAAAAAAAAAATAAAATAAAAACTGAAGGGACATTTCTTGTTTGTTTTGTTTGATTTGAGGTTTAACGTCCCCGTCAACACTGTATAAAGTCATTTGGGAGACGTTGCTTCCAATTTTTCCCGACATTAAGATGAAATGAAATTTCATTCCCTGTCGCCCAATGAAACCGATAGGGTTTATGAGCATAGACTAGCACCGCATTGCATGGGCAGGCTTAGATCCTCTAAGCGGTTTACCAGTACTCGTGTGCGGTCGGTTTCAGCTCTGCGTGGAAGCCTCGTGCAGCCTATCTATTTCTTCACGCCCAAATGGGCGGGGGCAAGCTGACTTCGTACTTCTAATTTCTGCTTTGACGTTGTATAGGTAGGTAAGTAAGTAGGTAGGTGGTTTGGTGGCTAGATAGGTAAAGAAGATGGGTTGTTGGGTAAGTAGATAGGTTGGGTTTGAGGTTAAACGTCCCGGTCAATACTATATAGGTCATTCGGAGACGATGCTTCCAATTTCGTGGGACCCGACTGAGACAAAATGACATCTCAAGACATGCTGCCCAATGAAACTAATAGGATTTATATGCATGGACGATCCGACTCGCATCACTTTGCCTGGGCAGGCTTAAGCGGTTTACCAGTACTCACGTGCGGTCAGGCATCATGCAGCCCATCTATTTCTTCAAGCCCCGATGGGCGGGGTGGATTTAAGTAGGTAGGTAAGGGTATGTGTCTTGGTGGGTCGGTAGGTAGGTAGGTAAGGAGGGACGTTGGTATGTTTGATTTGAGGTTTAACGTCCCCGGCAATTCTATATAGGTCATTTGGAGACAATGCTTTCAATTTCGTGGGACCCGACTTTGAGATGAAAGGACATCTCAAGACCTGCCGCCCAATGAAACCAATAGGGTTTTATATTCATGGACGGCCCGACTCGCATAACCCACCTGGCAGGCTTTTGCGGTTTACCCGTACTCAGGTGTGGTAGGGAATCATGCAGCCCATCTAGTTCTTCAAGTCCCGATGGGCGGGATAGATTTAGGTAGTGGGGTGTTTTGGTGGGAAGGTAGGTAGGTGTTTGTTTGTTTGTTTGACTTGAGGTTTAAAGTCCCAGTCAACACTGTGAAACTCATTTTGGAGACATTGCGACCAATTGCGAACAATTTGTTGGACTTTTACCCGACATTGAGATGAAATGACATCTCAATTTCTACCGCCTTATGAAACCAATAGGGTACTTAGGTAGGTAGGTAGGCCGGTAGGTAGGTAGAAATAAGTAAATGTATGTCTGACCGTCCGTTCCGATACGGAAAGAAGCCTCCATGGTGTAGTGGTTATGTTACTGGCCTCATTGACCTGGTGTTACATATTCGATCCCGAGCCTACCTATCTACATACCCACCGAGCCATGAAGCCACCAGACCATTTCCCTACCTACGTACCTACCTGCCTACCTAGCTACCATGCAGTCCATCATTTCTTCAAGCCCCGGTGGGTGGGGCAGGACTGCATACCTACCCACCTACCTACGTACGCACAAACCGACTTAGTCACCCCTGCCCATCGGGGCTTGGATAAATAGATGGACTGCATGGTGCTTACACGCAGGGCTGAAACTGACCACACATGAGTACTGGTAAACCGCTTAGAAGGACTAAGCCGATGAGTCAGTCCGTCAAATGCCTTTTGGTTTCATTGGGCTGCAGGGCTGGAGCTGTCATTTCATCTCAATGTCGGCTAAAGGTACCACAAAATTGGAAGCAACGTCTACAAAATGACCTAAATAGTGTTGACGAGGACATTAAACCCCCAGTTCAAACAAAAACATACTTACTTAGTTACATTCCTACCTGCCTATACATCTACATACCTTCTTGTCGATATACGTACGTACATGCATACCTCCACTCTACTTACCTGTCGCACCTGCCCATCGGGGCTTCAAGAAATATATGGGCTGCATGATGTCTCCGCACAGAGCTGAAAACGACCGCACACGAGTACTGGTAAACCGCATAGAGGCTCTAAGCCTGCCCAGGCAAAGCGGTCGGAGTCGGACCGTTCATGCTTATAAACCCTATAGGTTTCATTGGGCGACAGGGCTTGAGATGTCATTTCACCTCAATGTCGGGTAAAGGTCCCACATTGGAAGCAACGTCCCCTAAAATGACCTATACAGTGTTGACGGGGACTTCAAACCTCAAATCAAACAAAACAAACAAACAACGTCGAAGGAAAACGTTAAAAGTAAGCCTACCTACTTGCCCCCAAGACCATTCACCCTACCTACATACCTGCCTACCTAGCTACCATCCAGCCCATCTGATTTTTCAAGTCAGGTTGGTGGGGTCGATTTTGATTGGTTGACAGTAAGCGGTGGGTTCGATAATTACTTCTGTTTTTATTATTATTATTATTATTATTTATTTATTTATTTTTTTATTGAAACGATTAAGAGAAAACCTGTTTGGTTGACATTAGGCATTATTACCCCATATAAGCAGAAAGGTGTGAAAATTAGTCAGTGTGTTTTGATAAGCATGGGGACAACAGGAAATGTCAAACCATAAATCACACATGTTAATCACCTTGGTATACAACTAAAATTTAAATTCCATAAAGGGTTCCCCGGTCATGCTGAACTGCTAGGGGAAGGCACTGGCAGTTCAGCATGACCCACATTTCACTGAATCTGCCGCGTTTTGCAGCCCAGAAGCACTCAAACTTTACGTATTGTTGTGGGGCAATGCTAACGCGCCTGACCGTAGCGGACGTAAAATGCTTAACCTTTACAATACAATGAAGGGTTCAATATCGTTTGGAAGCTAGGAATACACCGTAGAACTGAAAAGGTAAGAGTGTACATGTTTTCTCTAAGCCTCGGATTATGATTAATATTATCATTATTATTTTTTATAATTGTTATTATTATTGTTATATCATTATTATTATTATTATTATTATTATTATTATTATTATTATTATTATTATTATTATTATAAAGGCAGTAAAAAGGCACTTATATTGAGATCAGGCTTATGCTACAGTGTCCAATCCATTTAGGCAGAATAATAATTTTAAAATTTCCACAGAACTTGTTTTTTAAAAGTATTAATTGCGAGAACACGCCTATTAAAAATATATTGAAATTTTACCATCAGAATTTTAGATAAAATATTCTGATATTTGTCATTTTTCCGCTGGAAAACATAGATTGTAGGTACTCGTTAGAATCGCCTCGCCGAGACGGTTCAAACCAGTATCTACAATCTATGTTTTCCAGCGGAAATATGAAAATAATAAACACCGCTGTAAACCCCAGTTTTACTGTATAAAAGTGGAGTTTAATAATTTCAAGAAAATACATGTACCCGCATATATTTTGTTCTTTTTGAACACGTGGAAACCTATTTATGGCATATTTAATACATCTTGCGAATAAATAAATAAATAAACAAATAAATAAAAATAAAGCCTGTAATATAAATGTACTATTTAAAGTTCGTAATGTAAGCAGATTTCTTTAGACATTTTAAACAAAGGGACAGGGGCTAACAGGAAATGGATGACTTTTCTCACGGCCTTCTTGCGCATGCGCAGATATACCTTGGTATTAAGGTTCTCACGGGTTTAAAGATCTCACGCTACACCGCCATGTGAATATGTGCGTTTGGCGAAAACTTTAATCCCACTGCACAATATCCACTCAAAATACTACCGCTCCTGTCTCTGCATAACGAAGTATTGGGTCAACATGCACAGTGAAGACTCTGGTCAGACAGCGTATATAGTCAGGCTGATCTGAGTCTTTGAGATGTGCACAAGTGGGAAGACTTTTGGATGTTAAACGAATTGCAGTTACCTCCCTTAGACCGTTCAATGTATTTTATTTTCGCGGTTGCATTGCTTAAACCTTCGCCTGCTGATAACGGCAGCCCCTATCTTTGCAAACAGTCCAGATCAGATCGCTTCTGAAGATCTGGGGCCAGTTGTTCAAAGCATCGTTAGCTTAACGAGCTCGTTAGTGGTCATATTGTTAAGTGTTCTAGCAAGTTCAGTATCTAAAATTTTGGTATTTTTGCTGTGAACAGCTTTTGCAAATGCAAAAGCTGCTCACATTTTTTTCAGCAAAAATATTAGCATATTTGCCATAATTAACGATCAAAGTTTTAACATTACGTTTACTAATGACGTCGTTAGTTTTGAACAGCTGGCCTCTGATCAGATCTACACTGTTTGGCATGCAATTTGTGAATTGAACAAATACACTATATCAAGTACAGTGAAATTCCTATATTAAGACCACATTTGGGACTGTTCAAAAGTGGTCTTTTAGACCATTTCTGACCAGAGGTAACTCTACGCAGAAAACTCAAAGTAAGAATAACTGTAACCCACTAAATAAGCTTTTTAAAGCAGCATTAGTCTTAATTTTAGATGGTTAATAGCGGAATTTCACTGTTATTTGATTGGTTGATAGTCAGATACGGATGTGGCTTAATTGATTTATTCAGCAGGATAATGGTCGTTTCCTGTGCTCCATGATGTGGAAATATCTTACCTGCGGGTGGGTAGAGAGGTGTCTGATTCGGTGCTGTTGGGGCTGGTCTGGGAACCTCTGGTCGTGGTTGAGGGACTGGGGCAGGACCATCAGTCTGAGTCTTTGGCTCCCCATTCAGGGTTAACACAGTCCAGCCATTCTCTTTCTCAGAAACCGAGTTCTTCTGTGGGGGCTGGGCATCATGCTGGGAGTCCTAAAATGATATAAAATAAATAATGAGCATACATTGTATATCCGCAACACCTGTTCATTAGGTGCAGAAAAAAAAGAAAAACAAAAATAACTGAAACATTTTAAATACATACACATGTACCTGTATGTTTCCAAATAATTTTGTCTGGTTTTAAGGGGAATGGACACGCCTTCAGGGGAGGCAACTCCTTCAAAAGTATTTTGTCTGTCATGTCTATAGGGGTCAACTCTTAAAGGAAAGAATTTGCTCCTCAGGAGCAAATTCTTTCCTTAAGAGTAGACCCTGAGGAGCAAATTCTTTCCTTAAGAGTAGACCCTTTTTTCCGTGCGACAGTGCTTGGGAAGTTCCGAAAGTTGTCTCCCTTAGAAAAATCATAGAAAAATCTTCCAGGTGTTCCCATTCCCCCATAATAGTGAAATATTACTGCAGTTTATTCACTGAGTCGATTCTAGCGTTTGTTACAGAAATGAGAAAAACTTGTCCAAAAAAAAATAAAACACATATACATGGACTACCTTTTGTGATAGAAATGAAGCATACAGATCGCAAATACAGCAGAAGACTTACCATTTTGACAGGTGACGGGGCACGCTTTTCGGCAGTTTTAGGAACGTCTGTCTCCATGGTATCATTGCTTGTGTTTGGCTGGGGCTCCTTCTGCGTTTCTTTCTCTGAGTCTCCCTTATTTTTTCCTTTCATCCCACATTTTCCCATCATCCACGGCCCAGCGCCTGGGGGACAATCGGGACCCATACCCCAGCCCCACATTCCCCAGGGCCCAAATCCTTGTCCTGGGCCATGTCTCCCGCGACCTCTGGGACAACCCTGGCCTCCACGACCTCCACGTCCTCTGCGGCCGGGGCATCTACGTCCACGACCTTCACAATCAGCCTGTTTCGCCTGGTCGTCAGTCTCAGGGGTTTTGTCCTTTGTTTCAACATCAATGTCTACATCAATTCCTGAAAGGTACGACAAAAGGAATCTTAATATTGCCATGTACATTTGTTTTTACACGCCCGTTTGCAGCCCACTAATTGGGCTGCGGCATAGCAACTGATAAGTTGGGTATTTGGTAAAAATTGAAAAATAAGTTTCCTTATTTCTACAGATAAACCTATGTTGTGAGTATTCATTAGAACCGCCTCGTTGAGGCGGTTCTAATGAATACCCACACCATAGGTTTACAAAAATTCCTATTCGATTTTCACCAAACACCCACCTCAAACTGTTTCTATGGCGCCTAGTCGCATGGCTTCTGGCAAGAAGTCTAATACTGAGTCGGTCAAAACTGGCCATTACTTGAATGTCTATTCTAGAAGCCTGTGAGCAGTAAAGATTCTTGGTCTCCTTTAGAAAAGTTTATTTGAAATGAGGTTTAACGTCCCCAGTAACACGTTTTAGGTCATTTTGGTGACGTTGCTTCCAATTTTGTGGGACTTTTACCCAACAATGAGTTGAAATGATATCACAAGCCCTGCCACCGAATGAAACCAAAAGGCTTATATGCATTGGACGTACTGACTCACTCCACAATGCCCTTCTAAGGGTTTACCAGTACTCAGGTGTGGTCAGTTTCAGCTCTGCATGGAAGTCCAATATTTTTTCCCAGCCCGGATTAGCGGGGGCGATCTCATTTAGAGGGGTTCATATGGAAAGCAAATCAGAAGTCGCGAAAGTTTTGTCAGGAAATAGGTATGATTTATCAGTTACCCTCAAAATTATTTTCCTTCACAGAAACCCTCAAAATTATTTTCCTTCACAGAAGTAATCAATTTTGTTTCATAATAATACAACTGACTTTACATGTGGTAGCTGTGGTTCCTAAATGTTCTAAGCTCTAAGCAAAAGTATGCATATCTTCATTCAATACACACACACTGCCAAAATGTCGTATTCAAAACTGTTGACTTCAACACATTCTGGATCGAACACAGGCGTTCATACATGAACATCAAACTTGTCGAATTCGACATAAACAGCGTTGAATTGCTTGTCTACATGACCAAAGTTGTCGAATTCAACACTGTCGTCGTTTTCTGTTTTACGACCCAGCCAATAACTATGCTATACAAAAACGTATCTCATGACAGTGCGATCAATTGATTGATTTTGGGTTTTACGACCCCGTCAACACTATTAAGGTCATTTTGGAGACGTTACTTCCAATTTTGTGGGACGTTTACCCTACATTGAGATGAAATTACATCTCAGTCCCTGCCGCCCAATAAAACCAATAGGGTTTATATGCACTGAAGGTTCGACTCGCACCATTTTGCCTGGGCAGGCTTAGAGCCTATAAGCGGGTTACCAGTACTCATGTGCGCGGTCGGTTGCAGCTCTGCATGGAAGCATCGTGCAGCCCAATCTATTTCTTCAAGCCCCGATGGGCGACAGCGCGATCAAACTGACGTTTCCCCCATACAGTAGAAGTTTCTATTTAGATAAACTAGATGAAGCTTCATATCAAAATATCAAAAGCCTGGGCCTTGTGCTTTCAGAGAAGATCTTTTAAGTTTTCAATGAAAAAAAATCTATTTTTGGCTCTGTGACCTAGATGGGCAACGGACCGAAACCATTTGAACTTTGAAAGGGGTCCAGCTAAGGATCATTCCTGTGAAGTTTGGTCAAAATCCGATCAGTGGTTTAGGAGGAGATGTCGTTTGAAGAATTGTTTACGGACGACAGACGAAAAGTGATCACAAAAGCTCACCTTGTCACTACGTGACAGGTGAGCTAATAAAATGCATGGCATATCACAAAAATTCTGCTTACCAAATGGGTCTAGCATATTAGCCACACATTCTCCAACATTTCTAAGAAACTCTTCGCCATTGCATTCTTCTTTCTCTCCACTCTCTTCCATCTTCTCTGCCTTCTCTCCTTTCCCCTCCTCCTCTCCGGACTGGCAGCCTGGAACATTACGTTTGTGCCAGCGTTTCATGAATTTCTGCATCCACCGACGGAAGTGGGGTGGTGGCACAAAAGGCTGAAAAATGCGAAAGATATTGGGTAAGTGTCAAAAAAACTTTAGGGAAGAAAGAAAGACTGCTTCAAATTTAACCATAACAGGCCGATCACGACAATTGTGGTCTGCTTTGTCGTCTGCCGGTAACTTTAGAAGTCATTATGCAAACAGTGTGGACCCAGATCAGACTGCTCCGCAGTCTGATCTGGGTCCACACTATTTGCCAATGTGCAAAAAATATTTTTGGAAAGTTTGCAAGAAGATTCAGCAGGCGACATAAGCAGACGACAATTTCAGATGCAGGTTTAGAAGTACGCTATACTCTCTTCATAACACTATTGCTGGGGTCCAATGCAGCAACAGTGTTAAACAATCGTATTATATTCACACTTTTTTGGTCGACTGTCTGTCATTCGACCCTAACTTACTAAGCACAGTAGCTTTTCGATATTGGTGTTTCTAATGTTCATTGTAATCAATAAATTCTCGAGCTCCATTCATATAGTTTAAATGTGTCACATGTATATCGAGCCAACAAAATCTTTTTGATTTTCAACATACTTATAATACTCTCTCTCTCTCTCTCTCTCTCTCTCTCTCTCTCTCTCTCTCTCTCTCTCTGACTTTCCGACATTCAGAAATACAACAACAACTTTAGGGAACGTATTTGAAAAACAAAAGTCAACTATGAATAATTACTCACACCATGGGGTCCATGGGGTCCGCCATGTGGCCCACCAAAGGGTGGTCCATGGAAAGGAAACCCTGGAAATCCTGGGAACCCAGGTAATCCTCCTGGGGTGGTGATCTTCATCATGTCGTGTTGCACGTGCGTACCCTTGCCTTCGCAGGTCTTACAGAGGTCATAGTCTGGGCACATCAAACACTTGTACCTGGGACCACGGATTGAGCTTTCACACCCGTCACAAACAACCCCCGGATGGACCTGGTTTGGATCCTCTTGCTGGCCTCCTTCGTAGTTTCCATCTACAAATGTAAAAACATAATTATGATACCCTATAATAATCCTAAGCATTGGGACAGATAGGCCGAAACAGTGCAGATCCAGATTAGAATGCTACTAAGGGGCAGTTTGATCAAGATCTACACGGTTTCCCATTCCGCCTGCACATTTTGGACTCCATGCTGGATCTTTAAACAAATCCGTTAAAATTTTAGGAGAATTAAAGGTGTCCGAATTTTACGGATTTTTTTACGATTATATTCAAGTTGAACCATGAAAATCTTGAAGGGTCAAAAGAATTTTCCGATCCATGCTGCCCACATTAATCTGCCCATATAGAAAACATGCCTATTCATATTCAAAAATAAATGCGCCTTATCGTAAGGAGCAAAAATATATCTTATATTTTAGTACTGTATTCTGAATCGTTTGCAGGATAAAATGCATTCTCACTTTTCTAATACAAAAGCATATGTGTCAAAGTTTGACCTAGGCACAAAGACGGTCAAGGTCAACCAAGGGTCACCATTTTAGCAATTTATGATGGGCCTACGTCCCAGATGCTATTTATCAAGTTTCGTGGAAATCTGCCCAGTGGTTCTGGAGAAGACTATTTTTGAAGGGTTTTTACCATATATGGCTTGGCGGCCATTTTGGTCATGTGACCTGGACCCCATGAGCAAATTTTGGTTTCCCCCATCCCATAGAGGCTCCATATGAAATTTGACTTCAATCGGCCGAACGGTTTCCGAGGAGAAGCAGTTCGAAAATTTTCACATTTTTCGACTCGGCGAGGCTATACTAAATGGAATGTAATATATCGCAAGTTCATTGGCTAGATCTCATTGATATCTATCAGTATGCCAAAAATTGTTTAAATATTCCAAGCGGTTAAGTCACTATCACCAATTTTCACAAACGGGCTACGGACGGACAGACAAACAGACCATATATGGCTTGGCGGCCAGTTTGGTCATGTGACCTGGACCCCATGAGCAAATTTTGGTTTCCCCCATCCCATAGAGGCTTCATAGGAAATTTGTTTTCAATCGGCCCAACGGTTTCCGAGGAGAAGCAGTTCGAAAATTTTCACATTTTTCGCCTCGGCGAGGCTATACTAAATGGAATGTAATATTTCGCAAGTTCATTGTTTAGATCGCATTGATATCTATCAGTATGCCAAAAATTGTTTAAATATTCCAAGCGGTTAAGTCACTTTCACCAATTTTCACAAACGGGTTACGGACGGACCCAAAGAAGGTAAAGGTCAACCCAGGGTCACCATTTTAGCAATTTATGATGGGCCTACGTCCCAGATGCTATTTATTAAGTTTCGCGGAAATCTGCCCAGTGGTTCTGGAGAAGACTATTTATGAAGGGTTTTTACCATATATGGCTTGGCGGCCATTTTGGTCATGTGACCTGGACCCCATGAGCAAATTTTGGTTTCCCTATCCCATAGAGGCTCCATATGAAATTTGACTTCAATCGGCCGAACGGTTTCCGAGGAGAAGCAGTTCGAAAAATTTTACATTTTTCGCCTCGGCGAGGCTATATACTAGATGGAATGTAATATTTCGCAAGTTCATTGGTTAGATCTCATTGATATCTATCAGTATGCCAAAAATTGTTTAAATATTCCAAGCGGTTAAGTCACTATCACCAATTTTCACAAACGGGTTACGGACGGACAGACAGACAGACCATATATGGCTTGGTGGCCATTTTGCTCATGTGACCTGGCCCCTATGAGCAAATTTTGGTTTCCCCAATCCCATAGAGGCTCCATATGAAATTTGACTTCAATCGGCCCAACGGTTTCCGAGGAGAAGCAGTTCGAAAATTTTCACATTTTTCGCCTCGGCGAGGCTATACGCCGAGGCGATACTAAATGGAATGTAATATTTCCCAAGTTCATTGGTTAGATCTCATTGATATCTATCAGTATGCCAAAAATTGTTTAAATATTCCAAGCGGTCAAGTCACTATCACCAATTTTCACAAACGGGTTACGGACGGACAGACTGACAGAATGACCGAATGACAGAATGACACGGTGATTTTAGGGCACTCTTAGAAATCAAACGACTTCAGTCGGTTGCTTTTTCTGCGGGTCGTGCAATTTCAACACCAATACGGGGACGTAAAACCTAAACTCAAACAACCAACAAAACCAAAACACTAAAGATAAACAACAACAACAAAAAAAAAAAAAAAACAGGTATTTTTCATATTTCTGCTCAAAACATAGATTGTGGGTACACGTTAGAACCGCCTCGAAGAGCAGCGTGGTTCGAACCCACTAACTCCTGATCAGAAGTCGGACGCGCATCCGACTTTGCCACCAAGGTCGACGAATTTACTTTCATATCAATTGTTAACTGCATGTATTTATAGACTAACTTACCCTTCAGTGTGATGTAAACTTTTAAGATGCCATCGGTGACAAATCCCAAAGCTTCCATCAGTTCCTCATCAGTTGAGAAAGCCACGACATCACCATCAGGGTCTACAAACAGAAAAGTACATAATCAGTAAACTGTAGACTGAATGAGAAGGAGTTTCGCCGGATTGAAAATTACCTTTGAAAATTACGGCATTTTTTGTATCCCTTGCCAGTGAGGTCTACATTTAAAGGAAAGAAATTCTTTTCGTTTCAGGAGAATGGATACATTTACATGGATACATGCAGATTTTCCCACCATTTTTCAAAAGGCGACAACTTTCGAGACTTCCTGTTCGTTTTTCCCTAAACTCTGCCCCATGGAAAATGGGGTCTACTCTTAAAGGAAATGATTTGCTCCTCAGGAGCAAATTCTTTCCTTTAAGAGTTACCCCTATTGACATGGGAGAAAATAATACTTTTGCAGGAGTTGCCTCGCCTAAAGGTGTATCTATTCCCCTTTAAGCGTAGACATATTTTTTTTATAAGAACTGCATGTAGGAAGTCACTGAAAAGCTCTCTTTCTTGTACTCAAAGTACTTACGACACTAGTAGGTCGATTGTCTTTGCATGCGTTTATGCTTTAATACTGGTCTCGAACCCCGGGCCCACACCTTTAAATGTATTTAGGTTAAGCAAACGACCCTGTTCAGACGTCGCGTTCTCATCGTATTATCCGAGTGGTCCTCACTGCTTTTGGGAAACTAAACATATATGGGTAAAAGCACACCTTAGATCACCCCTTTTCCGATCGAGCCCAAACCCAGCATGGGAGCCCAGTCAAGGTTTAACCGACGGAAGTCCGACGTCACGTCGACAAGAATAGCGCAGCTATAATTAACCGTTACAAACGCTATTTTGCGCGGTTAATCTGTACTGTGTAGTGACAGTCATGTGGATATTAGCAATACATAACTCAGATTTATTAGTAACTAGGGTCGATTTACAAACAATCGATCCCAAATATGACGGATATTATGCCAGGTGAAATCACTCCCCATGCAAAACAGCCATCATCATACACAATATTTACATAGATATACATGTACATATCGCTGTCAGTCCGATGTTGGGCCGAATTTCTTTGCTGGCTGTGACCACTGCACGCCCAAAATATACAGAGAAAAGTAGGGTTTACAACTTTACTGTAACTCATGTCCTACGTTATCTATTCAGTGTATAAGAGTAAGCATTACGAAAACACGCCTATACAAGTACATTGTAAATTTTACGGACAAAGGCTGAAAATTTGTGATAATTTTCTTATTTCTGCCCAAAATCCATATTTGGGTACACGTTAGAACCGCCTCATCGAGGCGGTTCTAACGAGTACCCACAATCTATATTTTAGAGCAGAAATAAGAAAAATAAGGTTTACCCCTGTAAACCCCAGTTTTACTATATAATAGTGGGGTTCAAGGGGGTCAAAATTATAAAAGTAAATTTTCGTGATGGAAAGTGTGTCATGGATAGCGCTCCATAAACGTGACACTAGTTATAGTGTGGCCCCAGATCAGCTGTAAAAGGCAATGTCTAATAAGGGTCTACACTGACAGAACTGCAGGACTTTTGCAACTTCTACTAAATGTGGATGAAAAAAAAAAAAACACGCATATAGAGTAAAACTCTGCGGCTGAGACCAATTGCAATTCTTATTTAAGTAGGTTTCAGTTATTCTTTCTTTGTGTTTTCTGCATCAGAGACCATCTTGGGACTGTTCAAATGTCAGACCACTTTTGAACAGTCCCAAAGGTGGTCTTAATATAGGAATTTTACTGTATTTGAATATATTGCATAAATAAATATATGCACCTACCTTTCCAGAACAGAGAGAAGTTTCCCTGCCTTAGTGAAGGAAAAATCTCACACAGTTTCTTGTACAAGTAATCATAGCTTGACGACACGTCCGCAGGAACTTGGAACCTCCGGATCTCTGCGTCCCATTGTCCGTCCTTCGCCAAAAATGCTTTAACTGTAAGCGACATGATTGTTAATTAATATAGTGCAATTTCCCGCGATCTGTCAAATTTATAGGCTTAATATATGTAGAATGAATATCTCTCAGTACAGCTGTTCTTCTTTGTTGATCAAATCGAAACGTTTTGAATTTACTTTGAAAAACCTGTTGCTTTTATAGTCGATTTTCACATGAGAATGAGTCACAGCCTAGAACGTTCTTCTGGAAAACCGTGAATAGGTGTTCAGTAAATGTTCATTTCATCATGATGTAGACGTGTTCATATTTTGAACATCTACGCATCTTCCGGTACTAAAATTAGATATTTCTAGGACAACACTGCTATGTCATTTCTAAATATAGAAGGGTCAAATCATTGGGTCACAAAGTAGTACATAGAGAAATATGTAAACAATATAAGATAAGCTTTCTAAAATGTTATTTTACAGGCTGTACGAATATCCCGACGAACATTCTCCATTGCCTGTGCTGGCACACAACGTGTAAACAACCGTTTGTAGCGAAGTCATGCATCGACGTTGATACGACGTTGTTTAAACGCCATTTGCGCAGCGGCATGAGCGGGTAGAACCTAGCCACCGCGTATGCCTGTGTGAACGCTCCGATCCCATATACCATATGTTGAGGCAGGGCGGTCGGGATACCCTGGGCATTTCATATATAGACATCCAAATAAAAAAAAACGACCTTTGGAAGTTTGACAAAAACAACAACCAAAAAAAAACAAAAAAAAACATGCACTTTAAATTGAGACTGGGGCGGGATCCCGGAACGGGATCTTAGCAAGCATGAGATTCTAGAGAAAATATATGTGCAGATATTAAAGCCCAACTCCGGGGCTTCGATACAAAAATATGGCCCATAAGAAATTAGACATGAACCAAGGTAATTCTCCAGCGTAAACCTCTATCCCACTGGAGGTGAGGGGATAATCTCACAGGCGCTCGGGAAAGAAGTTTCTTTCTTTGAAATGCTTTCTTACATTGTGTTAATTTCATTATTACTACTAGGGACTACTACTACTACTACTACTACTACTACTACTACTACTACTACTTCTACTACCACTACTACTACTACTACTACTACTATATCGTGTGGCCAAATGCATGTTGTTGTTTTTTTTTCAGTTATCAAAAACGCTTATTTTTCTTGTGAAAATTTGTAATAATATAGATCTATGTTTCTTATTCGTTTGTGGTCCAAATATAGCTGGTGGCACTGACACAAGTACGTCACCACCAGCAATATTAATGCATTTTAAACAAAGTGTGCTTTTTATGGAGTTCGAACAACAAATAAGTTCATTTGGAGACAGGACCTTGGCCGTATGTCTGAAAAGGCCCGTAATCGATCCAGCGGCCACTGGTTTGCGAGGCGAGTAGTTTGTCCACTACACCAAGAGGGCTTATGCAGCTTGTTTGTTTGTTATGATGGCATTTTAATAAGTCCCCGTCAACACTATTTAGGTCATTTTGGAGACTATTGCACGAAATAAAGATGAAATGACATCTCAAGCCCTATCACCCAAAGAAACAACTGGGGGTTTAAGGGACGTGTCCCACTCGCAACACGTTTCCTTATGGACGTACACATATAGTTTCAAGTAAAAAAGTAAATTTAATCTTATGCTTTGTCACAAAATATAATGATTTTTGTGAAAACACGTAACAGCTGGCGAAACACATTACTGTTTAACCCATTTATTACCAGGAACCCCAAAACGGGTGCCCTGACAAACAGTGCAGGCCCAGATCAGACGCCGCAGAACGCGGCGTCTGATCAGGGCCTCCACTGTGCTTAAAGTTCAGTCATTTTTCAAATAAATTTTGGTGAAAACACAATCTGACAACCCTAAATTTTGAGATGAACTTCTGCTATATATAAGGAGGAAGATTCCATATGGTACAAAAAGGGTTAACCCATTCATACCTGGAACACCGTAAGAGGGACAAAAGCAAAAAGTGCAGACCCCGGATATCAAGGTCTACACTGTTTGCTAACAGAATTTTCTATAAAAAAAAATAGTATAAAAACGGAAAAATCGACCTGACACCCCTTAAATGACAAATGGACTCGTCAGGCATACATCATTGGAAGAGTCCACCAGTATACATCGGGTTATCTACTTTACCCATAATAGAAGCCTCCGTGGTATAGTGGTTATGCTATAGGTCGCAGGATCGATCCCGGGCTTCTCAAGGCTTTCGAATGAGTCTTTAAACCGAGGTCCCATCGCCGTATGACCTTAGCTGTTGATGAGACGTAAAACTCAAACACTCACTCACTCATAAAACACCAAACATAACTGAAGCGGACGATAACATTTTAGTTTTGATCACTTCAGAGAACGTTATTAAAACTTATTTCATGCGAATCCCATACGATTTAAATGAGATTTTCCTGGAATGTGAAAATCTCGTCTAGTTCAGCTTTGCTTGGCGCTTTAAAGGTAAATGACACATCACAGATATCGTGGTGACAGCTTAAGGCGATGACATAAGAATTTTCAAAAGAAATATTCTAGAAGTTATAGCTATATACATATACATGTAGTCATAACTTTTTGGATCGATTGACAAATAATCGACCCAATGTTACTAAATACATGACTATTACTGATTTGTAGTAAATCCAGGTACATGTAACGGTTATTTATAGAGCTGTGAGCTCTTTTTTCTATAAAATAAAGGTATGTTGTGTCTTACGACCTGAAAGCCGTAACAAAGGAAAGATGCATAGCCTGAAAAAAATCCCCGCCTATGGTGGGATTCGAACCCGGGCCGCCCGGGTGATAGTCCACTGCTCTTACCCCTGAGCCAAAGAGTCGACTCCCTGACGCAGTTGTCAGAGAGTGTTTATAAACCTAGAAGCTATGCATATGATCTACCAAGGTAGATAATGGAAGGGAGGTAACACACCCCCTCTTAAAGGAAGTCATCATTTATGATGACGTGAAGGATACCAACTTCGGCACAAGCCAATTCTGGCATTTCGGACGAGCCCCCATCTTACGACCTGAAAGCCGTAACAAAGGAAAGATGCATAGCCTGAAAAAAATCCCCGCCTATGGTGGGATTCGAACCCGGGCCGCCCGGGTGATAGTCCACTGCTCTTACCCCTGAGCCAAAGAGTCGACTCCCTGACGCAGTTGTCAGAGAGTGTTTATAAACCTAGAAGCTATGCATATGATCTACCAAGGTAGATAATGGAAGGGAGGTAACATGTGTAGCTCATCGAGGCGATTCTAATGAGCTACAAAACACACTTTACCAAGATAAAACTAACCATCACTATTTTTCAGCTACAACTATGGGAAGAATTCCATATGGGCTCAAGAGCCGTGGTGTACGAGCAATCAGTGTTTGAATAATTTAAGTTTTAGCGTATGACAGCCAATATGTCCCGCTGCAAGAAATCCGCTGAACCGCTTCTTGCAAACCACCAGCACGGCTTCACCCCCGCCCCCACATCGGGGCGTGAAGAAATAGATTGGGCTGCTTGACCCTTCCAATCAGAGCTCAAACCGACCGCACACGAGTACTGGTCAACCGCTAAGAGGGTCTAAACCTATTGGTTTCAATGGGCGGCAGAGATTGAGATGTCATTTCATCTCAATGTCGGGTAAAAGTCCGACAAAATCGGATGCAACGTCTCCAAAATGACCTAAATGGTGTTGACGGGACGTTAAACCTCAAAACCTCAAATCAAACAAATTTACACAATTACACATTTTGCTTAAAGCGGACTTAAGTCTAGGTTCAAGACATGCTGGGACATTCGACAAACCGGCTCTGGGTTCTGGCAGTGCTTTGGTTTCTATTTTCGAGTGTATGGCCCCTTTTTCGTGGCGGTTTGGGGGTGGGGGGTGGGGGGGGGTGGCACTTCCAAAAATACAACAGTACGTCTTGCATATCAATACGGATCTACTCTGACAATCACGAATTATTTCATTTTAGGGAAGTAGTTTTACGGCCCTTTCAAGATTATTTCAGTTATTTCGAGCCGATTGTTACTCAGAGGTTGGCGAAAACTGGAGTACCCGGAGAAAAACCACCTGACCTTCCGTTGCAGAACTTGGCGTCTCACATGTGGCCCGAGCGAGGCATGAACCACAGCGGTGAGAGACCGTCGGTGCTCTTTACCATCAGCCACAGAGCCCCACAGTGATGCTCGGTAGCTGAAACGGTAGAGTGTTTTCTTGATCTGCGAGAGGTCCCGGGTTCGAGTCCCGGTACGCCCATTTTTTTTCCTCCCTGTGGGGCAAGTCTACTTGCCATATAGGTGCTGGGCTGTATTTCTCTCTTGATGTGTCAAAGTGTGCGACGAACAGAGCTGTGTAAAAACTTCCTTTTACATAATACTGTTTATCATATGACGTTATTGATAAGCAGTGGATAATGTCGTGTAATAAAAATCGTATGACCACACGGGTAATAACACTTTGGCGGGATTACGTAACGTCATGACGACGTCCATGTCAACCATGCATTTTCTGTGAAGCAAAGTGTCAAATTTGATGGCGATAAAATCTAATTTCAAGTGGCCATATGATAAACAGAATCTTACACTCGTTGTCACTTCATATGAATTTTATGAAACTTGCCAAAGGCTCGTTTCATAAATTTCAAATGAAATGACCACTCGTGTAAGACCCTCTATATAATACTGGTGACAGGGCAATAATTAATTGTTTGGTGCGGGAAGGTTATTATACGTGAGAGGGGATCCTAAATGACTTGGTTGTTTTTGTCAGGGTGTGTGTGTGTGTGTGTGTGTGTGTGTGTGTGTGTGTGTGTGTGTGTGTGTGCGGGGGGGGGGGGGGGTCGGCGCTTATTACTTTTGTCTGTTAGTAAAAAAAAACTGATCCTGTGGCACATCGGGTCCATGTTCCTACGCTTTTGCCCTGCTAGTTTTACGCATACACTGTTCACAACGTTCATATGCCGTCTTTATATTCATTGTCATGAAACAGTATGACGCAACGTGCATTTATGAAATGACTTGTTTTTCTGCTGTTCATGAAAGTATAAACGAACAGGGTCGCCTGCAAAGTAAATGAACTCTGAAGGGGTTCATATAAACTTTGCTAGCGACCCGCTGTCGTTCATACCTTCATGAACATCCGAAAACATATTTCTTATATTTACATTCTTTTTTCCTCATCACTCGGCGAAAAAATTCTTATAAGGCAAACTGTTAAAGCTGAAAAACATTTACACGCTGTTTTTTCTACAAAGAGCGGAACAGCATTGTCGTCGTCAACGCCCATTGAGATCATAGAGAACCATGGTTTAGGATGTAGACTTGCGACACTTGACGTCATTGAAAACCATGTGATTCGGTGCGTTCATGGAAGTATGAATAGGCGTATAGGTTTACAAAAGGTTTTACACTTGAAATGTAAATATTTACTATTTTGGCATGCACAACTGTAACGTATGTCAACGATGTACATTTGTTGGGCAAATGGTCAAGGTAAAGGCAATAAAATCCTATTTAAAATCCAATTCGAAGGCCCGTTTCGTAACTTTCATATGAAAGGACCATTTGTGTAAGATTCTCGATATCAAAATTAATGAAATACAAAGAAGTTTTTTTTTTTGATTGATTGATTGATTGATTGATTGATTGATTGATTGATTGATTTGAGATTTAACGTCATCGCAACACTATTTAGGTTTGATTTTGGAAGTGTTGATTCCAATTTTGTCGGACTGTTACCCAACATTGAGATGAAATTACATCTCAAGCCCTGTCGCCCAATGAAACCAACAAGATTTATATGCATGGACGGCCCGACTTGCACCACTTTGTCTTGGCAGGCTTAGACCTTCTAAGTGGTTACTGGAGGTCGCGTGTGGTCGTTGTGTACTGGATGGGTAAGGCGAAGGTGACGTGTATCTTGCGTCACTGGGACGTCCAGCTGATTGTGACAAGGCCTGCTTTCCTAGCAGCAGTTAGTGGTAGAGAAGAATGTTGTTATTTCTTCTGTTTCTGCACATCCAATCATTTGCCTCTCTTCCCTGCCTGGAAATGCTCAATAAAAATGAGTTCGAGGCGTTCCACCTCCCTTTGTAAGCTCGTGCATGTGAGTAATTAAGTGTGTTTGTGAGTGGGTGGGCGCTTTATGTCTCACCTCACTCATAAAAAGGCGGGGAAATCCAAGATCGAATGTACAGTGATTATATATTCATGTTTTGTTTTTTTTACTCCGACTGGAGCTACGGTTTTCTTTGAGTTTGTCTGTATGATGTTTGATCGTGTCCTTAATGACCATATCAGCTACATACATGTAATGATGACATCCGAAAACAATATCGCAGCTGGGGTAAAATGTCGGATTCTTCCCTGTTCTTCACCATAGCGCAAAATATGTTTCTTTTCTTAATTATCGACTCTACCAGATTCCAATACGACTAACCGCATGAGAAGGGTTGAATCATGGACAGACTCCATAAAACCGATTCCGCCCCCGCCCCTCGGGGCTTGAAAAAACAGATTGGGCTACATGGTGCATCCATGCAGAGCTGAAACTGACCACACATAACGTAAACACGCCTATACAAATAGATTATAAATTTTACCTCCAAAAAAGGAATTTTTTAAGATGAAAAATTGTGGTATTTTTCTTATTTCTGCTCAAAATATAGACTTTTGGTACACGTTAGGCCGTTCTTACCGGTACCCACATTCTATATTTTAGAGTGGAAATAAGGTAAAAAAAAAGGTCGAACCCCCCCCCCCCACCCCCAAAGCCCAGTTTTACAAAATAAAAGTGGGGTTCAAGGGGGTCAGAATTATATAAGCGTATTTTCCCGATGCCTTAGTACATGTAAACAGCTTGGAAGGACTTAGCCTGCCCAGGCAAAGTGGTGTGAGTCACACCGTCCACTGTATATAAGCCTTTTGGTTTCATTGGGCGACAGGGCTTGAGGTTTCATTTTATCTCAGAGTCGGTAAACCTCCCACAAAATTGGAAGCAACGTCTCCAAAATGACCTGCATAGTGCTGACAGGGACGTTAAACCTCAATTCAAATAAGACTCCATAAAACCGAGCTTTGCATATTCAAATATTGTATGAGTTCTTGTTTCTGAAGGGACCCCATAGAAACAGCGTTTTGAATATGTCGTGGTGCTACTTTGTGACCAATGTTTGCCCGCACAATTTCAGATCGAGTGTGATCCTTCAATCACACAGGTTTTATACATCATAGTGTAGATTATATTTTCTTGTCCTTTGGGATCATTGATTCCATTGTGGAATGTTGAAAATATCTGAGGGTCACTGATGAGGCCTAATTGGCCGAAACTAGCTAGTCTGGCCCAGAAAACATGTACACTCCATATGTTTCACTTCTGTGGTGTATTCCTTGCTTCCAAAGGATAACCCCTTTATAGAACATATTTAACTTCACTACAGCTGGTGTGTGGGAATGTGTGGCGGCGGTAAAACGTCTCCCTGCCCTACATCATAGTGTAGATTATATTTTCTTGTCCTTTGGGATCATTGTTTCCATTGTGGAATGTTGAAAATATCTGAGGGTCACTGATGAGGCCTAATTGGCCGAAACTAGCTAGTCTGGCCCAGAAAACATGTACACTCCATATGTTTCACTTCTATAGTGTATTCCTTGCTTCCAAAGGATAACCCTTTTATAGAACATATTTAACTTCACTACAGCTGGTGTGTGGGAATGTGTGGCGGCGGTAAAACGTCTCCCTGCCCTACATCATAGTGTAGATTGCACGACCCGCAGAAAAAGCAACCGACTGAAGTCGGTTTTTTCTAAGAGTGCCCTAAAATCACCGTGTCATTCTGTCATTCTGTCAGTCTGTCAGTCTGTCATTCTGTCTGTCCGTCCGTAACCCGTTTGTGAAAATTGGTGATAGTGACTTAACCGCTTGGAATATTTAAAAATTTTTTGGCATACTGATAGATATCAATGAGATCTAACCAATGAACTTACGAAATATTACATTCCATTTAGTATAGCCTCGCCGAGGCGAAAAATGTGAAAATTTTCGAACATTTTTGAACTGCTTCTCCTCGGAAACCGTTGGGCCGATTGAAGTCAAATTTCATATAGAGCCTCTATGGGATGGGGGAAACCAAAATTTGCTCATGGGGTCAAGGTCACATGACCAAAATGGCCGCCAATCCATATATGGTTTGTCTGTCTGTCCGTCCGTAACCCGTAAGTGAAAATTGGTGATAGTGACTTAACCGCTTAGAATATTTAAACAATTTTTGGCATACTGATAGATATCAATGAGATCTAACCAATGAACTTGCGAAATATTACATTCCATTGAGTATAGCTTCGCCGAGGCGAAAACTGTGAAAATTTTCGAACTGCTTCTCCTCGGAAACCGTTGGGCCGATTGAAGTCAAATTTCATATGGAGCCTCTATGGGATAGGGAAACCAAAATTTGCTCATGGTGTCCAGGTCACATGACCAAAATGGCCGCCAAGCCATATATGGTAAAAACCCTTCAAAAATAGTCTTCTCCAGAACCACTGGGCAGATTTCCACGAAACTTGATAAATAGCATCTGGGATGTAGGCCTATCATAAATTGCTAAAATGGTGACCCTGGGTTGACCTTGACCTTCTTTGGGTCCGTCCGTTACCCGTTTGTGAAAATTGGTGATAGTGACTTAACCGCTTGGAATATTTAAACAATTTTTGGCGTACTGATAGATATCAATGAGATCTAACCAATGAACTTACGAAATATTACATTCCATTTAGTATAGCCTCGCCGAGGCGAAAAATGTGAAAATTTTCGAACATTTTTGAACTGCTTCTCCTCGGAAACCATTGGGCCGATTGAAGTCAAATTTCATATGGAACCTCTATGGGATGGGGGAAACCAAAATTTGCTCATGGGGTCAAGGTCACATGACCAAAATGGCCGCCAAGCCATATATGGTTTGTCTGTCTGTCCGTCCGTAACCTGTTTGTGAAAATTGGTGATAGTGACTTAACCGCTTGGAATATTTAAACAATTTTTGGCATACAGATAGATATCAATGAGATCTAACCAATGAACTTGCGAAATATTATATTCCATTTAGTATAGCTTCGCCGAGGCGAAAAATGTGAAAATTTTCGAACTGCTTCTCCTCGGAAACCGTTGGGCCGATTGAAATCAAATTTCATATGGAGCCTCTTTGGGATGGGGGAAACCAAAAATTGCTCATGGGGTCCAGGACACATGACCAAAATGGCCGCCAAGCCATATATGGTCTGTCTATCTGTCCGTCCGTAACCCGTTTGTGAAAATTGGTGATAGTGTCTTAACCGCTTGGAATATTTAAACAATTTTTGGCATGCTGATAAATATCAATGAGATAAATCTCAAAATTGCACGACCCGCAGAAAAAGCAACCGACTGAAGTCGGTTTTTTCTAAGAGTGCCCTAAAATCACCGTGTCATTCTGTCATTCTGTCAGTCTGTCAGTCTGTCATTCTGTCTGTCCGTCCGTAACCCGTTTGTGAAAATTGGTGATAGTGACTTAACCGCTTGGAATATTTAAACAATTTTTGGCATACTGATAGATATCAATGAGATCTAACCAATGAACTTACGAAATATTACATTCCATTTAGTATAGCCTCGCCGAGGCGAAAAATGTGAAAATTTTCGAACATTTTTGAACTGCTTATCCTCGGAAACCGTTGGGCCGATTGAAGTCAAATTTCATATAGAGCCTCTATGGGATGGGGGAAACCAAAATTTGCTCATGGGGTCAAGGTCACATGACCAAAATGGCCGCCAATCCATATATGGTTTGTCTGTCTGTCCGTCCGTAACCCGTATGTGAAAATTGGTGATAGTGACTTAACCGCTTAGAATATTGCACGACCCGCAGAAAAAGCAACCGACTGAAGTCGGTTTTTTCTAAGAGTGCCCTAAAATCACCGTGTCATTCTGTCATTCTGTCAGTCTGTCATTCTGTCAGTCTGTCATTCTGTCAGTCTGTCATTCTGTCATTCTGTCTGTCCGTCCGTAACCCGTTTGTGAAAATTGGTGATAGTGACTTAACCGCTTGGAATATTTAAACAATTTTTGGCATACTAATAGATATCAATGAGATCTAACCAATGAACTTACGAAATATTACATTCCATTTAGTATAGCCTCGCCGAGGCGAAAAATGTGAAAATTTTCGAACATTTTTGAACTGCTTCTCTTCGGAAACCGTTGGGCCGATTGAAGTCAAATTTCATATGGAGCCTCTATGGGATGGGGGAAACCAAAATTTGCTCATGGGGTCAAGGTCACATGACCAAAATGGCCGCTAAGCCATATATGGTTTGTCTGTCTGTCCGTCCGTACCCGTAAGTGAAAATTGGTGATAGTGACTTAACCGCTTGGAATATTTAAACAATTTTTGGCATACTGATAGATATCAATGAGTTCTAACCAATGAACTTGCGAAATATTACATTCCATTTAGTATAGCCTCGCAGAGGCGAAAAATGTGAAAAATTTCGAACTGCTTCTCCTCGGAAACCGTTGGGCCGATTGAAGTCCAATTTCATATGGAGCCTCTATGGGATAGGGAAACCAAAATTTGCTCATGGGGTCCAGGTCACATGACCAAAATGGCCGCCAAGCCATATATGGTAAAAACCCTTCAAAAATAGTCTTCTCCAGAACCACTGGGGGATTTCCACAAAACTTGATAAATAGCATCTGGGATTTAGGCCTATCATAAATTGCTAAAATGGTGACCCTGGGTTGACCTTGACCTTCTTTGGGTCCGTCCGTTACCCGTTTGTGAAAATTGGTGATAGTGACTTAACCGCTTGGAATATTTAAACAATTTTTGGCATACTGATAGATATCAATGAGATCTAACCAATGAACTTACGAAATATTACATTCCATTTAGTATAGCCTCGCCGAGGCGAAAAATGTGAAAATTTTCGAACATTTTTGAACTGCTTCTCCTCGGAAACCGTTGGGCCGATTGAAGTCAAATTTCATATGGAGCCTCTATGGGATGGGGGAAACCAAAATTTGCTCATGGGGTCAAGGTCACATGACCAAAATGGCCGCCAAGCCATATATGGTTTGTCTGTCTGTCCGTCCGTAACCCGTTTGTGAAAATTGGTGATAGTGACTGAACCGCTTGGAATATTTAAACAATTTTTGGCATACTGATAGATATCAATGAGATCTAACCAATGAACTTGCGAAATATTACATTCCATTTAGAATAGCTTCGCCGAGGCGAAATATGTGTAAATTTTCGAACTGCTTCTCCTCGGAAACCGTTGGGCCGATTGAAATCAAATTTCATATGGAGCCTCTATGGGATGGGGGAAACCAAAAATTGCTCATGGGGTCCAGGACACATGACCAAAATGGCCGCCAAGCCATATATGGTCTGTCTATCTGTCCGTCCGTAACCTGTTTGTGAAAATTGGTGATAGTGACTTAAACGCTTGGAATATTTAAACAATTTTTGGCATACTGATAAATATCAATGAGATCTTATCAATGAACTTGCGAAATATTACATTCCATTTAGTACAGCCTCGCCGAGGCGAAAAATGTGAAAATTTTCGAACTGCTTATCCTCGGAAATCGTTGGGCCGATTGAAGTCAAATTTCATATGGAGCCACTACGGGATTGGGGAAACCAAAATTTCCTCATGGGGTCCAGGTCACATGACCAAAATGGCCGCCAAGCCATATTTGGTAAAAACCCTTCAAAAATAGTCTTCTCCAGAACCACTGTGCAGATTTCAACTAAACTTTATAAATAGCATCTGGAACGTAGGCCCATCATAAATTGCTAAAATGGTGACCCTGGGTTGACCTTGACCTTCTTTGTGCCTAGGTCAAACTTTGACACATATGCTTTTGTGTTGGATTTTATCCTGCAAACGATTCAGAATACAGTACTAAAGTATAAGATATATTTTTGCGCCTTACGATAAGGCGCATTTATTGGGGGAACCGTTTTATGTCCAGGTCACATGACCAAAATGGCCGCCATACCCATATATGGTAACACTCATAAAGCTAAAAGCATCCGACGGGTCGTGCACTTCAGCTGAAGCACTGGTTTAAACAATTTTTGGCATACTGATAGATATCAATGAGATCTAACCAATGAACTTGCGAAATATTACATTCCATTTAGTATAGCTTCGCCGAGGCGAAAAATGTGAAAATTTTCGAACTGCTTCTCCTCGGAAACCGTTGGGCCGATTGAAGTCAAATTTCATATGGAGCCTCTATGGGATAGGGAAACCAAAATTTGCTCATGGTGTCCAGGTCACATGACCAAAATGGCCGCCAAGCCATATATGGTAAAACCCTTCAAAAATAGTCTTCTCCAGAACCACTGGGCAGATTTCCACGAAACTTGATAAATAGCATCTGGGATGTAGGCCTATCATAAATTGCTAAAATGGTGACCCTGGGTTGACCTTGACCTTCTTTGGGTCCGTCCGTAACCTATTGTGAAAATTGGTGATAGTGACTTAACCGCTTGGAATATTTAAACAATTTTTTGCATACTGATAGATATCAATGAGATCTAACCAATGAACTTACGAAATATTACATTCCATTTAGTATAGCCTCGCCGAGGCGAAAAATGTGAAAATTTTCGAACATTTTTGAACTGCTTCTCCTCGGAAACCATTGGGCCGATTGAAGTCAAATTTCATATGGAACCTCTATGGGATGGGGGAAACCAAAATTTGCTCATGGGGTCAAGGTCACATGACCAAAATGGCCGCCAAGCCATATATGGTTTGTCTGTCTGTCCGTCCGTAACCTGTTTGTGAAAATTGGTGATAGTGACTTAACCGCTTGGAATATTTAAACAATTTTTGGCATACAGATAGATATCAATGAGATCTAACCAATGAACTTGCGAAATATTATATTCCATTTAGTATAGCTTCGCCGAGGCGAAAAATGTGAAAATTTTCGAACTGCTTCTCCTCGGAAACCGTTGGGCCGATTGAAATCAAATTTCATATGGAGCCTCTATGGGATGGGGGAAACCAAAAATTGCTCATGGGGTCCAGGACACATGACCAAAATGGCCGCCAAGCCATATATGGTCTGTCTATCTGTCCGTCCGTAACCCGTTTGTGAAAATTGGTGATAGTGTCTTAACCGCTTGGAATATTTAAACAATTTTTGGCATGCTGATAAATATCAATGAGATCTTATCAATGAACTTGCGAAATATTACATTCCATTTAGTACAGCCTCGCCGAGGCGAAAAATGTGAAAATTTTCGAACTGCTTCTCCTCGGAAATCGTTGGGCCGATTGAAGTCAAATTTCATATGGAGCCTCTACGGGATGGAGGAAACCAAAATTTCCTCATGGGGTCCAGGTCACATGACCAAAATGGCCGCCAAGCAATATTTGGTAAAAACCCTTCAAAAATAGTCTTCTCCAGAACCGCTGTGCAGATTTCCACGAAACTTGATAAATAGCATCTGGAACGTAGTCCCATCATAAATTGCTAAAATGGTGACCCTGGGTTGACCTTGACCTTCTTTGTGCCTAGGTCAAACTTTGACACATATGCTTTTGTGTTGGATTTTATCCTGCAAACGATTCAGAATACAGTAATAAAGTATAAGATATATTTTTGCTCGTTACGATAAGGCGCATTTATTGGGGGAACCGTTTTATGTCCAGGTCACATGACCAAAATGGCCGCCATACCCATATATGGTAACACTCATAAAGCTAAAAGCATCCGGCGGGTCGTGCACTTCAGCTGAAGCACTGGTTATATTTTCTTGTCCTTTGGGATCATTGATTCCATTGTGGAATGTTGAAAATATCTGAGGGTCACTGATGAGGCCTAATTGGCCGAAACTAGCTAGTCTGGCCCAGAAAACATGTACACTCCATATGTTTCACTTCTATGGTGTATTCCTTGCTTCCAAAGGATAACCCTTTTATAGAACATATTTAACTTCACTACAGCTGGTGTGTGGGAATGTGTGGCGGCGGTAAAACGTCTCCCTGCCCTACATCATAGTGTAGATTATATTTTCTTGTCCTTTGGGATCATTGATTCCATTGTGGAATGTTGAAAATATCTGAGGGTCACTGATGAGGCCTAATTTGCCGAAACTAGCTAGTCTGGCCCAGAAAAAAATGTACACTCTATATGTTTCACTTCTGTGGTGTATTCCTTGCTTCCAAAGGATAACCCTTTTATAGAACATATTTAACTTCACTACAGCTGGTGTGTGGGAATGTGTGGCGGCGGTAAAACGTCTCCCTGCCCTACATCATAGTGTAGATTATATTTTCTTGTCCTTTGGGATCATTGATTCCATTGTGGAATGTTGAAAATATCTGAGGGTCACTGATGAGGCCGAATTGGCCGAAACTAGCTAGTCTGGCCCAGAAAACATGTACACTCCATATGTTTCACTTCTGTGGTGTATTCCTTGCTTCCAAAGGATAACCCTTTTATAGAACATATTTATAGTATATAAAACATTTTTCATGGTTTATGCAGTGAAATGGAGGCTAAACCATCATATTTTCTATTGTCTCCATCCATTCAAGCAGAAGCAGAGATTTTTGACAGATCGCGGGAAATTTGTGGGCCGCCTACATCAATGTGTAATTGAAACTTACGTGCTAATCTTCGTGAAAATTTCCGTCAAAATTACGACACCATCCGAAGTTAAATACTTAGCTAAGTAAATGAAATAGGTGGCTTTCGAATGCACTTTTTAAGGAAATACTTTACTAAGATAAGAACTCCTCCTTAAATCGTTAAGTCGACCTTAACTTAAGTAACGATTGTAATCCTGGGCCCAGATGCCAAGATTTGTGGTGTCTATGGGGCGCCGTTTTACTATTTAATCCGTATTTATAGATATCCTTAAATCGAATTATGGATATCCATAATTCGATTTATGGATATCACTAAATCAGCCGAGTAATGGATATCCATAAATCGAATAATGGATATCCATAATTCGATTAATGGATATCATTAATTCAGATCGATTTATGGATATCCATAATTCGATTTATGGATATCCATAATTCGAATTATAGATATCTATAATTCGATTTATGGATATCCATTATTCCTATGATTTATGGATATCCATAATTCAAATTATGGATATCCATAATTCAATTTATGGATATCCATAATTCGAATTATGGATATCCATAAATCACCACCAAAGCGTTTGGTTTAATGATTTCTCCCTAAGACACGCGATGGTTTATTGTAAAAATCTTAAAAATCTTCAAGGTGAAGATGATGGCCAGTCAAAGGGACCTCTCTGTCGTGCAGCTTTTTCAGCACGTAAGGTTTCCAAAGCAACGGACGCCATACGCTGAACGCCCGCCATGTGTGCAGTTAAATATCGGAACCATTCGTAAGATCTGGAAATTCCGACCAACGCATCCGGTCCCTCTGGAATCAGCTTTATGAGGACTGCGCACCTAAGGACACTAAAAGTCGGACGTAAGATTATAATGACCCAAACAGGCAATCCGTGCATGCTTTCTTGAGGAAAATGAACATGGTCGTTATATATTGTATTATTGTTTGTTTGATTTGGAGTTTAACGTCCCCGTCAACACTGTAAAGGTCATTTTGGATATGTTTCTTCCAATTTTGTGGGACTTTTACCCGACATTGAGATGAAATGACATCTCAAGCTCTGCCGCCCAATGAAACCAAAAGGGTTTATAAGTATGGACGGGCCGACTTGCACCGCATTGCCTGGGCAGGCTGAGATCATCTAAACTGTTTACCAGTACTCGTGCGCGGGTCGGTTTCAGCTCTGGAAGCATCATGCAGCCCATCTATTTCTTCAAGCCCCGATGGTATATAGTATTGACATATATCCATATAAAACTGTACTTGAGGTGTATGGAGTACCAGGCAGATTCAGATATATCTCCTGGCCTCCGCCCATTTGGGCATGGAGAAATAGATTTTGCTGCACCGGCCTCGGTAGCTCAGTCGGATGCGCGTCTGACTGGTGATCAGCAGAACGCGGGTTCGATTCCTGCCGGGGTCGGCAACTTTCATTCGTGGAAATTGATCATGAAATATTTTCTACGGTCATTCACTCCCTTCCGCTGATTCAAGAAGGGCAGTTGTCAGTTTCTAGCAAAACAATGTGCACTGTACTGGTTAACCGCCTACGTATAGGCCTGCCCAGGAAAAGTGTAGACAGGTAAACTGACCGGCTCAAAAATGACCTAAAATAGTGTTGACTGGGCCGTTAAACCCCAACACAAACAAACAAACAAAAAGACAAACAAAGATTTGCCTGCATGAGCTGAGAGTACTGGTAAACTGTTTAGAAGGTCTAAGCCTGTCCAAACAAAGCCATACGAGTCAATGGGCGACAGGGATTGCGATGACATTTCATCTCAATGAACGCTTAATGCCCAACATAATTGGAAGCAACGTCTCCAAAATGGAATAGTATTGAAGGGGACGTTAAACCTCATATCAAACAAAACATATTTCCGCCACTACATAGGCCACCACTAAGCCTACCCTACATTACCTCCACCTCCATCCCGGCTTTAATTACACACCTCAATCGGAAAGCTGACGGGAATAGTCGATTTTGTTTTGCAAAGTGAGCAGTCATTATTCATTAGGTTTATTTACAGAGGAGAGTTATGGATAACCATAATTCGATTTATGGATATCCATAAATCAGCCGAATAATGGATATCCATAATTCGAATTAATGATATCCATAATTCGATTTATGGATATCATTAATTCAGTTCGATTTATGGATATCCATTATTCGAATTATGGATATCCATAATTAGAATTATGGATATCCATAATTAGAATTATGGATATCCATAAATAATTATGGATATCCATAAATAATAATGGATATCCATAATTAGAATTAGGGATTTCCATAATTCGAAATATGGATATCCATAAATAATTATGGATATCCATAAATACGGATTAAACAGTAAAACGGCGCCCCATAGGTGTCTGGTGATTTTACCGTGTCCTAATGTCCCACGTTTGGGACAGTGAAAATAATGGAGCCAAAAGTACTTGAAAATGAGCCAGCGCACGACAAAACCTGCAATAAGACGGGTGCGCCCAACGAAGACTCTGATAAGCCTGCGCATCCGCGCAGTCTGATCACAGAGTCTTCGTTTGCGCTCTAAGGATAGTTAAGGGCCCAATGCTCCTTCATGCAGCAAGAGTGTGTGTGTGTGTGAATTCGGGTTTAACGTCGCTTTCAACAATTTTTCAGTCATATCACGACGGTGTCTGGTTGCGACAGGGAGCTCAATGCTCACGTTTATAGTGCTGCCTCACTGAAGTATCATGTCCCAGACACATTACATGATACCACACCCAGTCACATTATCCTGACACTGGATCGACCAGTCCTCGCTCTACCCCGTAAATCTGAGTGCCAAGCGAGGAGCAGCTAGTACCATTTTTAACGACTTTGGTATGTCGCGGCCCGAGATCGAACCCGAGACCTCCCGTTCCCCGGAGCGGACACTCTACCAACTGAGCTATCGGGGCCGGTATATGCAGCAAGAGAAGTCTCTGGTTAGTCTATATGGATGGGTAGGCGGATCTGATTCTTCGCTGGGCGCACGTCTTATTGTAGGTTTTGTCGTGCGCTGGCTCAAATAACCCTTGTCCTGCTGAGCCCGGATATGCCTTATTTAAAAAAAAATGAAGATACAGATCAGATGCATGGCTTCTGGCGAAGCCATCTGAGTCAGAAGCCATCTGATCAGGATCTACATTGTTTGCCATTCAGATTGTGAATTTGTTGCAATAATTTGCATCAAGTAATCTGATTGGTTGATAATCGGTAGTGTGTGTGGCAGATTAAAATATTCAGCAGGTCATGGGTTAAAAGACCCATGTTCAGGACCATTTTCCAGCCTACACTCAGAATCAGAATCAGAACTAGAATTTGTTTTTTCTACAAAAACACAGATGTCTCCCCCTTTTTGAACTCTAAGTGTGACCTTGACATTGGAGGTATTGACCTGGGTCTTGTGTGCAACACATCATCTAATGAAGATGAACATTTCTGCAAAGTAACTTTAAAAAGTTCATAGAGAAATAAGAAAGTTATTGACCGTACACAAAAAAGCCCTTTTTGACCTCTAAGTATGGCCTTGACCTTTGAGGTACAACACATGGTCTCATGATGGTTAACATTTCTGCCAAGTAATTTCATAATCCATCAAAGAATAAGAAAGTTATTGACTGTACACAAAAAGGCCCCTTGTTTGACCTTTGACCTCTAGGTATGACCTTGACATTGGAGGTATGGACCTTGGTCTTGCACACGACTCATTGTCTAATGAAGGTGAACATTTCTGCAAGGTTACTTTAAAAAGGCCATCCAGAAATAAAAAAAAGTTATTGAGTGGACACAAAAAGACCTGTTTTTGCCTTTGACCTCTCAGTATGACCTTGACCTTGGAGGTAGCGACCTGGGTCTAAATCGCAACACATTGTCTCGTGATGGTTAACATTTTTGCCAAGTAATTTCACAATCTATCCAGGAACAAGAAAGTTATTGACTGAACACTAAAAAAGGCCCCTTTTTACCTTTGACCACTTAGTATGACCTTGACCTTTGAGATACCAACATGGGTCATGCAAGAGACACATCGTCTCATTGTGGTTAACAGTTCTGCCAAGTAATTTCAAAATCCATCTACCAATAAGGAAGTTATTGACCAAACACAAAAAGGCCCTTTCTGACTTTTGACCTCTTTGTATGACCTTGACCTTTGAGGTACCAACCTGGGTCATGCACGCAGCACATCGTCTCATGGTGGTTAACATTTCTGTCAAGTAATTTCAAAATCCATCTAACAATAAGAAAGTTATTGACCAAACAAAAAAGGACCCTTTTTTACCTTTAACCTCTAAGTATGACCTTGACCTTTGAGGTACCAACCTGAATCATACGTCCAACACATCGTCTCATGATAGTTAACATTTCTGCCAAGCAATTTCAAAATCCATCTGAAAATAAGAAAGTTATTGACCAAATACGAAAAAAGGTCCCTTTTTTACCTTTGACCTCTATGTATGACCTTGACCTTTGAGGTACCAACCTGACTCATACGTGCAACACATCGTCTCATGATAGTTAACATTTCTGCCAAGTAATTTTGAATTCTATCTAAAAATAAGAAAGTTATTGACAAAACACGAAAAAAGGCCCCTTTTTTACCTTTGACCTCTAAGTATGACCTTGATCTTTGAGGTACCAACCTGGGTCATGCACGCAACTCATAGTCTTATGGTGGTTAACATTTCTGCCAAGTAATTTCACAATCCATCTAAAAATAAGAAAGTTATTGACCAAACACGAAAATAGTCCCCTTTTTTACCTTTGACCTCTAAGTATGGCCTTGACCTTTGAGGTACCGACCTGCGTCATGCGCGCCACACATCGACTCATGGTGGTAAATATTTCTGCCAAGTAATTTCAAAATCTATCTGAAAATAAGAAAGTTATTGACCGGATAATATTTGCCCATACATACATACACACATACATACATACATACATACATACATACATACATACATACCGATAAACTTCCAAGGGAGATAACTCAAAAGTATAAATGCGAGAGTTATTGTTCTTGCGCTCTGCACGTCGTCTAATATTGATTAATATTTATATGAAGTTTTGTGAAGATAGTTTGAACGGTTTTCAAGTTATAGAGCGAACACGATTTTGTGACAGACGGACAGACAGACAGACGGACAGACAGACGCCCGGGGGAAAACAATATGTCTCCCCGAAAAAAAGTTTTCAGGGGGAGACATAATTGTTTACTGGTGACAAGTCCTCAAGACAATTCTTCACCAGGAAAGATCAGAGATAATCAACAAACCAGGGCTGTCAGTGTGTTTATATCAACTTCCTTTTAAGGGAAGAATTTGCTCATCAAGGGAAAAGTAAAAGTGCAGACTGTAAACCCTGATCAGACTGTTCCTTCACTATTTGCTTAGGTCTGTCTGTCCAAATACTTTGGATCATTACGACAGTTGTGTAGCTCATTGGATTTGCCTCCTCGAGGTGAATCATACACTACATACAACATAATTTTCAAGATAAAATAAAAACATCGCTAACACTGCATAATACCCCACCACTGCAGGTCAAGAACATGAATTTTTCAAGTGTTTCTAGAGCAGACAACCTTAGAAATAGGACAGCAAGCAGGGCTGGCTAATCGGAGCTTTAAAGTTAATCGATTATCAGCCCTGTCATTGCGATCGATAATCGATTAGAAATCGCTAAGGTTTTTGTCATTATTTTACCTGTCTGGCTTTCTGTCCGAGCATGACTTTTACCATATGTTGCACTTTACCATATGTATATTTGAACAGACAGGCCGGAGCAAACAGTGTAGACCCAGATGAGACGCCGCAGAATGCGGCGTCTCATCAGGGTCTGCACTGTTTGCCACTCATACAGCTATTTTATGCATAACTTTGGGTAGTTAATTGTACCAATCAAGTAATCGATTAAAAGCAAATCAGAAATGATAATCATTTTTGCGGAATTTATCGATCGATTAATCGATTGTACGATAAATCGTGTCAGCCTTAACAGCAAATATCCAAAAGCCTTGATAAAGCTGTGACAATTTTCAGTATCTCTGGTACAGATACTACAGGCAAAAGGAAACCATTTTTCAGATACAGATACACCAAAGCCAGATAACTCAAGAACTTAACCCACACCATGCTGAACCCGGATATATCCTTTTTTGAAAAAAAGTATATATCCAGACAAGCTGGCTTCTCGGAGCTGATCAGGATCTATAGTCAGTGATTCTTGAAAAAATGACCCAATTTTGGATATGCCCTGTCGCTAATGTTTGTCCCTTCATGGTGGCTAAACAACGCAGTCTATGGGTGTAAATAAGCCATATAAGCCAAGAGGCATATTCAGGAACTTACTTCCAATTCTAAAACCAATGCCTTCTAGTACGATTACTGAGTTAGCACCATTAATATACCAGTGAGGTATACGTTTTGCCATGTCACAAGGCATGGTTACATACTGAAGTGCAAATATCTAACCTTTTATTGTTTAGATGGAATGGGATTGCAATTACGGTTCAACGATACGATGCTTAGGAAACAATTAGCAGAATTTATAGACTTATTGCATTCAGTGTCTGGACACAATGCAGTAAAAATAGGGTGTCGCTCAAACAGCGCTCACCTACCGTAACGGATCTATATCTGGTCAAAGTGTGCAGACAGGAATAATTCTCTGCTTATAACTATGTCTTATATCCCTCCAAAAGAATGTTCTGATAAATAAACCATTAAGTGTTTGATCTTCATTCGAAATAAACATAATAATAAATCTGAAAGTAGATAATTAATTTGTCACTTTTCAGAGCCTCACCTCCGTAACGGTGCTTTCAAAAGGTCAGTGGATGGAAAGGAACACTTTAAGCTAATTGCCATATATATTGCATAAGATTGTACTGATATGAAACATAATATTGACCATTGGTCCAACAACAACGGTTTGGTTGATAAAAAACAAACTGCCCTCCACCTCCGTAACTTCTCTCCTCCGTAACGCAAAAACCTACGCCGAGATAGGTATCGGAACATCTTTGTGTGCATCGAGTGCTATTTGTACTAGTAATATCAAATTACTTAAGCAAACCATTGGATTTTGGCCTAGCTACAGACTCTGGGGAGAAATCTATCGTTACGGAAGAAATGTTACGGAGGTGAGTTAAAATGTTACGGAGGCGAGCAATTTTAGAAGTGAGCGTTACTTATTCAGACAATCAGTAGCCCAACGAAGTGTTGTTTGTTGGCAAAAGCCATGAGTTTAACTTCATAAATATACCCACTGGGTTAGCATAGACTGTTGGTTGAAACAGACACATGGGCTTACAAATATAAACTCCCCTCCGTAACGAGCATGTTTTACTGTCAAAAACTCAAAAACTATTGAAATGGTGTGGGTAAAAAAATGGGTCAAATGTTAAAATGTGGAAATTAACCGAAAGAAAACATCAGTCGAAATTCCATAAGGTTCATTTTTATTCCTTTTCAGATACCCGATAGCCATGTGGTCAGGATCTATTCCGTTTTCCTTTCATGGTAAAAATCAAAATGATGCAACACGCAATGCTGAAGACTGAGGAGGGGTGTAGCATGCTGAAATGTTCAGTATGATGAGGGTAAATGCCTTTGCCACAATAGGCAACCTACAGTACCATGTACATTTGTAAAGTTTCATCAAGCTGCTCCATATACTACGGAATATAAACATTACGAAAACACGCCTATTCAAATACATTGTAACCGTTATCGACAAAAAAAAAAAAAATTTTAGATGAAAAATTTTGATATTTTTCTTATGGTCAAACATAGATTGTGGATACTCGTTACAACCGCCTGAACCGCCTCGACGAAGCGGTTCGAACGAGTACCCACAATCTATGTTTTTGAGCTGAAATAAGAAAAATAATGTATACCCCTGCAAACCCCAGTTTTACTATATAAAAGTGGGGTTTATGGGGGTCAGATTTATATAGGCGTGTTTTCGTGATGATTATTTTTCAGACACATAAGGGCAGATAACTCATAAGTAGAATTTATAGCCAGAGAAGCAGTTCTTGCCTACTTTTAGTAGCTTTAGTACCCAGTATATCTAAGAAATTTCATCAGCTTATGCCATATATCCAAGGGCAGGTAAAACGATCAGAGTATGGTTCCTTGGCCACAACAGGCTTCCTTTAGTGTTCGATATTATAATGCTATTAATCAAGTAATTTCGTATTGGCCCAGGTACAGGTCCGAGGTCTGCTGCATTGGCCCGAGGCCGAAGGCTAATACAGCTGACCGAGGACCTGTGCCTGGGTCAATACGAAATTACTTGATTAATGACAATTCAATTATTGATTTTTTACCTCACTTGATGTTGGTCTGGTGTTAATACGGATGACCTCCGATCAATACAGGATAGTCAATTAATAAATATCGGTAAAATTTCATCAAGTACCACATTGTAAAGGAGCTATGGGCCAAAAACATTTTTTTGTACATTTTTCAAGGGCATACGAGGACTGTTCAAATATGAATGCAAGTAGAACGTTTTCTCATGCACTAATGCGAAAATCACCTGGAAATAAATATCACAGCGTAGAAAAACATTTTACCCATACATTGATACCAAACCTGTTAAAATCCGTCCACTTTAGCCATGTATATCGTTCGATAAACACTGTCTACTCTTGTATACTAATACAAAACATGGTTGGAAGAAGGTCAGAGTACGCCGTTGAAATACGGTCCTATATTAAGAATCGTTGTATTCTTGATATACGGTGCAAAGACATTTTTGATGAAATATGTTCGGTTTATGGGCATAATGAAATGTCTTTTCAGACATTTTTTTTCGTCGGTGTGAGAAATTCAGCTGTGGGCTAGGCTCAACCGAAGATTCACCACATGATCGTCGGCCGAAAAGAGCAACATCTGCCAAGATGGTTGCTAGAGTGAAAGAAATAGTTGCTACCGATGCACGATACACCACTAGGCAAATAGCTAGTACGGTTGGCATCTCATTAGGAGCAGCTCATACAATTCTGAAACGGGATTTGGAAATGAGAAAGATCTGTGCTAGATGGTTTCCCCATCTGTTGACAGATGAGCAGAAAAAGACACGCGTTCAGTGCGCCAAGAAGTTGTTAAAAAAGTTTCCAAATTACAATGCACGGTCTTTCGCTAATGACGTCACGGGTGACGAGACATGGGCTCACTTTTTTGAGCCAAACCGAAAGATTCAGAACAAAATATGGGCAACAAAGTATTGCAAAAGACCATGCATTGCAAAGCGGGCCATGAGCGTCAAGAAGGTAATGTATGCTATATTCTTTTCAAATCAGGGCCCTGCTATTCAGGTTGCTGTGCCTAAAGGCAAATCTGTAAATGCGAAGTTTTACAAGAATAAAGTTCTTCGAAAATTGAAGAAATATTTCAAAGAACGAAGACCCGTAACTGGTTTGGCCAATGTCAGATTGCTACATGACAATGCGTCATCGCACAAGGCGTTCATTGTGCAAGACTATCTGAAGCAGGAAAAGGTTGTTGAACTCCTTCACCCCCCGTATTCCCCTGACCTTGCCACGTGACTTTTTTTTTGTTCCCGCGGCTGAAAAAATATCTTTCTGGTCGAAAATTTGTACAGCGCAAACACCTCGGTTCTGCAATATTACAGTGCCTTCATAGTATACCTCGAAAAGACTAACAAAATGCATTCAATGATTGGATCAGAAGACTGAAAGTTTGTATATCTGTTAAAGGGGAATACTTTGAGGGGACAAAATAAATTCTTCATCGAAATCTATCACGGAATCATTTTTATGTGCTTAGTTGCATTCATATTTGAACAGTCCTCGTAACTCAAGAATCAGAATTGGCAGGACTGTCCTTGGCCATATATAAAATACCTCCTTTAGCTTTTTTATACATATGTAAAAGTTCATCAAAATACTCCATACAGCATAGGAGAAGCAGGCCAAAACATTTTTCACATCCATTAAGGGCAGATATCACAAGATCAAAGATGGCTTGACCACAATATGCTTGCTTGAGTGCTCTATATATCAGTAAAGTCTCATCCATATATTCCATTTAGTAAAGGACCATTTAATGGAAATTGTTAATCAAATGTTAACGGATTTTACCCATTAACAATCCCAAATTATACATCCCCATCATCATCATCAGATTTATTATTAATGTGAAGGCACAGGGACAACATCCACATGAGTGGGCCCACTTCTAGGTAGCTGTCTTGATGCACTCATGGCAGATCTCACAACAGATCTCCAGGTATGTGTCTATCATGAGGGTCGATAGCCGAAAGCTTCAACTCTCTGCGATCTGTTAGCTGCTTCCAATTGATCTTGGGTCTCCCAGGCCAACGTTTTTTCGACCCACCTGAATCTCAAAGACTGTGCCAGCCTCGGTAGCTCAGTTGGATGCACATCTTACTGGTGATCAGGTTTCCACGAAACTTGATAAATAGCATCTGGAACGTAGTCCCATCATAAATTGCTAAAATGGTGACCCTGGGTTGACCTTGACCTTCTTTGTGCCTAGGTCAAACTTTGACACATATGCTTTTGTGTTGGATTTTATCCTGCAAACGATTCAGAATACAGTAATAAAGTATAAGATATATTTTTGCTCGTTACGATAAGGCGCATTTATTGGGGGAACCGTTTTATGTCCAGGTCACATGACCAAAATGGCCGCCATACCCATATATGGTAACACTCATAAAGCTAAAAGCATCCGGCGGGTCGTGCACTTCAGCTGAAGCACTGGTTATATTTTCTTGTCCTTTGGGATCATTGATTCCATTGTGGAATGTTGAAAATATCTGAGGGTCACTGATGAGGCCTAATTGGCCGAAACTAGCTAGTCTGGCCCAGAAAACATGTACACTCCATATGTTTCACTTCTATGGTGTATTCCTTGCTTCCAAAGGATAACCCTTTTATAGAACATATTTAACTTCACTACAGCTGGTGTGTGGGAATGTGTGGCGGCGGTAAAACGTCTCCCTGCCCTACATCATAGTGTAGATTATATTTTCTTGTCCTTTGGGATCATTGATTCCATTGTGGAATGTTGAAAATATCTGAGGGTCACTGATGAGGCCTAATTTGCCGAAACTAGCTAGTCTGGCCCAGAAAAAAATGTACACTCCATATGTTTCACTTCTGTGGTGTATTCCTTGCTTCCAAAGGATAACCCTTTTATAGAACATATTTATAGTATATAAAACATTTTTCATGGTTTATGCAGTGAAATGGAGGCTAAACCATCATATTTTCTATTGTCTCCATCCATTCAAGCAGAAGCAGAGATTTTTGACAGATCGCGGGAAATTTGTGGGCCGCCTACATCAATGTGTAATTGAAACTTACGTGCTAATCTTCGTGAAAATTTCCGTCAAAATTACGACACCATCCGAAGTTAAATACTTAGCTAAGTAAATGAAATAGGTGGCTTTCGAATGCACTTTTTAAGGAAATACTTTACTAAGATAAGAACTCCTCCTTAAATCGTTAAGTCGACCTTAACTTAAGTAACGATTGTAATCCTGGGCCCAGATGCCAAGATTTGTGGTGTCTATGGGGCGCCGTTTTACTATTTAATCCGTATTTATAGATATCCTTAAATCGAATTATGGATATCCATAATTCGATTTATGGATATCACTAAATCAGCCGAGTAATGGATATCCATAAATCGAATAATGGATATCCATAATTCGATTAATGGATATCATTAATTCAGATCGATTTATGGATATCCATAATTCGATTTATGGATATCCATAATTCGAATTATAGATATCTATAATTCGATTTATGGATATCCATTATTCCTATGATTTATGGATATCCATAATTCAAATTATGGATATCCATAATTCGATTCATGGATATCCATAATTCAATTTATGGATATCCATAATTCGAATTATGGATATCCATAAATCACCACCAAAGCGTTTGGTTTAATGATTTCTCCCTAAGACACGCGATGGTTTATTGTAAAAATCTTAAAAATCTTCAAGGTGAAGATGATGGCCAGTCAAAGGGACCTCTCTGTCGTGCAGCTTTTTCAGCACGTAAGGTTTCCAAAGCAACGGACGCCATACGCTGAACGCCCGCCATGTGTGCAGTTAAATATCGGAACCATTCGTAAGATCTGGAAATTCCGACCAACGCATCCGGTCCCTCTGGAATCAGCTTTATGAGGACTGCGCACCTAAGGACACTAAAAGTCGGACGTAAGATTATAATGACCCAAACAGGCAATCCGTGCATGCTTTCTTGAGGAAAATGAACATGGTCGTTATATATTGTATTATTGTTTGTTTGATTTGGAGTTTAACGTCCCCGTCAACACTGTAAAGGTCATTTTGGATATGTTTCTTCCAATTTTGTGGGACTTTTACCCGACATTGAGATGAAATGACATCTCAAGCTCTGCCGCCCAATGAAACCAAAAGGGTTTATAAGTATGGACGGGCCGACTTGCACCGCATTGCCTGGGCAGGCTGAGATCATCTAAACTGTTTACCAGTACTCGTGCGCGGGTCGGTTTCAGCTCTGGAAGCATCATGCAGCCCATCTATTTCTTCAAGCCCCGATGGTATATAGTATTGACATATATCCATATAAAACTGTACTTGAGGTGTATGGAGTACCAGGCAGATTCAGATATATCTCCTGGCCTCCGCCCATTTGGGCATGGAGAAATAGATTTTGCTGCACCGGCCTCGGTAGCTCAGTCGGATGCGCGTCTGACTGGTGATCAGCAGAACGCGGGTTCGATTCCTGCCGGGGTCGGCAACTTTCATTCGTGGAAATTGATCATGAAATATTTTCTACGGTCATTCACTCCCTTCCGCTGATTCAAGAAGGGCAGTTGTCAGTTTCTAGCAAAACAATGTGCACTGTACTGGTTAACCGCCTACGTATAGGCCTGCCCAGGAAAAGTGTAGACAGGTAAACTGACCGGCTCAAAAATGACCTAAAATAGTGTTGACTGGGCCGTTAAACCCCAACACAAACAAACAAACAAACAGACAAACAAAGATTTGCCTGCATGAGCTGAGAGTACTGGTAAACTGTTTAGAAGGTCTAAGCCTGTCCAAACAAAGCCATACGAGTCAATGGGCGACAGGGATTGCGATGACATTTCATCTCAATGAACGCTTAATGCCCAACATAATTGGAAGCAACGTCTCCAAAATGGAATAGTATTGAAGGGGACGTTAAACCTCATATCAAACAAAACATATTTCCGCCACTACATAGGCCACCACTAAGCCTACCCTACATTACCTCCACCTCCATCCCGGCTTTAATTACACACCTCAATCGGAAAGCTGACGGGAATAGTCGATTTTGTTTTGCAAAGTGAGCAGTCATTATTCATTAGGTTTATTTACAGAGGAGAGTTATGGATAACCATAATTCGATTTATGGATATCCATAAATCAGCCGAATAATGGATATCCATAATTCGAATTAATGATATCCATAATTCGATTTATGGATATCATTAATTCAGTTCGATTTATGGATATCCATTATTCGAATTATGGATATCCATAATTAGAATTATGGATATCCATAATTAGAATTATGGATATCCATAAATAATTATGGATATCCATAAATAATAATGGATATCCATAATTAGAATTAGGGATTTCCATAATTCGAAATATGGATATCCATAAATAATTATGGATATCCATAAATACGGATTAAACAGTAAAACGGCGCCCCATAGGTGTCTGGTGATTTTACCGTGTCCTAATGTCCCACGTTTGGGACAGTGAAAATAATGGAGCCAAAAGTACTTGAAAATGAGCCAGCGCACGACAAAACCTGCAATAAGACGGGTGCGCCCAACGAAGACTCTGATAAGCCTGCGCATCCGCGCAGTCTGATCACAGAGTCTTCGTTTGCGCTCTAAGGATAGTTAAGGGCCCAATGCTCCTTCATGCAGCAAGAGTGTGTGTGTGTGTGAATTCGGGTTTAACGTCGCTTTCAACAATTTTTCAGTCATATCACGACGGTGTCTGGTTGCGACAGGGAGCTCAATGCTCACGTTTATAGTGCTGCCTCACTGAAGTATCATGTCCCAGACACATTACATGATACCACACCCAGTCACATTATCCTGACACTGGATCGACCAGTCCTCGCTCTACCCCGTAAATCTGAGTGCCAAGCGAGGAGCAGCTAGTACCATTTTTAACGACTTTGGTATGTCGCGGCCCGAGATCGAACCCGAGACCTCCCGTTCCCCGGAGCGGACACTCTACCAACTGAGCTATCGGGGCCGGTATATGCAGCAAGAGAAGTCTCTGGTTAGTCTATATGGATGGGTAGGCGGATCTGATTCTTCGCTGGGCGCACGTCTTATTGTAGGTTTTGTCGTGCGCTGGCTCAAATAACCCTTGTCCTGCTGAGCCCGGATATGCCTTATTTAAAAAAAAATGAAGATACAGATCAGATGCATGGCTTCTGGCGAAGCCATCTGAGTCAGAAGCCATCTGATCAGGATCTACATTGTTTGCCATTCAGATTGTGAATTTGTTGCAATAATTTGCATCAAGTAATCTGATTGGTTGATAATCGGTAGTGTGTGTGGCAGATTAAAATATTCAGCAGGTCATGGGTTAAAAGACCCATGTTCAGGACCATTTTCCAGCCTACACTCAGAATCAGAATCAGAACTAGAATTTGTTTTTTCTACAAAAACACAGATGTCTCCCCCTTTTTGAACTCTAAGTGTGACCTTGACATTGGAGGTATTGACCTGGGTCTTGTGTGCAACACATCATCTAATGAAGATGAACATTTCTGCAAAGTAACTTTAAAAAGTTCATAGAGAAATAAGAAAGTTATTGACCGTACACAAAAAAGCCCTTTTTGACCTCTAAGTATGGCCTTGACCTTTGAGGTACAACACATGGTCTCATGATGGTTAACATTTCTGCCAAGTAATTTCATAATCCATCAAAGAATAAGAAAGTTATTGACTGTACACAAAAAGGCCCCTTGTTTGACCTTTGACCTCTAGGTATGACCTTGACATTGGAGGTATGGACCTTGGTCTTGCACACGACTCATTGTCTAATGAAGGTGAACATTTCTGCAAGGTTACTTTAAAAAGGCCATCCAGAAATAAAAAAAAAGTTATTGAGTGGACACAAAAAGACCTGTTTTTGCCTTTGACCTCTCAGTATGACCTTGACCTTGGAGGTAGCGACCTGGGTCTAAATCGCAACACATTGTCTCGTGATGGTTAACATTTTTGCCAAGTAATTTCACAATCTATCCAGGAACAAGAAAGTTATTGACTGAACACTAAAAAAGGCCCCTTTTTACCTTTGACCACTTAGTATGACCTTGACCTTTGAGATACCAACATGGGTCATGCAAGAGACACATCGTCTCATTGTGGTTAACAGTTCTGCCAAGTAATTTCAAAATCCATCTACCAATAAGGAAGTTATTGACCAAACACAAAAAGGCCCTTTCTGACTTTTGACCTCTTTGTATGACCTTGACCTTTGAGGTACCAACCTGGGTCATGCACGCAGCACATCGTCTCATGGTGGTTAACATTTCTGTCAAGTAATTTCAAAATCCATCTAACAATAAGAAAGTTATTGACCAAACAAAAAAGGACCCTTTTTTACCTTTAACCTCTAAGTATGACCTTGACCTTTGAGGTACCAACCTGAATCATACGTCCAACACATCGTCTCATGATAGTTAACATTTCTGCCAAGCAATTTCAAAATCCATCTGAAAATAAGAAAGTTATTGACCAAATACGAAAAAAGGTCCCTTTTTTACCTTTGACCTCTATGTATGACCTTGACCTTTGAGGTACCAACCTGACTCATACGTGCAACACATCGTCTCATGATAGTTAACATTTCTGCCAAGTAATTTTGAATTCTATCTAAAAATAAGAAAGTTATTGACAAAACACGAAAAAGGCCCCTTTTTTACCTTTGACCTCTAAGTATGACCTTGATCTTTGAGGTACCAACCTGGGTCATGCACGCAACTCATAGTCTTATGGTGGTTAACATTTCTGCCAAGTAATTTCACAATCCATCTAAAAATAAGAAAGTTATTGACCAAACACGAAAATAGTCCCCTTTTTTACCTTTGACCTCTAAGTATGGCCTTGACCTTTGAGGTACCGACCTGCGTCATGCGCGCCACACATCGACTCATGGTGGTAAATATTTCTGCCAAGTAATTTCAAAATCCATCTGAAAATAAGAAAGTTATTGACCGGATAATATTTGCCCATACATACATACACACATACATACATACATACATACATACATACATACATACATACATACATACATACCGATAAACTTCCAAGGGAGATAACTCAAAAGTATAAATGCGAGAGTTATTGTTCTTGCGCTCTGCACGTCGTCTAATATTGATTAATATTTATATGAAGTTTTGTGAAGATAGTTTGAACGGTTTTCAAGTTATAGAGCGAACACGATTTTGTGACAGACAGACGGACAGACAGACGCCCGGGGGAAAACAATATGTCTCCCCGAAAAAAAGTTTTCAGGGGGAGACATAATTGTTTACTGGTGACAAGTCCTCAAGACAATTCTTCACCAGGAAAGATCAGAGATAATCAACAAACCAGGGCTGTCAGTGTGTTTATATCAACTTCCTTTTAAGGGAAGAATTTGCTCATCAAGGGAAAAGTAAAAGTGCAGACTGTAAACCCTGATCAGACTGTTCCTTCACTATTTGCTTAGGTCTGTCTGTCCAAATACTTTGGATCATTACGACAGTTGTGTAGCTCATTGGATTTGCCTCCTCGAGGTGAATCATACACTACATACAACATAATTTTCAAGATAAAATAAAAACATCGCTAACACTGCATAATACCCCACCACTGCAGGTCAAGAACATGAATTTTTCAAGTGTTTCTAGAGCAGACAACCTTAGAAATAGGACAGCAAGCAGGGCTGGCTAATCGGAGCTTTAAAGTTAATCGATTATCAGCCCTGTCATTGCGATCGATAATCGATTAGAAATCGCTAAGGTTTTTGTCATTATTTTACCTGTCTGGCTTTCTGTCCGAGCATGACTTTTACCATATGTTGCACTTTACCATATGTATATTTGAACAGACAGGCCGGAGCAAACAGTGTAGACCCAGATGAGACGCCGCAGAATGCGGCGTCTCATCAGGGTCTGCACTGTTTGCCACTCATACAGCTATTTTATGCATAACTTTGGGTAGTTAATTGTACCAATCAAGTAATCGATTAAAAGCAAATCAGAAATGATAATCATTTTTGCGGAATTTATCGATCGATTAATCGATTGTACGATAAATCGTGTCAGCCTTAAAGGCATTTATTCTGTAACAGTAAAACACACGGTGTGTTCATAATTGTTTTATTGCCCCCTGTGATATACTGACTATAGCAGATCAAAGGCGGCCCTTAATAGGGTGATTAGTAGCTCTTGTTGAATCCCCTGACTGGGGTACTTAAGAGGAAAATCAATAATGTACACCAGTCAACAGTAAGTAATTTATTGATTTTCCCCAAGGAGGCCCCTTACCTGTTGAAGACAGAGGACTGCTCTTGAGTCAGCTCTGAGGGCTACATAATATTATGTAATGAAATGCTAGTCCTCAATAATCAAGAATAACTGCCTTTAACAGCAAATATCCAAAAGCCTTGATAAAGCTGTGACAATTTTCAGTATCTCTGGTACAGATACTACAGGCAAAAGGAAACCATTTTTCAGATACAGATACACCAAAGCCAGATAACTCAAGAACTTAACCCACACCATGCTGAACCCGGATATATCCTTTTTTGAAAAAAAGTATATATCCAGACAAGCTGGCTTCTCGGAGCTGATCAGGATCTATAGTCAGTGATTCTTGAAAAAATGACCCAATTTTGGATATGCCCTGTCGCTAATGTTTGTCCCTTCATGGTGGCTAAACAACGCAGTCTATGGGTGTAAATAAGCCATATAAGCCAAGAGGCATATTCAGGAACTTACTTCCAATTCTAAAACCAATGCCTTCTAGTACGATTACTGAGTTAGCACCATTAATATACCAGTGAGGTATACGTTTTGCCATGTCACAAGGCATGGTTACATACTGAAGTGCAAATATCTAACCTTTTATTGTTTAGATGGAATGGGATTGCAATTACGGTTCAACGATACGATGCTTAGGAAACAATTAGCAGAATTTATAGACTTATTGCATTCAGTGTCTGGACACAATGCAGTAAAAATAGGGTGTCGCTCAAACAGCGCTCACCTACCGTAACGGATCTATATCTGGTCAAAGTGTGCAGACAGGAATAATTCTCTGCTTATAACTATGTCTTATATCCCTCCAAAAGAATGTTCTGATAAATAAACCATTAAGTGTTTGATCTTCATTCGAAATAAACATAATAATAAATCTGAAAGTAGATAATTAATTTGTCACTTTTCAGAGCCTCACCTCCGTAACGGTGCTTTCAAAAGGTCAGTGGATGGAAAGGAACACTTTAAGCTAATTGCCATATATATTGCATAAGATTGTACTGATATGAAACATAATATTGACCATTGGTCCAACAACAACGGTTTGGTTGATAAAAAACAAACTGCCCTCCACCTCCGTAACTTCTCTCCTCCGTAACGCAAAAACCTAAGCCGAGATAGGTATCGGAACATCTTTGTGTGCATCGAGTGCTATTTGTACTAGTAATATCAAATTACTTAAGCAAACCATTGGATTTTGGCCTAGCTACAGACTCTGGGGAGAAATCTATCGTTACGGAAGAAATGTTACGGAGGTGAGTTAAAATGTTACGGAGGCGAGCAATTTTAGAAGTGAGCGTTACTTATTCAGACAATCAGTAGCCCAACGAAGTGTTGTTTGTTGGCAAAAGCCATGAGTTTAACTTCATAAATATACCCACTGGGTTAGCATAGACTGTTGGTTGAAACAGACACATGGGCTTACAAATATAAACTCCCCTCCGTAACGAGCATGTTTTACTGTCAAAAACTCAAAAACTATTGAAATGGTGTGGGTAAAAAAATGGGTCAAATGTTAAAATGTGGAAATTAACCGAAAGAAAACATCAGTCGAAATTCCATAAGGTTCATTTTTATTCCTTTTCAGATACCCGATAGCCATGTGGTCAGGATCTATTCCGTTTTCCTTTCATGGTAAAAATCAAAATGATGCAACACGCAATGCTGAAGACTGAGGAGGGGTGTAGCATGCTGAAATGTTCAGTATGATGAGGGTAAATGCCTTTGCCACAATAGGCAACCTACAGTACCATGTACATTTGTAAAGTTTCATCAAGCTGCTCCATATACTACGGAATATAAACATTACGAAAACACGCCTATTCAAATACATTGTAACCGTTATCGACAAAAAAAAAAAAAAATTTTAGATGAAAAATTTTGATATTTTTCTTATGGTCAAACATAGATTGTGGATACTCGTTACAACCGCCTGAACCGCCTCGACGAAGCGGTTCGAACGAGTACCCACAATCTATGTTTTTGAGCTGAAATAAGAAAAATAATGTATACCCCTGCAAACCCCAGTTTTACTATATAAAAGTGGGGTTTATGGGGGTCAGATTTATATAGGCGTGTTTTCGTGATGATTATTTTTCAGACACATAAGGGCAGATAACTCATAAGTAGAATTTATAGCCAGAGAAGCAGTTCTTGCCTACTTTTAGTAGCTTTAGTACCCAGTATATCTAAGAAATTTCATCAGCTTATGCCATATATCCAAGGGCAGGTAAAACGATCAGAGTATGGTTCCTTGGCCACAACAGGCTTCCTTTAGTGTTCGATATTATAATGCTATTAATCAAGTAATTTCGTATTGGCCCAGGTACAGGTCCGAGGTCTGCTGCATTGGCCCGAGGCCGAAGGCTAATACAGCTGACCGAGGACCTGTGCCTGGGTCAATACGAAATTACTTGATTAATGACAATTCAATTATTGATTTTTTACCTCACTTGATGTTGGTCTGGTGTTAATACGGATGACCTCCGATCAATACAGGATAGTCAATTAATAAATATCGGTAAAATTTCATCAAGTACCACATTGTAAAGGAGCTATGGGCCAAAAACATTTTTTTGTACATTTTTCAAGGGCATACGAGGACTGTTCAAATATGAATGCAAGTAGAACGTTTTCTCATGCACTAATGCGAAAATCACCTGGAAATAAATATCACAGCGTAGAAAAACATTTTACCTATACATTGATACCAAACCTGTTAAAATCCGTCCACTTTAGCCATGTATATCGTTCGATAAACACTGTCTACTCTTGTAATACAAAACATGGTTGGAAGAAGGTCAGAGTACGCCGTTGAAATACGGTCCTATATTAAGAATCGTTGTATTCTTGATATACGGTGCAAAGACATTTTTGATGAAATATGTTCGGTTTATGGGCATAATGAAATGTCTTTTCAGACATTTTTTTTCGTCGGTGTGAGAAATTCAGCTGTGGGCTAGGCTCAACCGAAGATTCACCACATGATCGTCGGCCGAAAAGAGCAACATCTGCCAAGATGGTTGCTAGAGTGAAAGAAATAGTTGCTACCGATGCACGATACACCACTAGGCAAATAGCTAGTACGGTTGGCATCTCATTAGGAGCAGCTCATACAATTCTGAAACGGGATTTGAAAATGAGAAAGATCTGTGCTAGATGGTTTCCCCATCTGTTGACAGATGAGCAGAAAAAGACACGCGTTCAGTGCGCCAAGAAGTTGTTAAAAAAGTTTCCAAATTACAATGCACGGTCTTTCGCTAATGACGTCACGGTTGACGAGACATGGGCTCACTTTTTTGAGCCAAACCGAAAGATTCAGAACAAAATATGGGCAACAAAGTATTGCAAAAGACCATGCATTGCAAAGCGGGCCATGAGCGTCAAGAAGGTAATGTATGCTATATTCTTTTCAAATCAGGGCCCTGCTATTCAGGTTGCTGTGCCTAAAGGCAAATCTGTAAATGCGAAGTTTTACAAGAATAAAGTTCTTCGAAAATTGAAGAAATATTTCAAAGAACGAAGACCCGTAACTGGTTTGGCCAATGTCAGATTGCTACATGACAATGCGTCATCGCACAAGGCGTTCATTGTGCAAGACTATCTGAAGCAGGAAAAGGTTGTTGAACTCCTTCACCCCCCGTATTCCCCTGACCTTGCCACGTGACTTTTTTTTGTTCCCGCGGCTGAAAAAATATCTTTCTGGTCGAAAATTTGTACAGCGCAAACACCTCGGTTCTGCAATATTACAGTGCCTTCATAGTATACCTCGAAAAGACTAACAAAATGCATTCAATGATTGGATCAGAAGACTGAAAGTTTGTATATCTGTTAAAGGGGAATACTTTGAGGGGACAAAATAAATTCTTCATCGAAATCTATCACGGAATCATTTTTATGTGCTTAGTTGCATTCATATTTGAACAGTCCTCGTAACTCAAGAATCAGAATTGGCAGGACTGTCCTTGGCCATATATAAAATACCTCCTTTAGCTTTTTTATACATATGTAAAAGTTCATCAAAATACTCCATACAGCATAGGAGAAGCAGGCCAAAACATTTTTCACATCCATTAAGGGCAGATATCACAAGATCAAAGATGGCTTGACCACAATATGCTTGCTTGAGTGCTCTATATATCAGTAAAGTCTCATCCATATATTCCATTTAGTAAAGGACCATTTAATGGAAATTGTTAATCAAATGTTAACGGATTTTACCCATTAACAATCCCAAATTATACATCCCCATCATCATCATCAGATTTATTATTAATGTGAAGGCACAGGGACAACATCCACATGAGTGGGCCCACTTCTAGGTAGCTGTCTTGATGCACTCATGGCAGATCTCACAACAGATCTCCAGGTATGTGTCTATCATGAGGGTCGATAGCCGAAAGCTTCAACTCTCTGCGATCTGTTAGCTGCTTCCAATTGATCTTGGGTCTCCCAGGCCAACGTTTTTTCGACCCACCTGAATCTCAAAGGCTGTGCCAGCCTCGGTAGCTCAGTTGGATGCACATCTTACTGGTGATCAGGTAAGGAGGCGGGTTCGATACTCTGCCGGGGTAGGCAACATCAGTCTTTCGTGGAGATTGATCATCAAATCTTTTCTACGGTCATTCTCGCCCTTCCGCTGATTCAAGTAGGGCAGTTGTCAGTTTCTGGCGAAAGAATGTACACTGCATTGGTTAACCACTTATGTATAAGCCTGCCCAGGAAAAGTGTGGATAGGTAAACTGACCGGCTAAAAATATGACCTAAAATAGTGTTGACTGGGCTGTTAATCTAAAAGTAAAACAACAAATCCCAAAGGCTGTCTTGATAGCACCCTTGAAGCATTCCACGTGTTCATACCAGCGCACCCGACTCTCCTTCAGAATGAGGTCCAGGTCCTCAAAGCTTGCGGGACCTGACGGTGAGTCTTGCAGCTTGATATTGCAGATCTGTCTGATCATTGCCATGTCATTACGCTGCAGATGTTGGAAGTTTGGTTTTGCCAATGGCCAAGTCTCGCTGGCATGGAGCATTGCGCTCCGCACACAGGCCACGTGTCTTGAATGAGAGGTGGCGGTAAAAGAACTGGTAGCAGTTCCTGAACGTCTTCCAGGCTATAACAGTCACCAGCTGCATGCAGAGAGCATGTCTCCGAGGTAGCGAAAGGAAGCAACCACCCTAAATTAGACCTAAAAATTTCTCTGAATAAATAATTGAAAAGCTCTAGGTACTCGGGCATGGTGGTTTCTTTCCGCCATGGTAAATGAGCTATCGGTATTTAAGGGGAATGGGAACACCTTCAGGGGAGGTAACTCCTGCAAAAGTATTTTCGTCTCCCATGTCAATAGGGGTCAACTCTTAAAGGAAAGAATTTGCTCCTAAGGAGCAAATTCTTTCCTTTAAGAGTTGACCCCTTTTTCTGTGGGACAGAACTTATAGAAAAGCGTACAGGAAGTCCCGAAAGTTATCTCCTTTAGAAAAATGGCGGAAAAATCTGCCATGTGTTCCCATTCCCCTTAAGTCATTGAAGTTTTATTGTAGTCTTGTTAACCCATATATGACAGTGGAATCTCCAACTTTTTAAGTTGGAGTGGTCCATTTTTAACTAGAGAAAGCGACCAGTGGGTCACGTTTTCCCCCGGCCAGCGCCACCCTCTGATATATCTTTCGAGCTTGTATGTTATATGAATGAAGAAGTGAAGAAGATATAAGAATCTATAAATGTACTTGTAAAAGCTCAACCAAACATAAAATTTCTGAATGGACCCAAGGAGTGAGGGCATCAAAGTTACTGAATGGGTGGGGGCATCAATGTTACTGAAGCAGCAGGGTGGGTATGCATCAATGAAATCTTTGGACTGGTATGCAACATCAATGCAAGTATCAAATGAATTTGTCTTAGAGTTTAGAACATACGGGCATCTATAAACTTTGTCATAAAACTTTAACCAAATGTAAAATTTCTAAGTGCATGACCTTGAGGTAAATGTCACCATGGCTGTGAAAGGACATGCATCACGAAATCTTTGGACTGCTATGCAACACTGATTCAAGTATCAACTGAATTTGTCTTAGAGTTTAGAACATACAGGCATCTATAAACTTTGTCATAAAACTTTAACCAAATGTAAAATTTCTAAGTCTGTGACCTTGACCTCAAGGTCACTGTGGGGGATGGGACATGCATCAATGAAATCTTTAGACCAGTATGTAACTTCAGTGTAAGTATCAACTCAATCTATCAAAGGGTTCAGAAGATACAATCTCTTAGAAACTTTAACGCAAAACTTTTAACAAAATGTTAACAGACGGAAGGGCGGACGGAAAGACGGACGAACGGCAAGATGTAAACTATATACCCCCATAGCATACTTCGTATAACGGGGGTATAATTATAGGGGTGTTAGGTTCGTTTAATGTAATTTGTACAAAAATGTATGTTCTTTGAGCAAACAGTGTAGACCCAGATCAGACGCCGCAAAAGCTCAAGCACTCCATCCAGATAAGAAGGAATACTGGTAATAATTTGTAGGTATTTTTTTCTTATTTCCCTCACCATGCTAAATATTTCAATAAGCTACGCCCCTCCATGTTGTTTCAGCAATTTGTGTTGCACAATTTAAACTTTACAATGGATTTAGAATCCATGGCTTCTGAAAAGCTAGCTGGTCTGGATCTATTCTCTTTTCAAATAAGGATGTTTCTCGGTTCAGCATGGTGAAGGTTAGAACATGTCATGGACACTAGTTAAGTAAGAATTGCCTCAATGAGGCAATTCTAACAGGTAACCACAACACATTTCTAACAATAAGGAAAATTATTTCTTGCACACCGGGTAAGGAAATCCATAGTTTTAGCCTGGAACGGAAAGTCTGTCCTAACCCTGGTGTTCTACACAAGTAATAAAATGTCTAATAAAGTCAAATGAAACGTTTCCATGGTGTTGTGCAAGAAAAGGAATCTAATATGGGGTTCTGTTGAAAATTGGCATTTCCAACCCTCAAGGTGACCTTGCTGAGCAGAACCTCGGCATAGCCTCGGTTGCGCTCGGCACGGCCATCCCTCGGGTTGGAAAAGTCCATCTAAAACAGAATGTCATATCAGATTCTTATAATCTCATCTTCATTATTCCTCCCTACCTGGGGCTATGCCTGTTCATTTAAGGGGAATGGGAACACCTGGCAGGTTTTTCCACCATTTTTCAAAGGGAGACAACCTTAGAGACTTCTTGTTTGCTTTTCTATAAGCCCTGTCCCACTGAAAAAGGGGTCTACTCTTAAAGGAAAGAATTTGCTCCTGAGGAGGAGCAAATTCTTTCCTTTAAGAGTAGACCCCTTTTGACATGGGAGGCAAAAGTACTTTTGCAGGAGTTGCCACCCCTGAAGGTGTTCCCATTCCCCTTAATATTGGAGTTATGACTACCTATCCTGTAATTAGGTTGATTGTTTGTCAATCGACCCAAAGTTACTAAGCACAGAAAATCGTCAGTGCTGAGGTCCATGAGGCTATCACTGATCTGTAGGGAATCAAGGCAATGTTTTTTTTTTGTTTTTTTTTTTTAGTAGAAAATAGCTGCATCCTAGAGCAAGACATTGTTTTTACATTGCTTAGTACTATTTTGTACCCAATACTAGGACTGGGGATGACAAAAGTTGTGAAGTCAGAGTGCTGTGTAAAAGAAAGCTGACTCTGCATATGTACTGGGACATTGGCGAACAGTTTAGACCTACCTAGATCAAATGCCATGCCCACGGCAACTGTTTCCATACAGTACAGTAATTTAAGGGTTAGACGGTACAGTCCGTCAGAGTTCAGGACTATTTTGCCCACCTAACTAGAGACAATCGTTCCACCATGGCTGTCAGTGCTTTGTTTGTTTGTATCTGAGTTTAACGGCCCAGTCAGCAATATTTAGGTCAGTTTTGAGCCACTCAGTTTACCTATCCACACCTTTCCTGGACAGGCTTATACGTAAGCGGTTGACCAGTACAGAGCACATTCTTCTGCGAGATACTGACAACTGCCCTTCTTGAATCAGCGGGAGAGAATGACCATAGAAAAGATTTCATGATCAATCTCCACGAAAGAATGTTGCCGACTCCAGCAGGTATAAACCCTCCTCCTCGCGCATCCGAGCTACCGAGGCCAGCATGACTGTCAGTGCTTTGATATTTTTCTGGTTACTGGTGTCCAAAGTAGTGAACAATTTCCCATAATACTCATACACCTCTATTATCTATATAACACTGCTCATTATAGCAATATTTTGGATACCACACATTTTTAAAACGAGCCAAAAATGTACATATGTATATACCGTAAAAATGCTAAAAATTCCGGCACCTTCAGGACTTGCTAAATTCTCTGTAAGTTTTAATAAATTTGTTTCATAAACTAGCAAGGAGTCCAAAAGGTGCAGATGGAATGGAAAACAGTGTAGACCCTGATGAGACTGCTCCTTCAGGAGCAGTCTGATCTGGGTCTTCACTGTTTGCTTAGGCCTATTCTGTTCCAATACTTATGATCATTACGGCAGAACATGACTAGAATTCCATTGAAGGCTATATACCTGTGATTGTAGTTGTTGAGAAACGTACTGATGCCAGGGATGAGGCAAATGTTGATGAACTGACAATGTACAGAAAACCGGAATCCTATATTGCAGCATGCTTAAGGCAATGCAGCATGCTTAACATTTGTCCTTTGTTTGTGCAATAAAAGCTCTATAGAGCTTATGTTATTTGTTTCTAATATGCGATGTTAAATGAATCTTCTTTATCTTTATCTTCTAAATGGAATCTTCCACCTTATATATGGCTGATGTCCATTTCGAAATTTATGGGCGACAGGTTGTGTTCTATTTAAATTTTATTTGAAAAATAGCTGAAATTTTTGCAAATAGTGTAGGCCCTGATCAGACGTCTTCTGTGGCGTATGATCTGGGCCTGCACTGTTTGCCAGTGTACCCATTTTGGGGTTTCTGGACTTTTTTTCTACATGATCATGGCCTCGCACCGCGGTTCCTGGACAGGCTTAGATCCTCTAAGCGGTTTACCAGTACTAGTGTGCGGGCCAGATTCAGCTCTGCGTGGAAGCATCATGCAGCCCATATATTTTTTCAAGCCCCTATTGGCGGGGGCCGAAAGAGGTTGTGGTGTACTACTTTCAGGGTTAAAATCAAGATTACAAAGATTTTGGTAAGACACATTTATTGATTCAAAACCACCTGTGGGTATACATATATATACATATAAAAATACAACTGTAATCTGTAATAGTACTTATTTTAGCAAATGTGAATGTTTGCAGTTTCCAAATTCATGCATATGCAATGGATATTAAAATTCACAAATATACCTGTTTCTTATATATGTATATATTGAAAAGTTTACCACCAAAAAATGAAAATAATTCAGATAAAAAATGTGATATTTTTCATATTTCTCCCCGAAACATAGATTTTGGGTACCCACAATTTTCGTTAAAAAATATCAGTTGATCTCTCTAGCTGGATTATCTGGGATATGAAAATGAAAAATGTTCTCTGACGAACATAAAAGTTATTCAATGTTTGTCTCCCTAGCTGACTTATCTGGGATATGAAAAAGATGTTCTCTGACTAGCACGAGTGTTATTCAATGAAAACATTCAAGTGCGAAGTTTCCACGTATCTTAAATTATATAGGTTTGAATGTGATACTATCAAGTCAATATTCTATTCAGGCCTAGTTTTGTTTGTTAGTCTTGAGTTTAACAGCCCAGTCAACACTTTCTTGGTCATATTGAGCCTGCCTGCAGGCTACTAACAACACTTTTCCTGGGTAGATGAGGAAGAGGAAGTCCATAATCTGACTGAGTATAGTAATGATGCTTAATTTTGGGACAGATAGGCCTAAGCAAAAAAAGTGCAGACCTAGATCAGACTGCCCCTGAAGGAGCAGTCTGATCAGGATCTATACAGTTTGCAATTTGGCCTGCACCTTTTGGATTCCTTGCTGGATCATGAACTTTTAGGAGAATAATGGCAAGTCCTTAACCCTTGTCCTGCTGAATATTCATATATGCCACACCCACTACCGATTATCAACCAATCAGATTACTTGATGCAAGTTATTAAAACAAATTCACAACCTGATCTGGATCTACATTGTTTCAAAGAAAAGGCATATCCGGAGCAGTCTGATCAGGATCTATACAGTTTGCAATTTGGCCTGCACCTTTTGGATTCCTTGCTGGACCATGAACTTTTAGGAGAATAATGGCAAGTCCTTAACCCTTGTCCTGCTGAATATTCATATATACCACACCCACTACCGATTATCAACCAATCAGATTACTTGATGCAAATTATTAAAACAAATTCACAACCTGAATGACAAACAATGTAGATCCTGATCAGATGGCTTCTTCAGAAGCCATCTGATCTGGATCTACATTGTTTCAAAGAAAAGGCATATCCGGGCTCAGCAGGACAAGGGTTAAGATGTCCGAATTTTTTAGGATTTTTACAGTAGATATACAGCCTGATCTGCGTCTTCACACACGTCTGGGAGACACATTTTTGGACTGATTGTTTACCGATCAACCCTCCAGATGCTTCCCGCCTGCTATTATCTACGTGACTGTCACTGACCACATACAAAATCCAAGTACAGTCTTTTGATTTGTTTGTTTGATTTGAGGTTCAACGTCCCCGTCAACACCATATAGGTCATTTTGGAGACGTTGCTTTCAATTTTGTGGGACTTTTACCTGACATTGAGATGAAATGACATCTCAAGCCCTGCGCCCAATGAACCCAATAGGGTTTATAAGCATGGACAGGCCGACTTGCACCGCGGTTCCTGGACAGGCTTAGATCCTCTAAGCGGTTTACCAGTACTAGTGTGCGGACGGTTTCAGCTCTGCGTGGAAGCATCATGCAGCCCATCTATTTCATCAAGCCCCGATGGGCGGGGTCGGCCAAGTACAGTCTATCCTCATTACACTGACATTGTATATAATGACAATTTCAGAAGAACACATCCACAGCTCAAGGTGAGCTATATGAGATTCTTTCGGACATCGAAAACTTTTCGCTGTTCTTTAATGAAAATGTATGCTGTGTCTGCCTCAAGGCGATTCTAATGAGTACCCACAGCATGCATTTGCAAAATAAAAGATGAAAATCTCCTCAATTATCCCCCACTATTTCTTATGTAGAGGATTTCCCGAAGGACACAAGAAGGGTTTGACTTAGCCATATTAAATGAGCCATCAGTGTTGGAACCATTGACGTTCTACTGTAGCAAGAAAAAAGTTGACTTCATGCCACATGAAATAAATACCCTCTCTAACAAAAAATACTATCTACAAAGACTTAAACCAAGCTTTCACTATAAATTATATTAACTGTTAACAAATAAATAAAATCCATTTAACTAGAAATTAAAAAAAAACAAAAAAAAACAACAGCTAAACAAGTACAAGCATCAACAATTTTAACTAATAGCATATTTATTTAGCACACTTCTTTTTCTCTTTTTCACATGTAGATATATTTTATCAATACAATAGTGCAATTCCTTATGTACATGCAAGGAACCAATAATACTACCCAATTACAATTAGCCTTAAATTAAGCCACTTCTATCATTCTTAATAAAACTTCTAGTGTCAGTCACAGCTATAAATAGCAATATGGTAAAGTACATGTAAAGTATTATTCCACAATTAAGACCAGCTAAAATTACTGGTAACGACTAATTCTTCTTGCCAAAACATTTTCAAAAGGTTTCATTTTTATTTCATTGTTTTCAATAGTTAGAAACCACCTTTGGGACCATTCAAAAGTGGTCTTAAAGACCACTTTTGAACAGTCCCAAAGGTGGTCTAAACAAAGAAATTTCACTATACCTTCTTATTTTTTCAGAGAAAACAAGGCTCGACATTACATGGGAACTGGCTGATTAGCATTCATATTGATTATGAATGTCAAGTTCATTTTCTATTAAAAATAAGAAAAAGTCATTTGCTCTAGAATTTCCTTGGCTCTTAAAAGTTTTACAGGCTGTGTGTTGAAAATAAGCCAGTAACAGAGCAAACAGGGTACAGTCTGATCAGTCAGCCGCAGGGGCCTCTGTGTGAACAATGTTTGCTCACATCCCACTGTTCACTGCAGTGGGCAGCACCTAACCAAGGATTGTGCCACCTAACAAACCTGTTACAACCACGCAACCAGCAATTTAGCAGTAAGACTTCTCCCCATCGCACTTTTGCCAAATCAAAGACGCATCAAGAGCTTTGTTGCACTGTGTTGAACTTTCTATCATGTGCTTCTGAACAAGTTGACAATATGGGCAAAACGGTTGCATAACTAGCCATTCTCAGTTAATTGGCTGAAACTTTCAGACAACTGACGTAATGTAATAACATTTCTGAATATGCAGCGCAAATATGAAGAAGGCAAGATTGCTGTGGTATATACATTTCGACAATTGCTAAGCTCCGCCCTGACTTCCTGTGTGAAGCGGAATTTACTGGTATTCAATATGCAAAATATGGATTACAGTTTCTTTGTACTTTGACAAACATGTGATGCAAGTTCTGGTATGGTGTGTCATTGTGTTTTGACATACAGTAGAACTTCAATGGCTCGAACACCGAATGCTTGTTGACCATGGATGAGTCGAACCCGTTCTTGAGTCTGCAGGAAACTCATCCAAATAGGAAATAGGGATAGTTTAGGGAGAGGGAGATTTTCTTCTTTCATCTTGCAAATGTATGCTGTGTAAACTCATTAGAATCGCCTCATTGAGGCGATTCTAATGAGTACACACAACATACATTTATAATGTAGAACACCAAAAAGATATCGCACAATTATCTCCATTATGCCTCCTGGTATGACACTAATAGTAACCTTCCGTTGCTTGAACTACCACTGTCTCGAACAAATTTTCATGGTCCCAAAGGGATTCGAGCCATCGAGGTTCGACTGTATTTACATGTTAATGAACCAATGACAGATGTCATATTGCTAAACTGCTAGTGGTGCGGTTCTAACACCAGTTAGAAAATGTTGAAATTGGCCAAATTATTAATCTAGTCATATTCCAAAGTAATTGGACGAGATAAAATTGTGTGGATATAGCTCGAGATTTAACATCAGCCCATGCACTGAAACTAACTGGGCCTTGTATTCAAATGGATATATTCTCTTAAGTGTAGTCAAAACATCTATACATACTGAAATTGAAAACTAAATTGTCCCATTCTGCTGCGAAAATTTGTCTTTCTGATACACCGTTTTCCCATAACACTAAAAATTTGTGGTAAGTCATTTCATTCACACAAGATCATATTTTTCTACAAGCACATGTATAGGTGTACACAAAATATAGCTATGCTTTTCAAAAGCAATCTTCATTATCAGCAAAGCTGCTGCAAAACATCATTCTGCTCTGAATCATTAAGCCATGTATCCCCCATTGGTCCTGTGGCTTCTGCCTGGCTGAGGCTTGATGGCATCAAGGACCTGTATGATGTCCCCGTTCTTGGCTTCGAGGAGTCGTGTCAGCCAGCCTCCATCATTGTTGAAACCCATCGCCATCATCTGCTGGAGAGCTTCAGCCACCCTTGGATCTGAAATGAATTATTTTACTTTATCATATGACCTCGCGTCTGGGAATGTAGTAATGTCATGTATTAAATCCGGTAATCCACAAGTGGATTAAATATGCAAATTGGTTAGATACGCCTGTGAAGTTACATGCACGACGTCCTTAACAACTTTGCGTTTATTAATAGCGGAATATTGACATTTTTGTTATAAATCATGAATAAAATGTGTTTTAAATGCCATATGATAAATAGAATCTTGCATTCGTGCTAATGTACTATTGAATTTACTACTGAGAAAAAGGGATAAAATGCTCAACCAAGCCTCACATTTTATCCCTTTTCCTCAACTTTTTTTTAATAAATTCAACAATACATGATTAAATGTAAGGTCCTATTTCTATTAGCAGTGCTACCCTTCATCCTGCTGAACCTGAATATGCCCTACCTTTGCAAACAGTGCAGAGCCATATAAGAAGCCATCTGATCAGTATCTATTCGGACCCCGACCAACGGGGCTTGAAGAAATAGAATGGGCTGCAGGATGCTTCCAAGCAGAGATGAGACTGACCGCACAGAAGTACTGGTAAACAGCTTAGAGATTCTAAGCCTGCACAGAAAAAGTGGTGCGAGTCGGACCCTCCATGCATATAAACCCTATTGGTTTCATTGGGCGGCAGGGCTTGAGATGTCATTTCATCTCAATGTCGGGTAAAGTCCCACAAAATTGGACATTGTGTTTACAAAATGACCTATACAGTGTTGGCAGGGATGTTAATCCTCAAATCAAACAAAAACAAACAAAAGTTTTACATTCAGTTTGGGAACATGTGGGAATAAAATTACATCAAGCAATCTGACTTGCAGGAAGTCAGAAATGGGAGTGGCTAAACTAATTTATCCAGCAGGTGAAGGGTTACGAGAAAATTTGCATTTTGAAGAATACAGCTGGGAACAGGGTCCCGTTGTTCAAAGCCACGTTAGCATAACGAGCTCGTTAGTGGTCATATTAGTGGTCACCATTCTAGCAAGTACAATTTCCAAAATTTTGTTGTTTTTGCTGAAAAATGTGAGCAGATTTTACTCACATTTTTTTCAGCAAAAATGTTAGTATTTTCACCATACTGAATGAGCAAAGTTTTAACGATATGTTAGCTAACAACGTCTTGAGTTGTGAACAACTGGCATTGGTTGTTCAAAACTAATGACATTGTTAGTTAACAAATCACTGAAAATTTGATCATTTAATATGGCAAATGTATATACAGATATTTTTGCTGAAAGAATGTGAGTAGCTTTTGCAAATGCAAAAGCTACCAACATTTCTTAGCAAAAAATTGCCAGAATTTTAGATCTCGTACTTGACAGAACAGTTAACAATTTGACCACTAATGAGCCCGTTAAGCTGCAAATCAACTCTATAGAGTAAAACCTTCCATGTCTATATGAAGAAGCTTTAAGGGCAATTATCATCCATGCAGTGCACATGGAATAGTTTGATCAGACATTGTGGACACACACACTGATTGGAGTCTTTGCTCTGCAAACATGCCTGAAGAATATAAGAATTTTAAGTGTGTGTGAGAGGTGAATAGAAAAATTTATCACTGTCCTGCATCATGAGGCTTGTCGAGTGATGCTTGACAGTGATCCTGAGGGAAGGACTTTTCTATCTACCCCTCACACCAATGTAAGATTCTTTTTCTTGCATGCCTCTCCTTTTTTGTGGATTTTTACAGTTTTGTTTTTTTGATTTAACGTTTGCCATCCCCGTCAACACTATTTAGGTCATTTTGGAGTCGTTGCTTCCAATTTTGTGGGACTTTTACCCTGACATTGAGATGAAATGACATCTCAATCACTCCCGCCCAATGAAACCAATAGGGTTTATAAGCATGGACGGGCCGACTCGCAGCAATTTGCCTGGGCAGGCTTAGACGTTCTAAGCAGATTACCAGTACTCATGTGCGGTGGGTATCAGCTCTGCGTGGAAGCATCGTGCAGCCCAATCTATTTCTCCAAGCCCCGATTTTTACAGTGCAATCACTTCAATTGACGTCCGCCAAATTTTGGATGACACTTATCCAGCATTTTGACGCCACTGTACATGCACTGACGTCAAAATTAAGGACAGCCTATGCGACATCCTATTCAACTAGTGCACATTAAACACATGAAAATTCTCAAATTCTATCCTATCCCTGGGTAGGATAAGAATTTCTATTCCAGGCTTAAGTTCAGGATTTCCTTATCTAGTGTGCATTTCACACAGCTCACAAAATTAGGGATGCAAAGTAAAATTCCTATATTTAGACCACCTTTGGGACTATTCAAAAGTGGTCTTTAAGACCACTTTTGAACAGTCCCAAAGGTGGTCCCTTATGAGGGGATACTTCAAGCAGAAAACACAAAGAAAGCTTATGTAAAGCCTTCAAAATAAGATTTTTTAAAGCAAAATAAGTCTTAATTTTAAGTGGTCATAATAGCAGAATTTCACTGCACATGCGAGTGTGATATCTAAAATTACTAATGCAGTTGTGGTGTATATTCAGACGAAATATTTTGCAACAAAGTGTATCATTGCCTTTCACTAATGATAAATGCTTATCTGACACATAGCCAATAAATGTACTTACTAGATGGTGGGTACACAATCTGTGGTGGCATGTTAATTTGCACCTGAGGCTGGGGTGCAGGGGCTGGGGTCTCAATGACCGCTGGAGCTGGGGCTTCCGTGACCACTGGAGCTGGGGCCTCAGTCACCACTGGAGCAGGGATCTGGTCCACCACAGGGGGCTGGGTGACATTCAGTAGGGTCCAGGTGTTGTCCTGGTTCTCTTCCTTGTCCTCATCCTTGCTATCCCTTTGAACATCCTACAATTTCAAACAAAATAACTCTAGTTGCTCAAAGCATCTTTATCTTATTTGTTTCTTTGTTTGCGTTCAGGTTTTACATCCTCGGCAACACTATTAATGTCATTTTGGAGACCCCGCTTCCGATTATGTGTTACTTTTATCCAACATCGAGATGAAATGACATCTCAAGCCCTACCACCTAAACAAACCCCCGAACAGACCAAAAATGATGACTTTTACAGCTGTTACAGCAGTACAGAGCTAGGCCTATCAACCTGTTCCACCAATACAGAGCTAGGCCTATCCACAAAGAGCTAGTGCCAAGAACACAATTTTATCCTAACTATTGTGCCCTAAACTGTATTCGAACTTATTGAATAAATATGTGTAGACCAACAATTCACTGTTTAAATTGTTTCATATTAGCTTCAGATAGAAAATGAGCAACGGAAATAAAACAGTGTTGAACAAATACAAGCTTTGAACCACAGTAAAAGTGAGGTTGAGGCCTCATAAAAATTAAACCCAAGAGTAATTTATTACTGAGCATTCCAAGTTGGTGCTTTTGTTGCGGTTCCTTGCTGTTCTGTGTTTGTTTTGTCGGTATTACTATTTCATTTTCCTATTACATTTGTATGTATGCTACTATTACTAAGCTATGTTCAGATTCATGGTTCACCACCGGTTTGGGAAAGAGGTGCAACTTTGGTTTATCATAATTATGTGTTAATTGTCTGCCGGTGTCACTTTGTCTAGTGATTTCTTTCCCTTGTGGTGCTATGGGAAGGGTTTGGGATCTGATTGTATCAGTTCCTGATCATTGCTATTCTCAATTTCTTCAAACGAGTACATATGTTAAAAATTTGGTATCTGAGATGAAGAATGTTAAAACTTTATGTTGCTTTGACACCTTTCTGTTTCAGTTTACCAGCATTCAAACAAGATGCACATGGGCTGCTATGCTTACCAGCGCTCAGAGCCCACTGGCAGCCATGTATTTTGACAAACCATGGCAGCTTACACCTATCCAAGTATTATTGCTGCCAAATAACATGTACTTGAAATACACCAAATCAGAAACGGTGTTAGTTAAACAACTGTGTAATATCCAAACAAAAATGTATAGTTATAAAGAATAAAACTGCAAGCACTGCATGATGCCCCGCCACTACAATTACATCAAGCAAGTGCCATATCACAGTGAAACAAAACCTAATGGCTGTTTTCCCCCATCCTAGTGATGTAACCATGCAAGTTTGGTCAGCATCAATCATTAAGTTCAGTAGATATAGTGCTTCAAACATACTACATGACAGAAATGGCTATGTTCAATGTTCAAGGGGCGATAACTCCAAAAGTAGGAAAATCAGAGTTATGGTTCATATGTTCTGCATTTCGTCCCAGGCTGCTCTGCATATCTGTGAAGTTTCGTGAAAATAACTCAAACGGTATCAGAGTTATGGAGCGGACTTGAAACTGATAGCAACTGCTATGTTCAAAGCTGCTATATTCAAAGTTCAAAGGGCAATAACTCCAAAAGTAGGCAAATTGGAGTTTGATTCATAATGTTCTGCATGTCGTCTCATGGTGCTCTACATATCTGTGAAGTTTCACGGAAATATCTCAAACGGTATCGAAGTTATGGAGTGGACATAAAACTACGATAGAAATGGCTATTTCAAATATTCAAAGGGCAATAACTCCAAAAGTAGTAAAATCAGAGTTACGGTTCATATATTCTGCACATCGTCTGATAGTGCTCTCTACATCTGTGAAGTTTCGTGAAAATATCTTAAATGGTATCAAAGTTATGGACTGGACGCGAAACTGATAGCAACAGCTATTCAAAGTTCAAAGGGCAATAACTCAAAAAGTAGGAAAATCAGAGTTACTGTTCATATGCTCTGCACATCGTCTCATGGTGCTCTATATATCTGTGAAGTTTCATGGAAATATCTCAAATGTTATCAAAGTTATGGAGCAGACACGAAACTATGATAGAAAATGCCTATGTTCAATGTTCAAAGGGCAACAACTCCAAAAGTAGGAAAATCAGAGTTACGGTTTATATGTTCTGCAAGTCGCCTGATAGTGCTTTACATATCGGTGAAGTTTCGTGAAAATATCTCAAACGGTATCAGAGTTATGGAGCGGACACAGGACTATGGGGAGCTGACGGACGTACAGATGGACGGACACTCAAAACTTCGGAGGGTATAACATAATACCCCGCAATTTTTGAATGGCAGGGCATAAAAATGACCATAAATGGTCATTTTTCTACATAATCTATATATTTTTGGGAACCATCTTGAAACTGTGTTATATCCAAAACCATGTTATAACAAACCATGCTATAATGAGGTTGTGGTGTAGTCTGAAATCCGACCATTGATTTTTGATAACTTTCGCAAGGAAAGCTAGAAACACACTAAAAACTGCCAAAAATCTGAAATGTTTCATGCCTATTAAATATCAAAAGGGTTTTACTCTTGAAGGAAAGAATTTGCTCCTCTGGGGAAAAAAAACTTCTGAAGTGGACTTAGTTAATCAGAAAGCAAAAAGAAGTCTAAAAAGATGTTTCTCTTGCAAAAATGCAGAAAATATATGCCAAGTGTATGAATACCATTTAACCCTTTTTGTAGCAAATGGAAACTCCTTTATATAACGGAGGAGTCCATTTTAAAATTAAGGGGTGTCAGGTTGTGTTTTGTTCAGATTTTATTTGGAAAATGACTGAACTTAGCAAACAGTGGAAGCCCTGATCAGACGCCGCCTTCTGCGGCGGCTGATCTGGGCCTGCATTGCTTGTCAATTACCAGTTTTGTGGTCCAAAATAGGTTAAGAATCAAGTATTTGTTTGTTCGTATTGGAGTTTAAGAAATCAGTAAATGATTGACAATCATACCATCATCATAGGAGAAGGTGGATGTTGTTCCACTTCCTTGATCTGCTCTACTTCCATTGTTTTCTCCTCTGCTTTCTTCTCTCCTTCATTGTCAGTCTTCTCAGTCTCCTCTCCCGATTTTGGTGGCTCCTCTTCTGAAATCAATCCATGGCAACCCTTAGTTTACCCTTCAAGCACCAATCAGCAGATGACAATCTAATTTTCACAGAGAAAAATCTTGAGATCTTAACACCCTTGTCCTGCTGAATATGTTAATCTGCCGTACCCACTACCAATTATCAATCGATCAGATTACTTGATGCAAATTATTGCAACAAATTCACAATCTGAATGACAAACAATGCAGATCCTGGGCAGATGGCTTATGATCCAGATCTACATTGTTTGAAAGGTAAAACATATCCGAGGGTTAAAAATCTAGCATTTTTTAAGCAAAAATGTTCACATTTTAAGTGGATATTCACATGTTATCGTCATTCCCATTAGTTTTGTTTTGAGCTTAACAGCCTAGACAACACTATTTAGAGCATGTAAAGCTAGTCAGTTTACCCTAATGATCTTAAGAATAGGGACAGATAGGCCTTAGCAAACAGTGCAGACCTATATCAGACTGTTCCTGATTTGGGTCTACACGGTTTGCCAATCCGTCTGCACCTTTTGGACTCCTTGCGGAGTCATGAAACAAATTTGTTAAAAGTTTTGGAGAATTATGGCAAGTCCTCTAGTGTCTGAATTGTTAGGATTTTTAAGGTATCTAGTAACCACTCATTTTTTGGGCAGGCTTTCACAAGTAAATAAACAGTAAACCAGTACAGTGTTCCACCTTTCACTAGAACCTGGGAACAGCTTCAAATGGAAAGATGAAAATGCTGTTTACTAGTTGCGTCTGAAGATTAAAGACTTCACCTTTATAATTCTCACTAGGAAATCAGTACTTGTTATAACAGTTGATCAAAGTTACGTTAAATAACGAAACTTAGTATTAAACAACTGGCCTAGTTTACAATACCTCCTATAAAAACTATCAATCGCACTCTTATTTCCCTGCTACTTTACATTTCATTTATATGCCTGAGTCATGAATGAACGCTTGCATGCATGCATTTAACAACCCAGAAAAATCTGTGTTGCAACCAACAAAGATTGATCTGATTGCATGGATACTGAGATGGGTGCAAAGCAGTTTTGAATCAGAGTATCCTAGCTGTTATACGAGCACAAGTTCTATTAACTCATTTTTGTACTGGAAAGCCCAAAATGGGTACCCTTGCAAACAGTGCAGGCCCAGATCAGACGCTGCATTCTGCAGCGTCTGATCAGGACCTACACTATTTGCAAAAAGTTCAGCTATCTGAAGAAAACACAACCTGAAACCCCTAATTTTGGAAATGGACTCATGCTATATAGAAAGAAGGTGGAAGATTCCGTTTGGTATAAAAAGGGTTAATTCTAGTTTCTACACTTACCATTCTTAGCCTCTTCCATCTTTTCCTCAGCCTTCTTCTCTCCCTGTTTCCATGGACACCACCTACCCCCACGACCCCTACCTCGTCCACGCCCACAGCCACGTCCACGACCACTGGCATGACACTGCCTTCTCCCATCATGGTCAATGTCTACATGCACATCAATTCCTGGAAAAGATTAGAAAGTGAACACATTGCAACATCTAATTTCAGAAATACTTCTGTCCTCGGCCCCCGCCCATTGGGGCTTGAAGAAATATAAGGGCTCTGTGATTCTTCCACGCAGAGCTGAATATGACCCACACACCAGTACTGGTAAACCGCTTAGAGGATCTATGCCTGCCCAGGCAAAGTGGTGCGAGTCGGACCGTCCATGCTTATAAACTCTATTTGTTTCATTGGGCGACAGGGCTTGAGATGTCATTCATCTCAATGTCAGGTATAAGTTACACAAAATTGGAAGCAACGTCTCCACAATGACCTTTACAGTGTTGACGGGGATGTTAAACCTTAAATCAAACAAACAAACTTCTGTCCTTTTCATGATATTTAAACTGAAAAAATTAAAACCTCATGTGTCTGATCAAAAGCATTCTGTGGCATCTGATCTTAGACTGAATTTTGCACTACTGTACATTTAACTCTGGATTGGCTAATAAACAGTCAACCAAAACAGTATTCATACCAAGTCTGATACATTATCACACATTTGCCCATATAATTCATGGCTATTTATGCAAGAATTAGAAGTGTTGTCCAACTGAAACTATCTTTTGAAGTAAAAATGATTAAATTCGAAATTCCTGGATATTTTCGCCAGACTAGATGATTTTTCACTGACCCAGGCAGTCATGCACGTTTTAGGAGCATTGTTATTTGGAGAGGTTTTTTGGTTAAAAACTTTGTCCAAGTACGTAAAAAGGAAGTACCCATTTCACATTGACTTGTTCCGTTTTACAGAACTTTAACCCATTTAGTACCAGAAACCCCTAAACGGGTACCCCGGCAAACAGTGCAGGCCCAGATCAGATGGTGCAGAATGCGGCGTCTGATCTGGGCCTACACTGTTTGCAAAAAGTTAAGCCATTTTCCAAATCAATTTTGAAGATAACACAACCTGACACCCCTGAATTTTATATAACCTGACACCCCTGAATTTTATATATAAGGAGGAAGATTCCATCTGCTACAAAAAGGGTTAAATTAAAACACTTTATACAGGAAACCCCAGAATGGGTACTAATGGATCTGAAATATATTGCAACTGTTGTTGACAAAGTCATACAGCACAAATAGCATTGTACAAAATACAGTAAAGAGAAAGTTAAAGCCTAGGTGACTTCCCATATCACAGGTCCTGGTGTATGAATGTCATTTGACCAGTGGCATCTGATCAGGGTCTACATAGTTTGCATGAAAATACACAGAGGATCTTACAGGAGTGGTCATTACATATCAAATTCATGAACCGAGCCTTCGACGAGTTTCATAAATTTCATATGAAATGAGCACGAGTGTAAGATTCCGTTCATCATATAAGTTTTAAAAAGGATTTTATCGCCGAAGAAATTCAAAAGAAAACATAGGGTTGTTATGGACAACGTCATGACGTTATGCGCCAGTGTTATTACATGTGTGGTCATATGATTTTTATGACATGACCTCATCCACTGAATATCAGCAAGTCAGCGACTTTATATGATAAAAGTATTTAAGGATTAAAAGAACAGTCCCTTCTCAAGACCATTTTCCAAGTCTTCATTCAGAGACCATCTTTCCCAGCTTACATATCGTCAGGTTAGCGCATTAGGGTTGTAACTAGCATTTTTGGCAAAAATCACTTTTTTGCATATTTTGATTCATTTTCTATCTATACATAACCTGCAAAAAGCTGATGCTTGAAGACTGCCAATTTAGCACAGAAAATTAATATTTGCCATATGGTTGTATCTTGAAGGTAGGGTTTTGCTCATCGCAAAACGGTTGTATCTTGAGTTACAACCCTGTTACGCTTAGTACTGTGCATGTTGTAATAATGTACTCTTAGCGCAATAGGGTTGTAACTTGAGTTGCACTTATATAATGGGATGTAACTCAGAATGTTTCGGAAGCTGAGACCTTCTGCTTTCAGAATCTGGTCAATGCCATCTTTTCAATCTTGGGCGTTTCAAGAAATTCAAGATGGCATCCAAGATGGCTGCCAAATTAAACAAGATGTGTTCAGTGATTTTTTTACAAATTTTCAACTATGCGTCCTAGGACTCGCTCAACCAAAAAACTGTGCGTCCCAAATCTGAAAGTATGAGTCCCAATATTTGGAGGGAAAAAAAGGAAGTACAAAAAAGATCGGTTCAGTATAAAATGCCATTATTCATAGTTAAAAATAATGCGGTCTATTATCTTTTATTTGCAATGAACAGAATCAAATATCAACTTGTGTTGTTTACTAGCCCAAAGAAATCCTGCTAAAGTGTACGTTTTTTAGTCTATTTTCCGTAATGTTTTCTACTTTCGTTTTCGATAAATGCGCACCGCACATGTGTGTGAAATTTACTTCATGCACAATGGAGATAATATTCCGAACCATTATCGACAAACGTTTCCTTCCCTGATTGGGACACCAGCTATCTAGATTCAGGGGCTGACAAATCCATTGCCCGACCGCCCGGTACAAGTCCGAAATCGCGCCGGGCAGGTGCACTTTGACCTTAGGACGCCCGGTCGGGCAACTGCAAAAAAAAAATCGTCTACAGCTGTCAGTCTTTTGAGCCCTTAAATACAGTTAAACTAGAGTAAGTAAATCACAATAATTGTGCTGCACTGTCCTGCTTTGTCGACAATTCAGAGACAAACCGTCTGTGTATTTATAACAGTTCAATTATGACACTTTTGTTAATCCTTGTCATATAATTGCCAAGTAAACATGATTGCCCTGCGGTGCGTGTCTTTCATTTCTGACGATAAGCCAACTTGAACGAGGTGTGAAAATATGGTCAAGTTATGTCTCTAATTTGCGTTTATTCCCCAATCATAAAATTTAATCCACAATCAATGTGAAAATGATTTACTCGCACCTCAGACAATTAGCTACATCTAACGGTGGATGTATGCATTATAAAAACGGATCGTGAATGGTTATGTTTTGGCGCCAAATAGCAGACGCTCGGCTTGGAGGGAAAAGTCGAACGCTGTTGTTGGAGCTGCTGGGGATAATTCGGGGGCTGTGCAAAGCGCTGTATTCTATATATACCTCCATTCACAACCGTTTAGCTATCGAGAAAATATTTTTACCGGTTCCAAACATTGTTTTTAAGAACGGGATACAGCCCATTAAAATAAAACAATGGCATTAAACACGTGCAGGGTTGCTGTCGTCGGGTGACGTCATTTGACACATTTACCGATCACATGTAGAAACAAGTTGGCTGCTTTCAAAAAGCATCCAATAGGTTTGGTCTTGTCAGTCTACATTCTGATTTGAGCCAGGTGATATCATTATCCCACTTAATGCACTTTTTGAATAAAAATAATAAACTTTAAACGTTCCCAGGCGGTTCTTCTCTGCGGTATATTTTTGTTATAGTTTGTCTGAAGTTTGGAGACCTTCATGCGGACTGAGCAAAATATTTGTCTAAATCGCGACGGAAGTAAGGACGAGGATTGTGGCCACGTAAAATCGATTTAAACCCCCAGTGGAATTCGTTTCCCCTGACCGTTCCAATGCGGTTGTTCAGTCGCGGTTTGTTCTTGTTATGGTTTGTCTTTGGATGTTTGTGTCGCTTATGTTATTTTATTTTGGATAGCCTATTGGCCATTTTATGGGAAAGTAACTGTCCTTTTGGCTTTCCGCTGTTGGTGTTTCCATTAGGGTCTGTTGTTTCATGTTTGTGTGTCTTTCCCTTTGGTGTCTCTGGTGGGAGCTGTGGGTTGATTGTAACGATTCCTGGCACTTCTACTTTTAATTCACGTGCATATAAAATTTCGAAGTCTGTGACCTTGGTATCAGGAGGGGTAGGTAGTGATGTATGGGGCGCCGTTTTACTATTTAATCCGTATTTATAGATATCCATAATAATTTATGGATATCCATAATTCGAATTATGGATATCCATAATTCGAATTATGGATATCCATTATTATTTATGGATATCCATAATTATTAATGGATATCCAAAATTTGAATTATGGCTATCCATAATTCGAATTATGGGTATCCATAAATCGAACTGAATTAATGGTATACATAAATCGAATAATTGATATCTATTATTCGATTTTTTGATATCCATAAATCGAATTATGGATATCCATTATTCGGCTGATTTATGGATATCTATAAATCATATTATGGATATCCATAAATCGAATTATGGATATCCATAAATCGATTTATGGATATCATTAATTTAGATCAAAATATGGATATCCATAAATCGAATTATGGATATCCTTAATTCGAATTATGGATATCCATTATTCGGCTGATTTATGGATATCCATAAACCGAATTATGGATATCCATAATTCAACTCTGCAAATAAACTTAATAAATAATTACTGCTCCCTTTGCAAAACAAAAAAAAAAAAACTCGACTATTCGCGTCAGGTTTACAATTTGGGTGTGTAATAAAAGCCGAGATGGAGGTGTAGGTAATGTAGGGTAGGCTTAGTGGTTGCCTATGGTGAAGGAGAGATATGTTTTGTTTGATTTGAGGTTTAACGTCCCCTTCAATACTATTTAGGTCATTTTGGAGACGTTGCATCCAATTATGTTGGGCATTAAGCCTTCATTGAGATTAAATGACATTTCAAACCCGCCTGCCTCGATAGCTCAGTCGGATGCGCGTCTGACTGGTGATCAGCGGGACGCGGGTTCGATACCTGCCAGGGTCGGCAACATTCTTTCGAGGTGATTGATCATGAAATATTTTATACGGTCATTCTCTCCCTTTCACTGATTCAAGAAGGGCAGTTGTCAGTTTCTTGCGAAAGAATGTGCAATGTTCTGGTTAACTACTTACGTATAAGCCTGCCCAGAAAAAGTGTGGATAGGTAAAATGACCGGCCCAAAAATGACCTAAATTAGTTTTGACTGGGCCGTTTAACTCAAATACAAACAAACAAACAAACAAACATCTCAATCCCTGTCGCCCATTGACTCGCACGACTTTGTTTGGACAGTACTCTCAGCACATGCAGCCAAATCTATTTCTCCAATGACTGATGGGCGGGGGCAAGGATATATATTTGAATCTGCCTGGTACTCCATACATCTCAAGTAGAGTATTATATGGATATATTTTAATACTATATACACAGTGGAATTACCTAAAATTAAGACTAATTCTGTTTTAAAAAGCTTATTTAGAAGAGTACAGTTATTCTTTCTTCGTGAGTTCTTCACACAATGTCCTCTGGTCAGGGACCACCTTTGGAACTGTTCAAAAGTGGTCTTAATATAGGAATTGTACTGTATAACGACCATGTGCAATTTTCTCCAGAAAGCATGCACGGATTGCCTGTTTGGATCATTATAATCTTACGTCCGACTTTCCTTAGGTGCGCAGTCCTCATAGAGGTGATTCCAGAGGGACAGGATGCGTTGGCCGGTATTTCCAGATCTTACGGCTGGTTCCGATATTTAACTGCACACGTGGCGGGCGTTCAGCGTACGGCGTCCGTTGCTTTGGAAGCCTTACGGGCTGTAAAGGCTGCACGGCAGAGAGGTGCCTTTGACTGGCCATCATCACCCAGCGATGATGAAGACCTTGAAGATTTTTACATTAAACAATCACGTGTCTTAGGGAGAAATCATTAAACCAAAAGCTTTGGCGGTGATTTATGGATATCCATAATTCGAATTTTGGATATCCATAAATCGATCAGAATCATCGATATCCATAAATCGATTTATGAATATCCATAATTCGAATTATGGATATCCATAAATCAGAGGAATAATGGATATCCATAAATCGAATTATATCCATAATTCGAATTATAGATATCCATAAATCGAATTATGGATATCCATAAATCGATCTGAATTAATGATACTCATAAATCGAATTATGGATATCCACAATTCTATTTATGGATATCCATAATTTGAATTATGGATATCCATTATTCGGCTGATTTATGGATATCCATAAATCGAATTATGCATATCCATAATTCGATTTATGGATATCTATAAATACGGATTAAATAGTAAAACGGCGCCCCATAGTGATGAGTATTCTGTGGTAAATTGTTTAACGCCATGGCAAGTATAAACTAAATGTAACTTACATATTATGGTTTACACATGTATAGCACAAAACTTAACCAAACGAAAATGTAAACCGAATTTTTCAAAGGTCATAACTCTGTTAATATTTTGGTGGACAGTAATTATTTTATTTATTTATTTATTTTATTTATACAATATTTTAAGAGGGTGGCACAATTAGCTGCAAAGCTAGTCTACCTTGTGGCCCTCTGTAAAATACACAGATAACATATAAAACATATGGAAAACATTACAAAATGCATTATATACATATATACAGTAAAACAAAGACAATGTGGTCTCATAAGACGTATCTTGTTAAAACAGATACTAAAATCCTTGAGTGTTTCAAAAGAACAGATCGTGTGTTGAAACAGTCAACAGCAGATGTGGTATATGATTTGTGTTTCCGGTTGAGACCAATGTTTATTAAAACATTAATTTATTAGAGGGCACATAAAACATATCATAGACTATCGGGTTTATCTAAAATAGATTAAGATGCGTGGGCCATGAATGGTCTGTGACTTAAAAGGAATGCCTAGTACAATGGTTAACATAAAACATGATAAAATGTTACCAACAGTGCCTAACAAAAGGGTTTTACCTGTCTTTTAAAAGCACCTAATGACTCAGAGTTTCTTACTTCGAGAGGCAAAGAATTCCATAGTCGTGGGGCAGAGCATGAAAATGCCCCACTATAAAGTGCCGTGCGGGACCTTGGAACATACAGTGTACCATTGGACCTTGATCTTAAATTTAATGGATGTTTGTGTGACATCGGTGTGAGCAACCTGTTTATATAATCTGGAGTCATATCATTTAAGGCTTTGAAGGTAAGAACAGCTGTATTATATTTTATTCTACTCGTCACGGGAGTCCAACCAAGCTCCTGGAACATAAGGGCAGATGGAGTATCAAAGTCAGCACTAAGTATAATTCGTGCTGCTCGTTTTTGCAGTTTTATCAACCTTTCAATATTAGCAGTTGATGTTGATCCCCATGTAACTGAGCCATAGTCAAGAAGCGGTAGAATATACCCTTGATAAAATAGCTTTTGGACGTTTATGGGAACATATTCCGATAGTTGTCGCAACATTGATATTTTAGAAGAGACAGCAGCGCAAAGATGGTCTATATGGGTATTCCAGTTTAAGTTTTCGTCAATATAAAGGTCTAAAAGCTTTTGATTTGACACCTGCTTTATATTGATGCTGTCAGATTTTATGTCTAAACGATTGGAGCCATCCAAGCGATGCCTAGTTCCTATAGTCATGCATGACGTTTTCTGATCATGTACATGCATTTTGTTACATCTACTCCAATATTTACAATTGTTAAAATCGGATTGTAGATGGTTTTCGACGGTTTGTTTATTGTTACTATGAGTGTGAAAGGTGGCATTGTCGGCATATAAATCCGCATAGCAATATCTAAGGAACAAGGGTAGGTCGTTGATAAATAACAAAAATAAGGTAGGACCAAGTATCGAGCCCTGAGGTACACCGGAACGAACATGTGCAAACTCAGACAAGCCTTTGTCGTATACTATAGACTGTTGGCGACAACTAAGATATGACTCGAACCAACAGACTGTGTTTAGGCTAAGTTTGTACAGGGAAAGCTTTTGTATCAGAATACCATGGTCCACAACATCAAATGCTTTGCGAAAGTCGATGAAAATTGTTCCCACAATGTCCCCTTTATCGATACAAGCCATCCAATGATCGATTAGCTTAACCAGTGCAGTTTGGCAACTGTGTTTCTGTCTAAACCCTGATCGACTCTCATGTATTAATTTGTATTTATTTAAGAAGCCCATTAAATGATGGTTGACTTCTCGAAACTTAAGGCACATCTTCACATCTTAGCCTAACTACATACACATTTTAGGCTTGATCGGATGAAAACTGTATAGTAGGAGTTATACGGAAACGAAAAAAAAAGTTTACGAACGGACGGAATGACACCATCCCCATAACTTAATACGACCATTTTGTTGTTGTTGTTGTTGTTGTTTTTCAAATGGGTATATAAAAAGATTTTTCCTAAGTCATCAAGCCTTCTATAGAGCCTTGGTTAGCTATTTCATTTGTTGTTAACGTCCCTGTTATCACTGTTTGAGTCTTTTTGAGACATTGCTTCCAATCTGTCGCCCAATGAAACTAAATGGTTGAAATAGCTGAACGGTCCGACTCGAGCCACTTTTCCTGGGCAGGCTTAGAACTTCTAGGCGATTTAACACTACTCATGTGCGGCCGGTATCAGCTCTGCGCGGAAGCATCATGCAGCCCAATCTATTTTTTCAATCCCCGATGGACGGGGGCCGATCAGACCTTGGGGCAATATATTGGACTGCATGAACTGAAACCGACCGAACTTTGAAGTATTGCTGAACCGCCTGGGAAGATCTAAGCCTGCCCAGACAAAGTGCTGCGAATCAGACTGTATATTAAACCTCGGCAGTTTCTTTAAGCGGTACCTCCGCAAAAACCTGAAATTTGCAATCCTTTTGTATATCTTTCTGGATCACAATTTAATTGTAAAAGAAACTGATTAGTAAAACGTCAAGTATTGAGTGGAAATAAAGAACACCACTCTCGGCTTATCAGATACAAAAGCTCCCATCGAATGCGCCAAAAAGTCTTTTAACAACTCAGTCTTTAACTTGTGGCATGTCACTTAGTAGTCATGAAGTTTTTGAACAGAAACTATTGCTATCTGTGCTGGGCTCAAGAACAATAAACAACGACCCATCAACGTTATGACTTTGTTTCGCTCCCTAAATATTTATATATTTGGAAGAGTTAGAACCTTCGACCTTGGCACTGACGTTAATTCTAGTAGCAAACACATGAACATGTTTTTACACACCCAGCGATCTTTTGTATGTTTGGTTTTACGATCCTTTCAAGATTATTTCACTCACATTAAACCGATCGTTAATCAGAGGTGAGCAAAAACTGGAGTAACCGATGAAAAACCTCCTGACCTTCCACTTCTCATTATGTGACCTGAGCCATGCTCAAACGTACAGCGTTGAGAGACCTAATGATTAAGAGTCAGCACTCTTATCCACTAGGCCACGGAGGCCCGTTACACCCAGCGATCTTTATAATAGAGGAAAAATAACGTTCTCTGTCTTTCCAACATTTACATATACGTATTATTAGAGCTATCAGCGTACCGAAAGATGTTGAGAATATATAAATCTGTTCCTATCTGTGTGAAGTAAACTTTGCAAGTTTTGTTTATTTGTATTTAACGGCCCAGTCAACACTGATTTTGGGTCATGTATGGGCTGTCAGTGTACCTATCCACGCTTTTCCTGAGCAGGCTTATATGGCATTGCAAGACGTAAAATTTGCGAAAATGACTGCGGCTGTTTTAAGTTCCCCATAAGGGAAATAGATACTTAAGGGGGTGGGGCTACTCCTGCAAAAGTAGTTTCTGTTTGGATATGTCTAAGGGGTATACTCTTAAAGGAAAGAACTTGCTCCTGGGGAGCAAATTCTTCCCTTTTAGAGTAGACCTCTTGAGGAGCAAATTCTTCCCCTTTCAGAGTAGACCCCTTCAGTTGGACAGCGCCAACAGAGTAGCGACCATAAGGTCCTTAAAGTTGTATTTCCATCACGAAATCATGCCTATAGAATTGTGATCCCCTTTTATATGTTCTATAAAAGGGTTATCCTTTGGAAGCGGGGAATACACCACAGAACTGAAAAATATGGTGTACACATGTTTTCTTGGCCAGACTAGCTAGTTTCGCCAATTAGGCCTCATCAGTGACCCTAAGATATTATCAAAATTCCACAATGGAATCAATGATCCCAAAGGACAAGAAAATATAGTCTACACTATGATGTAGGACAGGGAGACGTTTTACCGCCGCCACACATTCCCATACACCAGTTGAAGTGAAGTTAAATATGTTCTATAACAGCGCTATCCTTTGGAAGCAAGGATTACACCACAGAACTGAAAAATATGGAGTGTACATGTTTTCTGGGTCAGACTAGCTAGTTTCGGCCAATTAGGCCTCATCAGTGACCCTCAGATATTTTCAAAATTCCACAATGGATTCAATGATCCCAAAGGACAAGAAAATATACTCTTCACTTTTATTTAGTAAAGCTCGGGTTTGCATGGGTATACATTAATTTCCGTATTCATGCTCTGAGACACTAAATTGAGGGTACTCGATTGAATCGCCTCGTCGAGACGTTTCTGTCGACTCCCCGCAATCTATGTTTTGAGCAAAAAAGGCAATATTCCAATTTTTCTTTTTAAAATTTCTTTTTCTTTGGCCAAAAAATGACAATGAATTTGTACAGGTGTGTTTCGAAATACGGTAAAAATGGTAGACTAACTGCCACACCTGCCAGGTGTATCCATTTCCCTTAAGATATTTATTGTTGGAGTTGAAACGCTTGCTTTTCGGTCTGTTTCGCTATTGAGACAGGCTGTATCCTTTAATTGCAGGATAGTATAGTCCCGCACTGCATGACCTAGTCACTAGGGTTTCGTCAAATCAACGTCGGTGCATGACTTTACCCCCGATGTAGATATGACGTTGCATAAACTTCAAGATGTAGTACCGACGTTATCACGTTGCTGAAATGTTACGACGTATGGCATATCAAAACAACAACATGAAAACCCCTGTCAAACATAAATTTTACTGTCTAACACTAAAAAGTAACCAATAATGCAATTTTCTTGGAATACGGTAAGGCAACTATGGCCATAAATAAAGATAAGAACCATACACTTATTTCAGTCTTAGTCTGAGGATGCAAATCACAACAATCGTCGTCTGCTTTGTTGTCTGTTGGTTATTTGTAAACATTGTGGAGTCAGATCAGACTGTTGCGCAAGGAGCAGATGGCAGTCTGGTCAGGGACCACATTGTTTACCTGTATGCTTAAACTGCACAAAGAAGTAGCAGACGACATAAACAGAGGACAGTTTTAGGGTTAAGAATAAATATGGTGCAACTGAGGTCATGTTTACTGGTCCTAATGACACGTTCTTAGACAATCCTTATCCCAGGTAATAAGATAGAGAAACAGGGCCGTACTCGGATGAGCAATAGCAGATCAGCTATCAATGTTCAAATTTTGTTTTCATAGAAACTTTATTTGCACATGGTTTAAAAAACAGCTCAGAATATAAGTATTTATACCCTGAAAACATGAGTTGTTCTTCAGTATTTAGCATCTGGCATAAGGTAGGTTTTCAGTAGCACAGCTACGTGTGTATAAACACAGCGAGTGAGGGGAGGTATCTACCAGACTACAGTATAGTATTGCATCATCGTTAAAGCTGATTGGTTGATCGCGTCACATGCCCCTCCATGGAACAGTTACAACCTGGTCATTAGACCCGGTTTGCCCGCCTCATGGCGACCAAACCAAAAAAATGGTAGAGTTGGTTTGTGGGCGGCTATTTGGATGGCGGAAAACTTTATGTTCGCATTGAACTTGCTTTTGTGAAAGTTTGGGCTCATTTTGGATGCAGGGGATTCTCGTCTTGTGGTTGGATTATTAAATTGTACCTGTATCGATTTTTCGGTGACTCGTTGGGCAGTTGAAGGTTCGGTAAAAGTGCGGTATTTTATCACTTCCGCCGATATTTACAGCAGTGAAAACGAAAGTTGGATTTTTAGCCCATGAAATATTTGCGTCCGACGGACGCACATATTTTATGATCGTGCGTCCTCAGTCCTATTTGTGCGTCCTGGACGCAGGACGCAGGGGTAAAAAAATCAGTGTGTTTGTGAAACACAAATGCCCCCGGACAGCGCAAGGTGAAGGTCACGAGGTCAAAATTTATGGTACCTCTTGAAAGGTCTTGTGACAAGGAATGCACATGTGAAGTATGAAAGCTGTACCACTTACCATTCAAAAGTTATGCCCAATGTTAAAGTTTTTGCAGACGGACAAACGGACAAACAGACAAACGGACAAACAGACGGACAGACCAAAAACTATATGCCCCCCCAGAATCTTAGATTCCGGGGGCATAAAAAAAAGTTCTAATTTAAACAAATGTTTTGACGATTTTGAAAGCTGAGATCTTCAACTCTTGAAAATTTTATTAATTCATCATTATAAGTATCACAATAATAATAATAATAATAATGATGATGATGATAATAATGTTTCCACAAATATTAGGCTAAAACCAACCAACAACACCCCCACAATATAGGGATATATTATTTGCTATGATATTCTGAAAGTAAATGTCCATTTGTATAAGTTGTGATTTTCCGTCATCTGGCCATTGGGGTGTTAGGCAGTTATTGTCATAAGAAATATGGTCAACTACAGATCTATGTCCACATAGATATATATTTTAACTCTTGCTACATTCATAAAATAACATGGACATTGTCCTGAACTGCTACATACTCTCTATAGTGGCAGAAAAATCACTTATGGTTATTTATGTTACAACTTTTGTTTCTTGCGTTAATTTTCAAATATTGGTTTGCAATGGATAAACAACAATATTTCTTCCAAAATGAAGCTGTTGATAAAAAGAATCATATTTCAGCTTCTTGTTATTCAATATTTTGTGGGGGGTGGGGTTGATTTTATGGCCCTTTCAAGATTATTTCACTCAAATCGGGCCGATCGTTAATCAGATGTGGGAGTAAAACCACCTGACCTACCATTGCATAAAGGATGACTCGAGCCAGGCTCAAACCCACAGTGGTGAGAGACCTAATGTTCAAGGGTCAGCGTTCTTATCCAATAGGCCACGGAGACTCAAGTAAATCAATATAACTGTCACAAGTGTATTGAGTATAATATCTCTTTAAGTTCTTAAATATACATGTATGGCATTCCCAATGTGTTATTTACCAGACTGAGTGAGTATATAATAAATGGAACATATCAGATGTCAGGCAAAAAGAGAACAAGAGCACCGCATGCGGGTGCCAAAGCTCGGCTTCAAAAATTCTAAGTCGAAAAAAGGGCATAACTGTGCCAAAAATACTTTGAGGGTCACCTCACCTATTGGTATGAGTTCCCCTTTTCATAATGAACAACTAGTCCGAGTTTCAAGTAAATATGTTCAGTAATGACAGAGATATTACAAAATGTCCAAGTTTTTGCACGACGAGGCCAGAGCTACGACAATATCTCGTTGTTTTCTTTGAAAACAGCCGAGCTAATAAAATGTAATGCTGCATAATAAGTGAAACAACACAATGTTGCACATATGACAACCTTTTCGGTTATCTATGTTACTAATCGAAGAAACACTATTAAATCATTTTTCACTTTTATATGAAATTAATTTCAATAAATTATCAGTCCATGGGGCTGAGAGGTCAAAAACACAGAATCTGATGTTTGATCATTAAATGTTTATGGATAAGGATTTAAACATATATTCCATATAATTATTCACAGAACATAGAAACATCATTTTTGTCCTAATAGAAAATACTAGAAAAGTTCTGCCACCAATGGAATTTGGTTGTTTTACCCTAGGCACATTTTAAAGTACTCCATTGCAGTTCACTTCTGTTTTCCATAACCAGTTACCACTAACCCAGTTGCCCACCTGTTGCAACGTATAGCTTTTCAGATGACAAGTAAATGTATGTTTGAAATAATTTATGGATTAACATTTTAAAAGTCACTTTATAACACGGAGGGCGTGGTTGATGTACATGAAGATTTAAATTGCCACACTAGGCTTGGTGTAGAAATAAAGCAGGCATTTGATGAGCTGTGGGATGTGATGGGGTAAATTGGGAAATATGTATGAATGCCATTCAATTTTATATCCACATTACTTAAGTGGATCAACAGCTTTAAAGCTGGAAAATTGTTTGATGCAAATGAAGCAGGCCTTGAAAACCCAAAACATGCAAATCACAAGGCAAACATCGCTCCTGTAAAGGTAACATAATCCTCATCAAAATGTGCTTCTGAAAAAGTAAAAAGTCTTTAATGTCAGGTTATCTGATCTTTGCAACAGATGAAATTTTCTTTGAACATATCTGAGTCAATTGGAGGACATTTTACGATCATTTAGAATGAAAAAATAACAAAAACAAGTCTATCCCTTGCCACGAGAACCATTAATGCAGAGAGAAAAGCACATGTCATTGTCTTTTAATGTTAAAAAGAATGAAATACTCAAGCACTGTGTGGCATTGCGTTGTTTGTTTAAGGGAGATAACAGTTTTGACAGTGAACCTAAAGTGCCTACACTGTTATTTACGTTACCTTATGGACATTTACTGATTCAGGCTAGTTTTCTGAACTCTGTGCTCACCATAATTATTTAACCATTTTACAATGAAAAATATCAAAGCAGAAGATGGTCAGGGGTTGACCTTATTCATGAAATTAACCATCTAACCTGTGCCGATGGAAGTTATTTAATGGTGCCCCAAAACATGCATGTTATCAACCACCCAACATACCGCATCCAGATACTATAAGAAGACTACCAAACTGCATTTCAGATTAAGGGAACACTGAAAAGATTTCAAAACTAAGTCTGTGTGTTAGTTGGGATTACATTAATGCTTGAAATAAAATTATCTTTGCTGCAATACTGCACTTGAGAGACCCAGCTAGAACGACAAAGACAATAATTTACGGGGTGCCCTTATGTATGTATTCAGTCAGAACAACAGATGCAAATATCTAAAGAGACAGCAATCGAGTTTAGAAAATTAGTAAGAAAAGATCACTCTGGTATGTCCGCAATCAAAGAACGCAGCCATCTCAAGTCACCCACCTAAAGAAAGTGACACAGAGGCATGCACAATAACGGACGAAACATGAACCAAAAGCACAAAGCCAGTTAACAAATAAGACACTGCAATATAACAACAGACTTGGGATGAACAGTAGTAAAACTACTAGGGGCTTTAACTCCAGAGTTGATGAAATGTTACCCTCGCCGTACAGTGCAGTGCCAAACATAATAACAAACCTTGTTAAATTTCAATGAAAAAGATAGAAACACGATTAACATAATAACATTTTTGTGAAGCATGCTTAAGCAGTCTGTAAATATTTAAACAAGCAGTTGGCATTAAAATATAAAATTAAAAATGATGTTGTGCTTTTTATTGTGGTCTACAAACTTTTATCTTTCCATGGGAGTAAATTTGGTGCTGGCAAATTATGGCAATATATTATTATGCAATGTTTTATATTTAGATTTGAATACAGATGATACAGTTATCATCATATGATTCTATGTCAGTTCCCAATGCTGTATTAGAATATCTCTGAACATGTATAGAAGGCAATCTAAGTCTTATTTAGTCATATATATGTTGTATTTGCGCAGAATTAGGGCTGAAATTAAAATAATGTATGCCACTTGAAAAGACATATTTTAAATCTAAGATGTATCATCATAATCATCATACTTTTTTCAACACAATGTTAGAATTCTCTGAGAATGTAAAAAATGAGTTCATGTTATGAAAGTAGAAGCATAACACAATTGACTATAGTGAATACTATGGTAAAATGAGGTTTTTTATACTTTTTCAACATAAAGAGTTTAGTGTTCAGGTCTACATATCAATGTCTATTCAAATGAGTAATTTTAGAAAATTAACATTAACGAAATGCATTATGTAAACACCGAAAACAAAAAACATGGATCATGCTGGTTCACTTGTTATAAGCGTTATTTTCGGTAAATTGAACATCGTTATTCCCAAAATCTACTGTAGAAGCCTCACTGGTGAAGTGGTTATGCTACTTGCCTTGTAAACCAGGGGTCGCAGGCTCGATCCCAGGCTTCTCCAGACTTTTGGATGAATCTTTAAACCGAGGTCCCGTCTCTGTATGACCTTAGCTGTTGGTGAGACGTAAAACTCAAACACTCACACCCTAAATCAGCATTGCAGAAATGTATTTCAACATAAGAAACAGAAACCATGAACCACGAATATTTAACAAATTCATTGGACCATGAATATTTAACAAATTTGAAAAGGCTGAGGACAATATCTGCCTTTGAATTATCATTAGTGCTGCCTTTTTGTATATTTTCCTGTATGGGGGTTACTTTGTTAAATATAGCATAACTCACAAAACTTTCAATATAGAACTTTAATAAACAGCAGTTTTGAATAGCTTGAATGTGTGTCTTTTAATACGTATAGTAGTTAGACAAAAATGTCCAGTGCCAAACATACCAGTTAAACAACTGATTGTGAGAATTAAGATTTTGTGGGGTACTTAATATTTTGTAACATAAACAACACCACAAAAGGTTAAAATATAAAATACTCAGGAGGAAAAATCTAAAAATTGCCTAAAATGAAAAATATTTGATGTCTTATGAAGGTTTGCAGTTAAAACTGTATTAAGTACATAGTTTGAATTTTTCTATTCTTTTGGCCAACTTGGATGCCATCTTAATTTCTTGGAAATGCCCAAGGGTGACAAGATGGCATTACGCAGATTCTTAATGTTGAAGGTCTCTGCTTTCAAAATATATCAACACATTTTGTATACACTGCAAATCCAGGTTCAGTGAAACTACTGCCGGACTACATTTGAAAAATATCATTCTGATCTGTGGCATGATACGCTCAGACAAATAACCATAATGATCCTAAGTATAGGGGCAGATAGGTCCTACAAACAGTGCAGACCCAGATCAGACTGATCATGAAGGAGCAGTCTGATCAGGGTTTACACTGTTTGACATTCAGTCTGCACCTTTTCTACTCCTTGTTGGGCTGTATAAGAAATTTGTTAAAATTTCAGGAGAATTATATCAAGTTCTCAAGGTGTCTGAATTTTTAGGATTTTACGGTACACTTTTATTTTCTTTTTCAAATTAAATGTTATTGAAATTAAAAAAAAAATGTTTATACCATAATGCTCCTAAATGTTTAGCAGATAACATAAAATAGACCCATACTATTCAAGCAGTCTGATCAGGATCAGTGTACTCCATATGCACTATTTGATGTGTGTAATCTGGTCTTCTCAGACAGCAAGATTTGCTTTATCATGGAAGTCCTTCAGATTTCTTTGTTTGTGCATATAGCAGACTTTTTAATTAATGCTTAATTATTCAAAAAACATAGACACTGTTAAGATTGTGCATCATTCTGCAGTTTTATCTCTGCCTTTGACGTTTAAATATTGTATCCTAATGATCATAACTTTTCACTTCAAACAGTGTATACCCATAACAGATTGCTCCTTTTCATTCTGTTCTGGGTATTCATTCTGTACATAATGTAAACAGTGTATGAAAGAAAGACTCTCAAAGATACAACTGTTTTCCAATGACAATTGTGTGCTATTTTTTTATCATTTTATAGCGCAAAACAGTTGTAACTCAAGTTACAACTGTTTTGCGCTGAGTCGCCTTGAACATTTATGCCACATTTCAGAGGGTAAATGGTTGTATCTCAAATATTTACTAATATCTCTTTTAACAATTTAAATAAGTTAAAAATTATTCATTCTACTTTAGTTAATTGACTTTATACCCAACATGTCCAGATTTCATAATATAATAATGACTAACGAAAAAATAAGACAGTTTTTTATCTTTCCTGAAAAATTCTGAAAAATGAAGTTACAACCCTATTGCGCTGACCTGACGATATACAGACAATCAATGCAGCAGAGTGCTCTTTAGGGCTGGCTAATCGGAGCTGAAAAGATAATCGATTATCAGTCAAGTCATTGCGATCGATATAAATCGATTATTAATCGCTAAGGTTTTTGTCATAATTTTATCTGTCTGGCTTTCTGTCTGAGAATGACACTAACAATATGTTGCCCATTACCATATGTATGTTTGAACAGACAGGCCTGAGCAAACAGTGTAGACCCAGATGAGACTGCGGCGTCTTATCAGGGTCTGCACTGTTTGCCACTCATCCCGCTATTTTAGGCATAACTTTGGGTAGTAAATTGTACCTATCAAGTAATCGATTAAAAGCAAATCAGAAATGGTAATCATTTTTGTGGAATTTATCGATCGATTAATCGATTGTACAATTAATCGTGTCAGCCTTACTGCTTTTAGTACATTTATTCCACTGAGCTTCTAAAATCAAAGGTACCATAAAAATCCTTAAAAATTCTGACACCTTGAGGTCTTATTGTAATTCTCCTAATAAAATTTTAACGAGTTTGCTTCGCAATCTAGCAAGGTGTCCAAATGGCAGACAGTGCAGACCCTGATCAGGCTGCTCTGTCAGGAGCAGTCTGTTCTGGGTCTACACAGTTTGTTTAGGCCTATCTGTCCCAATACCTGCGATCATTATGGTATATCGTAAAACCTGTCATAGTGGCCAACTCAATTAAGCATCATGAGCATGCAACCTGCCATTTGGTTCCCCCAAAAAGCAAATACTGTAATTCACCTGTATTAAGCAAGCACCTGTCTTAAGCAAGCACAGTTTAGTTATCCCTTAGGTGCTTGCTTAACACAGGTTGGGCTGAACTTTAAATTGCTTCTTATTCCAAATTACTAGACAAAGTGCCCAGTGGGGCACGTATACCCCCGGCCAGGGCCATCGCCTCAGCTGAAACAAGAACTACAAAGGGAAATAACTCTAAAAGGCCTGACCCCTTGGCCCTTATTTTCTTTCCCACAATATAAGTAGTCATACTGATCATGTGTGCAAAATTTCAAGTTTCTATGTGAAGCAGTTCCTGAGATATCTTTGACACAAAATAATTGTTTACGGACACACAGACAGACGGAAAAGACAAAAACTATATACCCCCATTGCATACTTCGTATACTTCGTATGCCGGGGGTATAATTACGCTTACCCATGGGATCAAGCATGGAGGCAACAGATTCTCCGACACATTTTAGGTAATCTTCACCAAAGTTAGCGCCATCCTCTCCCTGGTCATCTGGGGAGTCATCTTTGTCGTCATGACTACAACCAGGGGAGTTCTTATTATGCCATCGTCTCATAAACTTCTTCATCCAACGGCGAAAGTGGGGCGGAGGAGCAAAAGGCTGAAAAGATATTTAACAAGAAATTCGGTGAAACCGAAGGATGCTCCCCGAAGGTGCGCAGTAGTAGGAGGGTTATGTTAGTAAAAGAGTAAAATATGGTGGTCCTATACACTATGAAGTGTGCTATGAAATCTGGGGGTTTTGATATGACTGCAATACTGTTGAAAGGGGTGTAAATGTAAAAGCATCCATCCACTCTATGTGTTGAAATTAACCCACTGTATACAAGTGGACACTTCCATTGCTATATGCTGAACAAGTCCATTTGCCATATCAGGGGTATCAAGCCTATTTTTTCATTTTTATTCTAGTTTTGTTTGCCAAATACCCGTTCAGGCGTTTCTGGTACAAAAGGGTTAATAACCCTCAAACCTACCATGCAAACTTTCTGCAAACAAAATTCTTAATCTGTATGTAATATTTAATTTAAAGTGAATAAGACTCATCATTTCAGTAAGATAATACCCAGTATCCCTAAAACCACCAAACCAAAATTCTGCAGACAACCCCTACCTTTGCAAACAGTGTAGATCCAGATCAGATGACCATCTGATCAGGATCTACACTGTTTGTCATGAAGTTTGTGAATCAAATGAATGCAGTATTATGTATATCCAGCAATTTGATTGGCTGATAGTCAGCAGTGGGTGTGGCTAAATGAATTTATTCAGCAGGATAAGGGTTCATCTATATATATCAAATAGACCTCAACATTTCAATGCTGAAACATATTTTTTTAAATAATTCAGTGACTCTATTAATGGTTCATTTAAGGGGAATGGGAACATCTGGCAGATTTTTCTGCCGTTTTTCAAAGGGAGACAACATTCGGGACTTCCTCTTCGCTTTTCTATAAGCCCTGTCCCGCTGAAAAAGGTGTCTACTCTTAAAGGAAAGAATGTGCTCCTCTGGAGCAAATTCTTTCTTTTAAGAGTTGATCCCTATTGACATGGGAGACAAAAACACTTTTGCAGGAGTTGCCTCCCTTGAAGGTGTTCCCATTCCCCTTAAACCCATATAAATCCATTCCTTTTAACCCTTATCCTGCTGAATAAATCAATTTAGCCACGTCCATAGCTGACTATCAACCACATTATTCTGATCTACACCGTTTGCAAAGATAGAGTTTGTTGGCTCTGCAGGATAAGGGTTAAACCTGTTTTTGTTTGTTCGATTTGACATTTAATGGTCCCGTCAACACTATATAAGTCATTTTGGAGACATTGCTTCCAATTTTGTGCGACTTTTACCCGACATTGAGATGAAATGACACCTCAAGCCCTGTCGCCCAATGAAACCAATAGGGCATGGACGGGCCGACTCGCACCGCTTTGCCCAGGCAGGCTTTGATCCTCTAAGCAGTTTAGCAGTTCTCATGTGTGGCCGGATTCAGCTCTGCATGGAAGCATCATGCAACCCATTTATTTCTTCAATAGGCGGGGGCTGCTGGTTAAACCTTTTAAAATGCAACAAGTAAATAAACACGAATCTACCTCTCCAGGCCTGGGGTGACCAGGTGGTGGTCCATGGGGTCCAAATGGTCCCCTGGGGGGTGGGCCCCAGAATCTAGGCAAAGGGAAATCTCCAGGCTTCATCATTTTCATCATGTTATGCTCACTGTGAAGGCCCTTTCCCTCACATGTCTGGCACAGATCGTAGTCCGGACAACCCATACATTTGAAACGGGGCCCCTTGATTGATCCCTCACAGCCGTCACATACCACCCCAGGGTGAACCTCTTCTTTATTAGGCTTCTCATCTTCAGCTGGCTTTGGAGTACCGGTAGACTCTGTAACATAGCAACCGATAAGGTGGGTATGTTGTGATAACTGAAGGATAGTTTTCCTTATTTTTCCATATAAACCTATGTTGTGGGTATTCATTAGAACCGCCTCACTGAGGCGGTTCTAATGAATACCCACAACATAGGTTTTTATGGAGAACTGACAAAAACTATCACTCAGTTATCATTATTATTCATGGTTCCACAGCAACAGACAAAATAAGTATTTTGTGGATAGTTTTCCTTTTTTCTCCATATAAACCTATGTTGTGGGTATTCATTAGAACCGCCTCGCTAAGGCGGTTCTAATGAATACCCACAACGTAGGTTTTTATGGAGAACTGACAAAAACTTTTCCTTCAAATATCACAAAATCCCCACCTTATCTGCTGCTATATTCTGTAACACCAACATTGAACAGGGCACGATTATTCAAATAATTGATAGCTTAACCATTTTAAACTGAATGGAATCAACTGGCTTTGGTAGCTCAGTCGGATGCGTGTCTGACTGGTGATCAGGAGGATGCGGGTTCAATACCTGCAGGTGTCGGCAACATTCTTTCGTGGCGATTGATGATGAAATCTTTTCTACGGCCATTCTCTCCCTTCCGCTGATTGGGCAGTTGTAAGTTTCTGGTGAAAGAATGTGTCCGTCCAGGAAAATTGTGGATATGTAATCTGACCAGCTCAAAAATGACCTAAAATAGTGTTGACCGGGCCGTTAAACTCTTATACAAACAAATTGAATGGAATCTTCCCCTTATATACAGCAAAGCTGCAGAAGACTAGTTTGAAATTCAGGGGTGTTAGGTTCAGCTATCTTTTTCAAATTTATTTAGAAAATGGTTGGATTTTCTGCAAACAGTGAAGGCCCAGATCAGACATAGCATTCTGTTTGAAGCTATATCAGGGTTCTCACACGCTTTCTTCAGAAAAGGTTTGTTTGAGGTTTTACATCCCCATCAACACTATTTAGGTTTGTTTGTTTGTTTGATTTGAGGTTTAACCTCCCCGGCAACACTATTTAGGTCCTTTAGGAGACGTTGTTTCAAATTTATGGGACTTTTACCTGACAAGGAGATTAAATGACATCTCAAGCCCTACCGCCCAAAGAAACCAATCTATATAGGGTTTATATACATGGACGGGCTGACTTGCAGGCTTTGCCTTGGCAGGCTTAGACCTTCTAAGCGGTTTACTTGTAATACCAGTACTCAAGTGCGGTCGGTTTCATCACTGCATCCATTCCAAGCACCATGCAGCCCGACCTGTTTCTCCAACCCTTGAAGTTGATGGATAGCCTTTACAATAAGGAAAATTAGCAATGTTTTTCTTAAAAATTAGGAAGAAATAATATTCTCTGTATAAAGGCACTAGAATTGGATGTTGCACAAACCAAATTTGCACTATCTGTTGAACACTCAGGTGCTTCCCACTTAGTGGCACTAACTGTTCAACACTCAGGTGCTTCCCACTTAGTGGCACTAACTTTTGAACACTCTGGTGCTTCCCACTTAGAGGCACTAACTGTTGAACAATCAGGTGCTTCCCACTTAGTGGCACTAACTGTTCAACACTCAGGTGCTTCCCACTTAGTGGCACAAACTGTTGAACACTCAGGTGCTTCCCACTTAGTGGCACTAACTGTTCAACACTCAGGTGCTTCCCACTTAGTGGCACTAACTGTTGAACACTCAGGTGCTTCCCACTTAGTGGCACTAACTGTTCAACACTCAGGTGCTTCCCACTTAGTGGCACTAACTGTTGAACACTCAGGTGCTTCCCACTTTGTGGCACTAACTGTTGAACACTCAGGTGCTTCCCACTTAGTGGCACTAACTGTTGAACACTCAGGTGCTTCCCACTTAGTGGCACAAACTGTTGAACACTCAGGTGCTTCCCACTTAGTGGCACTAACTGTTGAACACTCAGGTGCTTCCCACTTAGTGGCACTAACTGTTGAACACTCAGGTGCTTCCCACTTAGTGGCACTAACTGTTGAACACTCAGGTGCTTCCCACTTAGTGGCACTAACTGTTGAACACTCAGGTGCTCCCCACTTAGTGGCACTAACTGTTGAACACTCAGGTGCTTCCCACTTAGTGGCACTAACTGTTCAACACTCAGGTGCTTCCCACTTAGTGGCACTAACTGTTGAACACTCAGGTGCTTCCCACTTTGTGGCACTAACTGTTGAACACTCAGGTGCTTCCCACTTAGTGGCACTAACTGTTGAACACTCAGGTGCTTCCCACTTAGTGGCACAAACTGTTGAACACTCAGGTGCTTCCCACTTAGTGGCACTAACTGTTGAACACTCAGGTGCTTCCCACTTAGTGGCACTAACTGTTGAACACTCAGGTGCTTCCCACTTAGTGGCACTTACTGTTGAACACTCGGGTGCTTCCCACTTAGTGGTGCTAACTGTTGAACACTCAAGTGCTTCCCACTTAGTGGCACTAACTGTTGAACACTCAAGTGCTTCCCACTTAGTGGCACTAACTGTTGAACACTCAGGTGCTTCCCACTTAGTGGCACTAACTGTTGAACACTCGGGTGCTTCCCACTTAGAGGCACTGACTGTTGAACACTCAAGTGCTTCCCACTTAGTGGCAGTAACTGTTGAACACTCAGGTGCTTCCCACTTAGTGGCACTAACTGTTGAACACTCAGGTGCTCCCCACTTAGTGGCACTAACTGTTGAACAAGCAGGTGCTTCCCACTTAGTGGTACAAACTGTTGAACACTCAGGTGCTTCCCACTTAGTGGCACTAACTGTTGAACACTCAGGTGCTTCCCACTTAGTGGCACTAACTGTTGAACACTCAAGTGCTTCCCACTTAGTGGCACTAACTGTTGAACACTCAAGTGCTTCCCACTTAGTGGCACTAACTGTTGAACACTCAGGTGCTTCCCACTTAGTGGGAAGTACCTGAGTGTTCAACATTTAGTGCGTGACTTAACCCTTATCCCGCTGTTCAAAACAACCCCTACCTTTGAAAACAGTGTAGATCCAGATCAGATGGCTTCTGAATGAAGAAGCCATCTGATCAAGATCTACACTGTTTGTCATGCAGTTTGTGAATTGAACAAATATATTACATCTGAATATACTCAGTTAATTTGATTGGTTGATAATCAACAATGGGAGTGGCTTAATTAATTTATGCAGCGGGATAAGGGTTAATACACTGGTAGATGGATTGTAAGGAATTCCTACCCTTTGTCTTCACATAGACTTTGAGTATCCCGTCGGTTACAAAACCCAGGGCTTCACACAACTCTTCATCAGTAGAAAATGCCACATTATCGCCATCGGGATCTGTAAAACCATAATGAAATATCATGTCAAGCATCTTATCATAAGGAACAAGAATATATATGGTTTAGGGGTGGGGATCTCAATGGTTTCTGAGATAAATGGCATTTTATGAAGTGGAGGGGGTGGGGCATGTCCCCGGCACATCCCGGGGGACCCACAGGTTGGTGTCACTTAATGCATCTTAGCATAAGGAACAAGAATATATATAGTTTAGGGATGGGGATCTGAATAGTTTCTGAGATAAATAGCATTTTATGAAATAGAGGGGGCAGGGCATGGCCCCAGCACATCCCGGGAGACCCCCAGGATGGTGTCACTTAAAGCATCTTATCATAAGGAACAAGAATATATATGGCTTAGGGGTTGGGATCTGTAAGGTTTCTGAGATATAAGGCATTTTATGAAGTGGAGGGGGCGGGACATGGCCCCGGCACAACCTATGGGACCCCCAGGTTGACATAAAAGCATATGGCTCAGAGAAGTTTACTCAAGGAACATGTTTATGTAAGTTTTGTCAGAATATCTGCAATGACTTGGCAGTAAATGCCATTTTTCAGTTTTCCCCATTATAAGTTAATGGAAACTCTAAGTTGCCATAGCAACAAAACTAAAACGCCAAATTTCATAAAAAAAACAAAACCTGGAAAGGCAAATATGGTGAATATTTTCATAAAGTCTCAGCTTCCTAAAGCATATGATTTCTGAGGAGATGATTTTTGAAGTATTTTTTTGTCTATTTTTTTGCATTTTGGTTTCCATGGCAACCAATAAAAATGAGCAGAAGGCCTAAAATCATATGCCAGATAGTAGATTGCCTATGGAACATTTCTATGAAAGTTTTGTCAAAATATCTGCAGAGACTTGGCAGTAAATGCAATTTTTCTATTTTCCCCATTATAAGTCTATGGAAACTCTAAGTTGCCATAACAACCAAACTAATGAGCCGATTTTCATTAAAAACACAAACTTTCAACCCCCCTGCCCAAGGATGCTACAGATGAAATTTGGGCTGAATCGGCCCAGTGGCTTCAGAGGAGATGTCGTTTGAAAATGTTGACGAAGACGACGCAGACGCAGACGACACAGACGCAGACGACGACGGACAACTGCCTATCCTATAAGGTCCCCCGGAGCCTTCGGCTCTGGTGAGCTAAAAAAATGTCTCCACTTGGGTTTGAACTCACGCCCCTCAGATTCATAGTCAACAATAGGATTCGTGGTCCAGCACTCTATCCACTACACTGGCATTTGAAACAAGAGGGCCCAGAGGGCCCTGGTTCGCTCACCTGATCCAAAGCATAACAAGTGGGCCCCGGGCAGGGTCAATTTTGGCCCCAGGGCTAAAATTTGAACAAACTTGGTAGAGGTCCACAAGATGAAGCTTTATATCAAATATGAAAGACCTGGGCTTTCTGGTTTCAGAGAAAAAGATTTTAAAGGTTTACCCTGCATATAGGAGTCTATGTAAAACAAGATTTTCCCTATATAAGTCTATGTTAAACCAAAGGGCCCCGGAGCGGGGGCATTTTTGGCCCCAGTGCTATAATTTGAACAATCTTGGTAGAGGTCCACTAGCTGAAGCTTCATTACAAATATCAAAGACCTAAGCCTTGTGTTTCAGAGAAGATGATTTTTAAAGATTTTCCCTATATAAGTCTATGTAAAACCAAAGGGCCACATGGCGGGGGCATTTTTGGTCTCAGGGCTATAATTTGAACAATCTTTAAAGAGGTCCACTAGCTGAAGCGTCATAACAAATATCGAAGACCTAAGCCTTGTGGTTTCAGAGAAGAAGATTTTTCAAGATTTTCCCTATATAAGTCTATGTAAAACCAAAGGGCCCCGTGCGGGGGCATTTTTGGCCCCAGGGCTATAATTTGAACAATCTTGGTAGAGGTCCACAAGATGAAGCTTCATACCAAATATCAAAGACCTGGGCCTTGCAGTTTCAGAGAAGAAGATTTTCCCTATATAAGCCTATGTCAAACAAAAGGGCCCTGGTGCGGGGGCATTTTTGGCCCCAGCACTATAATTTGAACAATCTTGGTAGGGGTCCACTTGATGAAGCTTCATACCTAATATCAAAGACCTGGGCCTAGCGGTTTCAGAGAAGAAGATTTTTCAAGATTTTCCCTATATAAGCCCATGTAAAACCAAAGGGCCCCCGTGCGGGGGCATTTTTAGCTTCAGCACTATAATTTGAACAATCTTGGTAGGGGTCCACTAGAAAAAGCTTCATACCCAATATCAAAGACCTGGGCCTTGCGGTTTCAGAGAAGAAGATTTTTCAAGATTTTCCCTATATAAGCCCATGTAAAACCAAAGGGCCCCCGTGCGGGGGCATTTTTGGCCCCAGCACTATAAATTGAACAATCTTGGTAGGGGTCCATTAGATGAAGCTTCATACCAAATATCAAAGACCTGGGCCTTGCGGTTTCAGAGAAGAAGATTTTTCAAGATTTTCCCTATATAAGCCCATGTAAAACCAAAGGGCCCCCGTGCGGGGGCATTTTTAGCTCCAGCACTATAATTTAAACAATCTTGGTAGGGGTCCACTAGATGACGCTTCATACCAAATATCAAAGATCTGGACCTTGCAGTTTCAGAGAAGATTTTTCAAGATTTTCCCTATATAAGCCCATGTAAAACCAAAGGGCCCCGTGCGGGGGCATTTTTGGCCCCAGCACTATAATTTGAACAATCTTGGTAGGGGTCTACTAGATGAAGCTTCATACCAAATATCAAAGACCTGGGCCTTGCGGTTTTAGAGAAGAAGATTTTTTAAGTTTTCGGTGAAAAAAATCTATTTTTGGCTACTGTGACCTATATATGCAACGGACCGGAACCATTTGAACAACTTTGAAAGGGGACCACCTAAGGATCAATTCTGTGAAGTTTGGCCAAAATCCGATCAGTGGTTTAGGAGGAGATGTCGTTTGAAGAAAAGTTTACGGACGCACGCACGCACGACGGACAAAAAGTGATCCCAAAAGCTCACCTTGTCACTACGTGACAGGTGAGCTAAAAAGGTTAACCAAAAGGTAAACCTGAAAAACACAAGTTTGAACAAGAGTTGTCAGAAGACAACATAGCTCGCCTTTGGGGGCCTAAGATGGATGAGGGCAAGTTATCAAAAAAAAATTCTTCTGTAAAACAGCCCAATAGACTGCAGCAAATGAAAGAGAACCAAAATGTACCCCTAATCATCCTGTTTTCAAGCCTTTCTACTGGAAAAAAAAATGAAAAAGGAATCTATGTTTGATAAAAAAAATTCTACAAACTACCAAGTAATAACATGGCATCACAGACGATACAAATCCCCTCAAGCAAGACAAATTTAAAAAAAGCCTAGCCTAGCATTTGTGTAAAATTACATTATATCCATCAATAAATGTAGGTACTTAAGAGTGATGACAAAGTTTTTCTAAAAATAGCCACAGTGACCTTGACTTTGAGCCCCAGACCCTGAAAGTTGAACTTCATACCCAACATTTGTATGAAGTTATCTTAAAATCCATCAATAAATCTGGACACTGGAGCAATGATCAAGTTTTTCTAAAAAATAGCCACAGTGACCTTGACCTTCAGCCCCTGACCCGGAAAATCAAAGTCACTCAAGATATCATCATACCAAACATTTGTGTCAAGGTATATTAAAATCCATCAATAAATGAAGGCGCAAGAGCGATGACAAAGTTTTTCTAAAAATAGCCACAGTGACCTTGACCTTCAGCCCCAGACCCTGAAAGTCAAACTCGCTCAAGATATCATCATTGCCAACATTTTTGTGAATTTATATTAAAATCCATCCATAAATGTAGGCACTAGAGTGATCACAAAGTTTTTTCTAAAAATAGCCACAGTGACCTTGACCTTCAGCCCCGGAACCTGAAAGTCGAACTTGCTAGAGATATCATCATACCCAACATTTGTGTGAAGTTATATTAAAATCCATCAATAAATTAAGGTGCAAGAACGATGACAGTTTTTTTCTAAAAATAGCCACAGTGACCTTGCCCCCGTGACCCTGAAAGTAGTGACCTTGACCTTAGGCCCCAGACCCTGAAAGTCAAAGTCACTCGAGATATCATTATACCAAACATTTCAGTGAAGTTATATTAAAATCCATCAATAAATGAAGGCGCTAGAGGGATGACAATATTTTTCTAAAAATATCCACAGTGACCTTGACCTTGAGCCCCAGACCCTGCTATGTTTTTAAAAAGAAAAAAAAAAAAAAAAACGTTCCTCCCCCAAAACATTTCAGTGAAGTTATATTAAAATCCATCAATAAATGAAGGCGCTAGAGCGATGACAATGTTTTTCTAAAAATAGCCACAGTGACCTTGACCTTGAACCCCAGACCCCGCTAAGTTTTTAAAAAGAAAAACAAAGAAAAAGAAAAAACGTTCCTCCCCCGGGATTTGAACTCACGCAGCTTGCAGGTAAACTTTAACATAGAGAAGTAAGGGAGGTAATACAGAGGAAAATATTAACTTCTCAAAAAGTCCAATTTAAGCCAAAAAACCTGTAAAATGAAGTACAATGATAATGTTAAATATTGTTTTTTTTAGCAATTATTAATTATATATTCAAAATAAAGTTGTAAAACATCACATATAAGAGCTTGCAGGTAAACTTTAACCAAATGCGGACGCCGACGCTGACACCGGACGCCCGGGGGTATGGCAATCTAAAAATGACAATTTCCGCCAAAATTTTAGTCTTTTGCGCCATTTATGGATAATACATGAAAGCGGTGCCTCCACTTATGCATCAGTCCTGAAATTAAAACAATCTGCTACAGAATAGATGAAAAATATCACTTTGAAAAAAAGGTTAACCAAAAGGTAAACCTGGGACGACGCCCGTCCGCCCGCAGGACGCCCACCCGCCCGGACATCGCTATTTTAAAGGACGGATTTTTTTAAAAACCCCTCCAAAAATGAGCAGAAGGCCGAAAACCATACCGCAGATAGTAGATTACCTATGGACATTTCTATGACAGTTTTGTCAAAATATCTGTAGAGGCTTGGCAGTAAATGCCATTTTTCTATTTTCCCCATTATAAGTATATGGAAAGTCTAAGTTGCCATAGCAACCAAACTAATGAGCCGATTTTCATTAAAAACACAAACTTTCAATCCCCCTGCCCAAGGATGCTACAGATAAAATTTGGGCTGAATCGGCCCAGTGGCCTCAGAGGAGATGTCGTTTGAAAATGTTGACGAAGACGATGCAGACGCAGACGATGACGGACAACTGCCTATCCTATAAGCTCCCCCGGAGCCTTCGGCACTGGTGAGCTAAAAATGCATAACATTCATATTATTTTCTAGCCTAAATGAGTTGATATTTAGCAGACATGTGCCCAGATAATATACCTATACAATGATGCTGTTACATTTTTCAATTTTATTGTCATTTATGAAAATCCTAACCTTTTCCTCTCATTGACCATATTTGGAAATATCCAAATTTAAACAGTCTTATCTCCAAAACCCATTTAGATATTTGATTCTAATTTTCAGGATTTTCTAAACGTGTTGATTACCGTATTTTTAAGTGATAACAGACTGAATGTCAAATTTGCGATCCCTGGTTTACAAGGCGAGTAGCGTAACCACTGCACCACGGTGGCTTCTAAAACAATAATATGCAAGATAATAATAATAATAAATTAGTTTCCATTATTGTTAATTTTGATAATAATAGGAGTGTATATTTTTTACAAAATGATCAAATTATGAAATAACGGTTTGTCAACGAAAGGAAGTTTTGGAGAAAAGCGAAGGCTCAGGCGAGGCTATGCATCCGTGCAGTCTCACCAGAGCCTATTTTTTTCATTAACGTGGGATTCCAATTCTATCTTCATTGCATACTTTCTTTCTCTCTATGATAAGCTGCGTCGTGAGAAAATCAGTTAAATGCATATGCGAACAACAAAGCCCAGATCAGCCTGTGCATCCGTGTAGTCGGCTTATATAGTATGATCATAATATGATTTCTTTCTTTATTTCTATTGCAAGAATAATCTATCTATCTTCTGATACGGCGTCGGTCACATTTGACCATTACCGCAGGTGTATATTACATACACTCCAGGTTTTGCAGGATGAAAGCCTACACAGTAATCATGTAATTACGGCAGGGATCTTTAACCTGCACAGGGGATGGTTCTCCCTGCACAGGGGGCCTCCAGTTAACGTCCCGATCCGAAGGACGGTGCACTTTATGACATTCATCCCTGCAAATGATGCCTATGGAGCATGTTCGGACACCGAAATTGTATCGCCGCTGCCGGGGATCGAACCAGGGACCTCTAGCATCAGAGGCAAGTGCACGAACCACTGAGCTATAATGTTATATCAGTTTCAGCAACAAGACCTGTTCATACCTCCAGCATTCACAAGTACACACTCTTGTGCGGTGCCAGCTAGAAAATGGGAATCCACAGGCTAACATGACAGGTCAAAGAAATAATATCCGATTCGAAGAGTCATTTATCTCGATTCTGGAAATAACATAGAATTAATAATATATTACCAGCATTCTCGTCAGTCCTATTAGACTTGGCTATAGTGTGGTACTGGCACTCTAGACACTTCCTAAACAAATACTTACCTGCCATCATTTATCTTCCTTGGACCCCTTCGGATCGGGACGTTAACTGGAGGCCCCCTGTGCATGGAGAACCATCCCCTGTGTAGGTTAAAGATCCCTACCGTAATTACATGATTACTGTGAAGGCTTTCATCCTACAAACCTAGAGTGTATGTAAATTACACCTGCTGTAATGGTCAAATGTGACCGACGCAGTATCAGTTGAAAGAAAGATAATGCGAGCGCAAGCAAAGGGAGCACGTAGTAACATTTTTCACACCTTTGGTATGCAGCCGGGGATTGAACCCACAACCTCTCGATCCTCTCTTTCACTGAGCTATCGGGGCCGGCTAGTCAATTAGTGCTATTTTGCTATTTGCCCATCATCCTTTCAACTTGTATGCAACGTCTCCAAAAATTAAAATGATCTATAGTGTTGACGGGGACATAAAACCTCAATTCAAACAAAAGAAAATTTAAAAGTAAGTGACAAAAACAGAATTTGTTGGAACTGTTACCTTTCCAATAAGTAGAAAACTGATCTTCTCTTAGGGATGGAAAAATGGTGGCTATTTTCTTGCTGAGGTAAGCATAACTTGTTGACACATCAGCGGGAACGGGAAATCGCCGAATTTCTCCGTCTTGTCTTCCGCCTTTCTCCAGGAAAGCTTTTATTGTCACCGACATCTTTGATCTTTGTTTCAAACTTCAATATTAACACGAAAATTAGAGCTCGTTTACTATTTACGGCTCAAAAATGACTCATTTTCACCTGACAGAAGCAACACTGCGTAATTTCTGACAGCGAGTCACAAGGTCTAGGACATTCTAAATTTACACCGCTGAATCCAAATTTAGAACGACCTTCACCGGGGTTTCCCTTCCGGAGCACGCGCATAAATTTACATCGTGCTGCAAATCACCCGATCGTAAGATACTTTCTCATTGGCTAATACTCGTGGTGTCAGGTCAGACAACACACAACCATGGCCGATCCACTGAGCTGGTCGCTCGGAGCGGACGGCTTTCCAGACTTGGGCTCAGACTTCTCAACGTCGAATCAGTTCGATAATGGAAATTTAGATGACATAGATGGTGAGAATTTTTTTTCCTATTTATTTTGAATTTCAGACGTACAGATCGTATAAAATTATGGGAAAATGTTTGTCAACAAACGGAAAATGGCAGGAAATTTCGGTAGAATATTGTAGATATTTTGATGGAAACTTGCGTCTTGGGTACGAATTAAGCCCATAGATTCTTGTATTGTGCTCGCAAAGTTACAACAATTTTAATCAAAATTTCCAGACAAGAACCGACCGACATGCTGTTTTTTTTTTTTTTAACATTTTCCTCTAGCCACCAGATGAAATGAACTGAAGATAATGCAGAGCCGCAGGAAAATATACCTGTGTACCGAATATACTTTGAACCTTCCTGCAAAAGAACCTACCGGCGAGGATCATCGGCCTAATGGCTTAGCTAAAGACTAAATTTTCGCTTGTGCATAAATATGTACTCATTACGATAACACACCCGTGCGTCATAGTACATTTTTCGCTTCTCCAAAATGACTAGTCTCCTGAAAATCTGTGAGATTTTTCTTATTTCTCAACAGAAAATTTCTACTGCAAACATAGGTTTTGGGGCTCATTAGAACCGCCTTATTTAGGCGGTTCTAACGAGTACCAACAACGTATGTCTTGCTGCAGAAATGAGAAAAATAATGTATACCTCCCGTAAACCTCAAGTACGACGATGCTCCAGAGTGGGCCCTGTACTTTATGGGAAGAAGAAAAAGAACCCCAGCTTTCACTATATAGAAGGGGTTTAGGGGGTGTTCATTTCACGGACTTGTTCCAGCGATGTAATTGATCCGGGGGCATAGCATTTCATACAACCAGCAAAGAGCGGTGGGGCACTTTGGTGCAGTGGTAGCGCATCAGATTTGTGATCAAGAAGTGTTGTGCCCTAGAGCAAGGAACTTCATCCACATTGTTAAAAGAAAAAAAAAGTACTGGTTACCACCCAGGAAATCCTGCTCGTAATGCTCAGATGTGAGCGAGAAGCAGTAATAGGAGAAAAAGAAAAAAGAAATCCTGCGCAGTGTGCATCCATGTAGTCTGACCAGACTTCTCGCTGCATGAAGTAGCATTGGACCTTTACCTATCCATAGAGCGCACAACCAAGACTGACAAACTTTGGGGATGCCCAGGCTTCAACATAAACCATTCGGACCAGCAAGCCACTTAGGCAAAAAAAAAAAAGTAGATGTGTTTACTATTGTATGAGAAATTGAAACAGGGTAGGTAGGTCGATTTTTAGCTCACATGACCGAAGGTCATGGTGAGCTTTTGTGACTGAGATGTCCGTCGTCGTCGTTAGTCGTCCGTCGTGCATAAACTTTTTCTTGTTAACACTAGAGGCCACAGTTTTGGTCCAATCATCCTCAAACTTGCTCAGAATGATCATCCTGATAATATCTGTCAAGTTTGAATATGGGTCATGTCAGGTCTAAAAGTAGGTCACCAGGTCAAATCGAAGGAAAACCTTGTTAAGGGTTCATACTGACCAGAAATGGGTGGGGTACGTGTCATTTTTTGGAAAAACAATTTTGTCCAAAAAAACAAATTTCTATGAAAAGGCTTGAAGCCCAGTAGTTGTATTATTCAATGACAAGCATTTTAATGTATTACAGTGACAATAAGTGAATTTAGGAAATAAAATAGCTCACCTCATGTACTGTTTTTCTATTAGCGCCCAAATGGCTAGCTTTGAATGTCAAGTCTGGAAATAAAAGGATCAAAACAAGGTCCATGTATCCAAGGACAATGTATGAGAATATAATTTCCCAAAAGTCAAGCATAAAAGAAAAAACCTGAATTTAAAACTGCAACTGTCCATAAAATTTTCTAAATTATCAGCCATATTTGTGTGTGTAATGTAGTCCCTAAAAAAGGTATGGAGACCAGTATTTGTTATGAGTTAAAAAAGCATAGTTGTCTCCCCTTATTAATATCTTCTATTTTCATGTAAACATGGTAAATGCTGGTATGTTTGGCAATCATATAAGAAAATTATACCTACAATAAATACCTAGGAGATGGTAGCTTAAATTTGTTGGATATATTGCTGGCAAGAATCATTCATATCTTACACTAAGATAACATTATGTCAATCACTAGGCTACTGACAGCAGTGTTTTCCTCAAACATTTATTTGGAAAATGGCTGACCTTTATGCAAAGTTGCAAACGGTGTAGGCCCTGATCAGAGACTGCATTCAGTGGCATCTGATCTGGACCTCGCTGTTTGCCAATTACCCATTTTTGGGTTTGGAGTACAAAATGGGTTGCACATTTCCAGGACATGCTTATGTATATGTAATGGGTTAACCAGCACACTGGACATTCTTTTGCTAGAAAATGACAACTGCCCCTCTTGAATCAGTGAGAAAGAATGTTGCCCGAGCTAACTCCACAAAATAATGTTATTGACCCCGGCAGGTATTGCGAGTCTGCGTCCTCCTGATCACCAGTCAGACGTGCATCCGACTGAGCTACGCAGTCTGGCTAAATCTGGAGTGTATGTCATATACACCTGCGAGTATTGATCAAATTAGGACCTATAGTAGCAGTATGCCACACAGTGGCTTTTTCAGGATACAGTTGAACATCACTTTCACTATGTTGATAATCAGGAATTGCAGTCTATTTTTAAATACATATAAAAATAGGAGTGTATGATGTATTTGTGCATCACTTGACACCAAACCATCTTTGAATGTTGACCTCATGTGAATGCATTTATCCGCAATGCGCATCTTTTGGAATGACATTCTTGTCAGTATCAAGGCTAGTATTGTAATATATGTACATGTCTTGGTACGTGAGGACATTTGGTAAACAATGGTGTTTTATGTTTTTATGGGGACGCCTTTTCTTGTACCAAAATAAAAGTCAAAACACAACTGAGACTTGTTTCTAGATAGATAGATTGATATGGAGCGTAATAGCTCAGTGGTAACAAAGCACTTGCCGGCCCCCGTTCACATGGGCTTGAAGAAATATATGGGCTGCATGATACTTCCAGGCAGAGTTGAAACTGATCTGCAAACTATTACTGGTAAGCTGCTTAGAGGATCTAAGCCTGCCCAGGCAAAGCAGCGCGAGTCAGCCCGTCCATGCTTATAAACCCTATTGGCTTCATTGGGCGGCAGGGCTTGAGAAGTCGTTTCATCTCGAAGTCGGGTAAAAGTCACACAAAATTGGAAGCAACGTCCCCTCAGGTGCAGTGCTGGACCCACACTGGCCACCGCCTCTTGCATACCGTGCAAACACTCTACCGACTGAGCTACCAAGCCACACAGTCGACCTGTGTACACCTGTGAGTTATGGTCAAATGTGACCGATCACAGTATAAGTAGAAAGAAAGGAAAGAAAGATAGATTTGTCTAAAAAACAAATGTCAACTTTTAAACACAACTAGTCCAATCCACCGTTCTTGTTTACAGCTGGTCAGGTGTTATTTGTTTTGTGTGATGTACTCGAGCGTAACAAATGTTTGTATTGCAAATATCTACCTTTCCGAAGGCGATCAGATTATGGAAAATGCTTATTGTGGTACTTTAAGCAATATGTTTTTGAAATGCAAGAATATTTACCTTGATCATGTTTAGGAAACACACATTTTATTCGAAAATTATCTCGCACACGTTGTTTTGACAGCATGAAAATATAACAGGAAGTGCCGCACAACTTCAACTTCCGATGCAACCGCCGAGATAATGAAATCCCGTATTTTTCATTATTTCCCAACCAAAGATATAAATTTCCAAATTTGTTGCAAATTCTATTTTATTTTACTTTATTTTCATCATTTGTAAACAAAAATTTAAACAGAATGGAAAAAAAATCCGATCTTTACCTACATCTCTGCATGGCGGCGGAGCAATATTTTGGTGATTAGTCCTCGAAAAACTCGTGAAGAGATTGACAAGGCGAAAATAGCAAATTTTAGTCGTCGCAGGGCCCAATTTGAATGTTTGATAACAATAACTTCAAGCTGTGATCGTTGCTCAAGTGTTAATCGCAATACAGAGGATATGCTTCTGTAACTACGGTACGTCTTTTTACATTCCACTGCAATGAAAGACAGCTAAAGTAGGATCTGAAAGTTTTGTTTACATTTTTTCATGAATGACGTATGGCCGCCATGAAAATATTGGTAAATGTTGTATGAAGAAGCTCATTATTTTCAGTTTTAGAACGTGTGTTAAGCCATAATACTCTCATACATTGCACTTCAGATACCCATTTTATGACTGTAGTATCTTTTGTGGCTGAAAAATATAGTTTTATATGACTTTGAACGCAAATGGAAAAACCTGCATTATTTCCAGTTCTTTTTCTTATGAGTAAATTAATGGAACTGTTATGTAGTTAGGAGTCATGTAACTGGAACATTTATTAATGTGGTAACAGAAAATTTTTTCACCCCCATTGTTTTGGGAAGAAATTCTGGTGTCGTCTTCAACCCTTCCCCACCCACTTTTTTGCATCACTATAAACCCTTAACACTCTAGAGGACCCAGTTCTGGTCCTATCATCCTCAAACTTGCTCAAAATGATCATCCTGACAGTATCTCGGTCAAGTTTGAATACGATGCAGTCCGGTAACATTGCGCAAATAAGGTTTTGATACCTTCGTGTGACTCTGTGAAAGCCACCCTTCAAATAATCACAATCAGAACGATTGCAGCACTTCCTTATCTACTTGCTGCAATAGAAATTTGCCTCTGAATTTTTAACTGGCGGGAGATATAATTCTATGAAAAGGGATAACCCTTGAAATTTGATTACCAATTTTGTCGCCCAACATTGCGCACAATAAGTGTTTTGTGCTGGTTGAACACGAACGTTGCCTGTAACAAATTGTTCATTAGATATTATGCAATGTTAATATATGCAATAAATTTAGATACAAAACATTTGTCCCGTTGCCTATTTTTAAACTCAGTCTTGGGTTTGGAAATTTTCGGTCTTTTCGTATTTTGGCAAATTTGATAAATTCCGCGAAAGTGTCACGTCTGCACGTGCAACCCCATGTTTTCAAGATTAAGTCAAAACTTAATGCAGATGCGCAGGTAGTTGTGGTAGAAATTGTGAGGGTTAAAGATACTGAAAATGTGAATGCAGGTTGCGCAAAGTAAACGGCCGCGCAATGTTACCGGACTCGACTGTATGCGTCAGGTCAGGAATTTTCCTAGAGCAAATTTGGGGCTGGTAATCGGCCCCTATTTTTCCCAATTTAGACAGATATTCCCAAATTTTACAACCAATTTCCCAATTTCTGATTTTGTGCTACATTTTGATGAAAATTGAACCAAAATTGACAAAGTTACAACTGATATAAATTTCCAGCTTTACATATTAACTTTACATCCCAAACCCAACGGCCCCTTGACCCTGATTATGCAAGGTAGGAAAATCCCTGCGGGTCAAAAAGTAGGTCAAACCATAGAAAAACCTTGTTAACACTCTGCACAGATTTGGTCCAATAATCTTCAAACTTGCTTAGAATGATCATCCTGACAAGATCTCGGTCAAGTTCAAATATGGGTCATATCGGGTCAAAAAGTAGGTCACCAGGTCAAATCAAAGGAAAACCTTGTTAACACTAGAGGCCAGTTTTGGTCCAATCATCCTCAAACTTGCTCAGGATGATCATCCTGACGGTATCTCGGTCAAGTTTGAATACGGGTCATGTGTGGTCAAAAAGTAGGTCAGTAGGCAGTGATTTTCCTAGTGCAATTTTGGGGCCGGTAATCGGCCCCTATTTTTCCCAATTTAGAGACAGATATTCCCAAATTGTATAATAAATTTCCCAATTATTGATGCTGTGCTACATTTTGATAAAAATTTCATGAAAATTGAACCAAAATTGACCAAGTTACAGCTGATTTAAATTCCCAACTACAAATATAAGCGAGCTGTTTTTCCCAAACCCAGCGGCCCCTGGACCCTGATTCTGAAGGGTAGGAAAATCCCTGGTAGGTCAAACCATAGAAAAACCTTAACACTCTGGAGGCCACAGTTTGGGTCCAATCATCTCCAAACTTGCTCAGAATGAGCATCCTGACAATATCTCGGTCAAGTTCGAATATGGGTCATGTGGGGTAAAAAAGTAGGTCAGTAGTTCAAACCGTAGAAAAACCTTGTTAACAATGTTAACTCTAGAGGCCACAGTTTTGGTCGAATCATCATCAAACTTGCTCAGAATGATCATCTCTACAATATCTTGGTCAAGTTCGAATGTGGGTCATATGGGGTCAAATCATAGAAAAACCTTGTTTACACTCTAGAGACTGCAATTTTAGTATATTTTTCATCAAACTTGCTCAGAATGATCAGCTTGACAATATCTAGGTTAAGTTCGAATATGGGTCATGTCGGGTCAGAAAGTTGGTCAATTCTCAGGGCATTTTCTGCCTGTTAAGCAGGGCAGAAATTCTGCCCCATTCCCAATGCCAAAAAGCCTCAAATTTTCCCAATTTCACCATATTTTTCCCAATAATATGACGAAAAAAAAAATCTCAGCTGATTTTAACAAAAGGAAGCAGCGACAACATTTCTTGGCTAGACTTTAGAATCTGTCCACCACTGTTTACTGAGTTAAGTAAGTTAGTAGTTCACTGATGGTTAAAGTTAGGTTAGGGGTAGGTCAATGATGGTAAGGATTAGGTAAAGGTAAGATTATGGTTAGGATTTCTTTAATGAAATGTTTTCCCAATTTTGGTGTTTTGTCTATATTTTTTCCCAGGGGCCTTTTCCCAAAATACCTGGATAAAGCCCTGAATCTTAGAAAACCTAGTGAACACACTAGAGACCACAGTTTTTGTCTAATCATCATCAAACTTGCTCAGAATGATCATCTTGGCAATATCTCGGTCAAGGATGAATATAGGTCGTGTTGGGTCAAAAACTAGGTAGTAGGTCAAATCATAGAAAAACGTTGTGAACAGTCTGAGACCACAGTTTTGGTCTGTTCGTAATCAAACTTGCTCAGAATGATCATTTGACGATATCTCGGTTAATCTCAAATATGGGTCATGTCTGGTCAATAAGTAGGTCAGATCATAGAAAAACCTTGTGAACACACTAGAGGCCCCAGTTTTGGCCCGATCATCATCAAACTTGCTTAGCCCCCGCCCAAAGGGGCTTGAAGAAATATATGGGCACGATTGCGCCTACAGCGTGGTGCCATTACTAATCGAGCCCAAAATACGCTCTGAAAGGGTGTTTTAAACGATTTTTCGACTCAGTCAGCTGAGTGACAGTAGGCTACTTTCGTTTTCCATATGCTTTGAATGGTGGAGAAATCGAGAAAAATACGGGTTTTTGCGTGTTAAAAGTTGCTGAAAATGGTAGTATTTGATAAAAACAATTCAGTGGGACGGAGTACCGATAAAAAAATTAATTCAGCATGCTAAAGGTTAAATTAGCGAGCTGTTTTTCCCAAACCCAACGGCCTCTGGACCCTGATTATGAAGGATAGGAAAATCCCTGCAAGTTTGAATATGGGTCATGTTGGTTCAAAAAGTAGGTCAGCAGGTCAAATCATTGAAAAACGTAGTGAACACTCCTAGGGGCCAAAGTTTTAGTCCAATCATCATAAAACGAGAATGATCATCTGGACAATATCTCAGTTCAAATATGGGTCATGTCAAATCAAAAAGTAGATCACTAGTTTATTTTGTAACTTTTGAACCGTTTGAGATAGAGCCTTCATATTTGGCATGCAGGTTCCTTGTGACAAGTGCTTCCCACTCGTATAAAATCTTTGACCTTGGCCTGTGACCTACTTTATCATAACATTTGAACCATATGTTGTTGTTGTTGTATATCTATAAGGCATTTTATCGCTGCCTATAGCCACTTGGTACTTAAATAAGTCACTTGTACATTTCACTATGTAAAAAACTCATGATACTTATATTACAATGCAATTCAAAATCTTTTTGTGCTCCTGATGAATTCCATCAGTGCATCTGTCAGTTCCTTCCTTCCTTGCTTACTAATGTCTTCAATCATGCCTGTCAACACTTTCAGGTTAATGTCTGTTACCATTTTCACCTCCTCCCTGCCCAGAATCTCTTCAACATTATTATTATATTTATACTCTAAAGTATCCCTTTCTGATTTAAATCTCTGACAGTGGAACAGAAAATGATCTACATTCTCTTTCATGTTGCATGTCTCGCACAAACTTGACAGATCTTTGTTTAACTTTGCCTGGTGATCATTTAAGATTGAATGTCCACACAGCAACTGATTTACTGCAGAAAAAGTCCTTCTGTCCCTATCTCCATGGCAGATCCTTTTTCCCACTTCCCCAAATATTTCCTGCAATATGTTCACTTTGTCTGAGCACTTGTATCTTCTTTCCCATCTTTCCTTTCCCTGTGATTTACACTCCCGTACTGCTTCTTTCTTGTCCAGGGTCGGTTTTACCTCATTGTTTTTAATCATTTCTGATGCTGCCGCCTTCGCCTGTTGATCTGCCAACTCATTCCCCTCAATATCTTTGTGACCCGGTACCCAATGAACTTTGACAATATTCTCCTTGCTAAACACTCCTTGATACTGAGAACTGTTTCAGTCTTGTTTGTTGGCATTTCATATGCGATAGAGCCTTCATATTTGGCATGTATGTTCGTTGTGACAAGGCTTTCCCAGCCATTCAAAAATATTGACCCATCACCTAGACCTTTGGCCTACTTTGTCATAACTTTTTAAGCATTTGAGATACAGCCGAAGGCCCTTCATCTTTGGCATGTTACGGTTCCTTGCGACAAGGGTTTCCTATTCATACATAAAATGTGACCTTTACCTTGACATTTGACCTACTTTATCATAACTTTTGAACCGTTTGAGATGGTGCCTTCCTATTTGGCATGTATGTTCCTTAGGAAAAGGTTTTCCACCAAAACAAAAAATTTGTCTTATGACCTTGACCTTTGATCTACTTTGACCATTTGAGATAGAGCCTTCATATTTGGCATGTAGTTTCCTTGTGTCATGCAAAAATGACGTGACCTTGACCTACTTTATCATAACTTTTGAACCATTTGAGATGGTGCTTTCATATTTGGCATGTATGTTCCTTATGAAAAGGTCTTCCCACCAATACAAAAAATGTCTTTTGACCTTGACCTTTGATCTGCTTTGACCATTTGAGGTGGAGCCTTCATTTTTTTTTTTTGGCGCCCAGCCGATTTTTCAGTCGCTATGGGCGACAGTTAGTCTTTATCCCTGATGTTCATCGGTCTTGGCCCACTTGTTATAATGGAGCGTGATAGCTCAGTGGTTAGTGCAATTGCCTCAGATGCTAGAGCTAGTGGGTTCGATCCTCGGCAGCAGCGATAAAATTTCGGTTTCCGAACACGCTCCATTAGCATCATTTACAGGGATGAATGTCATAAAGTGCACCGTCCTTCGGATCGGGACGTTAACTGGTGGTCCCCTGTGCAAGGAGAACCATCCCCTGTGCAGGTTAAAGATCACTATCGTAATTACATGATTACTGTGTAGGCTTTCATCCTGCAAACCTGGTGTATGTAATGTACACCTGCTGTAATGGCCAAATGTGGCCAATGCAGTATCCGTAGAAAGATTATAGAAAGAAAGGGGAACTCCTACCAATAGGTGAGGAGACCATCAAAATATTTTTGGCACAGTTATGCCCCTTTTTCGACTTTGAATTTTTGCAGCCGAGCATTGATACCCACATGCGGTGCTCTTGTTTAATGAGCTCTCGCGTTAACACAAACGTTTTCTCCAGTAAACTGTTCTGGCCAGCAGTTTTACCCCATTTATTTACAAAGAAACATTTTCAGACAGTCTGTAGTTTGTCTTTCAGACATTATCATCAATGCTTTTATGTTTTTCAGACATAGTAAAATACATTTGTCCGGATGATCCGAATTCTTCTGATCTATTTGACTACAAGCCAGCTGAACACAGTGACCTACTTCTACAAGAAACAGTCTTGCCTGATACATTGTACAGTGACGCAAAACATGAACAGGAATCTTTAACTGATCAATCACTCCTGACAGCACAAGTTAAACAGGAAGGAAACTTATTTTCATTGAATTCTGAAACTTTATTGGGTTCACTTACAGGCAACAAAGACCATTCATTAAATTTTTCTCAGTTAAGTAGTGCTCACCAGTTGCAACAGGCTGCTCTCAAGTTGCAAGCTCAACAACGGAAACAGGCGCAACAGCAGCAACTTCTACAGTTGTTACTACAACAGCAGCAGCAGCAAGAACAGCAGAAACTGACACTGACAACACAGCAGTTAAAGTTACTGTTATTAGAGTACCAGAATCGGATAACCCAGCAACAACAGCAACAGACACTTCAGCTACAACCCCCGGTAGTAGGACAGACACAGACTAATAATGTCGTTACTCTGCAGACCTTGCAGCAGGTTGGTGTGACACCCCAGTTTTAACCCTTGCTGAATCTTCAATGTAGCCTTACCCATTTCTGACTTTGAACCAATCGGATTATTTTATGTAATTTATTCCTACAAATTCATAAACTGAATGTCAAACGGTCTAGATCCTGATCAGATGGCTTCTTCAGAAGCCATCTGATCTGGATCTACACTGTTGGCAAAGATGGGGATTGCCGTGAACAGCAAGGGTTAAAAAGCAACCTTATCCTGCTGAATAAATTAATGTAGCCATACTATTGATAACTAGCAACCAATCAAGTTGCTTGATATACTCTTCATTTGTTCAATGCAAAAACTGGATGACAGTGTAGATCCTGAACAGATGGAGCCATCTGATTTCGATCTACACTTTGCAAAGGTAGGGACTATAAGAGTCAGCAGTATAAGTAAAATAACGGATCGAGTATTAGCTACTTTAAACAGTGTTGAGAATTTTCAGCAGATTCCCTGAATTCATGGAATTTTATGCTTCATTGCGAGCTTGGACAAGTCAAATTTTCCAGTCCCGAGATGACATGATTGTCAGTGCATTTTCCCACTCTAACATTTTTCAGATTTTCCCCCTCATTTTTCGGAGGAAGGAGGCTGGAATAGTTTAGAATTTAAGCTAACCGAGCAGTTAGCTGTTTAGAATTGGTAAAAGCGGCTACCTCAGCTTGTTGCAGGTGACTGTACATTGTAACTGTCAGCCTTTCCCTTTGATGCTTGGAATTGGCTTTGGGTTCTGAATTATGCCAATTAACCCATCCATTTTGTACCGGAAACCCCAAAACAGGTAACTGGCAAATAGTGCAGGCCCAGATCAGATGCCGCAAAACGCAGCGTCTGATCAGGGTTTACACTTTTTGCAAAAAGTTCAGCCATTTTCATTTTTTTTTAATAAAACACAAGCTGTCATCTATAAATTTTGCAATGGCTTCCTGCTATATATACCGGTATAAAGAGGAAGATTCCATTTGGTACAAAAAGGGTTAGGCCCCAAAAAGCTTTGTTTTCGGAAACCCTACCGACCCTACTTTTTTGGGGCCTACCCAAACTTTTTTTAGAGACCTCTTGATAATTTTTCTTTGATTTTAAGGTTTTTTTGTTTTTTTTTTTTCAAAGAATGCTTTTCCCCATACAAAAAGTTTTCCAAAAAATAAAGTTTGCCTACCTACCTACCCAGAAAATTATTTTGATGTTTCCGGAAACAAGACATTTATGACCTTAAATGAGCTGCCTTGGTTTTTCTGAAAAATAAGAAATTAAAGATCATTGTCTACACTTGGATTGAAATCATCCATGATATTAAGAATTGATCCAGTCAAATAAGCCGCTTCAACTTTTTCCAAGTACTGTCAGATCAATAGACTGCATGTATATTGCAGTTAAAAGAAACCAAACGACCCCCGCCAATCGGGGCTTGGAGAGAGATGGGCTGCATGATGTGTCCACACAGAGCTGAAACTGACGGCACACAAATACTGGTAAACTGCTTAGAGGATCTAAGCTTGCCCAGGCAAAGCGATGCGAGTCGGACCATCCATGCCTATAGACCCTATTGGTTTCATTGATTGACAGGGCTTGAAATGTCATTTCATCTCAATGTCGGGTAAAAGTCCCACAAAATTGGAAGCAACGTCTCCAAAATGACCTATACAGTGTTGTTGGGGATGTTAAACCACAAAATAACAAACCAAAATAGACTGTTGGTCACTGACACACACCCCACAGGCCACTGGTAGTTAAAGACATGTATATACGTACAGGTATTAAACTGATCTCCTTTAACATGTTTAAGCCAATAGAATGTGTTGTTTCTGGAAACCCTACCTCCCCTTCCGGGCCCTCACCTATCGGGGCTTGGAGAAATAAATTTGGCCATACGATGCTTCCAAGCAGAGCTGAACCCGACTGCACAAATACTGGTAAGCTGCTTAGATGATCTAGGCCTGCCCATGCACTGGCAGTCTGGCAGGCAAAACCGTCCATACATATAAAACCATATGGTTTGTTTGGGCGACGGGGCGGCGCATGAGATGTCATTTCATCTCAGTATCAGGTAGGAGTCTAAAAAATTGGAAGCAACATAGTCAGAATGACCTAAATACTGTTGACAGGGACACAAAATCTTTTTAAAATTCTAAAAAAAAACCTACCTTTTTCTGGACCTGCTCAAGACGTGATTTTTGCAGTGTTTTTAAGGATTTTATGCTTTAGTTCCGTATATAAAAAGTACATGTAGGTAAAAATGAGATTGCCTACCTACATTTACCAACCTGAAAAAATTTGATCTGTTCGATGAAACTGGAATCAAAAAACTTAATGGCTTTATATATACTACTCAAAGTTTGATAGGGATCACTTTTTATGTACCAAATTTTGCACAGAAAATTTATAAGTTCTTGACAGACGTCGTGTTGCTGGGATTCTGAATGTGTCTCCGAGCGTGGTTCACAAATGTGGAGTCTGCATCTTACCCACGGAAATCCTTCACACAGCCGCGGCGGGGTCGAGAAAGGGCTACAACTCAACGTCAGGGCCGTTTCTTGTTGATTCAGTCTCGACGTCAACGGTTCCTGAACGCTACGCGTTTGCATAACAAGCTTATAAACGGAACTGGAGTACGAATTTCTACACAAACTGTCAGAAACGGACTCCACGAGTTCGGTTTTAATGCCATGAGGCCTGCTGTACGTGTCCCGTTGACGAGACAGCACGTGCTAGACCGGTTAGACTGTCAGAACTCGCGTCAGGTGGACGGTTCGTGACTTGACGCCAGTACTGTTTACTGAGGGGTCCAGGTTCTGTCTAGACTTCACTTATAAACATCAATTAGTGTGGCGAATGTCTAAACAGCGATTTGATGACTTGAATGTGGCAGAGCATGATCGCTATGGAAAGGGGTCAGTCATGGTTTGGGCTGGGATAAGCGTGAACGGTAAACCTGACTTGTACGTCGTTGAAAACGGAACGTTAATGGCAGTGAGGTACTGTAATGAGATTCTTGATGAGTTTGTGAGACCATATGCAGATGCTATAGGCCTGGACTTTATTCTGATGGATGATAATGCCCGTCCCAACCCTGCCAACGTCACTGATTCCTACCTGGAACGCGAGACAATCGTTCTTATGGACTGGCTTGCTCGGTCACCGCACTTAAATCCGATTGAGCATGCGCGGGACATGCTACAGAGTGCTGTTTCAGCCCGACCTGTGCATCCGAGGACTTTACAGGAGCTCAAAGATGCATTGGTTGCTGAATGAAAGCTGATTTCACAAAACCGGATACAGACTCGGATTACGAGCATGCGCAAGCGATGTCGTACTGTAATTGATGCCCTTGTATGCCATACACGTTATTAAGCACGTTTGTCTAAACAAATTTGGAAATTTGTGAAAAATCAGTTGTCCAAATCCCTTCGTGTTACGGCAAATTTTGGGGGTGCCAAGACGTTTGCTGTTGTCATGCTTGAATGCAGTACCAGTTGACAAAATTAATCAGGATACGTTTTCTATCATTATGTATCAAATTTGGATTCGGCTGATTAATTCATCCAAAAATTATTTTGTATTAAAAAAGTGATCCCTATCAAACTTTGAGTAGTATATGTTCAATCTGTTATTTTCAGCTGTTGCTGTCCCAGCAGGTTAAATCTGAAGGTACCAAGCATTCCGTGGCCTCCCCAGCAGCTGGCCAAGTGTCATCACCAGTCAGTGTTCAAACAACAGCCTCCTCACCTCAGCCTGTACAAACTTGTACACGGACATCGTCCCCTTCACAGGTAAGCATTGATCATGTTCATAGGCATGTTATTTTCCATTGGAATCGATTTATGAATGCAACAATTTTACTTAAACATCCCGCTATATAGAGGGAATAATTTTTTTTTTCTAATTTCTGCTCCAAGACATAGGTTGTGGGCACACTACTTGTTAGAAGCACCAACTACCTATGAAGTATAAATTTATAAGATAAATCATAAGTCAGAAAAGTAACCATTTTGGAGACAGGAAAGTATGCAATGTTATACAGGTGTGTTATCATAATGTTGTATTACCCGAGTGACATCGTACATGAAGCTGTAAAACAAATGCATACAGCCTTTACATCATTAGCTCACCTGAACTCGAAGTGCTCATGGTGAGCTATTGTGATCATTCAATGTAAGTCGTGTGTCGTCCGTCATGCGCCAACAATTTGCTTTAATTGCGAAGTTTAAAACCCTTGGGCCAATCTGATTCAAACTTCACAGGAATGTTATGCTCCGATGAACAAGATGGCCACCAGAGCTTAACCCTTATCTTGCTGAATACTCATTTAAGCCACACCAATTTCTGTCTATCAACCAATCAAATTACCTGATGTAATTTATTGCTACAAATTCATAAATTGAATGCCAAACAGTGTAGATCCTGATCAGATGGCTTCTGAAGAAGCCATCTGATCTGGATCTACACCGTTTTCAAAGATAGGGGTTGTTGTGAACAGCAAGATAAGGGTTAAGTTACAAAAGTCTGTAAACGACAACTCCTGTAGCCATGGGCCAATTTCATTCAAACTTCATAGGAATGTTGCTCAGGTGAACCTCTACCAAAATAGCTAAAACCGTTCCACTCCATTGAGCAAAATATCCGCCAGAGCTTACAAACGAAAAATGTAAATTTGCTTCAAGCGCGAACTAAAAGCCTTGGGCCAATTTGATTCAAACTTCACAGGAATGTTGCCTAGGTGACGCCCTACCAAAATAGCTAAAATTGTTCTGCTCTGATGAACAAGATGGCCACCAGAGCCAAATATAGAATGTACTAGAGACAGTGACACTCTGGTGAGCAAATTAGGGCCCTCTGGACTCTCTTTTGTGTTGTATCCAATTCAATGTTTATTTTGCTGTACTTTTAAATCCGGGCTTTATTCAGGTATTTTGGGAAAAGGCCCCTGGGAAAAATTGGGAAAAAATATCGACAAAACACCAAAATTGGGAAAACATTTCATCAGAGAAATCCTAACGTTAATCTTACCCTTACCTAATCCTTACCATGTTTGCCCTACTCCTAATCTAACTTTAACCATCAGTGTACTACTCCTAACTCACTTAACTCAGTAAACAGTGGTGGACAGATTCTAAAGTTTAGCCAAGTAATGTTGTCACTGCTTCCTTTTGTTAAAATCAGCTGAGATTTTTTTTTTTTTTTTCCGTCATATTATTGGGAAAAGTTTTTTGTCAAATTGGGAAAATTTGAAGCTTTTGGGCATTGGGAATGTGGCCGAATTTTGGCCCTGCTGAACAGGCAGAAAATGCCCTGTAAATGAATGTCCTGCTTGTTATGTATACACAGATGTCACACAAGTGCCCATATCAAAATATCATCTTTTACAGTTTTCGCATTCGAACTTTGTTCTTTCTGCCATGTTTAATGGGAGCAGGTCCTGTCAACAATGGAACCACAATACATGTATGTGGGACGGAGGAATACTCTACATTTAAATTGGTCATAAAACCACACCACAATTCTTTCTTTGAGCTATGGCTTGACATAAAGTTAAATGTACTGGGCATTTCTTCCCCAGTAATGAGCTGAGCCACTATTGTAGCTGACAGGCCTAACATTTTTCAGGCATTTGCAGGGTTTCAGGCTTTTAGAGCTTGATGTTATTGATTTCAGGCTTATAGATTTTGATTTTTTCTGCCTTTAGTCTGTTTTAAAAAACTATTTAACCCTTATCCTGCTGAATAAATTTATTAACCCACACCCATTTCTGACTAAGTTAACCAAATTACTTGATATTTTCACAAACTGCATTACAAACAGTGTAGATCCTGATCAGATGGCTTCTTCAGAAGCCATCTGATCTGGATCTACACTGTTTGCAAAGGTAATAGTTGTCAGCAGGATAAGGGTTGAAGGTGCAAAATCGGGCCTTTCAGGCATGGAAAAGTGTTGTCAGTATGAGTCCTGAGCTGATTTCTATCCTTTGCATTCCAGGCACAGCTGCATTCTTCATCACCCTTACGGTTACAGACAAGTCCCATTCAAACATCATCTCCCGTCCACATCCAGCACCACCAGCCTGCAACTTCTGTTATCCCACTTCAGAGTGTTGTAGCCAATGGCAACACAATTCTCACTACGAACATTCCCATACAAGTTATGGAGACTGACAAAGTTCCTATCAACCGGCTCAATCAACAGACAAAACAGGCCAAACCTGTCAAAGGAGAAAAAAGGACATCCCATAATGCCATTGAGAAACGCTACCGACTCAGCATCAATGATAAAATAGTAGAGTTGAAAGATCTAGTCGCAGGAAAAGAAGCAAAGGTAAGGTTCACCAATTACTAGTTAGCTTGATCTGCTGAGCCTTGATAGTAAACCCCTACTTTGTAAACAGTGTAGATCTAAATCCCTTGCGGGGATACAGACTAACAGGCACCCAGTCGCCCAAGGCACCTAAATTTTTGTCTGGGTGCCTAAGTTTTGAATAAAAATGCCTATTAACTTAATGCAAAATTTGGCTTTATGACAGTCAGGGCGCCTAAAGCAAAATGCTTCTTCTGTACCACTGCTCTTGGTTTCTAATTTTGTAACATGGAATTTCATATTTTTGTCAGACTTAAGTTTAAAGAGATTTTGCAGCTCTATACCAGGTCGCTGAAGTCAGCAAATCTCATTTTGTAATTGGACGGGTTTTTAAAAAAAATCCGTCTCTTAAAATAGCGATGTCCGGGCGGGCGGGCGTCCTGCGGGCGGGCGGACGGACGGGCGGGCGGGCGTCGTCCCAGGTTTACCTTTTGGTTAACCTTTTTTCAAAGTGATATTTTTCATCTATTCTGCAGCAGATTGTTTTAATATCAGGACTGATGCATAAGTGGAGGTACCGCTTTCATGTATTATCCATAAATGGCGCAAAAGACTACAATTTTGGCGGAAATTGTCATTTTTCAAACTTGCGTTTTTCAGGTTTACCTTTTGGTTAACCTTTTTTCAAATGCCAGTGTAGTGGATAGAGTGCTGGACTACGGATCCTATTGTTGACTATGAATCTGAGGGGCGTGAGTTCAAACCCCGGTGGAGACATTTTTTTTTTTTTTTTTTTTTTCTGTTCTTTTTTTTTTCTTTCTTTTTTCATTCTTTTTTTTCTTTATTTTTCTTTTCTTCTCCATAAACACACATAGAAGCCTCCGTGGTGTAGTGGTTACGCTACTAGACTTGTGAACCAGGGATCGCAGGATCGATTCCGGGCTTCTCCAGACTTTCGGATGAGTCATTAAACCGAGGTCCCGTCTCCATATGACCATAGCTGTTGGTGGGACGTAAAACTCAAGCACTCACTCACTCTCCATAAACACATATGAACAATTATTATCTTCCTCCCCTGATAGTTGCTAGTAATAATACATACATGCATGCACAGGCATGGAATTTTCTTTTCTTTTTTTTTTTTTTTTTCGTTCTTTTTTTAGCTCACCTGAGCACGAAGTGCTCAAGGTGAGTTGATGTCCGTCGTCCGTCAACAATTTCTTTAAACGACATCTCCTCCTGATTTAATGGCCCGATTTCAAAATTATTTTACAGAAATGTTCATTAGCAGTGATTTTTTTACCCCTGCGTCCTGCGTCCAGGACGCACAAATAGGGCTGAGGACGCACGATCATAAAATATGTGCGTCCGTCGGACGCAAATATTTCATGGGCGAAAAATCCAACTTTCGTTTTCACTGCTGTAAATATCGGCAGAAGTGATAAAATACTGCACTTTTACCGAACCTTCAACTGCCCAACAAGTCACCGAAAAATCGATTCAGGTACAATTTAATGATCCAACCACAAGACGAGAATCCCCTCCATCCAAAATGAGCCCAAACTTTCACACAAGCAAGTTCAATGCGAACATCAAAGTTTTCCGTCATCCAAATCGCCGCCCACAAACCAACTCTTCCATTTTTTCTGCACATGATCGGTAAATGTGTCAAATGACGCAATCCGATGCCAGCAATCCCGCACGTGCCATTGTTTTATTTTAATGGGCTGTATCCCGTTCTTAAAAAATTGTTTGGAACCGATAAAAAAATAAAAAAATATTTTCTCGATAGCTAAACGGTTGTGAATGGAGGTGGATAGAAAACAGCACTTTGCACAGCCCCCGAATTATCCCCAGCAGCTCCAACAACAGCGTTTCGACTTTTCTCGCCAAGCCGAGCGTCTGCTATTTGGCGCCAAAACATAACCATTCACGATCCGTTTTTATAATGCATGCATCTACCGTTAGATGTAGCTAATTGTCTGAGGAGCGAGTAAATCATTTTCACATTGATTGTGGATTAAATTTTATGATTGGGGAATAAACACAAATTAGAGACATAACTTGACCATATTTTCACACCTCGTTCAAGTTGGCTTATCGCCAGAAATGAAAGACACGCACCGCAGGGCAATCATGTTTACTTCGCAATTATATGACAGGGATTAACAATAGTGTCATAATTGAACTGTTACAAATACACAGACGGTTTGTCTCTGAATTGTCGACAAAGCAGGACAGTGCAGCACAATTATTGTGATTTACTTGCTCTAGTTTTACTGTATTTAAGGACTCAGAAGACTGACAGCTGTCGACGTTTTTTTTTGCACTTGCCCCGACCGGGCGTCCTAAGATCCAAGTGCACCTGCCCGGCGCGATTTCGGACTTGTACCGCGCGGCCGGGCAATGGATTTGTCAGCCCCTGAACCTAGATAGCTGGTGTTCCAATCAGGGGAGGAAACGTTTGTCGATAATGGTTCGGAATATTATCTCCATTGGGCATGAAGCAAATTTCACGCACATGTTGCTGTGCGCATTTATCGAAAACGAAAGTAGAAAACATTACGGAAAATAGACTAAAAAAACGTACACTTTAGCAGGATTTCTTTGGGCTAGTAAACAACACAAGTTAATGATTGATTCTGTTCATTGCAAATAAAAGATACTAGACCGCATTATTTTTAACTATGATTAATGGCATTTTATACTGAACCGATCTTTTTGTACTTCCTTTTATTTCCCGCCAAATATTGGGACTCATACTTCCCGATTTGGGACGCACAGTTTTTTGGTTGAGCGAGTCCCAGGACGCATAGTTGAAAATTTGTAAAAAAATCACTGATTAGGTGACCCTTTTTCAAAATTGCTAAAATCAGTGGCCACTAGAGCTAAAAATAGAGGTAAAAATAGAAAAAACTTTATTCTTTTTTCTTCGTAAAACACATAAACAAATCCCCCCCCCCCCCCCCCCCCCCCCCCCACACACACACAAAAAGTTGTTACTGGGTTAGGATATTGCATTTGTTCTGTACATACATGCATACTTAGTTTTATATACATAACCTACCCACCCCACCCTACCCTAGCATACCCTACCCTACCCCACAACCCCACCCCACCCCCATCCCAAAACAACCCCAATCCACCCCCAACCCAACCCCATCCCACCACTCCCCACCTTACCCGACCTCACCCCATCCCACCCACCCAAGCCCACCCCACCCCACCCCACAACCCCACCAGACCCCATCACACCCCACCCCACCACAAATTCCACCCCATCCCACCCGACTCCTAACCCATTCCACCCCACCCTACCCCACACCAGCACACCCCCCCCCCCCCACACACACAAAAAGTTGTTACTGGGTTAGGATATTGCATTTGTTCTGTACATACATGCATACTTAGTTTTATATACATAACCTACCCACCCCACCCTACCCTAGCATACCCTACCCTACCCCACAACCCCACCCCACCCCCATCCCAAAACAACCCCAATCCACCCCCAACCCCACCCCATCCCACCACTCCCCACCTTACCCGACCTCCCCCCATCCCACCCACCCAAGCCCACCCCACCCCACAACCCCACCACACCCCACCACAAATTCCACCCCATCCCACCCGACTCCTAACCCATTCCACCCCACCCTACCCCACACCAGCACACCCCACCCTACCCCACCCATGCCACCGCCATCCTAACCATACTGAAAAAAAAAACCCGTCCATAATGCCATTAGGCATTTTTCTTGTTATTGTGTGAGAAGCAATACAGTTTGTCGGAGGTTACCTTTGGTCTTTTGTCCACATTTCACTGCTGCTGTGGGTACAGTTCATACTTAGAATATATTTGTAGTAGTTTTTGATACTATGCTCATAGTATGTTAATTATCTTTTGACAGTTAAACAAGTCTGCTATACTGAGAAAGGCCATAGACTACATCCACTACATACAAAACCAGAATCAGAGATTAAAACAGGAAAACATGGCTCTCATCAAGTTGGCTGCTAAAAGTCAGAGTAAGTGAGCAAGCTTATATTTCTAAGTAATGAAAAATTCCTTTAAAACACAAAGAAATGATAACTTAAACCTTATCAATAAGCTTTCAAAGCAGATTTATTCTAAATTTTAGGTGGTCTGAAAAGCGGAATTGTACTTTATCTAAGTATTGTGTTAATACCAGATTTCTGCATGTAATACTAGACAAAAGTGCCCAGTGGGGCACGTATACCCCCGGCCAGTGCCATCACCTCAGCTGAAACAAGAACTACAAAGGGAAATACTCTAAAAGGCCTGACCCCTTGGCATAAGTATTGTTAATACCAGATTTCTGCATGTAATACTAGACAAAAGTGCCCAGTGGGGCACGTATACCCCCGGCCAGTGCCATCACCTCAGCTGAAACAAGAACTACAAAGGGAAATAACTCTAAAAGGCCTGACCCCTTGGCCCTTATTTTCTTTCCCACAGTACAAGTAGTCATACTGATCATGTGTGCAAAATTTCAAGTTTCTATGTGAAGCAGTTCCTGAGATATCTTTGACACAAAATAATTGTTTATGGACACACAGACAGACGGAAAAGACAAAAACTATATACCCCCATTGCATACTTCGTATGCCGGGGGTATAAATATTGTCAGTAAACTACTAAAACAGTACTTAAAAAACAAACTGCCTTTCACCTCATAAGCTAAAGACATGCATCTGAAGTCTTGCGGACAAGGGCACAGTCCATCTTCAAAGACTAATCACTTGCCCTTCATGGCCAAGTGTTTAATTATTTGCTGAAAAATTTTAAAGGAAATGCTGAAGAAATAAAGCTCATACATTAAATTATAACATGCTATGCTTGATATGAGGGCCCCACCCATCGGGGCTTGAAGAAATAGATTGGACTGCAAGAGGCTACCACGCATAACTGAAACTAACTGCACATGAGAACTTGTAAACCGCTTAGTGGGTTTAAGCGTTCCCAGGCTAATGGTGCAAGTCAGACTGTCCATGCATATAAACTATTGGTTTCATTAAGCTGCAGGGCTTAAGATATCATTCTATCTCGGTGTCTGGTAAAAGTCCCACAAAACAGGAAGCAACTTCTACAAAATAACCTATATAGTGTTAACGGGATGTTTAACCGATGAAGCAAACACGATGAGTGATCAAGTGGAATTTTTATGCCCCCGCCATTCGAAGAATGGTGGAAAGGGCATATACAGGGTTCATACGCGTCAGGGAAAAGTCAGGGAAAAAACATTTTTTTCAAGGTCAGGGAATTGTCAGGGAATTTTACAAAATGTCAGGGAAATTTTGAAATTTGGAAAATGTCAGGGAAATGTCAGGGAATTTTCTGATCTGGGTAGGCAGTTTCTTCAAATATTTCCTTTTTCATGAAAGCTATAATCACACTTACAGCAATTTAAGTATAATTTTAAATTGTATGGATATATCTGTATTCTACATATTTTTCAAATTCCATATAGAAGAAACTGAAAGGGATTTGCACCCCTTACCTCCTGAGCAAATCTGGTGATGGCTATATCTAATGATTTGATCCTGGATATATGTCAATTCACCTGCACGTCGTGGAGATTTCTCGAATGTTAAATCTGGAACTGTTAAAGGAAAAGTTATGTTCCCACTGAAGTTCTGTGGCACGAGATGGCTCGAAGATATGTCCGTCGCAGAAAGAACAATCTTGATCTGGCCTGATGTTTGTAAATACTTATCTGCTGTACAGAAACTCCCAAAAAGTAAGCAGCCAACATGCCAGTCTTACCGCAACCTTCTGGACTTCAAACAGGCTCCACTTGTTGTGGCCAACCTTCACTTTTTCATTTCAATAGCAAAGATGCTAACCGAGTTCCTGAAAGTATTCTAGACAGAAAAACCAATGGTACTTTTCTCAGTCAAGAAGTTGAGTCTGTTATAAGGAGCCTCCTGTCAAGGTTTGTCAAACCAACTGTTATAAGTTCGGTTACAAGTGCATCAGGGTTGGCTAAGGTAGACGTCAGCAACAAAGACCATCTAGTAGCACCTGATAAAGTTGACATTGGCTTTGCCAGCAAGAAAGTAGTTGATGATGCAAAAAAGTCATCTTCTGTCAGCCAGTTACAAAGGTATGAGTTTTATCAAGAATGCATCACATTCTTGTCGAAGACAGTTGAAAAGCTACATGAAAGAAGCCCGCTGAAATACTCATTAGTTAGAGCTCTGCAAAGTCTTGTCCCTAGATTTGTTGCTTTACATACAGAGAAAGCTACAGAGAAGTTTCAGGTATTGCTACAGAGGCTGCTAGATTGTGAGTGGCTAACATCTGACATGTGTGACAATATTCTTCAGCAATTCAAAAGGTGGATACTAGATATGGAAAACACTACAAAGGAGATCTTCAAAAGCTACAGCATGAAAAATGAAAGATTAGACAAATTTTATGTCACATATTTTTCCAACAGAGAAGAATATAAAGATCTATTTGAAATGGTGAAAATGATGTTGATACTATCACATGGTCAGTCGGCTGTTGAAAGGGGCTTTTCAATAGATAAGGACATGCTTACACCTAACCTAGCAAAAGAGAGCTTAGTCACCAGCCCCATATCCAGTTGATTTGGAATAAACAAATAAAATATTAAACAATGTAAATGTTTGTCAAAAAAGGAGGTAAGGGTTGGCTATAGGGGTGGTGGAGGCCAACATTCTATTTTTCATTTAAGATTGAACCACTAAATGTGCACATTTTAAAATAACAAAAGTTTGTATCGTGCCAAACCAAAATGTCAGGGAAAAATGCTTTCATGTCAGGGAAAAGTCAGGGAAATGTCAGGGAATTTTGTCTGAAACAATTTGTATGAACCATGATATAGCGTTGCCCCTGTCCATCCGTCCGTGCGTCCGAAACTTAAACGCAGCCAATAACTTCCTTATTTCTTGATGGATTTTAAAATTACTCGGCAGAAATGTTAACCATCATGAGACGTGTCACGTGCAAAACCCAGGTCCTTACCTCCAAGGTCAAGGTCATACCTAGAGGTCGAATGTCAAAAAAAGGGTCCGAAACTTAAACGCAGTCAATAACTTTCTTATTTCTGGATGGATTTTGAAATTTCTTTGGAGAAATGTTAACCATCATGAGACGACGTGTCACGTGCAAAACCCAGGTCCGTACCTCCAAGGTCAAGGTCATACTTGGAGGTCAAAGGTCAAAAAAAGGGTCCGATTCTTAAACGCAGTCAATAACTTTCTTATTTCTGGATGAATTTTGAGATTACTTGTTCGAAATGTTAACCATCATGAGTCTATGTGTCACATGCAAAATCCAGGTCCGTACCTCCAAGGTCAAGGTCATACTTGGAGGTCAAAGGTCAAAAAAAAGGGTCCGAAACTTAAACGCAGCCAATAACTTAGTTATTTTTGGATGGATTTTGAAATTATTTTGAAGAAATGTTAACCATCATGAGACAATGTGTCACGTTAAAACCCAGATCCCTACCTCCAAGGTCATACTTAGAGGTCAAATGGCATAAAAAGGGTCCAAAACTTAAACACTGTCAATAACTTTCTATGGATGAATACGAACATAGACATATTTTCGGGCGGGGGCATCCGTTTCCTATGGACGCATTTCTAGTTCACTTTAAGGTGAATTGGAACACCTGGCAGATTTGCCGGCCATTTTCAAAGCGAGACAACTTTCCGGACTTCCTGTTCGCTTTAATATAAATTATCTTCCATTAATAGTCCACTCATAAAAGAAAGAATTATGCTCCTAATCTTTCGAATTGACCCCCATTGACATGGGAGACAAAAATACTTAGCCAGGAGTTGCCTCCCATTAAGGCTGATGTTATTGGTATATTTTCAGATCGCGAAGAGGTGATGGCTATGTCTCAAGGTTTACAAGTTGAGGTTAAGGCTGATGTTATTGGTATATTTTCAGATCTCGAAGAGGTGATGGCTATGTCTCAAGGTTTACAAGTTGAGGATGTAGGTTTACTTACACCACCTACATCTGATGTTAACAGTGACAGTGAGGCTTCTTCATCCCCCAACAGTCCTGTTTATGAGGAGATGGGTAAGTGCAGCTAACTGACAGTCTCCAAAGTTGCTTAACCCATTGTATACTGTTGGACTCTTCTATTGCTATATGTTGGACAAGTACATTTGTCATATAAGGGGTGGTAGGCCTATTTTTTTTTTTTTTTTTTTTTCATTTTTTTTTTCTTTTTATGACGGAAAATTCTGTAATCAAATAGTGCAGGCCCAGATCAGATGCCGCATGATCTGGGCCTGCACTGTTTGCCCAGGTACCCCCTTTAGGGGTTTTCCGCATACAGTGGGTTAACATACCCATCAAAGTCTTTCAAATCCCTCTACAGTCTATCACAGGGAATTTCCTACCCTTCAGAATAAGGGTCCAGGAGCCGCTGGGTTTGGGAAAAACAGCTCGCTAATATATACAGTTGGGAATTTAAATCAGCTTTAACTTTGTCAATTTTGGTTCAATTTTTATCAAAATGTAGCACAACATCAGAAATTGGGAAATTTGTTATAAAATTTGGGAATATTTATATCGAAATTGGGAAAAATAGGGACCGATTACCGGCCCCAAATTTGCACTAGGAAAATCCCTGTATCAGAAATGGAAGAATGCTTTATTAACACATATAACACATCTTTGGTCTCTTTCTTTGGAAAAGTTAAGAATATACCTTCCATAAACCATTTATACTTTCACACCTGCATAGAGTGTATTAGGGGTTTTTAAGTTTGTTTCTTTTTACGTCTGTCTATTCTTAATACCATTTCAGCCTCTATACAAAGATCTTTTTCAGACTTTGTCCCATCAGTTTTACATTGCATAGGATACTTTGGAATAGGATATGATGAATTAGTTACTATATAGCTTCCCGAACATTAAGCGTGATTACTCCCCTTACCATTTTGCCTTCATTTGTAAAGTGGCAGTTTTTGACTGACTGAAATATCAGGGATACAAATTAAGTCGCCCAAGGCACCTAAAGTTTTGTCTGGGCCCCCACGTTTTGAATAAAAATGCCTATTAACTCTGTAAAATTTGGATTTACATGTGTGGCAGTCTGGGTACCTGCCTTAAGCAAATGCTTAGTCTGTATCCCTGAACAGCCTCTGCATCACTGTAGGTCTCGAGCCCTGCTTTTCCATGTCAGTGAGATGCGAAGTCCTGCAACAGGTCTGGTCTGGTCAGGTGTTTTTCTTCTGGTGCTCTGGTTTTTGTCACCCTGTTTAAAGACCTTGAAAGGGTCCTTACTCCTAAAAATTAGTCGCTGTGTAAATTCTTTTCTTTGGCAGAGTATGGAGTTAAGTTTTCAAATGAAGTTACTCATTATCAGAGTTTTGTATTTTCATCTTTTCTATTCAGAAACCGGTACAGATAGAAATTTCACTGCTGGTGGAATGGCAGACAAGACCAGATTTACCCTGTGTGTTTTTATGTTGGGCCTGCTGGCTTTCAATCCTTTCGGAGCTATACTTGGAATGGCAGGTGCAGGTAGTGGTGGAGCATTTGAGCCAGGAGCATTGCCCAGCAGAACTTTACTTGGAGAGCAATCATTAGGTAGGTTTATATGTAGCTCCTAGGGCTGGCTAATTAGAGCTGAAAAGATAATCTATTATCAGTCCTGTCATTGCGATCGACAATCGATTAGCAATCGCTAAGGTTTTTGTCATAATTTTACCTGTCTGGCTTTCTGTCTGAGCATGACTCTTACCATATGTTGCACTTTACCATGTGTATATTTGAACAGACAGACCTTAGCAGTAGGGGTGTAACGATGCATCGATAGTTCGATGCATCGCGATAGGGACTGCTTCGATAGCAATGCATCGATAGTACTTTGGACTATCGATAACTATCGCCGATAGTTCATTCAACTATCGATAGTTTTGATAGTTTTTTTTTTCTTGGATAGACTGAAAATATACCTGTACTGTTGTGTAATGACACAAGACAGTGTATTTGCTTAGGATATCCATGCAGCTGTAATCAGGACAGACTGATAAACTCGTGCATGATGATCTGAGTCTTCGCTGGTCGCACATGTGTATCATGTTTTTTTTTGCTGTGTGGTGAATTTCTCGCGGCGATGAAATTCCCGCCGTCATTTTTGCACGTGCTGTTGAGGCAGTCAGAAATTTTCCAGCGTTTTACAATAACAAAACGTCAATGATCATTTGTTCACACGGTTGTTGCATGCAACATTTTGAAAACATGAGCGACATGTGAAGACTCAGATCAGCCTGCGCAGTCATATATAAATGTTAGCTGTTTGTATTAGCCTTCCGTAGTATGGCTTCTGGGACAAACGTCATTTTTCTGTTGAGCTTTGAAGACATTTGCAAGATGCACAAGCTGATCTTTTGTATGAAGAAATGTTTGTTTTTGCTGTGTGCTGACTTATTCACACAGGTTAATGTATTATAAACGACGGTATAATACAGTTTAACTTTTGTATATGTGACTCAGTGCTCCAGCTAGACCGTTTTTCCGGGGCGCCGCGCCCTGCCCTCAAAATGCGGCGCCCTGCCCCTTTTCCTAACGCCCTGCCCTAAAATCAACCGTATCTTTTATTTCATTTTTCTCGTTTCGGAGCGTGGCTTTTTCACGTGTTATCAATCTACTTAAAAATTATTGGGGGAATCCCCACCGTGGCACACACCAGATTTATCGGATTTTTACTGCATCACATGCAGCTAAGAGCTGTGTCTATCAAAAATGCTTCTTCCGGCATATACGACCAGCACAGAATCAACTCGCATCGGCGCAGTCTAATCTGAGCCATTGCTGTTGGCGCCGATCTGCGGCAGACTTTGGACTATCGATAACTATCGCCGATAGTTCATTCAACGACCAGCACAGAATCGGCTGTTCGCACCAATCCAAAAATGCGCTTCATACGACTCATACCGCATGTGCGCAGTCTAATCTTCGGTTGTTCGCACAGAAAATAAGGGAATGCACAGCGATCTGAGCGCCGGCTGTTCGCATCAATTTAAAATAGCGCATCCAGCATGACCAGCGTAGACACTGACGGCACCCGCACTAACTGATCTTATTCTCGGCAGCTTGCGCCGCAAATGCATAAGCGCAGTCTGATATGTGCGTCGAAGGGAATGCACACCGATCTAAGCGCCGGCTGTTCGCATCAATTTAAAATAGCGCATCCAGCATGACCAGCGTAGACACTGACTGCACCCGCACCATCTGATCTTATTCTCGGCAGTTTGCGCCGCAAATGCACAAGCGTCGGCTGTTCGTACGGTTCGGGCCTCATCGGCGGTGGTGCAGGCTGATCCGAGCGTTGGCCATTAGAACCAATCTAAGATACACGACCAACACTCAGTCGCATCTGCGCAGCCTGATGATTCGCGCTTCATCTGCGGTTGTGCAGTCTGATCTGGGCGTCGACTAAAATGGCGCTTCCAGCATATACGGCCAGCACAGATTTCAACCGCACAGTCTGGTGTGAGTTTTTGCTATTCCCAGACGCAAGATTCTAAATGCACTGCAGGGATTTGTTCTCAAATACCTAAAGAACATTTTCACTTGGCGGGGCTCGTTTTACCGTAGTGGGCATGCAGAAATTGTTGGCTCACACTTTTCAAGTGGGTCATTTAAGCATGAAATGCATAAGGCACGGCAGTTAACGGGACTGTGTAAATGTGCCGGTTTCTTTAATCTCTTTGTGTTCAGCTTGTATCACATGTGCCACTGTTACATAGAGAAATTATTCATTTGTTTGCTCGAAGTATATTTAAGCAAGGTCAAAAATTTCAACATTTATCTATCAGATTTAAGTCTGCTAACACGTATACTTTCTGTCTGAGACACAAATTTGCAACATGCCTACTCGAGATCGTGTGCAGCGTTCTCTTACTAAGATTGGTAATGCAAATATGGGGAAACTCACTGATTTCTTTACGTAAGTTTCCTTTGCAGAATCAATTTTTATGACCGTTGCAAAATTATTTCGCTTATTTCGAGCTGGTCGTAAATCAGAATATGATGTTAAAGCAACATCGTATTAACGTTGATGCAACGCCATGCATCGAGTTTGAGACAACGTTGCCTTCACGTGTGCTCAATGGCCAGCGGACACACAGCATGTTTATAACGTTGTATCAACGTCATGACGTTGCATCCACGATGATACGACGTTGCTTAGGCGTCATGTGCTGCCTGATGAGACCCATGGAGGGGTCGAAACAGTCTCATTTTTGGCAATAATTTCCACTCAAAACACTCCAGAGGCCACCTTTAAGGACTAAATTTTCAAAATTTTCTTGGGGGAGGACCCCCAAACGCCCCTGGTGGGAGGGGGACACCCCCTCCCACACCCTCCCCCGTCTCGTCGCTTCGCGACTCGGAGAGCCCTTTCAGGGCACGTACGCCCTGCCCTTCTCAGATTCTAGCTGGAGCACTGCTGTGACTCTTTTTGCGTCCGACAAACACGATAGCTAATGAGTTTTATGAGTATCTGTAGCAGAACTCGCGGGTGACAAAAACAATACATATTCCTAAATGACAACACCGACTTGATCATTGCTTTACTTCTACAGTATTTTGATAGTCTAGCTTTTGATGCTAACTTCAATTAAAAAATATATAAATTCAAATTTTAATGCAGTTTGTTAGATTCATGTCGCCCTGAAAGAGGTGCTAAAATGTCATGTTGTGATTACGTAATACTATGCAATGATTAATCGGGTTACCTAATTAACTGAATCCACAGATTAATTTAGTACAGGCGGCAAACATCAAACAATTGAAGAACGATCGCCCAATCAACACTGCAATGGTGAATGTTTATAGGTATCAAAGCTATGATAACCATACCTGACAGGCATATACACTTGAAAGAGCAAGCTATTTTTAGGCGGTGTGTCCTTATGTAGGTGGTGGGGATATATAAAGAGCCGTCTCCCCATGATGTTTTTTTTTCTGTTTTTAACCCCGAGTGAATGAATGCTGATATTGAAACACACAATAAACATACAATTTTAGGCCATTGCAATTTTCCTAACTCGTTCTGTCACTCTTAGCCATTTTTATGTGATATTAACATTTATGAATCATTTATAACAGTACCCGATAGTATCATGATAGTATCGTGATAGTATGCTGCGATAGTGATAGTATCGTGATAGTAGTTTCCACAATAGCAATACTATCACGATAGTCAAAATTGGCCTCGATAGTCAGCCCTACTTAGCAGTGTAGACCCAGATGAGATGCTGAAGAGTGCGTCTCAGGGTCTGCACTGTTTGTCACTCATCCAGCTATTTTTGGGTAGTAAATTGTACCTATCAAGTAATCGATTAAAAGCAAATCAGAAATGATTAGCATTTTTGTGGAATTTATCTATCGATTATATGATTAATAGCTCCATCTTCATAATAGCCTGGAATTACAATTTGTTCCATGTGTATTCTGTACCTTTTCAGTGGAACGGATAAACAGGGTATTTATAAGAAAAACGCAAGAAGTATCCAAAATTTGGACTTGTCCGAGGCAACTGGGCAATAGATTTGACAAGCCGTGTGCAGACAAAAATCAGAAGCCTTTTTATGCCCCCACCATTCGAAGAAAGTGGTGGAAAGGGCATATAATGTTAGCCCTGTCCTTCCACCCCCACAGAGATGGCATTGGCAATGTGCGTTAAGTTTGCATAATTGCACTTCCACGTGGGGGCATCTTCGTTTAGTTTTTTAACCTCTTAATCTATAGGGCTTGCACAGCTGTGGTTAGAGCCTGGCACAGGTCACATTTAAGATGCCAAGTTCTGCAATGGAAGGCCAGGTGTTTTTTTTTTTCCAGATATCTGGTTTTCACCCACCTGATTATGAGTGAAATAATCTTGAAATGGCCAAAAATAGAACAGGTCAGAGTGTAGTGTCGTGTGCAAGAAGGACAACTGTGCTTGTCTTCCTTTTTGAATTATCTCCCCTGATCAATATTATTCAACATTTTGTTTCTGAAGCATAACAGGGAAACAAGCCCCCGCCCATAGGGGCTTGAAGAAATATATGGGCTGCTGATGCTTCCACGCAGAGCTGAATCTGGCCCGCACACTAGTACTGGTAAACCGCTCAGAGGATCTAAGCCTGTCCAGGAACTGCGGTGCTAGGCGGACCGTCCATGCAAATAAACCCTATTGGTTTCATTGTGCGACAGGGCTTGAGAAATCACTCATCTCAATGTCGGGTAAAAGTCCCACAAAATTGGAAGCAACGTCTCCAAAATGACCTTTACAGTGTTGACAGGGACGTTAAACCTCAAATCAAACAAACAAAACATAACAGGGAAACAGGCTAAGCATTTTGCTTTAGGTGCCCAGACTGCCATAAATCTAAATTTTACATTTAAGTTAATAAGCTTTGTTTTTTTTTTTTTCAAAACTTAGGCTCCCAGGCAAAATTTTAGGCACCTTGGGCGACTGGGCACCTGTTAGTCTATCCCTGCATAATTATGCAACCATTTGGAATATTTTAATGATACATAATAGGTTTCTAGAACAGTTCAGTGTGGCGTGTCACATGCAAGAATGACAACCCTGCTGGTCTTCCTTTTCGAATGAGCTCCCCTGATCCCTATTTTTACCTCATTTTTAAGTTCAGTAGTCTGCACTTGAAATGTGTTCCTGGTTTAATGCAACTGTTGGAAAATCTGGTTTGCGTGGACTTCCATGTTTTTTTGTTTGTTTGTTTTTTCACCCAGAGATGAAGCAGGCAACCTTTCAAGGCATCAGTAGGGCTGTAACGATACACCTACCTGAGGATTTGATAAATATTGTAATATTTATCTCATGAACCAATATGTACAGCAATACTTCTAGTGCAAACTTTAAATTAGAACAAAAGCAAACCAGTCAGATCTACTACAGAAGAGTGTTGCACAGTCTTGCAGGGTTTTCATTAAGAGGCGGCAGGAGGCCAAAATGACTGCCTCAATTGCTTTTCTGGTCGCCGCAAATGCAACTTTTGTTAATTAAACTCTTACGAAATAGTAGAATTTGACTGCCTCAAACTGGTGACTGGCCTCTTAAGACAAATTTTAGTGAAAACCCTTGTCTTGGTGGCAATTAGGAAGAGGGAAGGCTTTAAAAAGTCAGCTGAAATATCAGAACAGATTTGTCAGTGAACAAAAATTGAAATTGGACTTTTTTTTTCATTTGATTGGCTGTAGATAAATGAAGCGTTACGGAACCGTAGAATCTATACCATGGTGAATTATTACCCTCTAGGCATCGGATACAGTTGTCAGTTTATCAGTCTTGTAATCATTTAACTTGCCAGGTTGCACCTTTCGTGGGCCTCTGTTGTCTGGTTGGTAAGAGCCCACTTACTCATAAAGTCATTCACTGCTGTGAGAGTCTTGGGTCACATATGAGCTGCCAAGTTCTGAAACAGAATGTCTGGATTTCGCCTACCTGATAATCCTTTAGTACAAAATAAATGAAATAATCTTTTAAGGGAAGTAAAATAAAAATCAAATAAAACCAAAACCAAAAAAAAAATCTTGCACCTTTTCTGTACTCTGGCTATTAATCTAGAGTCAGTTGGTTATCTTTTTTCTTCAGGAGAAACACCCATGTGGAACAGAGTTTTCATTTCAAGTGCTACAATGTGGCTCCTTAATGGAATAATTGTGGCCATTGTTCTAGCCAAACTATTTATTTTTGGCGAGCCCGTTACCTACAAGAATAGTGAAGCTTCAGTCTCTTACTGGCGACATAGAAATCAAGCTGAGAGAGATAGTGCGAGGGTAGGTATAGTATTTCATAAAAGCGGGTTTCATTAGCAACCAGAGCAAGTTAGCCTCAAATCAATAGTTTAAGAATGGCTCTAGGTAGAAGCAGAAGGTGTGGGGGACACAATGCCACTTTACATTTTCACGGCTCTACTTGCTGCTGATGTTGTTAATCTCCTTTAGAGAAAAAGGAAAAAAGGTCATGACCTGTGACATTCTTAGAAGATTTTACATGTCATTTTGTAAACTTCGAAGGACCATCAAACAATTTGAAAACTTGAAGGAAGTTCTGTTTAAAAGTGCCATTCTGGGCGTTACAAAGCATTGCTTCTTAATGGGCTTGTCAATGGCTAAAATTTTTCATGTTCTTGTTCAAAAGCCAATTCTAGATGGAATTTTTGCTGAAAAAATTATAAAAAATATATCTGAATTATCAAAGTTAACGATAACCAACGGCATCACTTGTTTTGAACAACTGGGTCATATATATTGAGTTTTTCTCCATGAAATTACACTTTGTCCCAGCAACATGTTTCATTCAGCCTACGTGACAAAGCAGCAGATAAGGTGCATTGAAGGATAGGTTTTGTCAATAAAAAAATTTGTTGTGGGCAGCTGGTTGTGGGTATTCATTAGAACTGCCTCAACGCATTAAAACTGCCTCAATGAGGCGGTTTAAATGAATACCCTCAACAGTTTTATATGGAGCATATACACCTTATCTGGTGCTATGCTTTGTCAAGTAGGAGTGACGGAACTTCATATTTACAAATCTTTATGGAAAGACAACTGCATTTAGCTCAGTATTGGCTGGGACACAAACTCGACCCTTGACAGTTTCTGGATGGTCAGGGTAGACAGATACCTAATCACTTAATTGATATTTATTTGTTACATGTGTAGTATCCCATCCTATTGTAGGGTGATTATTCTGCATCATCCCATCAGCTTAGCCTTGCCTTACTATCACTGGGACGTCCACTGCCAACATCCAAGCTGGACCTTACAGCAAGTCTGATATGGCAGCTGTTCAGACAGATTACTCATCGCCTCTATATTGGGAAGTGGCTGTTTTGTCGAGCTGGTGGACTGCGAAGGAAGAAGATTGAGAAGACTGATGTGAAAAATTCAGCTAGAGATGCAGCAGTGGCATATTTCAGACTACATCAGATGCACCTTCTAGGTATTTAAGTTTAACCTTTGTCCTGCTGAATATTTTAATCTGCCACACCCACAACCGATTATCAACCAATCCGAATTATTGCAACAAATTCACAATCTGAATGGCAAACAATGAAGATCCTGATCAGATCGCTTCTGATCAGATCGCTTCTGAAGAAGCCATCTGATCTGGATCATCATTGTTTGAAAGATGAGGCATATCCGGGCTCAGCAGGACAAGGGTTAATTTCAGGAAGCTGTTTTGTAGATTAAGTAATCCCAGTTTGAAGTAGCAAGTAGCAAACTGGTCAAACAATGTTGGTAGCAAAAAGTTACTTCCTGGTATAGTGCTGCCCCAACATTAACTTGAAGTGTTTTTTTTTTCAGCCAAAACTTCATGTTAATTGTGTTAGAAGCCTCCGTGGTGCAGTGGTTACGCTACTCGCCTTGTAAACCAGGGATCGCAGGATCGATCCCGGGCTTCTCCAGACTTTCGGATGAGTCTTTAAACCGAGGTCCCGTCTCCGTATGACCTTAGCTGTTGGTGGGACATAAAACTAAAACTCACTCATGTTAATTGTCTGCCCTGCAGATGCTTCACATGTTGAGCCTTATTTTTCTGAAAATTAGAAAAAAGTTCGAAAATACAGTCTGCTAAATTGTTTAGCACTCGAAGGGAGGGACAACCTTTTTTTTCTGCCAAATAGGTGCCCTTCAGACCAGATAGCAACTAGTTACTACTTCAGCTTGTTACTTGTAGAAAAAGTTAATTTCTAACACTGTATTCAGATGCTTGTTCATATGTTGAACTGTTTGTTCTGCAATTTGAGAACAGTTGCTGCAAAATAACTTTGTTGTCTGCCAAGAAGGCAATGAAAGGTTGGGTGCTTTTTCTCAAGGTACTCCAGTTTTCACCACTTGACAATGGACTTGAAAGAGGAAATATTTAAAGGGCTGTCAAACCAAAATAAAATGTCTTCAGAACAAAATTCTGCTTCAGGCAGGTCAGTTTGTTTATATCTGGTTTACTTTTCAATGTATTACTAATAAAGTTTGCAATAGGTAGTATTTCATTCAGGTGTCAAACTTTGTCACAATCGAATTTTCCATTTATTATTTCTCTTGACACATCTCAAGCCCTATGGCCCAGAGAAACTGCTAGCGTATGAGTGATTGTCAAGACTTGCTCCACTTTTCTTGAGTTACACGTAGGGCTGGCTAATTGGAGCTGAAAAGATAATCGGTTATCATTCCTGTCATTGCGATCGATTATCGATTAGTGATCAGGGTAGTTCTACAGTACTGAAGAAAAATGTGGGACAAAGATGTTATTTTTTAAAAATGTGAAAATTGTAATAAAAATCGCTTCATGTTATGTCTAAAACCTTCCTTTTTTTAAAAATAACAGTTAGAAGATAACTTTTTGTCATTTAGAAAGAAGATAACTTTTTGTCATTTAGAAAGAAACTATCTTACTTTTTTCATGCTAGTGAAACAAGTAACACTCGTTACATGGTGTCCAACTCATGCCTGTTTTTTCCAAATGAATAGGATTTATCATAATAATTCTGCTATTAAACATGACGTTTCAGATACAAAAGTGATTCTAAGATGAAAAGTGCAAGATTTTTTGTTTCACTTTATTGAAGAACCAATTTCAAATATCCAGCTACGACAACTAAAATTCTGTCCTTTTTTATATATTTTTTTATGTTGGACACATTCATCCTTCGTATAGTCCTATGCCAAAATTAAACAAACGTTATAGTTTTATCAAATTGTTGTTAGCTTTATAATAGAATTGAATGGGGAAAAGTTTCTTAGAATTCCTGGTAATATGGAATGCTCGTTACCGAGGACACCAAATCATGCACGTTACATGGTGTCCAACACAGCAGTGCATTATTGCTGATCAGTTAGAAAAATAGCCTTTCTTTGTAGTACTGCTGGAACAAGTAATTGACAAATTTAACTATATTTTCATGAAAAGAAATACTTCTGAGTTATTTAACATTCTACGCATAACTAAGTTGGACACCATGTAACGATCGTTATGTTCATGTCGTTGTGGCTTTTCCTGAGTAACCTTTTCTAAACATTTCATAATGAACAGTTTATGATTCTGTGTACACTTATGAAATTGTTTGCTTGTATTTGTCTGTACATAACAATGACTGTATTGCTTACTTGTATCTATGCTCTGTTTGCTTGCAATAGATCTGTATTAAAACAAAGTTTGACAGGAGTTGCTACTTCCGGGGCTATTTCATATCCTTTTAGCTAGCGAGTTTCTTGAGCTTCTGTTGACGTTATCAAGAGTGTAAGATTCGGTACATCACATGATGGATTAAACGGAATTTGGGAAAGACAATGTCATGAGGAATCTACACATCAGTGACCAGTGCAACGCATTCTGTGGTCAAAGCAAGTTTATCGTATGTTCAGAAGCGCTGTACTGGCCAACTAAGTATTCGAATTATTCCATATGAGGCACTTAAAACACCCGTCAGAAGTTAATATACTAAAGTCTCAATAATCAAAAGAAAATTCCAGTCTACCTGCAAGGGAACAAGACCTATTGCCGGACAGGGCAGCTCACCTGAACTTGTTCTTGCCCATCATGTAAAGACTTTACTATAAACCATGTATATTGACAGCCATGTATACCGACTGACACCGACGCTGACGCCGATACCAGGGATAGTGCAATATTTAGATCTTCTTGTACTTTCGTATATACAGGTGCGTTTCACAAGTTTTATTGATAAGACTGGGTTTTTATTAATTCATTGCACACTTTGTGTATTCTCAAAGCTGCAACACAGTTTGCTGACGAAATCTGGGCTTTAATTATGCCCCCAACTTTAAAAAAGTTATGCCCCCAACTTTAAAAAAGTTGGGGGGCATATTGCTTCTGGCTTGTCCGTCCATTAGTCCGTTCGTACGTCACGCTTTCTTGTGCATAGCATATCTTTAAAACCGTGTATGCTAGTGTTTTGAAATTTCATATATGGATTCCTCATGAAAAAATAGTTGACCCGTATTTTTTTTCTTGTCCAAATTATCTCCCCTTCTTGAATTATTTCCCCTTTAATTAAATAACATAGAATTCTCGTTAGCAAGATATCTCAAAAAGTATTTGAGCTACAGCCTTGATATTTGGTATAGTGATTGGGACTAAGGAGGAGATTACCTGATTAAATTTTCAACCAATTCTATAAAATTTTGTTAGAGTTATGGCCCTTTGTAATTTTTTGCCACTCAATTGTGTTGCTTTCTGGTGCATAGCATATCTTTAGAACCGTGTATGCTAGTGTTTTGAAATTTCATATATGGGTTCCTCATGAAAAAATAGTTGACCTGTATTTTTTTTCTTGTCCAAATTATCTCCCCTTCTTGAATTATTTCCCCTTTAATTAAATAACAGAATTCTCGTTAGCAAGATATCTCAAAAAGTATTTGAGCTACAGCCTTGATATTTGGTATAGTGATTGGGACTAAGGAGGAGACTACCTGATTAAATTTTCAACCAATTCGATAAAATTTTGTTAGAGTTATGGCCCTTTGTAATTTTTTGCTACTCAATTGTGTTGCTTTCTGGTGCATAGCATATCTTCAGAACCGTGTATGCTAGTGTTTTGAAATTTCATATATGAGTTCCTCATGAAAAAATAGTTGACCCGCATTTTTTTTCTTGTCCAAATTATCTCCCCTTCTTGAATTATTTCCCCTTTAATTAAAAAACATAGAATTCTCGTTAAGAGTTTCATTGATGATACTTGGTACATGCTTGGAACTAGGAGTGAAATTTTTATGCAGGCATCCATGTTTGACCTTGACCTAGATTTCATGGTTTGGTGACTTTGCGCCTCCACAGGCGCGACATAGCCTTCTGGGGAATTCTTGTTGTATGTTTTTGAGTCTTTAACAATATTTGTTGAATATTTTGCCATCTAAGGACAAGCAAAGGTTGGGGGCATTGTGTTTTACAAACACCATTTCTAGTTTGATATATGTTTTACATCAATACATTGTCTTGAAATGGGTGTTTTATTTCTTTTTGTACAGCACATGGTTGTGTCATTTTGGGCTCGTTCATACATGCACGCATTTTTGTCCTCGAGTTTTTCACCTTTTCGAACATTGCGTTTCGAAAGGTTTGTATGTGGAAATGATAATGATAAAATTGAACTGAAAATAACATTTCTATTCATTTATAAAAATCATGGATAAAACTAATAAATTTTATCGCCAATAAATACCTGGGACATAACCCAATATTACCAGATAGTTGTGTTTTCCCATTTTGCTGTAAGTAATTGTATATATTTAAAATACAAAATACTGAAACTACATTCTGAATATTCACTTAAACCTATTATCAGACCTTCATAAGCACATATTTAATTCAATTCATTCTTGTTCGTATCTACATTACAACTTCGCTGAGCTTAGTACTGGGTGACCCCACCCTTGTTTGTGATGACAGCGACATTTCTACGAGGCATGAGGTCGTACATACAGTTCCATGAGATCTTCTATGTTGACTGTACGCCAAAAATTTGAATAGTTCGCCATAGTTGCTGCTTGGCTGTTGGAGCTCTTCCCTTTCACATTTTAAGATCCAAACGTGTTCTATAGGAATACCCAGGTCAATCCAAAAGCTGAAGACCTTTTTCTTTAATGTACCTGCATGTGCTTTGGGAGTTAGTTTGTTCCAACATCCAATCATCAACTATGTCGAAATATTCAAAGTCTATGGAATACAGTTAACAGAGAAGATCTTATGGAACTGCACGACTCCATGCCTCATAGAATTGCCGCTGTCATTGAAAACAAGGATGGGGTTATCCAGTACTAAGCTCAGTGAAGTTATGTAGATATGAAAAATAATGAATTGAATGAAATATGTGCTTATGAAGATCTGGTTATAGATATAAGTGAAGATTCAGAATCTAGTTTGTCTTCATATTTTCAGTATTAATCATTATAAAAATAAAGCAATTGCTTACAGGAAAACTCGGAAAACACACCAACCTAGTAGTATTGGGTTATATCCCAGGTATCTGTTGGCGATATAATTTATTACTTTTATCCACGATTTTTGTAAATGAATACAAATGTTATTTTGAATTCGATTTTATCATTATCATTTCCAGACACAAACCTTTCGATACGCAATGTTCGAAAAGGTGAACAAATCGAGGACAAAAATGCGTGCATGTATCAACGAATCCAAAATGACGATACCATGAGCTGTACAAAAAGAACTGACACACATATTTCAAGACCATGTATTGATGTAAAACATATATCAAATTAAAGCACAGATTTGGTCAGCAAACTGTGTTGCAGCTTTGAGAAACAGCACCAAGTGTGCAATTAATTATGAAACCCAGTCCTATCTATAAAACTTTTGAAACGCACCTGTAGTTGAGCTAAAAAGGCAGAATACTAGAACAGTGCCGGCTAATATAGTGGGCCTTACACGAGTGGTCATTTGATATGTGATTTATGCAACTACTCCAGCCTTTGGCGAGTTTCATAAATTTAATATGAAATGACCACACGTGTAAGATTCTGTTTATAAACCGAATGGATGTTTTAAACAGTTTTATCCCCTTGAAAGTTAAATAATTTCAGTGGAAAATATGGTGATGTCATGTGTGGCGTCATAAGGCCACTAATCAAGTGTTATGTAGCGTGTGGTCATACAATTTAATGACATGTTACGCCACTGAATAACGACAACATCAAACAATAGGAGAAACAATGTCATTTTGATCTGTCGTAACATTTAAACTCGTTATGAAAGACAAAGACATGCCTGGGGTTTGCAGAAGTTTGATAGTTTATTTTACTTATGTTGTTTATACTTGTACTCTAGAAGTGTATATATGCAGATCTATATTAGGGCTTTGAATGCTTTAGAATAAACACTTGGTGCCTGATGCTCTGTCTCTGGTCGGGCCCATCGGAGTCTAACTGTTGGTTTTCTTTTGCTCCAGCATTTCAGTGGTTTCTTGTTGTCGAGTCCTCACCGTTGTCTCATCTCTGTGGTTCTTTGAATATTTGTGTTCACGGAGATGTTGCACTGATGACTTAGGAGGCCTTCATGCGGACTGAACAAATTATTTGTCTAAATCGCGACAGAAGTAAGGGCGAGGTTTGTGGCCACGTAAAATCGATTTAAGCCCCCCAGTGGAAATTTTTCCACTGACCGGTCCAAGGCGGTTCTTCTGTGGCGGTTTAGTTATGTTGTTGTTTGTTACTTACTGTGTGTATCACTTGTGTCTTTTTATTTTGGATGGCCATATGGCCATTTTGTGGGAAAGTGACTGTCCATATGGCCTTCCTTTGTTTAGGTTTCCATTATGGTCTGGTCGCTTAATGTTTGTGTTTCTTTCCCTTTGGTGTCTTTGATGGGTGGAGTAAGTTAATTGTATCGATTCCTGATCTTTGTTTTACTTCTACTTTGCTGTATTGTACAGTGTTTTTACCAACAGTGAATGTGCTTTACTGTGCTTTGTAAACATGCATGCTGGAAAGTTAAGCACCGTTAATTTGCAGCTCGCCAAAACACTAACACTGAACATCTGAAAAAGATCAATTAATAATGCGGAGTGCCACAAACGATGGCACAACAACACTTTTCAAACAGATAGACAACTTGCCCTGAAAGATAATTTCAGGCTTCAAATCAAACAACAAACAAAACAAAGTCAACATTGTAATCTTTAATTCCTGAAATAATTTAGGATTTGTAAATTTCGTAAACTCCGGAGTGGAAACCCCCCGCCCCCACCCACACACACACCTCCACCTCAGTAGTCTTACTACTGACCGTCCCAAGGCGGTTATTCCGTTGCAGTTTCTCGTACTGAATCTTGGTTCTGTTTTGCAGGGCTTCCATTTACTCCCAAGTTCAGGAAGCCCCAGACTTCCTACCCTTGAAATCTGGAAGTCCCACTGGAAAATTCAGGAAGTCCCAATTTTGAAGCAAGGTGTTTGCGGATCGTAAAATTGTTTTGATGAAGAAATATATATCATTTAATCTATGAATCTCTTGTTTGCATTTTTAATCACCTGTATATTCTTTTAGAGGGCTAGTGAAGTGTGGATAGGTAAACTGACCGGCTCAAAAATGACTTGAATAGTGTTGACTGGGCTGTTAAACTCAAAACAATCAAGCAAAGCTCTGTGAGGAAGTTAAAACTACTCATAACTGTGACATACATGCGGTCAGTAAGTACACTGCAGAGGAGTGCATACTAAAAAGAAAAATATTTTTGCTTGGTCTGTATAAATTTTACAACTTTCCAAGTAAAACTCCTCCCCCCCCCCCCCCCCCCCCCCCCCTAACCCCCCCAAAATAAACAAATAAAAAGTAAAGAAAACAATCGCATTACCCATCCCCATATATGCCTAGTGGTCCATTTTCCGTGTAGACCCAGATCAGACGCCACAAAACATAGCGTCTGATCTGTCTACACTGTTTGTTGAACTTAACACAAATAAAACAAACCTGACGCCCATTGTCATATATGGATTAAAAAGAAGAAAACGAAAAATTCTTTTGTAAAAGATTTTTGCCAAACTTTGAAAAACATACGCTTCGCGTCTTCATTGTACATACTCTATTAAAACACTCGGAACTGCTTCAGACAAACAGGTAGAAACACGTGCAACTTTGATCAATTGGGGCAGACTTAGAGGAGTCAACGGTATTTTTTTTTTTTTTTTTTTTTTTGCTTTTTGGCTAACAGACAGATCAGACTGCAGCGGCCTGGTCACATTCGCCGGTTTTACGTATTTTCCAGGCGCCAAAATCAAACAGCGATCGCGACAACATTTTGGGATTTTATTAATTATTTTCGTCATTTCAACTGGTGAAAACCTGCTATTTACTCTAGAAAAAAATGCGTATCTATCTTTGAAACTATTGTCACACTTTGCATCTCTAATGAAACACCTAAATTACGACCCGCTTTAATTTAAACAGTAACAAGTTTACTCGATTAAAAAACATTTATCGTCAATGAGATAATTAGTTTATGCTCAACTACTAATCTGTTTAATTATATGCAAACACCCGAGCAATCACCTCGACACGTTTTTCACACGCCGATGACGATCAAAGGTGTGCCGACGCACGTGATTCTGACTGTCAATATAATACCGCACAAGCAGAAAATGGGACGTACTTAGTTCTCAATAAACACAGAAAGCTGTTTCAGCTAAGGAGGCCATCCAGATTGAAACTACTTACTGGAACCTACATTCTCCAGACGAATCGTGCAAAGTTTAATCAGAATGCGGTTGACCCAACCTGTCAATCCTGTGGAAGTGCAGAAGAAACCGTGGAACATTTTGTTATGAACTGTCCAACGTTGCGAGACGAAAGAGATCCTATTGTGGAAGTTATTATGAACTGTCTTTGTGAACACGGTCTTCGAGAGTATGCTGCCTCTCAGAGCGATTTAGTGAACATTATCCTTGATTATACCCGTGTGTTGCCATTTCACACACAAAAATCTGAAGTTGGCGAAATCATTGAATTTAACTCACGGCGGTTGATATACAAAATACACAAGGCAAGGGAGACAATCTACAGAAGATCAATTTCTGGTTGATTACACGAGGTGCATGCGGTCTAAATTTAGTATTTTAGCCAGCAGTAAAGTTTATACTGTATACGAACATTTTACGAAACGTTTTATCACATGAACATTGACTTACGTATCGTGTATATATCACTGGGACTGTATTATACACAGTAGTTTTAAAATATTGTGGTGCTGGATATTTTACCTGAGAAGATTCAGGGTTCGTCATTGTTGGCGGAGAAGATTAACAGAACAGAACAGAACGGAGGCGGAGCAAACGTTTTACAAACCGCTAAAAGTGGGCGGGTTTATACGTCTCGGTAAAGATTTTTGGCCGTACAGAGAAATTTTCGGGAATCCGCGGGACGCCTTTGATGTTTAATTTGGGCCCTGGTTTTGTAACGAAAAAGCATTTGTAGTGTCCACGGTAATGCTTAAAATGCGCTTTGTTGTCATTTTGTAACGATCGTTATTCATTGGCGCTTACAACGTGATTCTAGGGACATTCTTTATCGATTCTTTCAAAAACAAAAAGGTTGAATACCTGAAAAGCATACTATGAGCAGTAGGCTATTGTGAGATGATCTTATTTTATAATATGACCATCGGAATTACCAATCGTTACAAGTGACAGATGGACACCGTATTTTGGTGTCTGTTTGTAACGAGCAAACTGCTTTTCGTGTCTGTCTAAAGTCAATGTGAACCATAATTCGTCCAGCCCAATAACCATCTTCCTTAAGGCATTATCAAAACAAAATTAAAACAACAATTTACGTGGTGTTATCTGACTTCACGCATGAATTAGCGTCGTTCCGTCTAACATGATGATTTTGACCATCGCTCGTTACTTTTCCTGCTCGTTACTTTTCTTGACACCATCAAACAATCACACCTACCCGTTGAAGCCTTTTCCGTGAAAACATGAGTTCTGAGACTTTTACACATTAGTACCACGTGCTTTTATTTGGCGGCACTTTTTAGCCAATGACCATTTGTTTTATATGTTTTTGATCGATTTTAATGCTCGTTACAAGTTGGACACGAAAGACAGGAGGCTTATATTTTTACAGTCTTCATGAAAATTAGCCAACGAAACGAACTGAAATTCATTTACACAATGCTATATGTATTGGAAAACTTTACACACCAATCAATACACACACAACTATTTCAAACTCTTGACTCTAGATGGTTACTTCAAATAGATATTTTGGACACGATAGTAACGAGTGCAATACACTTTTTATATTCACTGTTTTTTCACCTTTAAGGGGTAATTGTTAAATAATATCTTGACGAGTACATGATTTTACTTACCTTCTTCACTATTCAAAAGATTTTTTAGACTTTTCGAATATACAGATGAAGAAAACGAAAGATAAACGACATGCCCATATGGCTGTCCCAATATCAATGCTAGAAAATCGCCGAATTTCGTCAAAACACAAGTCATATTTCTGGTCTCGGTGAAAAAAAATCTTTATACTTTATCTTTTTTTATCCCTTCAGTATGTCATATCTGTCGCAATACCAGTCGTTTTTAGAAAGAAATCAAGTTTGTGCGAAAAATAAGTTTATTGTATGCACCTATGTTTTTTCTTCAGTACTGTGGAACTACCCATCACTGAAGATTTGGTCATAATTTTACCTGTCTGGCTTTCTGAGCATGACTCCTACCATATATTGTAGTTTGTCATATGTATTTAAACAGACAGGCCTGAGCAAACAGTACTGTTTGCCTCTCATACAGCTATTTTAGTCGCAACTTTGAGTAGTAAAGTGTACTTATCAAATAATTGATTGCAAGCAAATCAGTAATGATAATCATTTTTTAGGAATTTATCGATCGAATTGAATAATCGATTATCCTATTAATCGTGCCAGCCTTAGTTACACGTAGGCAGAGACCTAAGCAATTTACCAGTACTTGAACATTTGGTATTTTGAACAGCTCTGCGCAGAAGCACAATGCAGCCATATCTGTTAGTCCTATATGAGCGGGGCGGTCTTGTGTTTGCGGATGTTACAAATCATTTGCCATCCATTTTGATATTCCTTGATGGATTTTAAAATTACTCTTCAGAAATGATTTATCATCATGAGACGATAAGTCACATGCAAGACCCAGATCTATACTGCAAGGTCAAGGTCACAATTAGAGGAGGTCAAAGTTAAAACCTGTTTATTACATGTATATCTTCATTCCTTGAATTTTGAAATTAATTTGCAGAATACATGAAACGATGCCCTCATTCTTGCCCGACCATGCAAAAGTGGCTTAAAGTGACCTACTCAGCAATACTCTGCCCTCAAATCCTAGTTGAGTACTGCACTTGTCTGTGGCAAAACTTTCTGTATCCCTGTATCTTATAGCGGGGGCATTGGTGTCCTGTGGATAACGGTCTTATTAATCTGCTTGCAGGGCGTTCTTCTTGAATTCGACAAAAATTGTTTGGCTATAGCCCTAGTCGTGTCAAAGTTTATATTAAAATACAGTAAAATACCTATATTAATACCACCTTTTGGACTGTTCAAAAGTGGTCTTTCGACCACTTTTGAATAGCCCAAAGGTGGTCACTGACTAGAGGACACTGGGTGTTGAAAACACACAGAATACCTGAAACCTTCTAAGCTATAAATTAAAAGCAGAACTGGTCTCAATTTTATGTGGCTTATGTGGTCTTTATAGCGGAATTTTACTGTATTTTAATTTTTTCTAGGTGTGATTCCTGGTAGCTTCCTCTGGGGCTGTAACCTGGCTCTGTGTTCTGTAAACCTTGCTGAGGCTTCTGGAGAATCTGTACCTTTAACAGTACTGGCTGAGATCTACGTGTCAGCTGCCCTCAGAGTTATGTCAACTAAACTAAAATTTGCTGGGGTAAGTACTCAAATATGACCAAGTGTTGCATCATAGGGACACAGCTCCATCTGGAATGAATAAGTTTATTAATAAGTTCAATATAAATGTAGTTTTATTTTACATTAAGGGGAATGGGAACACCTTAGGGGAGGCAACTCCTGCAAAAGTATTTTTGTCTTCCATGCCAATAGGGGTCAACTCATAAAGGAAAGAATTTGCTGAGGAGCAAATTCTTTCCTTTAAGAGTAGACCCCTTTTTCAGTGGAACAGGGCATATAGAAAAACAAACAGAAATTCTGAAAGTTGTCTCCCTTTGAAAAACAGCAAAAAACAATCTGCCAGGCGTTCCCATTCCCCTTAAGTAGGGCTGGCTAATCGGAGCTGAAAAGATGATTGATTATCAGTCCAGTCATTGCGATCGATATTCGATTAGTAATCGCAAAGGTTTTTGTCATAATTTTACCTGTCTGGCTTTCTGTCTGAGCATGGCTCTTACCATATGTTGCACTCTACCATATGTATATTTGAACAGACAGACCTGAGCAAACAGTGTAGACTCAGATGAGACGCCGCAGAATGCATCGTCTCATCAGGGTCTGCACTGTTTGCCCCATCATCCAGCTATTTTAGGCAAAACTTTTGGTAGTAAATTGTACCTATCAAGTAATCGATTAAAAGCAAATCAGAAATGATAATCATTTTTGTGGAATTTATCGATCGATTAATCGATTATACGATTCATCGTGTCAGCCTTACCCTTAAGTGAGAAAAGCTATCATTATCTGCCAGGACGCCCCCGCCCATAGGGGCTTGAAGAAATATATGGGCTGCATGATGCTTCAACGCAGAGCTGAATCCGGCCCGCACACTAGTACTGGTAAACGGCTTAGAGGATCTAAGCCTGTCCAGGAACCGCGGTGCAAGTGGACCGTCCATGCTAATAAACCCTATTGGTTTCATTGGGTGACAGGGGGTGATGTCATTTCATCTTAATGTCGGGTAAAAGTCCCACAAAATTGGAAGCAACATCTCCAAAGTGACCTTTACAGTGTTGACGGGGACGTTAAACCTCAAATCAAGCAAACAAAACAAAATTATCTGCCAGGTGTTCCCATTCCCCTTAAGGGAGAAAAGCTATCATTACAACCCTAACAGTTCCCTTGCCTATTACTAACAAAATTATTCTCTTTTATGACACCTACCTCTATTCCTAAAGTCATTCTACATTTTCCTTGTGCTAATCAATAGTTCCAGATTACCTCCAATTTCGGTAAAATTTATGGGTTTTCTAGCGATCTGTACTTTTATTTCTTCAGTTCGCTGTTCCTGTGTAGGCTTGCTGGAACTGAAGAAACCAAAGTAGAAATTGCAAGAAAAAAAGACTAAATTTAATAAAAATTGGTGGAAATTTGGAATTTCTGATTAGCTCAAGGAAAAACTAGAATGTCTGAGGAAAAGAGGAAGTTATGCGTCAAGAGCATACAATCAATTTTGTCATTTATTGGTGAGGGAGCAACCAGTGTAATGATAGCTTTTGTCTGGTCACTCATTACTAGTATCTATTCTGAAAAAACTGATGCACTTACTATTCATTGTACTTTGACTAAAAGCAAATACTATTCAATACATAGGGAAATGGTTTATGACGATTTTGCTCTTCTAGAATGAATTGAGGCTTTGCCCTGCCTAGGTGTAGAAGCGTCATATTTTCAAAGACTGATAGATGATTTATACTGCTGTTTCAGTATTTCAATTTTTTAGCTCACCTGAGCACGAAGTGCTCAAGGTGAGCTTTTGGGATCGGTCTTTGTCCGTCGTGCGTCCGTCGTCAACTTTTGCTTTAAACAACTTCTTCTACAAAACTGCTGGACAGATTTTGATCTAATTCCACAGGAATGCTCCTTGGGTGATCCTCTACCAAAATTGCTCAAACTGTTCTGCTCGGGTGAACAAGATGGCCGCCAGAGCTAAAAATAGAAAAACCTTTAAAGGACTTCTCCTTAACCAGTGGATGGATTTTAAAATTATTGCACAGGAATGTTCCTTGGGTGCCCCTCTACTAAAATTGCTCAAACCGTTCTGCTCGGGTGAACAAAATGGCCACCAGAGCTAAAAATAGAAAAACCTTTAAAGGACTTCTTCTCCTTAATCAGTGGATGGATTTCGAAATTACTTCACAGGAATGGTGCTTGGGTGACCCTCTACCAAAATTGCTCAAACTGTTCCGCTCGGGTGAACAAAATGGCCACCAGAGCTAAAAATAGAAAAACCTTTAAAGGACTTCTTCTCCTTAACCAGTGGATGGATTTCGAAATTATTTCACAGGAATGTTCCTTAGGTGACCCTCTGCCAAAATTGCTCTTACCATTCCGCTCCAGTGAACAAGATGGCTGCCAGAGCTAAAAGTAGAAAAACCTTTAAACGACTTCTTCAACTTAACTAGTGGATGGATTTTGAAATTACTTCACAGGAATGTTCCTTGGGTGATCCTCTACCAAAATTGCTCAAACCGTTCCGCTCGGGTGAACAAGATGGCCGCCAGAGCTAAAAATAGAATAACGTTTAAACGGCTTCTTCTCCTTAACCAGTGGATGGATTTTGAAATTATTGCACAGGAATGTTCCTTGGGAGCCCCTCTACTAAAATTGCTCAAACCGTTCTGCTCGGGTGAACAAAATGGCCACCAGAGCTAAAAATAGAAAAACCTTTAAAGGACTTCTTCTCCTTAATCAGTGGATGGATTTCGAAATTACTTCACAGGAATGTTCCTTGGGTGACCCTCTACCAAAATTGCTCAAACTGTTCCGCTCGGGTGAACAAAATGGCCACCAGAGCTAAAAATAGAAAAACCTTTAAAGGACTTCTTCTCCTTAACCAGTGGATGGATTTCGAAATTATTTCACAGGAATGTTCCTTAGGTGACCCTCTGCCAAAATTGCTCTTACCATTCCGCTCCAGTGAACAAGATGGCTGCCAGAGCTAAAAGTAGAAAAACCTTTAACGACTTCTTCAACTTAACTAGTGGATGGATTTTGAAATTACTTCACAGGAATGTTCCTTGGGTGATCCTCTACCAAAATTGCTCAAACCGTTCCGCTCGGGTGAACAAGATGGCCGCCAGAGCTAAAAATAGAATAACGTTTAAACGGCTTTTTCTCCTTAACCAGTGGATGGATTTTGAAATTATTTCAAAGGAATGTTCCTTGTGTGACCCTCTACCAGAATTGCTCAAACCGTTCTGCTCGGATGAACAAAATGGCCGCCAGAGCTAAAAATAGAAAAACCTTTAAAGGACTTCTTCTCCTTAACCAGTGGATGGATTTTGAAATTATTTCACACGAATGTTCCTTTGGTAAATCTCATCAAAAAATGCTCATACCGTTCCGCTTGGGTGAACAAAATGGCCGCCAGAGCTAAAAATAGAAAAACTTTTAAACGATTTCTTCTCCTTAACCAGTGGATGGATTTTGAAATTATTTCACAGGAATGTTCGTTTGGTGTCCCTCTACCAAAATTGCTCATACTGTTCAGCTCGGGCGAACAAAATGGCCACCAGAGCTTCTCCTGCTTAACCAGTGGATGGATTATAAGCCCTTGGGCAAAAAACGGCCCCGCCCTGGGGCCCACTGGTTTTACATAGGCTTATATAGGGAAAACCTTCTTGTCTGAAACCAGAAGGCCCAGGTCTTTGATATTTGGTATTTAGCTTTGTCTAGTTGATCGCTACCAAGATTGTTCAAATTATAGCCCTGGTGCCAAAAACAGCCCCACCCCGGGGCCCACTGGTTTTACATAGGCTTATATATGGAAAACCTTTAAAAATCTTCTTGTCTGAAACCAGAAGACCCAGGTCTTTGATATTTGGTATGAAGCTTCTTCTAGTGGACCTCTACCAAGATTGTTCAAATTATAGCCCTGGGGTCAAAACTGGCCCCACCCTGGGGCCCACTGGTTTTACATAGGCTTATATTGGGAAAACCTTTAAAAATCTTCTTGTCTGAAACCAGAAGGCCCAGGTCTTTGATATTTGGTAAGTAGCTTCGTCAAGTGGACCGTTACCAAGATTGTTCAAATTATAGCCCTTGGGCCAAAAAATGCCCCCGGGCCAGGGCCCACTGGTTTTACACAGGCTTTTATAGGGAAACCTTTAAAAATCTTCTCGTCTGAAACCAGAAGGCCGAGGTCTTTGATATTTGGTATGAAGCGTCATCTAGTGGACCTCTACCAAGATTGTTGAAATTATAGCCCTGGGGCCAAAAATGTCGCCGGCCAGAGACCCTTTGGTTTTACATAGACTTATAAAGGGAAATTTTTAAAAATCTTCTTCACTGAAACTGCAAGGCCCAGGTCTTTGATATTTGGTATTGACCTTCATCTAGTGGACCTCTACCAAGTTTGTTAAAATTATAGCCCTGGGGCCACAAATGCCCCCCACCCCGGGGCCCTTTGGTTTTACAGAGACTTATATAGCCTGGTGCATAGTCTTATGTAGGGAATATCTTTATAAAAATCTTCTTCTCTGAAACAGCAAGGCCCAGGTCTTTGATATTTGGTGTGTAGCGTCATCTAGTGGACCTTTGCCAAGATTGTTCAAATTATAGCCTTTGTTTTTGTTTGGTATGAAGCTTCACCTTTTAGACCTCCCTCAACATTATGCACATTAAAGCCCTTCGGCCAATAATGGCCCTCCCTGGGGCCCACTATGGATCAGGTGAGCGATCCAGGGCCATCATGGCCCTCTTGTTATGATTAATTCCATCTGTTTATGACCAAAGCATATGGAGATGGTTTAACCCCTCTCTTGCTGAATATTCAGATTAGCCACATCCATTTCTGACTTTAAACCAATCTGATTATTTGATGTAATTTATTCCTACAAATTCATAAATGGAATGTCAAACAGTGTAGATCCTGATCAGATGTTGAATTTGTATTTGTAGAGGTATTTTCGTCAGAAGCCATCTGATCTGGATCTACACTGTTTCCAAAGATAGGGGTTGTCGTGAACAGCAAGATAAGGGTTAATGTTGAATTTGTATTTGTAGAGGTATTTCTTCAGAAGCCATCTGATCTGGATCTACACTGTTTCCAAAGATAGGGGTTGTCGTGAACAGCAAGATAAGGGTTAATGTTGAATTTGTATTTGTAGAGGTATCTCTTCAGAAGCCATCTGATCTGGATCTACACCGTTTCCAAAGATAGGGGTTGTCGTGAACAGCAAGATAAGGGTTATGTTGAGTTTGTATTTGTAGAGGTATTTCTTCAGAAGCCATCTGATCTGGATCTACACTGTTTCCAAAGATAGGGGTTGTCGTGAACAGCAAGATAAGGGTTAATGTTGAATTTGTATTTGTAGAGGTATCTCTTCAGAAGCCATCTGATCTGGATCTACACCGTTTCCAAAGATAGGGGTTGTCGTGAACAGCAAGATAAGGGTTATGTTGAGTTTGTATTTGTAGAGGTATTTCTTCAGAAGCCATCTGATCTGGATCTACACTGTTTCCAAAGATAGGGGTTGTCGTGAACAGCAAGATAAGGGTTAATGTTGAATTTGTATTTGTAGAGGTATTTCTGAAGAAGCCATCTGATCTGGATCTACACCGTTTCCAAAGATAGGGGTTGTCGTGAACAGCAAGATAAGGGTTAATATGTTGAGTTTGTATTTGTAGAGGTATTTCTGAAGAAGCCATCTGATCTGGATCTACACTGTTTCCAAAGATAGGGGTTGTCGTGAACAGCAAGATAAGGGTTAATATGTTGAATTTGTATTTGTAGAGGTATTTCTTGAGCTCGGCCAGATCTGCCCTATCAAGAAGTGGGGACAGTATCCCTGCTAACCTTCAATGGATTTGTCATCCAGAGGGCCATAGATTCTTTGTAGAAGGAAACTGGAAGTTTGGACCCAAAGACAGCATCTTCACAACCTGCACCGGAGAAGGTAATCAACAGTTCAATTTGTTACTTCCAGTTGTTTAAATGGGTTTCTTTTCTGTTTTCTGCATAGAGAAATTTACTCTTCATTGGTTATAGTTGGGTCATAAATACAAAAGATGAAATAGTCATTGCAGTGAAAATTTGTACTTGAGTAACTTCTGTTTAAATTATATACTTGATAAATAATCGATAATTTATAATTTTAAATATTGGCAAAACATTTAGTCTTTTTCTTGGCTTGTGACCTTGACCATAGTGTAGAAGCAATGTCACAAACTTTAAAACTGATAGCATGAAAGCTATGTGTTGAGTTTTTTTTTTGTCCCCATCAGGTCATTTTGGAGATATTACTTCTGATTTTGTAGGACTTGTACACAACACTCGGATGAAATGACATCTCGGGCCATGTCGCTCAAAGAAATGGCTAGGGTTTAAGGAGCGGTCTGACTTGCACCACTTCGTATGCAGGCTAAGACCTTTAAAGCGGTTTTTGGTATGTTTTACCTCTGCATGGAAGCACCATCAGGGAAACAGACTAAGCATTTTGCTTTAGGCACCCAAACTACCATAAATCCAAATATTACATTATAAAACTTGGGCGACTGGGCACCTGTTAGTCTGTATCCCTGGACCATGTAGCCTGTGAAAGCATAAAATTTTGTTGTGCTTAATCTGATCCTAGGGCGAGCTAGTCCGCTAGTAGAAGTGTAAAAATAGGTAGCCATTAGAAATGCTCTATTTACATTGTAACATGTTTTCAAACATCTATCAATTTCAGTTGACCCACTTTCTCATGTGACACAACAATTCAGGGAGCATCTGCTGGAGAAGTCTCTATATTCTCTGGTCACACCTGGTAGTCGACATCTAGAAAGTGGTTTACAATACTCTGATGTTCTGGTATATACACAGCTTCTTACAGATACTTCCTATCAGAATTCCAGTGATGGCTTCTCTCTTTCAGTCCGTCCTGGTGAGTAATCCTGCTCAAGATAGCAGAAAACTTGGGGCTATTCCAGGAAAGTGTCACCAGGGGGTTGCCGCAACTTTTTTTAGGGGTACCCCCTAGGAATTAAAAATTAATTGAAGGGCACCACCAAAGAAAAAGAAATCTCATGGAACCCCCACCCCAAGGAATTTAATTTTGTAATTTATAGAAATTTACTTTGTCGTAACAAGCCACAGATGTGTTTACACAAATTAATGCGTTTGACTTTTCCGGCCAAGTGTCTATTTGGCGCCAAAACAATCATTCATGAGACAGCAGAATATTCCGTTTTTATTATGCATACATCTAGCATGTAGCTAATCATCTTTAATAGGAGTGATTAAATCATTTTCACATTTATTGTGGATTAAATTTTATGACTGAAGTATAACCCACAAATTTTTAGAGACATAACTTGACCTAATTTTCACACCTTGTCATGCAGAACATTTGCAACTTAAGGTTAGTGCCAGAGGCTTGTGTAATAGAAGAAAAGACTAGTCCGTGACAAATACAGCGTTTATAACACGATTCGGTTAGCTAACACTGACCGTTGGTTGGACCCAAAGGTCACTTCCATACTTGTCAAATGCATTGGTCTGTATTTTGTCTAATATCCTGTGAATTAAATAAGAACTGTTACTATTCATAAGACTGCAACAGTTAAAACCTGGTGAAAGTGGACTAATACACAGAAAGATTAGTAGTAACAAATCATTGCCTGTTAATTTCAGAGGTTGACGAGACAGCCAGCTGGTGGGCCAGTGTTGTGTCAGTTGCAGTCCATTGGCTGATGGGAGATGATGAAAATGCTGAGAGATGTTTCTCCATGATAGACTCCTTTCCAAAGAAACTTCATTCTACGGAGTATGTATGCTCAATTATTTCTAACTGCAGTAGTTCAGTTATGAAGAACTTAAAACAGTACATGTAGCCCAGCAGGCACACATCGCTAGGGCAACGTCTGTGCAATGTCCTGACGTTGCACCGACGTAGATTAGACGTTGCATAAACATCATAACATTGTACCGACGATGATGTGACGTCAAAATTACGTCGTGCGCCTGCAGGGAGGGCTTGTTCATATCATTAACTGATTTTATACTGAATGGAATCTTCTGCCTCATTAGTCCGCCCAGTAGTCCATTTTGACATTCTGCCTCATTAGTCTGCCCAGTAGTCCATTTTGACATTCTGCCTCATTAGTCTGCCCAGTAGTCCATTTTGACATTTAGCATGTTTAGGGATGAACATTTTTTTTTTTCTTTCGAAATTTATTTTTAAAATGGCTTAAGGATGTGCAAATAGTGAAGGCTGTGATCAGACTCCTGATTTTTTTTAGTCTCCAGCATAAAATTGGTTAATAATGCAGGGGTTTCATTAAGAGGCGAGAGGCAGGGATTTTCTCGGTCTACATTTATAAGCATTGTCCCCCTGCTACTTTTCAAGTTTTGATAAATTTGTAAAGAATTAATAGATAACAAAAAATAATCCACCTACATTGCCTTGAAATTAAGGCGTAACTATACCTAATTTAGTGACACAGAGGCCTTTCTGATATATAATCTTCATCAGTGTGTCTCAACCCCAAAGTTTTGAAACCGAAACGGATGATGGACAAGACCCGGCAAACACAGCACACCCCCCTCCGAGCACACACCGACCGACGTAGCCTATGAGACAGGTCAGCTGGAGGCATCAGGCAAGAGAGCCTAACCGCGGACTTATAGGGTCCCCCACCGAGCCAACATCAGCAAACATGACCCACACTCCACGGAAGTCCCGGGCATCAGGAAGGAGATGTCCAAAGTAGCGAGACTTGCAAAATTTAAAATAAAACAAAAAGTGTAAACCAGATCCGAACCGATTCCAAAAAAGTAATTGAAACCCAGAATTTCAGCTAATACAATGTAACATACTACATTGAAATGTAGCAGTTTAAAATGTACCAAATAGTTGCATCCAGATCAACCAGCTGATCCCTTTTTAGCTCACCAGAGCCGAAGGCTCCGGGGGAGCTTATAGTATAGGCATTGGTGTGTCGTCAACATTTTCAAACATCTCCTCTGAAACAACTTGGCCAATTAAAACCAAATTACATGAGGAGCCTCTATGGGAAGGGGGAACGAAAGTTTGTTCGGGAGGACTGGGTCACAGGGCAAATATGGCCGCCGTGCCCATATATGTTAAAAACCTTTAAACCGAACAGCCGGTGATCTTGAAACTTGGTATGCAGCATCGGGGACTCTGGCCCTACCAAGTTTGTCCAAATGATTACCTTTGGTTGACCTTGACCTGTTTTACGTCAGGGTAAAAAAAATTTGGTCACTTAGACATTTGTATGGAAAAATGGCAAAGTAGTGGATTTTTCTGATTGCCTGACATCAAAAATGATATTTGCAGTTAGCTGAATGGAAGTTTATCAATTCCAAAGTTCAAGGTCATTACTTGACCTTTGTCTTGGGTGGCTCGGATCCAGTATTTTTATCTTCTTGTTAAAAGAGCTGTGCTGATTGAAACCAAAGTTTATGAAAGCCTCTATGGCAAGGCAATTAAACATTATTCATGGTATTGTTGTCACATGACCAAGTTGGGCACCTTGCCTGTATGATATAAACCACATGACCTCTGGTGAGCATAGTGGCCCATGGGCCCCTTGTTTTTTCTTGGTTTGGTTTTACGGCCCTTTCAAGATATTTCACTCGTATCGAGCCGATCGTTAGCAGGTGGGCGAAAACTGAAGTACACAATGTACCCGGAGAAAAACCACTTGACTTTCCGCTGCAGAACTTTGCGTCTCAAATTTGACCCCAAGCCAGGCTCTAACCCAGTGGGGAGAGCTGATCCATTTAAATAAGAAAATTATTAAAAAAAGTTGCATTGTCAGTTTGTTGCATTGCATAATGGATATTCATAAAGTTCTGCCAAATGTTTTTCAGTGACCCATTACCAAGGACAGTGTTGTTAGCTTTCCGAGCTCGCAGAAACCTCATGAGCAACAGTCAGAGTTTGGGTGTTTATTCTGTAATAAGACAGGCTGATAGAGCGGGCAGGCTTCTTCGAGAAAGTTTGAAATTGTCTTACAATAAAGAAAAGACAGAAATAATACAGGTTTGTTGAAAATACATGTGGTTGACATTTTCATTTACTTGCTGTGATAGTTCTATGCATACAGCAAAACACCAGATCAGTCTTTGTGAAGCCTGATTGGTCTGCTTTGTGCTATATTGATGTCTGTCTGATTTAGTTTGTAGAGACATGCAGACATGGAAGTGCCTAAGGCTGGCTAATCAGAGCTGAAAAGATAATCGATTATCAGTCATGTCATTGTGACCGATAATCAATTAGTAATCGGTATGTTTTTAGCTCACCTGTCACATAGTGACAAGGTGAGCTTTTGGGATCACTTTTTGTCCGTCGTCCATCCGTCCGTGCGTGCGTGCGTCCGTAAACTTTTCTTCAAACACATCTCCTCCTAAACCACTGATCGGATTTTGACCAAACTTCACAGGAATGATCCTTAGGTGGCCCCCTTTCAAAGTTGTTCAAATGGTTCCGGTCCGTTGCACATATAGGTCACAGTAGCCAAAAATAGATTTTTTTCACCGAAAACTTAAAAAATCTTCTTCTCTGAAACCGCAAGGCCAAGGTCTTTGATATTTGGTATGAAGCTTCGTCTAGTGAACCCCTACCAAGATTGTTCAAATTATAGTGCTGGGGCCAAAAATGCCCCCGCACCGGGGCCCTTTGGTTTTACATGGGCTTATGTAGGGTAAATCTTTAAAAATCTTCTTCTCTGAAACCCCAAGGCCCAGGTCTTTGATATTTGGTATGAAGCTTCATCTAGTGGACCCCTACCAAGATTGTTCAAATTATAGTGCTGGAGCTAAAAATGCCCCCGCACGGGGCCCTTTGGTTTTACATGGGCTTATATAGGGAAAATCTTGAAAAATCTTCTTCTCTGAAACCGCAAGGCCCAGGTCTTTGATATTTGGTATGAAGCTTCATTTGGTGGACCCCTACCAAGGTTGTTCAAATTATAGTGCTGGGGCCAAAAATGCCCCCGCACCGGGGCCCTTTTGTTTTACATAGGCTTATATAGGGAAAATCTTTAAAAATCTTCTTCTCTGAAACTGCAAGGCCCAGGTCTTTGATATTTGGTATGAAGCTTCATCTTGTGGACCTCTACCAAGATTGTTCAAATTATAGCCCTGGGGCCAAAAATGCCCCCACTCTGTGGCCCTTTGGTTTTACATAGACTTGTATAGGGAAAATCTTGAAAAATCTTCTTCTCTGAAACCACAAGGCTTTGATCTTCGATATTTGTTATGAAGCTTCAGCTAGTGGACCTCTATAAAGATTGTTCAAATTATAGCCCTGAGACCAAAAATTCCCCCGCCATGTGGCCCTTTGGTTTTACATACTTATACAGGGAAAATCTTTAAAAATCATCTTCTCTGAAACACAAGGCTTAGGTCTTTGATATTTGTTATGAAGCTTCAGCTAGTGGCTAGCTTCTGCCAAGATTGTTCAAATTATAGCCCGGGGGCCAAAAATGCCCCCGCTCCGGGGCCCTTTGGTTTTACATAGACTTATATAGGGAAAATCTTGTTTTACATAGATTTCTATTTGCAGGGTAAACCTTTAAAATCTTCTTCTCTGAAACCCGAAAGCCCAGGTCTTTCATATTCGATATGAAGCTACATCTTGTGGACCTGTACCAAGATTGTTCTAATTATAGCCCTGGGGCCAAAATTGACCCTGCCCGGGGCCCACTTATTATTCATTGGATCAGGTGAGCGAACCTCGGCCCTCTTGTTTGTCATAATTTTACCTGTCTGAGCATGTCTCCTACCATATGTTGTACTTTACAATATGTATATTTGAACAGACAGGCCTGAGCAAACAGTGTAGACCCAGATGAGAAGCCGCATTCTGCAGCGTCTCATCACGGTCTGCACTGTTTGCCACTCATCCAGCTATTTAAGGCATAACTTTAGTTAGTAAATTTGTACCTGTCAAGTAATCAATTACAAGCAAATCAGAAATGATTGTCATTTTTCTGGAATTTATTGATCGATTAATAGATTATACGATCAATCGTGTCAGCCTTAAAATGGCCATCGGGGCTTGAAGAAATATTTGGGCTGCAGACGGCTTCCACGCAGAGCTGAATCCGACCCACACACGAGTACTGGTAAACCGCTTAGAGGATCTAAGCCTGCCCAGGCAAAGCGGTGCGAGTGTCGGACCGTCCACATTTATAAACCCTATTGGTTTCATTGGGCCACAGGGCTTGAGATGTTGTTTCATCTCAATGTCTGGTAAAAGTCCCACAAAATTGGAAGCAACGTCTCCAAAATGACCTTTACAGTGTTGACGGGGACATTAAACCTCAAATCAAACAAAAAAAAGTAGACCTGGAAGTGTATACATATTTTGAGCAGGCACATTCTTGAGCTGTGCAGGCATCAGTAGGCTCATCTTTGCTTGATGCAGCTTAGTTGGCATCTTGTGCCAGTGTCTAGCCAGTAGTATGAGCTGGATTTTCCAGGCAGTTTGCTTAGGGACTAGCCCAGACTAAAGCTCAGATAGTTGTTGCAGAGTCTATATGGCAGATTTCACGGGTGCTAGTGTTACATGGACGGAAAATGTAATTTCATGTCCCACTGATTTTAGAAAAATAAACTTCTCATTTTCTGGATTTTTTTCTGATGGAACATTGAAACTTACAAATGCCTCGTTCGAATAAAGGAAAAGTAATGTTTTGTGTTACGTTGCATCAGGATGGAGTTTCCAGTATGATCCGATCGACACTTTGAGAATGGCTTCAATAAAATCCTTTTATTTATGCATTTTAAAGAGAACAATAAATGCGATCGTTACACTATGAAATCGTTACGAACCAGGACCGAAAATTTTAATGGCTAATTTCAAGATTAAAACACATGCTCTTTTTTTCCTCAGTCGTAATACTCTTACCGTTACTGGGTCACCATTTTGGAATGCGTGCGCTTTATGGGTAATTTCGCGCAGTTTTCCGACAATCCCAGTAAATTTCCATGCAATCGTTACGGGAATTGAAGACAGAAAAAAAATTCCGTAACGTTCATAACGCTAGCATGGAAAAAAACCACCCACATATCCGCAGATATCTGTATTATTTTGACTTTTGAATAAGACACTGCACTTTCTTTTATCAAGCTTACACTGTTTACGTCCCAATTCTGTCATCCTTTCCCAAAGCAAAGCAAATAATTGGACCATAGTGTTTGCAAACGTTATGCGTAAGACAATGGACAGAAAATTGTAGCCCCGACCATCTTGGACCAAAAAATGAAATTTCGGGAAAATAAATAAATGAAAGAGAATGAAAACACAGTGTTTGTCATTTCAAATTTATGTTTTCATAAATCCTAAAGAAATAGATCTTTTTTACAAATCTGCATTATCTCCACATCAGTTATAAAAAGGGTACCTAATTTAGGTGGGAGTTAATTCTGTCCAATTTTGGGCTCGTCTACTACATAAAACAACAAAACTCAAGGACACAAAATGGAACATTCAATTAATTTTTTTTTTATAATTTAATATATTAAGCAAAGAATCATATTTTCACAAAACAAAAGTGAAAAAAATAGTAAAATATAAAGAAAATGCATTTTTATGCTTTCCGTCTTAGTAACACTAGCATTTTTTAAAACTCGTGAAATCTGCCATATAGAATATACCAAGTCCATTCCTGTTCATGGTGAGTTTAGCCCCTTTTGTATCAGAAACCCAAAATGGGTACCCGGGCAAACAGTGCAGGTCCAGATCGGACGCCAAAGAATGCGGCGTCCGATCAGGGCCTCCACTGTTTGCTTAAAGTTCAGCCAGTTTAAAAAAAAGAAAAGAAAAAAACCTGACACCCCTAAATTTTAAAATGGACAGATACATATTTATAAGGAGGAAGATTCCATTTGGTACAAAACGGGTTAACCTTTGTCCTGCTGAACCAGGTTATGCTCTACTGCTCTACCTTTGCAAACTGTAGATAGCCATCTGATCTGTAACTACAATGTTGTAACTTCGCTCGTTATTTTGTATGAATAAATGACATCCAAGTAATCTGACAGGTTGAAAGTCGGAAATGAGTGTGGCTAAAATAATTTATTCAGCAGGACAAGGGTAATTTGTTTGTTTGATTTGAGGTTTAACATCCCCGTTAACACTGTAAAGGTCATTTTGGAGACGTTGCTTCCAATTTTGTGGAACGTTTACCGCACATCGAGATGAAATGACATCACAAACCCTGCCGGCCATTTAAACCAATAGGGTTTATAGGCATGGATAGTCCGAATCACACCGCTTGGCCTAAGCAGGCTTACATTCTCTAAGCTGTTTACCATTACTTGTGTGTGGTCGGATTTAGCTCTGCGTGGAAGCATCATGCAGCCCATCTATTTCTTCAAGCCCCGATGTGCAGGGGCGGTCAGGACCTGATTAATATCAACATTTATGGATATGACAGGAGACCCCAGGATGCCAGATGCCAGTGTGGAGATGTAACTTTTGTGGAAGTGCATTGTAGTTGCATTGCATTTTGTTATTGTGTGCAATGCACTTGCAGTGCAATTACTGCAACAGTTGTAGCAGCTTTCTGGATGGGAATGGTCAGCGGAAGATAGAGAACAGATATGTTAAGTGTTTTTTTTTTTAAGTTGGAAAATTTTGCTATTGCTCTGTCCCAGAGGAAAACAGCATTCCTGTAAAAAGACATGAAAATCAAATTTTGGGTTGCTGAGCACTGCTTGCTGTTTTGTCTTTGTTTGATTTGAGGTTAAATGTCCCCGTCAACACTGTAAAGGTCATTTTGGAGACGTTACTTCCAATTTTGTGGGACTTTTACCAGACATTGAGATGAAATGACATCTCAAACCCTGTCGCCCAATGAAACCAATAGGGTTTATTAGCATGGACGGTCCGCCTCGCACCGCGGTTCCTGATCAAGCTTCGCACCACGGTTCTTGGACAAGCTTAGATCCTAAGCGGTTTACCAGTTCGTCTGAAGAAGCAGTCTGATCAGGATATACTGTCATGCAGTTTGTGAATTGAAAAAATATTATATCAAGTAATTTGATTGGTTGATAATCAGCAATGGTAGTGGTTGAATTAACGTGTGCAGTGGGATAATAAAAAGGCTAAGTAATTTCAAACAAATATAAATTTGTTGTAGCCCTGAACCCAAATTGCTAAAATGGTTACACTCCATTGAACAAAATGGCCACCAGAGCTAAAAATATATCCTAAGTCAATGGCCTGATTCCAAAATTTTACAGAAATGTTTTACCAAAATTTGTTCAATGATTGCCATATTTTTAGACATTTTTTAAACTTTTAAACATTTAGGTCTATGGCCCTACTTCAAAACATTTTCGCAGAACATCTCCATAGCAAATGGCCCGATTTTCAAAATTATTCTGAAATGTTCTAAAGGTGACCATCTAACAAAAATGCTAAAATGGTGCCGCTCCTAAACACTTTTGAACATCCTGCCTTGCCTCTATACCCTAATGGGCGAAAGCCTTAGGTCTCACAGCTGTAGGTTCAAGGCTTACACTGGTCAGGTGAGCCACTCAAGTTCTGCAACTGAAGGATCGGGTGCTTCTCCGGTGTTTGCCTACCTGATCACCTCTGATTTATGATTGGCTTGAAGTTATCTTGAAAGGGCTATAAAACTAACCAAAAACAGGACTCATTTTTTTAACCAGGTGTCACAGGTTAGATTTCGGGCTTCTCCAGACAGATCAGATGAGTCTTTAAACCCAATCTGACCTAATCTATTGGTGAGAAGTAAAGCTCACAAGCATTTAACTTTCATTCCTGTAGTCTGCAGATAACATGGCCCTGAGCTAAAGGTTCACAGGGAGAGCTTGTATAGTATGTTTGCCCGTAAATCCTCAGTTTTGTACAAGAATATCTCCAAGGCTAGTTGGCCAATCTTGAATAATAATTCTTGATAGGATTCACAGGTACCACCATTGGGGTTGGGGTTGGCTGTATAAGGTTTTTGAACAGATTTCATCAGAACTTTGGTAGGCGTCACAAAATGACCTACAAGGGTTGTGCCATGAAACCAAAACACAATTCTTGCTACATGATTAAATAACTCATTCACTAAAGGGGAAAGGATATACTTTCAGGGGAGGCAACTTCTACAAAAGTATTTTTGTTTCCCATGTCAATAGGGATCATCTCTTAAAGGAAAGAATTTGCTCCTGAGGAGCCAATTCTTTCCTGAGGAGAAAATTCTTTCCTTTAACAGTAGACCTCTTTCAGTGGGACAGGGCTTATTGAAAACCCAACAGGAAATCCCGAAAGTTGTCCCCCTTTGAAAAATGGTGGAAAAACCTGCCAGGTGTTCCCATTCCCCTTAAACCATATACATGAACATTTGTAATTAAATACATGTGCAATATGTTTGTTCAGCTACAGACTATATTTCTTAATATTGCAGGCATTACAGCTTCTAGTCTGTGACTGGTTGTTGGCCACTAGGACCGAGGTCTGGGAGAGGGAAAAGAGTTGTGGTGACAAAGATACCGTCTCGCAGACGGAGCTTATAGCATTCCAACAGGACTTAGCAAGTCTAAGAAAACTGGCACATAATAACAAGACTGCTTTGCCAAGGGTAGGTGTTTAAGGCATGTCAAGATTTCAAAATTTCACGCTTGCCAAAGAAGTGCAAAACAAAACCCCTGTCATCCAAACGATGTTTCGTTTGTCCTAAAAAGGGCATAGGTGGACAGTTAATAATTGAGAAATCAAATACAATAAAATTCCAATATTAAGACCACCTTTGGGACTGTTCAAAAGGTGTCTTTAAAACCCCTTTTGAACAGACCAAAAGGTGGTCTCTGACCAGAGGACACTATGCAGAAAACACAAAGAATAAAATTTTGTAACCTTCTAAAGCTTTTTATGGCAGAACTAGTTTTAATTGTAAGTGACCAGTCTTATTAATCGTGGAATTTTACTGTACATACATGTATAGTTTGAGAAATGAAAAGCTGTAAGGACTTCGGTGCACCTAAATCAGAAAATGAGTGTCAAAAAGAGCCATTTTTCAAACGGCTGTGGTATATTGAATCCCTTTCATTCAAAATGGGGCTTACTCTTGCAGGGATAAGGACAAATATTTTTTTCTCAGGCGCCAGCTGGGCCCCTAACATTTAAAACTTAGGGGTCCAGCCAAAAAGTTAGGGGTCCAAGACTAAAATTTTGAAAATTATAAAAACCAGTGTCCAATTCGTGACTTTGGGTTTTGGGGCCCAAGGGTCCACAGACATTGGAAAATGTTTAGGGGGCCCTTAAATTATACTATATTTAGTTACATTGTTTGTCTACATGCTAGAAATGGAGATGAACAAGTTAAGATATTACAAAAAAAGTGTCCAATTCGTGACTGGGTTTTGGCGGCGGCCCTATTGGTTTAGGGGGCTCTTAGATTATACTATATTTAGTTTTGTTTCAGTCTACATTCTAGAAATGGAGATGAACAAGTTAAGATATCACAAAAAAAGTTGATTCCATCTTTTGCCAGTATAGAGCAGAAAGCCTTATTCTGAACGAAATGCAATTAAATTTATCTCTAGCAGATAAAATCTCGTATTAAATAAATACCATACCGCCCACTGCGATATTTTGTGGCGTTTAGGTTCTGTATTTAGCCTAAGCCTCTCTATTGTACAGCGTTAACAGCTTATACGAATCAAGTATGGATTGGAATAAGAACATGGCAGCATCCATGGTAAACAATAAAAACGTTTTTCTGAGTAACTGCAATTGTGCAGGCTTGCAGCTGATTGAATGAAAATGGGTAGTATCTATGCATTTTTTAACTTTTTTTTATCAAGTTTATTATCTATTTATTTATTTTTTGGACAGGAGATGGTAACAAGTGAAATAAATTATCTTAAAGGTCTTAAAAACACTGGCCACGTGTTTGTCTTTTGCACATCCAACTGGTGATTAGGTGGTCATGGATTTAATCCGATCCAGGAAGTGTGGTTAAATAAACTGACCGGCTCAGACTGACCTTAATCATGTTAATAGTGTAACTGTTGTCTAGTTACTAAAAGCCAGCGAAGCCGAAGTAATTGAGAAAGTACATTCAAATACTGAGAGTAGCAACACAGCATTTGATTGGTCAGTTGATTGGAAATCATGGTTTCAATTTGCAGGTTTTCTTGCATGAGGCTACAGCTAGAATGATGGCTGGTGCTAATCCAGCAAGAACTCAACAGTTACTAGACAGAAGTATCATCCGACGAAGAATATCTAGGGAAGAGAAAGGTCTGTATACATATAAGTAAATAGTAAATAGTGTCTGAAATAATAAAATGATCAATGAGCATTGGACATATTTTATAGTGGTGAGCTACAGTGAGTCTCTATTAAATTGGGGGCAAACCAAATAGACGGTCTTTTGTTAGTTTATACCATAATAAAAAAACTCGGTTTTTGCAAATATTGAGCAAACCCCCCCCCCCAAAAAAAAAAAAAAAAATGCAGATAGTTTGGCAGGCTAAACATCCAATGCCATGGCATGCATAGGAAGCATTACAAGACGTCAGAGCACAGTTTCTGACAAACATGCCACAGATTTGAAAGAAATGTGGAAGGTGACTTGTAGTTTTCAGTGACTGGGCATTCTACTGCTTTGGGTTCAGTAGGGCAAGTCTGCCCCCGCCCATAGGGGCTTGAAGAAATATATGGGCTGCATGATGCTTCGAAACAGAGCCGAATCCGGTCCGCACACTAGTACTGGTAAACCGTTAAGAGGATCTAAGCCTGTCCAGGAACCGCGGTGTGTGGCGGACCGTCCATGCTGATAAACCAATACTGGCGACAGGGCTTATGTCATTTCATCTCAATGTCGGGTAAAAGTCCCACAAAATTGGAAGCAACGCCTCCAAAATGACCTTTACAGTGTTGACGGGGACGTTAAACCTCGACTCAAACGACAAAATCAGTAGGGCAAGAACCTGTTGTGCTTTGCTTTAAATACTCACTCCTCCTAAATCCTTGGGCAAATTTCAAACTTCATAGGAATGTTGCTTAGGCGACCCTCAACCAAAATAGCTAAAATTGTGCAGGGGTCACTGCACTTTCAGTAGATGGGTATTGGACGTTTATCTTAAACTGATGGCATATACCCATGGACACCATAGAAATTTCTCACAATTTTGTTTAATATATACAATTTTACTGTTGACCTTATTATTGATAGGCAATAGTAAAGGAGTTACAACTTTGAATATAGAAGCCTATGCAGTGGTTAAGCTTCTCTCCTCCTAAACCAGGGGTCATAGGTTAGATTGCAGACTTTCAGACGAGTCTCTAAACCAAGGTCCCATCTTCCTTTGACCTTAGTTGTTGGTGGGACGTAAAACTCAACACACAGGCACAACTTTAGACATAATTTAACAGAACATTGTGGTCAGTCAGATGGCAGAGAAAAAACATTTTCAGAAAAGAGAATGGGTTGTTAGTTAGGTTTCATAAAATAATGCACTGACACAAAAACTGGAAGTTTGTTGAACAAAACGGACCATTAGCTAGTCCTGACAGCATTTTCATGGTGATCATTAGCATAATCTAGACAGCAAATGCTCATCTACCATCTTTACTTCATTGTGATCATTAGCATAGTCCAGACAGCAAGTGCTCATCTTCCATGAATGGCAGCATGTTGTCCAGACTTGGTTATGAACAGAAAGCTTCAAAAGCTTAATAGTTCAAGACAAATACATATATTTGTGTGTGTGTATTTCTAGATGGAAGCTTTCAGCTCATGAAAACTTTCTCATTAACCCTTGTCCTGCCACACCCATTTCAGGCCTCATATTTTTCAGGCATATGCAGGATTTCAGGCTTTTAGAGCTTGATATTTTCTTGATTTTTTCTTGATTTCAGGCTTTTTAGATTGATTTTTCCTCCTGTTCTGTTTACCTGCTGGATAAAATTACTTCGCTACACCCATTTTTGACTATTCACCAATCAAATTACTGGATATAATGTTTACTTACTTAATGTATTTGTTCATTTCACAAACTGCATTACAGTGTAGATCCTGATCAGATGGCTTCTTCAGAAGCCATCTGATCTGGATCTACACTGTTTGCAAAGGTCTGATCTGGATCTTCACTGTTTGCAAAGGTAATGGTTGTAATGAACAGCAGGGTGAGGGTTAAGGCTGCAAAATGGGGTCTTGCAGGCATGGAAAAGCTAGGTTAGTATGAGGCCTGCAATTTCTGTGTTTCAATCAGAGTTCTTGATTCAATTTATTCCTTCACATTCACAAACTACGTAGATAATTATAGAAGCCTTCAGATCTGAAGTTACACTACTTTCAAAGATGGAGCATATTACTCTTATCCTGCTTCAGCAGAACAAGGGTTACAGGATGAAGTCGGCGTACGTCAAATTAATATCCGTTCTAAAATTAAAAAAAAAAATTGAGCCGAACTCTTATCCTGCTGTTCATGGCAACCCTTTTCTTTGCAAACAGTGTAGATCCAGATCAGATTGCTTAATTTCTGCCATCTGATCAGGATCTGCAGTGTTTGACATTCAATTTATGAATTTGAAGGAATAAATTACATCAAGTAATCTGTTTGGTTCAGTCAGAAATGGGTGTGACTTAATTGAATATTCAGCAAGATAAGGGTTAATACAATTTACATGTGCGACCAGCGAAGAAACAGATCAGTCTGCACATCCATATAGTCTGATCAGAGACTTCTCTTGCTGCATGAAGGAGCATTGGGCACTTAATTATCCTTAGAGCGCACAATGAAGACTCTGATCAGACTGCGCGGATGTGCAGGCTGATCTGAGTCTTCACTGGGCGCACATGTCTTAGGACAATTTTATATTTAATACCTAATTATTTTTAGACACTATATGCCCTATTAGGGTTGAGTCTTTAAACAAAACATCCATCCATCCATCTTATTGTAGGTTTTGTCGTGCCCTGACTCAGTTACTATTTCTATTTCATTAGAGTTAACAGATGATTCTGATGATGAGGCTCCAGACAGGGAACAAGCTACCGCACTCCTGATGGCTGGCCGTCATCTCCCGGAATCTCTTATGGCACACCCAGGGGATAGAGTAACATTGATCTCAGAAGCTAGTCGATTATATGAAGTTCTCGGAGATAAGAAGTCCGTTCAGAGTTGTAGAAAAACATTAATGATGTTGGAAGAGAAATCCTCAGCTCAGGCACAGCCTGTGCAGTGCTAATTTTGCGACTCTTGTTTCTTCAAATCAAAATAGTTATCCCTCTTTATACCAACATTCAAAAAACCTTATTACGACTATTTCTATTGAAGAAATCTTTAGCTCAAGATGAGAGAAATGGAGATAATCAAGAATAATATATTTATTACTCCAAGAAACAAATGGGGATTTTTGTTAGAATCGGCACGGCAAGGCAATTCTTAACAAATGTCTGCACTTGTTTCTTTAAGGAAAATACCCTTTAAATTTTACCAGTATTGAAATTTGTTTTTTCCGAAACATCTGGAGATTTGTTTAAGTAACTGAGGGAAAGGGTCCTTTATTACCTGTTATACTACTCCATATTGGGATTCTTTATAGCGGCAAAGTGTTGGGGAGCAAATGGAGGGCTTTGGTGCAGTGGAGCGCTTTGGTGAAGTGGTAGCGCATCGGATTTGTGAGGTTGCGGGTTCGATCCTCACGCTGACCAAAGTGTTGGGTCCTTGAGCAAGGCCTTTCACCAAAATTGCTTTAAAAAAAAAAAAAAAAAATACTGGTTACCACCCAGGAAGTCCTGCTCGTAATGCTCAGATGTGAGCGAGTAGCAGTAATAGGAGAAAAAAATACTGTTGCTATAACAAAGGCCTTCTATACATAGTCTTAATAGCACAAATAAATGCAGGATATAGAAGACGCTTGCTGTCTGTTGCTGCCCCAGTGGTAGATGTTACTCGGTTAACAGATAGTGAAACTTAATGGCTCAAATACTCAAATACCGATGAATCGTTTAGTAAGCAGTTTTAAACTAAAGAAAAATCTCCCATCACTGCTGATATTACATTCAAAAATATTCTCCCTAATTATTCCAAATTTATAGATTAATATTATATTTGGAATAATAAGGGAGAATTTCATCTTGCAGTTGTATATTCATTTGAATTGCCTCTGCAATTCCAATTCTGATGGGTACACTCAACATACCTAAATAATAAAAATGAAAAATATATATGTATCTAGGGCTGGCTAATTTGAGCTGGAAAGATAATTGATTTTCGGTCCTGCAATTGTGATAATTTTTTTGTGGAATTTATCGATTATCTGATTTATCTTGCCAGCATTACACGTATCATTATACCTTCATTTATCCTCCGTGGCTCAAACTACCCTTGTATCAAACAAATTTTCATGGTCCCAAAAGTATTCCAAGCAATTGAAGTTTTTAACTGTACATCCTGACACTTTTTAGTTTGGAGCAGATAATGTTTACCCACGTGTATCGTGTTAATACCACTTTCCTGCAATATATTTGATTAAATTTCGAATACAAGTGCATATCTTTCGTGTTAACCCATTTGGTACCAGAAACCCCAAAACAGGCAGTTGACAACCAGTGCAGGCCAAGATCAGACACAGCAGAACGCCGCATCTGATCAGGCGGCCCCAGCCTATCGGGGCTGGAAGAAATAGATGGGCTGCATGATGCTTCCACGCAGAGCTGAAACCGACCCGCACACCAGTACTGGTAAACTGGTTAGAGGGTCTAGGCCTGCTCAGGCAAAGCGGTGCGACTCCATGCTTATAGACCCTATTGGCTTCATTTGGCGGCAGGGCTTGAGATGTCATTTCATCTCAATGTTGGGTAAACATTCCACAAAATTGGAAGCAACGTCTCCAAAATGACCTTTACAGTGTTGACAGGGACGTTAAACCTCAAAACAAACTGATCAGGGCCTACACTGTTTGCAAAATTTCAACCAATTTCCGAATAGTTTTTCAAGAAAACACAACCTGACACCCCAAAATTTTGAAATGGACTCCAGCTATGTATGAGGTGGAAGAATCCATTTGGTACAAAAAGGGTTAATGAGCCATGAAAACCCGTGAATAGACAAGACATAGACAGACCTAAGCTGTACAAGTCTTGAACATGGGGAATATTGTGCTGTTTGGATAGCTCAATAAGGTAGAGACAAGTTTTCTTTTGATATGGCTTAGACAGTATCGCCATCTTTAATTAAATGGCCAGACTTGTTTACTTCATATATTTGATCAGTCTGCACATTGGTTTGTGAGTTTCAGTATTCTGTTGCCACTTTGGTTCAGTGACAGTGATGAAAGGTGATAATAAATATGAAAAGTAGTTTATCTATTAAAGTGATTTTTTTTTTCAACCGATATAATTGTTGCCTAGCTGCATTGTTGTTTTGAATAGTGGCTTTTAGATATTTGTCTTAAAATAGAAAATTGAGAAATTAATACAATAGCTGTGGCATTGTATCCTGTCTCTAGGATGTTTCCCGATCAACATATCACACAAGATGCAGAGCATAGTGATGCACAAGATCTGGAAACATCAGACTAGATACAACCAAGTTACTGTAGTGATATGTTTATTATATACCTTTTTGCCTTCCATAAGTCAATTTTATCAAACGTAAATAAGCAGACTTTATCGTAACGTTAGGCTCTGTGCTTGACATCATTTCAAAGGTCTGGTTTGGTGTTACAAATGGCTGCTTCCTACATCGCAACAAGTGCCGGCACTCGAGAGCTAGCAAGGAAGATGCTAAGGAATCCAATAGGGTGATGGGGATTCTGTATTTTTGTCAAGAAATTGGTAGTATATAGCGGTATCTTTTGTAGGAATACAAGTGACTGGAGTGAAACTTCATACATTGTAAATATATTTATTTTTGTAGTGAATGGGCAATGGAGTGGTCATGAACCTTTTTCCTTTTTTTTTTTTTTTTTTATAGCTCACCTGTCATGTTGTGACATTAAGCTTTTGTGATCACATTTTGTCCATTGTCAGTGTGCGTCCATAAATTTAAACGGCATCTAAACCACTATAAATCGGATTTTGCCCAAACTTTACAGGAACAATCCAGAGTTGGTCCTCTTTCAAAGTTGTTCATATGGTTCCGGTCCATTGCACATCTGGGCACAGAGGAGCTAAAGACAGATTTTTTAACTGAAACTGCAAAGCCTATATCTTTGCTATTCGGTATGAAGCTTCATCTAGGGGACCTCTTATCAAGATTGTTCAAATTATAGCCTTGTGGCCAAAAATGGCCCCTCCACAGGGCCCACACGTTTTACATATAAATTTTTTTTGTCTGAATCAAGAGGGCCTGGGTTTTTGGTTTTGGTTTTACAGCCCTTTCAAGATTATTTCACTCTTATCGAGCCGATCTTTAATCAGAGGTGGGCGAAAACCGGAGTACCCAGAGAAAAGCAACCTGACCTTCCCTTGCAGAACTTGGGGTCTGGCATGTGACCCGAGCGAGGCTCGAACCACATCGGTGAGAGACCTAATGATCAAGAGTTGGCGCTCTTAACCACTAGGCCAAGGAGGCCCGTCCACAGGGCCTGGGTCCTTGATATTTGGCATAAAGCTTCATCTAACGGACCTTTACCAAGATTGTTCAAATTATACTCTTTGGGCCATTTTTGGCCCAACTCCTTGGGCCCACATGTTTTACATAGACATCTAGTGGACCTCTACCAAAATTTTCAAATTATAGCTTTGAGGCCATAAGAGACCCCGCCTTGGGGCCCACGTTTTACATACTTATTGGGGAGAAGCTTAAAAAATCTTGTCTGAAACCAGAAAGCCCAGGACTTTGATATTTGGCATGAAGCTTCATCAAGTAGACCCATACCAAGACAGTTAAAAGTAGTCTTGCCCAACCCGGGCCCCAGGTTTTACCTAGACATATATTGGGAAAACCTTTAAAAATCTGGTCTAAAACCAGAAGGCCCAGATCTTTGATATGAAGCTTCATCTAATGATCTCTACAAAGTTTGTTTAAATTATAGCCTTGGGGGCCAAAAATGGCCCTGCCTGTGGTCGACATGTTTTACAAACTTATGTAGGGGAAACCTTTAAATATAATCTTTACTGAATCCACAAGGCCCAGGTCTTTCATATTTGGTATGAAGCTTCATCTAGTGGACCTCAAGAGTTACAAATTATAGCCCTGGGGCCAAATATGACCATGTCCTTGGGTTCAACTGATGTACAACTATTCTGACAATCCTGGATTTATGAACATGTTTATTTATCATATACTTGTTCTTGTATCGCCCTTGAGGCAACAGATCTTGCACCCCCTATCCTCACTGTCAGTGGCAGCCATCTCGCCAGGCCTACACAATCTAACTAGCAAACTTGAGGAGGGTTGGACATAGTGTCCCATGACAATAATAAACAGCTGGAGAAGCAAAAAAAAATAATTTTTCATTCAAAATAAGTGATTTTTTTTTTTTTTCGTATAAAAATTATGGTAATTTTATTCACTATTTAGTGCAAGGAAAGCATCTCAAAGAACTGTGTTCTTAAATGTCTTCATAACAACAACCATGAATTGCTTTCACGAAGACGTTTCTTTATCTTAGAATATTTTTAAGGAAATGATAAAAAGAATATAACACGGTTGTCTTGCTATCGGCACTGACCTCAGCCCTTGACCCATCTTCGCCCTCGTTGTTCAGACTCCGGCTGAGACAGCCAACTTGGGTCGAGGCCAGGACCGATATAAAAAAAAAAAAAATGGTAATATTGTATGTCTTGCCTTCGTTCAGGTAATGATAGGCGGCCCCCACCCATCGGAGCTTGAAGAAATAGATGGGCTGCATGATGCTTCCATGCAGAGCTGAAACCGACCCGTACACAAGTACTGGTAGCCGCTTAGAGGAACTAAGCCTGCCCAGGCAAAGCGGTGAGTCTGCCCGTCCATGCTTATAAACCCTTGTTTCATTGGACGGCAGGGCTCGAGATGTCACTTCATCTCATGTCTGGTAAAAGTACCACAAAATTGGAAGCAACATCTCCAAAATGACCTTTACAGTGTTGACAGGGACATTAAACCTCAAACAAATCGGGTAACGATAATGTCTTGCCTTCGTTCAGGTTCCTTTTTGTCACGCCTGTTATTAGCATGGCGCGATATAGGCGCCCGGTTTTCTGTCCGTCCGTTCGTTGTTCAAGGCGTCAACATTTGCGACCATCCTAGCGTTCACCCTAATGGTCAAGTTTATTTCTCAAGAACTATATGAGCTTCATTAATGATACTTGGTACAAACTTGTGTCTGGGGATGACAACTTACATGCAAGCATCCGAATTTGACCTTGACCTACATTTCATGGTTCACTGACTTTGTAAAATATTGCGACCACCTAAGCGTTCACCCTAATGGTCAAGTTTATTTCTCAAGAACTATTAGAGCTTCATTAATGATACTTCATACAAACTTGTGACTGGGGATTGGAACTTACATGCAAGCATCCATATTTCACCTTGACCTTCATTTCATGGTTCACTGACTTTGTAAAATATTGCGACCACCCTAGCGTTCACCCTAATGGTCAAGTTTTATTTCTCAAGAACTATAAGAGCTTCTTTAATGATATTTGGTACAAACTGGAATCTGTGGATGGCAACTTCAATGCAAGCATCCATATTTGACCTTGACCTAAATTTCATGGTTCACTGACTCTGTAAAATATTGCGACCACCCTACCGTTCACCCTACTGGTCAAGTTAATTTCTCAAGAACCATAAGAGCTTCATTAATGAAACTTGGTACAAACTTATATCTCGGGATGATAACTTAAATGCAAGCATCCATATTTGACCTTGACCTACATTTCATGGTTCACTGACTTTGTAAAATATTGCCACCACCCTAGCGTTCACCCTAATGGTTAAGTTCATTTCTCAAGAATTATTTGAACTTCATTAATGATACTTAGTACAAGCCTTTTATGCAAGCATCTACGTTTGATCTTGGCCTAGATGTCATGGTTCGGTGACTTTGCGCCCCCACAGGCGCGACATAGCCTTCGGCGGAATTCTTGTTTATTCTGGTTGACAAGTGAGCAAAACAAGGCCATCTTGGCCCGAGAAAGGATATCATCTATACTAGTTTTTTTTTGCCAGTATAAATATGGTCCAGAATAAATGCTTTGTTTGATAAAAATGTACCATTTTTGTAACAAAATGAATAAAATATTGTTTTGCCACACAGTTGTTGTGATTATAGTCCTATGGAATTACAGTTAAGGTGTACCTGTAATTGTACTTGTACAATAATCAGGGCAAGAATAGTTTGGATAGATTTTGACAGAGAGCACAGATCAACGTTTACCAACACCCCAAGTTTCGTCCTAATGTTAATTTTCAAGAACTACGAGCTAACGATACTTGATACAAACTTGCATCTGGCAACTTTAATGCAAGCAACCATATTTGACATTGATCTACATTTTATGGTGCACTGACTTTGTGAACTGTAGCACCAACCCTACCTTTTACCTTATAAATATAGGCATATTTGCCATATTAGATGATGAAAATTTTCCCAGATTGTTTGAAGTGTGGTCTTCCTGCAAGTTCAAATATGGATGCTTGCATTAAGTTAACATCCCTAGATGCAAGTTTATACCAGGAACCATTAGTTATTGAGAAATGGACAAGTGTGAATGCTTGTTGTTGGAACTGCTGAAGGCTGGACAAAAGATGGTAAAACACGATCCTTGTATCCCCATAATAACAGCAGGCACATTACGTAACACACCATGCGCTTTAAAGAAATTTTAGTTATTTCATTTGGAGGTACAAGACCTATTGTAGGTGTTGCCCTTCGAGTCACACTGCGTTTTCAAATGCTTTTATCTTGGCAGTCACTGGTCACGGAGCAATCATATTTGGATTTTTGGTACCTGGGAGGGTCTCCTGAGATTCCAAGAGAATATACCCCTGGGTTCATGCCGGGTGGGGCTATGGGTCAAAATCTAGGACACCTTTGTAATTTGTTATATGCATTTCCATTGTTAGTTTGCCGATGTATAACCCAGTGGGTCTGTGACATTGGTTCAAAATGTTAAAGGGTGAAGGTCATGGTGACCAACATTTCACGGTCCAGTGATTTTACCTTATAGCTTGAGTATTTGTTGGTCATACCTGGGATATTAGTTCCATGTAACCCACTGATTGACCTCAAAATATATAGGTCAGGGTGACAGTTCACTGTGATTTTGCCTTACATCTTGAATTCTATTTGAGAATTATTAGTTCCATGTGACCTGATGACTGACCTCAAAATACGTCAATGACCTATATTTCATGGTTCAGTGATTTTGCCTTATATTGTGAGTACTGACGGAGAACTGTCAGTTGGAATATGTGACCTGATGACCGACATAAAATATATCCAGGTCAGTGTGACCTATATTTTATGGCTCAATGAATTTGCCTTATAACTCGAGACTATTTGATGTAGAAATGTCATACCTGGAATATAGTTTCGAACAAATTGACCTGAAACTGGTGAACTCTATTAACATAATTTCACACCAGACTGAATGCATGTATTTATCTTCGTCGTCTTCTGAAAATGGCGATATTGTTATACAAAACAGAGGTCGAAAATGCACAAGAAGTTTACGAAAGCTGCCGTATTAGGCTATAGCAGTGACTAATTTATTCCTTGCATAAAGGTTCGTCTCCTGTCAAATTGTTCGAACTATGAAGTCCATGTGACCTGAAGATTGACATAAAATATATCTAGGTTAGTGTGACAACTATTTCATGGTTCAATGAGTTTGCCTCCACTCAACACTGTAGAAATGTCATACCTGGAATATTAAGTTCCATTTGACCTGATTATTTACATAAAATGTATAGGTCAGTATGACCTATATTTCATGATTAAATGATATTACTCATAACTGACTTATTGATATATCTACATGTAGGTCAGCGTGACTTGTATTTAATGGTTGTGATTTTGCCTTGTATATTCTTTGACTGAGAAACTTCATACCTGAATTATCCAATCCATGTGAGCCGATGAATGATAAATATATCTAGGTCAGTGTGACCTATATTTCATGGTTCAGTGATTGTGCCCTGTTTTGAAAACTATTCCATTGAGAAGCTTCACACCTGGATTATAAGTTCCATGTGACCTGATGATTGACCTCAAAATATATCTATGTCAGTGTGACAAATATTTCATGGCTGTGATTTTATCTTGCATCTTGAAGGTGAGAAACAGGCGAGCTACGCTGTCATGCAAAGCTCTTGTTCTCCTTTCTAACCCAAACAGGTAGTGGGTGCTCGTTAGAACCGCCTCAAGGAGCCGGTTCAAACACGTACCCACTATCTGTCGATGTAGGCATACGACACCTCCAGATACCTTAGTATGCTTTTACCGGCCCCGATAGCTCAGTTGGTAGAGTGTCCGCTCTGGGGAACGGGAGGTCTCGGGTTCGATCCCGGGCCGCGACATACCAAAGTCGTTAAAAATGGTACTAGCTGCTCCTCGCTTGGCACTCAGATTTACGGGGTAGAGCTAGGACTGGTCAATCCAGTGTCAGGATAATGTGACTGGGTGTTGTATCATGTAATGTGTCTGGGACATGATACTTCAGTGAGGCAGCACTATAAACGTGAGCATTGAGCTCCCTTTCGCAACCAGACACCGTCGTGATATGACTGAAAAATTGTTGAAAGCGACGTTAAACCCGAATTCACATACACACTTTAGTATGCTTTAATTGAAATTCAGAACGAAATTATGCTGTTTTTGTACATTTTATTTGTTGTGCATGTATAGACATCATTATCGCATTGCAAATATCAAATTTCACTGTTTTTATCTCCAGAAAAGGATGAGTTTGATTTGAGGTTTAACGTCCCCGTCAACACGATATAGGTCATTTTGGAGACATTGCTTCCAATTCTGTGCGACTTTTACCCGACATTGAGATGACATGACATCTCTAGCCCTGTCGCCCAATGAAACCAATAGGGTTTATAAGCATGGGCTCGCACTGCTTTACCTGGACAGGCTTAGATCCTTTAAGCGGTTTACCAGTACTCTTGTGCAGTCAGTTTCAGCTCTGCCTGGATGCATCATGCAGCACATTTATTTCTTCAAGCCCCAATGGGCGGGGGTCGTGAGAAAAGGACAAGTATAATGGCAATAAATCTGGGATATTTATCCCCTGCCGAAGGCAGAGGGATATAGTTTTGGCGTTGTCCATCCGTCCGTCACACTTTGTCCGGAACCGTTTCTCAGCAACTATTGCATGGAATTAAATGAAAATTGAAATAAATATCTATTATTATGCTGCAGTGATGCACGCGCAATTTTTTTTCGGATTGACTTTTTACATCCAGAGTTATGGCCCCTTAAATGATTGAAATTCTGGATTTTTTCGTCATCTCACTTTGTCCGGAACTGTTTCTCAGCAACTATTGCATGGAATTAAATGAAACGTGAAATAAATATGTATTATTATGCTGCGATGATGCACGCGCAATTTTTTTCTGGATTGACTTTTTACATCCAGAGTTATGGCCCCTTAAATGATCGAAATTCTGGATTTTTCGTCGTCTCACTTTGTCCGGAACCGTTTCTCAGCAACTATTGCATGGAATTAAATGAAACTTTAAATAAATATGTATTATTATGCTGTGGTGATGCACGCGCATTTTTTTCCGGATTTACCTTTTACATCCAGAGTTATGGCCCCTTAAATGATTGAAATTCTGGATTTTTTGTCGGGAACTGTTTCTCAGCAACTATTGCATGGAATTAAATGAAACTTGAAATAAATATGTATTATTATGCTGTGGTGATGCACGCACAAATTTTTTATGCCCCCGGAATCTAAGAGATTCGGGGGCATATAGTTTTTGGTCTGTTTGTCTGTTTGTCCGTCTGCAAAAACTTTAACATTGGGCATAACTTTTGAATGGTAGTAGATAGAGCTTTCATATTTCACATGTGTATACCTTATCACAAGACCTTTCCAGTGGTACCATAATTTTTGATCTCGTGACCTTGAACTTGACCTTTGACCTATTTTTTTCCGTCTGTTTGTCTGTTTGCCCGTTTGTCCGTCTGCAAAAACTTTAACATTGGGCATAACTTTTGAATGGTAGTAGATAGAGCTTTCATATTTCACGTGTATACCTTATCACAAGACCTTTCCAGTGGTACCATAATTTTTGATCTCGTGACCTTGAACTTGACCTTTGACCTATTTTTTTCAAAATTTTTAAAAACATTAACATTGGCCATAACTTTCGATTGGTAAGTGATAGGGCTTTCATATTTCATATGTGCATTCATTGTCACAAGACCTTTCTAGTGGTACCATAATTTTTGACCTTGTGACCTTGACCGTGATGTTTGACCTACTTTTTAAAAACTTTAACATTGGCCATAACTTTCGATTGGTAAGTGGTAGGGCTTTCATATTTCACATGTGCACTCCTTGTCACAAGACCTTTCTAGTGGTACCATAATTTTTGACCTCGTGACCTTGACCTTTGACCTACTTTTATAAACTTTAACATTGGCCATAACTTTCGATTGGTAAGTAGTAGGGCTTTCATATTTCACACGTGCACTCCTTGTCACAAGACCTTTCTAGTGGTACCATAATTTTTGTCCATCCAGACCCCCCCCCCTCAAGATCAAGGTCACTGGCTATTTTTAGAAAAACTTTGTCATCGCTCTAGCGCCAACATTTCTTTACTGATTTCAATATAACTTCACACAAATGTTCCTTATGACAATATCTCGAGCTAGTTCGACTTTCAAGGTCATTACCTCAAGGTCAAGGTCACTGTGGCTATTTTTAGAAAAACTTTGTCATCGCTCTGGCGCCTACATTTCTTGGCCATACCTTTTGATTGCTTAGTGATACTGCTTTCATATTTAACATGCGCTGTCCGGGGGCATCAGTGTTTCACAAACACATCTTGTTTCGGATTGACTTTTTACACCCAGAGTTATGGCCCCTTAAATGATTAAAATTCTGGATTTTTCGTCGTCTCACTTTGTCTGGAACCGCTTCTCAGCAACTATTGCATGGAATAAAATGAAACTTGAAATAAATATGTATTATTATGCTGCCGTGATGCACGCGCAATTTTTTTTTCTCAATTTTGGCCAGATATATTTTCTTGCCATTCTACACGAAAAACCCATTCGGCGGGGGATATCAATTCAACGAATTTGTTTGTTTTTAGCTCACCTGAGCACGAAGTGCTCAAGGTGAGCTTTTGGGATCGGTCTTTGTCCGTCGTCCGTGCGTCCGTCGTCAACTTTTGCTTTAAACAACTTCTCCAAAACTGCTGGACAGATTTTGATCTTATTTCACAGGAATGCTCCTTGGGTGATCCTCTACCAAAATTGCTCAAACCGTTCCGCTCGGGTGAACAAAATGGCCGCCAGAGCTAAAAATAGGAAAACCTTTAAAGGACTTCTTCTCCTTAACCAGTGGATGGATTTTGAAATTATTGCACAGGAATGTTCCTTGGATGATCCTCTACCAAAATTGCTCAAACCGTTCTGCTCAGGTGAACAAGATGGCCGCCAGAGCTAAAAATAGAAAAACCTTTAAACGACTTCTCCTGCTGAACCAGTGGATGGATTTTGAAATTATTCCACAGGAATGTTCCTTGGATGACCTTCTACCAAAATTGCTCAAACCGTTCCGCTCGGATGAACAAAATGGCGGCCGGAGCTAAAAATAGAAAAATCTTTAAAGGACTTATTCTCCTTAACCAGTGGATGGATTTCGAAATTACTTCACAGGAATGTTTCTTGGGTGACCCTCTACCAAAATTGCTCAAACCATTTCGCTCTGGTGAACAAGATGGCCGCCAGAGTTAAAAATAGAAAAACCTTCAAACCACTTCTTCTCCTTAACTAGTGGATGGATTTTGATATAACTTTACAGGAATGTTCCTTGGGTGACCCTCTACCAAAATTGCTCAAACCGTTCTGCTCGGGTGAACAAGATGGCCGCCGGAGCTAAAAATAGATAAACCTTTAAACAACTTTTTCTCCTTAACCAGTGGATGGATTTTGAAATTATTTCTCTGGAATGTTCCTTGGGTGACCCTCTACCAAAATTGCTCAAACCGTTCCGCTCGGGTGAACAAGATGGCCGCCGGAGCTAAAAATAGAAAAACCTTTTAAACGACTTTTTCTCCTCAACCAGTGGATGGATTTTGAAATTATTTCACTGGAATGTTCCTTGGGTGACCCTGTACCAAAATTGCTCAAACTTTCTGCTCGGGTGAACAAAATGGCCGCCAGAGCTAAAAAAAGAAAAACCTTTAAACGTTTTCGTCTCCTTAACCAGTGGATGGATTTTGAAATTTATTTCTCTGGAATGTTCCTTGGGTGACCCTCTACCAAAATTGCTCAAACCGTTACGGTCGGGTGAACAAAATGGCCGCCAGAGCTAAAAAAAGAAAAACCTTTAAACGACTTCTTCTCCTTAACCAGTGGATGGATTTTGAAATTATTTCACAGGAATGTTCCTTTGGTGAATCTCTACCAAAATTGCTTGTACAGTTCAGCTCGGGTGAACAAAATGGCCACCAGAGCTAAAAATAGAAAAACCTTTAAACCATTTCTTCTCCTTAACCAGTGGATGGATTTTGAAATTATTTCACAGGAATGTTCGTTTGGTGTCCCTCTACCAAAATTGCTCATACTGTTTAGCTTGGGTGAACAAAATGGCCACCAGAGCTTCTTCTGCTTAACCAGTGGATGGGTTAATAGCCCTGGGGCCAAAAACGGCCCCGCCCCGGGGCCCACTGGTTTTACATAGGCTTATATTGGGAAAACCTTTAAAAATCTTCTTGTCTGAAACCAGAAGGCCCAGGTCTTTGATATTTGGTATGTAGCTTCATCTAGTGGACTGCTACCAAGATTGTTCAGATTATAGCCCTGGTGCCAAAAACAGCCCCGCCCCGGGGCCCACTGGTTTTACGTAGGCTTATATAGGGAAAACCTTTAAAATTCTTCTTGTCTGAAACCAGAAGGCCCAGCTCCTTGATATTTGGTATGAAGCTTCATCTAGTGGACCTCTACCAAGATTGTTCAAATTATAGTCCTGGGCCCAAAACCGGCCCCGCCCCGGGGTCCACTGGTTTTACATAGGCTTATATTTGGAAAACCTTTAAAAATCTTCTTGTCTGAAACCAGAAGACCCATGTCTTTGATATTTGGTAACTAGCTTCGTCAAGTGGACCGCTACCAAGATTGTTCAAATTATAGCCTTGGGGCCAAAAAATGCCCCCCGCACCAGGTCCCACTGGTTTTATATAGGGAAAAACTTTAAAAATCTTCTCGTCTGAAACCAGAAGGCCCAGGTCTTTGATATTTGGTATGAAGCGTCATCTAGTGGATCTCTACCAAGATTGTTCAAATTATAGCCCTGGGGCCAAAAACGTCGTTGCTTAGAGACCCTTTGGTTTTACATAGACTTATAAAGGGAAATTTTTAAAAAATCTTCTTCTCTGAAACTGCAAGGCCCAGGTCTTTGATATTTGGTATGGAGCTTCATCTAGTAGACCTCTACCAAGATTGTTCAAATTATAGCCCTGGGGCCACAAATGTCCCCCACCCCGGGGCCCTTTGGTTTTACATAGACTTATATAGCCCTGGTGCATAGGCTTATGTAGGGAATATCTTTATAAAAATCTTCTTCTCTGAAACCGCAAGGCCCAGGTCTTTGATATTTGGTGTGTAGCTTCATCTAGTGGACCTTTGCCAAGATTGTACAAATTATAGCCTTTGTTTTTGTTTGGTATGAAGCTTCACCTTTAAGACCTCCCTCAACATTATGCACATTAAAGCCCTTGGGCCAATAATGGCCCTCCCTGGGGCCCACTTGTTACACTATGGATCAGGTGAGCGATCCAGGGCCATCATGGCCCTCTTGTTTCTTAATTCACCGTTAAACAAGAGGCCCATGGGCCACTACGCTCACCAGAGGTCATGTGGTTTATACCATAATATACAGGCATGGCGCCCATGGACAACAATCCCACAAACATTTTATTGCCTCAGCCCATAGAGGCTTTTCATGTAAATTGGTTTCAATCAGCACAGAAGTATTAGCAGAGAAAATAAAAATACTGAATCTGAGTCATCCAAGACAAAAGGTATGTAATGACCTTGACCTTTGGAATTGATTAACTTCATACAGCTGATTACAACTATTTCAGATACAATGGGCTACCATGCAATCAGTAAAATCCACCAACTTGCCTTTTTCCATGACAATGTCTAAGTGACCAATTGACCTTGATATAAAATAGGTCAAGGTCAACCAAAGATCATCATTTGAACAAATTTTGTAGGGCCCCAAGTCCCTGATGTTACAACCAAAAACTTTCAAGGTCCTCAGCCATTTGGTTCCAGAGAAAATTTTGTCTTTACGAACAAATTTCATTTACCCTACCCATAGAGGCTCTTTATGTAATTTGGTTTGAATCAACCCACCTGTTTAAGTGAAGATAAATAAACTGAATTTGAGGCATCCAGGACAAAGGTCAGTAAATGGCCTTCACCTTTGAAATTGAAAAAACTTGGATTCAGCTGATTGCAAATATCATTTCTGATGCCACAAGCTACCCTGCAATCAAAACTCCACTGTTTTGTCTTTTTTTCCATACAAATGTCTTAAGTGACCAAATTTGACCTTGCCATAAAACAGATTAAGGTCAACCAAAGGTTGTCATTTCAACAAACTTGGTAGCCCTCCAATGCTGCTGCATAAGTTTCAAGGTAATGGGCCATTCGGTTCCTGAAGATTTTTAAGGTTTTTGCCATATAAGGGCATGGTGGCCATATTTGTCATGTGACCCATTCCTTCGTTCCCCCTTCCTAGAGAGGCTCCACATGTTATTTGGTTTCAATCAACCCAGCAAATAACAAGAGCACCCCATGCGGGTGCCAACGCTCGGCTGCAAAAATTTTAAGTCGAAAAGGGGCATAACTGTGCCAAAAATATTTTGAGGGTTACCTCACCTATTGGTATGAGTTCCCCTTTTCATAATGAACAACTAGTCCGAGTTTAAGTACATATCATTAGTAATGTCAAAATCCATCCAGAAATAAGGAAGTTATTGACCGTGTTTAAGTTTCGGACTGACAAGGACGGACGGACGGACGAACGAACGTGGACAACACTATATGCCCTTGCAACCATAGGGGCTTGAATCATAAAAAAACGGAGTGGCTATTTACAAACGTTTGTCAATAGTGATTTTTACGAGAAATCGCTATTGACAAAGGTTTGTCAATAGCCATTTTAACGTGAAATCGCTATTGACAAACGTTTGTCACTAGCCTCTTCCTAAAAAAAAAAAAAATTTTTTTCAAGCCCCTATGCTTCCAACATTCTTCGAATGGCCGAGCCATAAAAATATCCCTTATGTATCCTAAATGCATAGAGCTCAGGAGCTAAATGGTAAACAAGCCATCTGTGTACAAGCCTCTGGCCAGTAAGGCTGCCACGATTAATCGTATAATCGATAAATTCCACAAAAATGATTATCATTTCTGATTTGCTTTTAATCTATTACTTGATAGGTACAATTCACTACCCAAAAGTAATGCCTAAAATAGCTGGATGAGTGGCAAACAGTGCAGACCCTGATAAGATGCCGCATTTTGCGGCGTCTCATCTGGGTCTACACTTTTTGCTCAGGCCTGTCTGTTCAAATATACATAAAGTAAAGTATACGTAAAGTGCAACATATGGTAAGAGTCATGCTCAGAAAGAAAGCCAGACAGGTAAAATAATGAAAAAAATCTTAGCGATCACTAATCGATATCGATCGCAATGACAGGACTCCGATTAGCCAGCCCTACTGGGCAGTCACCCATTGGACAAATGCCGTTTATACAACTTCGCATCAACGGCATGGCGTTGCTTCGACGCATACAGGTTGTGAGCCCGCTGAAGATATTTGTTTGTTTGATTTGATGTTTTAACGTCTCCGTCAGCACTATAAAGGTCATTTTGGAGATTTCCAGACACTTCGGCCCCATTACCACCTCGGCCCCTAGACAGGTCGGCCCAAAACCAAGTCGGCCCTAGACACCTCGGCCCAACTGTCACCTCGGCCCCTAGACATCTCGGCCCCAAAGACACCTCGGCCCCACTTTTGATATCTGTTAGGGTATGGGCATTTATATCATGTTAAAATCGGCCCCGCCCATCGGGACTTCAAGAAACCGACAGTCTGTGATATGAGTACTGGTAAACCGCTTAGAGGTCTTAAGCCTTTCCAGGAAAAGCGGTGCGAGTCGGACCGTTCATACTTAAAAACCCTATTGGTTTCATCGGGCTGCAGGGCTTGAGATGTCATTTCATCTCAATGTCGGGTAAAATTCCCACAAAATTGGAGGCAAAGTCTCCAAAATGACCAAGATAGTGTTGATTTGGGCGTCAAACGTCAAATCTTACAAAAAACATCATGTTAACAACCCCGTGTAATGAAGACCCCCTCAATCCCAGTTTATATGGGGAAAACTGAGGCTCATAGGGGCATACATTATTTACATCACGAAGACACACCTTCATCACGAAAACACACCTATAAAATTTTGACCCCCTTGAACCCCACTTCTATATAGTAAAACTGGGGTATACAGGGGTAAACCTTATTTTTCGTATTTCTGTCCTAAAATATAGATTGTGGGTACTCATTAGAATCGCCTCGATGGGGCGGTTCTAAACGAGTACCCACAATCTATATTTTGAGCAGAAACAAGAAAAATATTACAAGTTTTCGTTTTGCTTTTCGGCGGTAAAGTTTTCAATGTATTTGTTTAGGCGTGTTTTCGTAATGTGTAATTTTGACCCCTCGAACCCCACTTTTAAATATTAAAATTGGGGTTTACAGGGGTAAACCTTATTTTTCTTATTTGAGCAGAAATAATAAATTATCACAATTTTTCCTCTTACAATGTTCGTTTTTTCGGCGGTAAAGTTTACAATGCATTTGTATTGGCATGTTTTCGTAATTCTTATTTCTGCTCCAAGACACAGGTTGTGTGTACTGGTTAGACCCGTCTCAATGTGCAGGACTGATCAGAATGCGTCTGTGACAACCTTTAATCACAACTAGTTTGATATTAATCTGTATTTATGCAAACTAGTCATTTCTTAGATCCCTTTCATATAAGTTAACAGGAATGTGCGATAAACCACCTCCTTGAGACTTATTGAACCAGTGTCAAAGATCTGTTTTCGAGCAGAAGTAAGAAATATAATTTTTATCAACCTTTTCGTTATATAATTTTGGTTTTACGGAATCTACTATTATGTTGTTAGTAAATAAGATCAAATTATTTTATTGCTATTTTTATTTCAAATAAAAAAAATAACAAATATCCAATGAGACGTTTATAATAAATACGCATACACGACATTTTCAGGTTAACTTGGACTACACTCTTAAGCACAGCTAATGCCCCGCCGCATTCAACCGTGACGTTGACTTTGAGTCAGCGGTTTAGCGGGTTGTTCTAATTGTGAATATTTGATACTGATAGTTAATGAGCCTTTTTCTACAAAATGTATAGGGCCATGAAGACTTTACACTCAGTGTACATCCAGATCCATCTGATCTGGATCTACACTGTCATTCAGTTTGCGAATTTTAAATGAATACAGTATACATGCATCAAGTAATTTGAGGGTCTGATAGTCAGAAATAAATAAATAAATAAATAAATTATACAGTATACTTGTTGCTGTACTTTAAATATGAGCTGAAATAACAATCAAATAGGAATTTCTAAATGTGTGAAAATCGATAACAATGGAAACATACTGAGCAATTCCTACAAAAATACGAGTAGTCAAGACTTTGCACACAGTGCATATCCAGATCTACACTGTTTGCCACTAATATATACATGTAGTACACTTGAGTGGCTGATAATCAGAAATGTGACTACTAAATAAACCAGTGCTTCAGCTGAAGTGCACGACCCGTCGGATGCTTTTAGCTTTATGAGTGTTACAATATATGGGTATGGCGGCCATTTTGGTCATGTGACCTGGACCTAAAACGGTTCCCCAAATAAATGCGCCTTATCGTAAGGAGCAAAAATATATCTTATACTCTTATACTTTAGTACTGTATTCTGAATCGTTTGCAGGATAAAATGCATTCTCACTTTTCCAATACAAAAGCATATGTGTCAAAGTTTGACCTAGGCACAAAGAAGGTCAAGGTCAACCCTGGGTCACCATTTTAGCAATTTATGATGGGCCTACGTCCCAGATGCTATGTATCAAGTTTCGTGGAAATCTGCCCAGTTGTTCTGGAGAAAACTATTTTTGAAGGGTTTTTACCATATATGGCTTGGCGGCCATTTTGGTCATGTGACCTGGACCTCATGAGCAAATTTTGGTTTCCCCCATCCCATAGAGGCTCTATATGAAATTTGACTTCAATCGGTCCAACGGTTTCCGAGGAGAAGCAGTTCGAAAATGTTCACATTTTTCGCCTCGGCGAGGCTATACTGAATGGAATGTAATATTTCGCAAGTTCATTGGTTAGATCTCATTAATATCTATCAGTATGCCAAAAATTGTTTAAATATTCCAAGCGGTTAAGTCACTATCACCAATTTTCACAAACGGGTTACGGATGGACAGACAGACAGACAGACCATATATGGCTTGGCGGCCATTTTGGTCATGTGACCTGGACCCCGTGGGCAAATTTTGGTTTCCCCCATCCCATAGAGGCTCCATATGAAATTTGACTTCAATCGGCCCAACGGTTTCCGAGGAGAAGCAGTTCGAAAATTTTCTAATTTTTCGCCTTGGCGAGGCTATACTAAATGGAATGTAATATTTCGCAAGTTCATTGGTTAGATCTCATTGATATCTATCAGTATGCCAAAAATTGTTTAAATATTCCAAGCGGTTAAGTCACTATCACCAATTTACACAAACGGGTTACGGACGGACAGACAGACTGACAGAATGACACGCTGATTTTAGGGCACTCTTAGAAAATCAACCGACTTCAATCTATGGAACAGTATTAAGGTAAAAACTCAATTATGCAATGTGCAATTACAATATGAATTGTTGAAACCGCACTTTGCATTATGAACCTTTCCATATCTTTCTACTTTATTCGAATATGCAACATGCACATTCTAATTTGAGACCTTTGTATTTAAATATGGCATTTGGACGTCCTATTTTGCATTATTCAGTTTCGATTCTGCTGTGGGTAGACGGGGTACCAGTCATTGAGGTGACGGTAACGTTCGGTAATGTCCGTGGATTTGCCGTATTTTTTCCGATGACAAGCGTCCGTTTGAGAAGATCGCATTCGCTTTTCCAGGGGCCAAATTCAAGCCAGCAGCGATAAATTTTATCCAGCTATTCAATAATTCGGTTATTTACAATAATGTGTACGTTTGCATCTTTAAAATAAATTTTACAGCGCGGTTCCTTATTTATGAGAAACAGGATTTTTATTTAAAAGTTAATACTTGTTTGACGAAGGGGAAAATACTCTATCGTTGAACATTTACTAAATTACCATGAGGGATTAGTCTGTGCCGAATCCGTGGATTTGAAATGAGCAATTATTGTTAAAATTGATTAATTCATACAATTTTCATAAATCTGATCCTTCTGAGGTGTTACTTATAATGATATTATTTACTAATTGCAACCTCACTCAAAACTCAAATGTTTGGATATTATAGAAGTATGTATATGTCCGCACAGCGTATCGCCGAGCGGTGGGGTAACCCCTATGTGCTTATGACGCCCGTTTACCTTCAAAACCAGTTTGTCTCCCTGTTCACCGGCAACGGGGATTCGTTCCCTGGGACCTCACCAGCTGACCACACGGGGAATTTGGAAAACAACAACTAGTTCCCCAATTCCCATTGTAATTCTGATGTAAATACTTCATCCATTAACATGAACAGTACTTACTCATTCTCAGCCCCGACCCACAACCATAGAAACGCACCTGTGGTCACAATGACAGCTGTCCTATTCATATGTCCGTCTGTCTGTCTTCATAAGTTAGACTGGGGCAGGATAGCTTTCATCCAACAGAATCACAACGCGAAAATATTAGCTGGTCGTCTGTCAGTTCGTCCGTCCGTCTGTCTTCAGCCAGCAAAACCTTGCTGAGCTAGTGTCGCGACTGTCTTAACCAGCCTACTACATATTTCTTCAAGTTCTACATGTAACGATTTGGCAAATGGAGTGGCTGAATCCAAACCATTTTGTACTTACATGTATTTCCATGTATTAGGTCTACACCAAAGTTTTTTAGCTCACCTGGGCCGAAGGCTCCAGGGGAGCTTATAGTATAGTGGGTCCTCCGTCGTCCGTCCGTCCACACTTTTGAGCAGCTATATCTCTGTATCCTGCAGGCTGATCTCAATCATTTCTCACCTGTAGTATGCCTCTGGTGGGGCATTGATGACATAAACTTTTTTTTGAAATCGCTCTAAAACTTTGGTTCCTATGGCAACCACAAGGTCCCATAGACTTACTATGGGAAAATGCTTGTCATCACCGTAGCGCCTTCAGTTTTAATCGGATCTTTCTGAAACTTATATGTAAGGTGACTGGGGATAAAAACTCGGATGAGTTCGAAAACCGGCCAAGTCGGCCCATTTATCATAGAGTTACGTCCCTTTGATTGCTGAAAATGCCCATTTTCGACCTTGTCATCACCGTAGCCCCTTCAGTTTTGATCGGATCTTTCTGAAACTTATATGTAATGTGGCTGGGGATAAAACCTCGGATGAGTTCGATAACCGGCCAAGTCCGCTGGTTTATCATAGATACGTCCCTTTGATTGCTGAAAATGCCGATTTTTGACCTTGTCATCACCGTAGCCCCTTCAGTTTTGATCGGATCTTTCTGAAACTTATATGTAAGGTGGCTGTGGATAAAATCTCGGATGAGTTCGAAAACCGACCAAGTCGACCCTTTTATCATAGAGTAACGTCCCTTTGAGTGCTGAAAATGCTGATTTTTGACCTTGTCATCACCGTAGCCCTTTCAGTTTTGATCGAATCTTTCTGAAACTTATATGTAAAGTGGCTGGGGATAAAATCTCGGATGAATTCGAAAACCAGACAAGTTGGTCCATTTATCACAGAGTAACGTCCCTTTGATTGCTGAAAATGCCGATTTTTGACCTTGTCATCACCGTAGCCCTTTGAGTTTTGATCGGATCTTTCTGAAACTTATATGCAAGGTGGCTGGGGATAAAGCCTCGGTTGAGTTCGCATACCGGCAAAGGTGGCCTATTTATCATAGAGTTAGGTCCCTTTGATTGCTGAAAATGTTGATTTTTGACCTTGTCAACACTGTAGCCCCTTCAGTTTTGATCGGATCTTTCTGAAACTTATATGAAAGGTGGCTGGGGATAAAACCTCGGATGAGTTCGAAAACCGGCCAAGTTGCCCCATTAACTATATAGTTATGTCCCTTTGATGGCTGAAAATGTCGATTTTTTACCTTGTCATCACCGTAGCCCCTTCAGTTTTGATCGAATCTTTCTGAAACCTATATGTAAGGTGACTGGAGATAAAACCTAGGATGAGTTTGAATACCGGCCGAGTTGGCCCATTTATCATTGATTTACGTCCCTTTGATTGCTGAAAATGCCGATTTTTGACCGTGTCATCACCATAGCCCCTTCAGTTTTGATCGGATCTTTCTGAAACTTATATGTAAGGTGGCTGGGGATAAAATCTTGGATGAGTTCGAAAACAGGTCAAGTTAGCCCATTTATCGTAGAGTTCTGGCCCTTTGATGGCTGAAAATGTTGGTTTTTGACCTTGTCATTACCGTAGCCCCTTCAGTTTTGATCGGATTTTTCTGAAACTTATTATGTAAGGTGGCTGGGGATGAAACCTCGGATGAGTTCGAAAACTGGCCAAGTCGGCTCATTTATTTTAGAGTAACATCCCTTTGATTGCTAAAAATGCCAAATTTTGACCTTGTCATCACCGTAGCCCCTTCAGTTTTGATCGGATCTTTCTGAAACTTATACGTGAGGTGGCTGGGAATAAAATCTTGGATGAGTTTGAATACTGGCCAAGTCTGATCTGATCTTTCTGAAACTTACATGTAAGGTGGCTGGGAATAAAACCTCAGGTGAGTTCGAATACCGGCCAAGTCGGCACATTTATCATAGAGTGACGTGCCTTTGATTGCTGAAAATGCCTATTTTCGACATTGTTATCACTGCTGCCCTTTAGTTTTGAACGGATCTTCATGAAACTTACAAACAAGGAAGTCAGGCAGAAAGCTTGGAGGAGTTTGAAAACTCTTGTTTTTGAACTTGTCATCACCATAGCCACTTCAGTTTAGATCGGATCTTCTTAGCAAGTCAGGAATAAAAGCTTGAATGAGTTTGAAAACCGGTGAGGTCAGCCTGTTTATCAAAGAGTTAAATTCTACTTGATTTTCAGAAAATGCTTACCCTGTCATCACCATGTCCTCCCATAAAGCCTTCAGTAAAGGTTGGCACTTCCTTAAACTTTGAATCTGTTAGCTCAGGTGAGCGATACAGGACCTAGCTTGGTCCTCTTGTTTTTTCTTCTTGTTTTATTACAGTTAGACCGCGTACAGCGTACCCAGGTTTACCTGGCGGAACTTAACGACATTATCTATTTATTTATTTATTTATTTACTTATTATTAAAGTTTACAGAATCCAGAAAAAAAAATGTTTTTGGTGCATTAGATTTGTACATTTTACCGCCGAAAAATACAACAACAAAAATTGAAAGATGAAAAGTCGTGATGATATTTTTCTGACTGTTGCTTAAAATATACATGTTGGGTACACGTTAGAAGCGCCTCTTCGATCCCATTTTAACGAGTACCCACAATCTATATTTTGGAGTAGAAATGAGAAAAATAATGTTTACTCATGTCAATCCCAGTTTTACCCTATAAAAGTGGGGATCAAGTGTGTGTGTGTGTGTGGGGGGGGGGGGGGGGGTAAGAATTATAAAGATGTTATTTTATGGTGGGATGCGCTTGGTATGTGAGTGCGTTTTTAGTTTTACGTCTCGACAACAGCTAAGGTCATACGGAGATGGGACCTGGGTTTAAAGACTCATCCGAAATTCTGGAGAAGCCGGGGTCGATCCTGCGATCCCTGGTTAATGAGGCGAGTAGCATAACCACTACACCACCTAGGCTTCCAGCGCTTGATATGTTGCAGGTGCGGGTTTTCCACCTGCACTCCGGTATGAAAGAATTTGCTGCGCGTTGTGTTTTTCTCAAACAAGAGGGCCATGATGGCCCTGGATCGCTCACCTGACCCATATGATAGAGTTACAAGTGGGCCTCTGGGAGGGCCATTATTGACCCCAGGGCTACAATGTGCATAATGTTGAGGGAGGTCTAAAAAGGTGAAGCTTCATACCAAATATCAACAAAGCCTATAATTTGAACAATCTTGGCAAAGGTCCACTAGATGAAGCTACACACCAAATATCAAAGACCTGGGCCTTGGGGTTTCAGAGACCATTTTTTAAGATATTCCCTACATAGCCTATGTAAAACCAAATGGCCCCGGGGCGGGGACATTTTTGGCCTCAGAGCTATAATTTAAAGAATCTTGATAGAGGTCCACTAGATGAAGCTTCACACCAAATATCAAAGACCTAGGTCTTGCTGTTTCAGAGAAGAAGATTTCCAAAGATTATCTCTATATATAAGTCTATGTAAAACCAAAGGGCCCCAGGGCAGGGGCTATAATTTGAACAATCTTGGTAGAGGTCCACTAGATGAAGCTCCATACCAAATATCAAAGACCTAGGCCTTGTGAATTCAGAGACAAAATTTTTCAAGATTTTCCCCATATAAGTCTATGTAAAACCAAATGGCCCTGGAGCGGGAGCATTTTTGGCCCGTGGGCTATAATTTGAACAATCTTGATAGGGGTCCACTAGGTGAAGCTTCATACCAAATATCAAAGACCTGGGACATGTTGTTTCAGAGAAGAAGATTTTTTAAGATTTCCCTATATAAGCCTATGTAAAACCAAAGGGTCTCGGGCGTGTGCATTTTTGGCCCCAGAACTATAATTTGAACAATCTTGGTAGGGGTCCACTAGGTATAGCTTCATACCAAATATCAAAGACCTGGGCCTTGCGGTTTCAGAGAAGAAGATTTTTAAAGATTTTCCCTATATATGCCCATGTAAAACCAAAAGGCCCCGGGGCGGGGGCATTATTGGCCCCAGCAATATAATTTGAACAATCTTGGTAGGGGTCCACTAGATGAAGCTTCATACCAAATATCAAAAACATGGCCCTTACGGTTTCAGAGAAGAAAATTTTTAAAGATTTTCCCTATATAAGCCTATGAAAAATCAAAGGGTCCCGGGGGCGGGGGCATTTTTGGCCCGTGCACTATAATTTGAACAATCTTCGTAGGGGTCCACAAGATGAAGCCTCATACCAAATATCAAAGACCTGGGCCTTGCGGTTTCAGAGAAGGAGATTTTTCAAGATTTTCCATATATAAGCCCATGTAAAACCAAAGGGCCCCCGAGCAGGGGCATTTTTGGCCCCAGGGCTATAATATGAACAATCTTGGTAGGGGTCCACTAGGTGAAGCTTCATACCAAATATCAAAGACCTAGGCCTTGCGGTTTCAGAGAAGAAGATTTTTAAAGATTTTTCCTATTTAAGCCCATGTAAAACCAAAGGGCCCCGGGGCGGGGGCATTTTTGGCCCCAGCACTATAATTTGAACAATCTTGGTAAGGGTCCCCTAGATGAAGCTTCATACCAAATATCAAAGACCTGGGCCTTGTGGTTTCAGAGAAGAAGATTTTTTAAGTTTTTGGTGAAAAAAAAATCTATTTTTGGCTCCTATGACCTAGATGTGCAACGGACCGGAACCATTTGAACAACTTTGAAAGGGGATCACCATTCCTGTGAAGTTTGGTCAAAATCCGATCAGTGGTTTAGGAGGAGATGTCGTTTGAAGAAATTGTTTACGGACGCACGCACGGACTGACGACGGACGACGGACGAAAAGTGATCCCAAAAGCTCACCTCGTCACTACGTGACGGTGAGCTAAAAAGTGGAAACCTTTGCGTTTTGTCACTTGAAGCCAAAAATCTAATATAAAAAGTCAGATAGTTTTCTATTTTCTTATAAATTAATGAATGCATTTAACACAAACAGTTACGAACATCTATATAAACATGTGACAAAACAAACTGGGAATCAGACCCCCGGCCATCGGGGCTTGAAGAAATAGATGGGCTGCATGAACTGAAACCGACCCGCACACCAGTACTGGTAAACCGCTTAGAGGATCTAAGTCTACCGAGCCAAAGCGGTGCTTACAAACCCTATTGGTTTCATTGGGCGACAGGGCTTGGAGATGTCATTTCATCTCAGTGTCGGGTAAAAGTCCCACAAAAGTGGAAGCAACGTCTCCAAAATGATCTATACTGTGTTGAAGGTGACGTTAAACATCAAATCAAACAACAGAACCAAAATGCCTAGTTTTAGAATTCCGTTGGATATGCCCTAAATCAGAAATAAATGTTAGAGGGAACGTAAGTCGTTTCTCATCTGAAAGCATTTTCACAAAAGAGAGTTGTAACTATGTTTGCTTCAGGTGATCATAAAGAAGCAGTCTCACCAAGGTCTACACGGCATTGGACAGGAGCTTTTCCGTGCCATACAAAATTATTATAAGTATTTACAACAAATTTATATTTTAGAGGTGCAATGGCCTGAACACATTTGCGATATATTTAGATAAAACATGGACACAAAACAAACACAGCAAAGCTGATTCCTGGTCTGACATATAAAATAAAAATTATGTGTAAATGATTTTATCGGCAAGGGTGTAATGTCCCCAAATCGTCCGTTTTATGCCAAAAATATAGTTCTCTCGTTTCTTTCACTCCTCCGTGTCACCAATACGCTTGCAGATTCTTTTTGGTATCTTCCGAATACAGGCGGACGTTTACGGAAAAACGATCACAGCGCCACTTAACGAGAATAATGAGAACTAGAAGAAGCAGAAGCGGAATATTTTGCACAATTGTAACTGCATATAGCATAACAGAATATCAAAATTGCATATTGCAATCTCAATGTTGCATAATTGAGTTTTTACCTAAATTCTGTTCCATAAATATAGCATAACAGAATATCAAAATTGCATATTGCAATCTCAATGTTGCATAATTGAGTTTTTACCTAAATACTGTTCCATATCAATCGGTCGCTTTTTCTGCGGGTCGTGCAATAAATAAAGTATACAATATACTCGTTACTGTCCGCCTTTAATATGAGCTAGAATGACAATCAAATGTGTGAAAATTGATAGCAATTATCTGTTTATCACCAAGGATTATCCTCTTCTCCAGACTTTCGGATGAGTCTTTAAAACCGAGGTCCCGTCTCCGTATGACCTTAGCTGTTGGTGGGACGTAAAACTCTAAACACTCACTCACTCAAGGATTATCCGGGGAAAAGGGATTAGTAACGCCTGGTTGTTTATTGAGTGTTACACTTTTCTAATTTAAGTCAACAATTAATTGTTCTTGTAAAACTTTTTGCTAAATAGTGTACTAACCTGAATTCATTAATTCTTACCCCGCTGAACACGATAATCCTTAACTTTGCAAACAGTGAAGATCCTGATCAGATTGTTTCTGCCCTCTGAACCGGATCCTCACCGTTTTTCATGCAGTTTTTGAATTGCATGCATACATTATATTAATTGGTTTACTTACGAGGATAGTTCTAGTTCAGCGAACCTGAACACTGTTAATTACCAAATAAATAAATATTTGTTTGTTGCGAGTTTAACGGCCCCGTCAACACTATTTTATTTCATTTTCGAGCCGGTCAGTTAACCTATCCACACTTATCCTGGATAGGCTTATACGTAAGCGGTTAACCAATACAGTGCACATTTCTTTGGCCAGAAAATGACAACTGCCCTTCTAGAATCAGCGGAAGGTAGAGAATGGCCGTAGAAAAGATTTCATAATCAATTTCCACGAAAGAATGTTGCTGATCTCGGTAGGTATCGAACCCGTATCCTCCTGATCACCAGTCAGACGCGCATCCGACATAGCTACCGAGGCCAAAAAATCAATAAATTAATAAATAAATATATAATTTTTTATCAAATATAAGATTATCCCCCATCATCACCATGATTGACGAAACAGAGAAATATGTTTTTATGGTTTTACGGCCCCATCCACCGATCCACCCAGATTTCCATCCAATAGGTAAGGATAATTAGGTATCATGTTTTTATTGAAATTAATTTAAGAAAAGTATTTTAGCGGTGTGGAATTATTTCGGATAATAAAAAAAGCCTATAGATGATCAAGAGCAGAAATTAAGAAAAAAGAGCCTGCTCTAAAGCATGCCGCAATGCAATTAGAATAATACATTGAAATAAAAGAGGGGAATTTTCAAATGTTTCTTCCATTCTTCTTAAACAGGCTGTAAATGGACATATAGATTTTCTATTTGGTAACGTTATAATATATAATAAATATATATATTATAGGTTCAAATATTCGTGGCTCCCTATCAAAATAATCAAATCAGCAAATAAAAATAAAAAAAAACAAACTCATCGGGCATCCAACCCGATCTCCTATTTAAGTGGAAGCCCCGTGAAAAGCAAAGTGGGGCCGAAGTGTCTAGGTATATGGGGCCGACGTGTCTAGGGGCCGAGGTGTCCAAGGGCCGACCCGTCTAGGGTTCAATTTTATGTGGGGCCGAGGTGTCTAGGGGCCGAAGTGTCTAGGGGCCGAGGTGGTTTTGGGGCCGAAGTGTCCTGTTACCATTTTAGAGACGTTGTTTCCAATTTTGTGGGACTTTAACCCAACATTGAGATAAAATGACATCTATAGCCCTGTCGCCCAAAGAAACCAATAGGGTTTAAAGCATGGATGGTCCGACTCGCACCCCTTTGCCTGGGCAGGCTTAGATCAGTACCCGTGTGCGGTCGGATTCAGCTCTGCGCGGAAGCATCATGCAGTTCATTTCTTCAAGCCCCAATGAGCGGGGGCCTAAACCCGCAGGGGAGATTAGCTATCCATTACGAATACATTGCAAACTTAATCGCCGGAAAAAAAAACACACGAACATTTTAAGATGAAAAATTGTGATATTCTACTCAAAATATACCAGAAATAAGACAAATAAGGTTTAGCCCCTTTAAACCCCAGTTTTACTATATAAAAGTGGGGTTCAAGGAAGCCAAAATTATATAGGCGTGTTTTCCTAATGCAAAACAACAGGATATAGTGACTCGTATCTGCATGCCCATTGAGTCCTTCAGATTAGCGGCTAAAATACTGACCAGTTTACGGCCCCGCCCAACGGGGCTTGAAGGAATAGATAGGCTGCGTGATGCTTCCACGCAGAGCTGAATGCATTGGTTTCATTGGGCGACAGGGCCTGAGAAGTCATTTTATCTCAATGTCGGGTAAAAGTCCCACAAAACTGGAAGCAACGTCTCCAAAATGACCTTAAGGTGTTGACGTGGACGTTAAACCTCTAATCAAACAAACAAACTGACAAGTTTCTTTTCTCTGCCATAATGGATTCGAAATATTTCTTCTAAACACGATATATGTAGTATTTCGCAATCAGCCCTTAAGGACTTATAGATGTTTGTTTGTTTGATGTGAGGTTAAACGTCCCCGTCAACACCGTTAAGGTCATTTTGAAGACGTTGCTTCCAATTTTGTGGGACTTTTACCCGACATTGAGATGAAATGACATCTCAAGCCCTGTCGCAACTTATAGATGTATCTTAACCCATTTTGTACCAAAGACCCCAAAATGGGGTAATTGGCATATAGTGCAGACACAGATCAGACGCCGCAGAACGCGGCGTCTGATCAGGGCCTACACTGTTTGCAAAAAGTAAAGCCATTTACCAAACAAATTTTGAAGGAAACACAGCCGACACCCCTAAATTTTGAAGTGGACTTCGGCTATATATAAGGAGGGCGATTCTATTTGGTATCAAAAGGGTTAAATAACTACCGTATATGTTAACCAGTATTCCAGTATTTAAGTTTATAGTAACAAATTTAATATCCTTTTCCAATAAGGCTATTTTAAAAACTGCTTGTATGTCTGTTAATATAGATCTTATTTCATATTTATATATCTTACGTGACAGTCTATTAATAGCTATACTTATAGCTAACGTTAAACCTTTTAAAAGACGCCGACTAAAGCTACATGTGAAAATGTCGTCTGCTTATGTCGTCTGCTGAATCTTTTTGCAAAGTTTTCAAAATTATTTTTGCATACAGGCAAACAGTTTGGGCCCCAAACTGTTTGCAAAAACTAATTAGATGACAAAGCAGACGACAATTGTCACGATCGAGATTCGCACAAAAAGTCAAATATAAGTTTTAATGCATCGATAAATAATCTATCAGTAAATAATGACCAATAAGCGTCTTTATACTTAACTTTTACAACATTACGAAAACACGCCTTTATCACTCTGACCCCTTGAACTCCACTTTTATACAGTAAAACTGGGGTTTACAGGGGTAAACCTTATTGCACGACCCGCAGAAAAAGCGACCGACTGAAGTCAGTTGGTTTCTCAGAGTGCCCTAAAATCACCGTGTCATTCTGTCATTCGGTCATTCTGTCAGTCCGTAACCCGTTTGTGAAAATTGGTGATAGTGACTTACCGCTTGGAATATTTAAACAGTTTTTGGCATACTGATAGATATCAATGAGATCTAACCAATGAACTTGCGAAATATTACATTCCATTTAGTATAGCCTCGCCGAGGCGAAAATTGTGAAAATTTTTTAACTGCTTCTCATCGGAAACCGTTGGGCCGATTGAAGTCAAATTTCATATGGAGCCCCTATGGGATGGGGGAAACCAAAATTTGCTCATGGGGTCCAGGTCACATGACCAAAATGGCCGCCAAGCCATATATGGTCTGTCTGTCCGTCCGTAACCCGTTTGTGAAAATTGGTGATAGTGACTTAACCGCTTCGAATATTTAAACAATTTTGGCGTACTGATTGATATCAATGAAATCTAACCAATGAACTTGCGAAATATTACATTCCATTTAGTATAGGCTCGCCGAGGCGAAAAATGTGAAAATTTTAGAACTGCTTCTTCTTGGAAACCGTTGGGCCGATTGAAGTCAAATTTCATATGGAGCCTCTATGGGTTGGGGGAAACTAAAATTTGCTCATGGGGTCCAGGTCACATGACCAAAATGGCCGCCAAGCCATATATGGTAAAAACCCTTCAAAAATAGTCTTCTCCAGAACCGCTGGGCAGATTTCCACGAAACTTGATAAATAGCATCTGGCACGTAGGCCCATCATAAATTGCTGAAATGGTGACCCTGGGTTGACCTTGACCTTCTTTGTGCCTAGGTCAAACTTTGACACATATGCTTTTGTATTGGAAAAGTGAGAATGCATTTTATCCTGCAAACGATTCAGAATACAGTACTAAAGTATAAGATATATTTTTGCTCCTTACGATAAGGCGCGTTTAATGGGGGAACAGTTTTTGGTCCAGGTCACATGACCAAAATGGCCGCCATACCCATTTATGGTAACACTCATAAAGCTAAAAGCATCCGGCGGGTCGTGCACTTCAGCTGAAGCACTGGTTTTTCTTGTTTCTGCTCTTGGGTAACAACATAGATGGAGAAATAGATGGGCTGCACGATGCTTCCATGCAGAGCTGAAACCGACTGTACACCAGTACTGGTAAACCGCTTAGAGGATCCAAGCCTGCCCAGGCAAAGCGGTGCGAGTCGGACTGTACACCAGTACTGGTAAACCACTTAGAGGATCCAAGCCTGCCCAGGCAAAGCGGTGCGAGTCGGACCGCCCATGCTTATAACACTATTGGTTTCATTTGGCGTCAGGGATTGAGATGTCATTTCATCTCAATGTCGGGTAAAGTCCATAAAAATTGGAAGCAACGTCTCCAAAATCACATATTCAATGTTGACGGGGGCGTTAAACCTAAAATCAAACAAACAAACAAACAAACATCCACTGAAAGATGGGTCTCATGCGGAATACGTGATAAAACTACCTGACGCTTTATATACATTTCACGTCCATCGGCTACCAAAGGTTTTTTTTTTTTTTTTCATTATTATTTATTTATTTTAAGTAAATAACCACCTTTCAGCAGTGTGAAGAATAAGGCCCGGTCGGGAATACGAAAGACTGAAATCTGATTTTGATTGATTTGTTGTGGACCACATCATGAAAACACGTCTATACAATATTGACCTCTCGAACCCCACCTTTATATAGTATAACTGGGGTTTGCAGGGGTAAACCTTAATTTTCTTATTTCTGCTCTAAAAATATAGATTGTGGGTACTCGTTAGAACCGCCTCGATGAGGCGGTTCTAACGAGTACCCACAATCTATATTTTGAGCAGAAAAAAGAAAAATGTCACAATTTTTCATCTTAAATTTTTCATTTTTTCCGGCGATAAAGGTTTCAATGTATTTGTATAGGCGTGTTTTCCGTAATGTTTCCGGGGTTGAATTTTGATAAGAGATCAGGCATATGAACGTTAGTTACATAATTTTAGCCATCGCATAAGAAAAGGGTACTAACTGCATATGCGACCAACAAAAGATCAGACGATCCTGTGCATAAGCCCAGTCTCACCAGACCCTTTGTTGCTCACAGACGTATCGGGACCTTAACCTTTGCCACACTCTAGGCGAATTCAGCAGACGACAAATCGTATTTTTCTTATTTTGTCCCAGAAAACAGGACTTGATATCTCAGGCAAATTGTCTCCATATGTATGAGATGTTAAATTCTGTTTTCTGGTAAAATTCGAAAAATATTTCAAAATGTCGTCTGCTGCGGAAAAAAAACCCAGCATGCAAAGGGTGTGTTGCGGTTTATATATAGCAAGAAAGAAAGACCCGCGTCTTGTCCTATCTTCGGACAGCCAAGATGAAGTTTCTCGTGTCGCGGCTTTGTTTGGCTGTTACAAGCAACTCCCTGAATCTTGTATCGATTTTGATGAGAGTTCCATGTCACCAACTTGCAAACTTAATTAAAATGTGACAGTACGGAGGGCACTGCCAACTTGATAGATGACAGTGTCGACCGAAAATGAATGCCCATGAACGATGCTCCTTCTAAAAATTTTGAGTTTTTATTATTATTATTATTATTATTATTTGCATGTGGACCCCCAGTTTTCGTTTTTATCTACTCTGAGTACATGTGTTTTTGCTCTCTCATGTTGTTTACGGTTTGTAAACCTGGGATATCAATAAAACTTTGAAGTTTGACTAGTTGGCTCTACACAAAGCCTACTCATTAAATTAAGACTGACTGATTACTTATTGCCCATCGGGGCTTGAAGAAATAGATGGGGTGCATGATGCTTACACGCGGAGCTGAAACCGACCCGCACACGAGCACTGGTAAATCGATCTAAGCCTGCCCAGGCAAAGTGGTACGAGTCAGACCGTCCATGCTTATAAACCCTTTTGGTTTCATTGTGCGACAGGGCTCTCAATGTCGCCGGGTAAAAGTCCCACAAAATTGGAAGCAACGTCTCCAAAATGACCTATACAGTGTTGACGGGGACGTAAACCCCAAATCAAACAAACAAAACAAATTTTAACCAAGTTGCCTTTCCCTGTCTGTGTATCCATTCCCCCATAAGATTGCACAGCACTATAGTGGTCTAAAAAGAGACCAAAAAGAAGAAGGCTAGGTGCAAAGAGAGTGCAAGGCAAATTAACGTCCAGTCGCCTACTAAGGCCATCCTTAAAAAAAATTTGTTTGCTGTGCTCCTACCCATCATATGTGAGGTGGGTAGGAAGGTAGGTCTTTTTTTTTTTTAGATCTGAAAAGATATTTGACCCTTAAAGCACCATACAACAACCGGAAACATCATTTCAAATGCTTATTTTCTGATTTTTCAGAGAAAATCAGGCTTAAAATTTCATTTGAATGGTCTGCCTATAGGCAGACATTCAAATGAAATGTCAAGCCTGTGATTTTCTCGAAAAAAAAATTAAAACAGCAAAAAAAAAAAACAAGAATGTCATCTTCTTGAAATTTGGCTTAGTGTGTTAAATTTGATCAGGATTATCAGGATTTCAAAAAAAAAAAAATCTTTTCCTCAGAATGGTAATAAATTTTTTTTTGGTAGGGGCTATCTGTGTGGGTAGGTAGGAGCACAGCAAACCAAGAATTTTTTAAGGATGGCCTAATACTGAAGCTGCATACGTGCGTTTGAAACTCGCATCTTAGGATACCTCGGACCTATCAATACCGGTAGGATACGTAGGACACGGCTCTATATATTTTTATTTATTTTTCTATATATTTATTTTGAGTCTTGTCTTTAGGCTTGCGGCATTTTTCTGGTGCAAGTGTACCGATGAAGACATAAATATTGTGTGCCACCAGCGAAGATTTGGATCAATCTGTGCACAGTTTCCGTTGAAATTTGATGCCGCTGAATAGCAAAGCCTTATAATGTTGACATGCTATTCACGCTGCGACAAGACTGATTAGACTGCGGGCACGAGGTGGAATATCAGAGTCTTCATTATTGTTCCCTATGTCATGAAGGCATTGCTATGAGGACCTTGCTTTGACCCCATCGGGAATATTTTGACGCTTAATCCTTTCATCCCCGAATTTCTGAAGTGGACACTTCCAATCCATCCTTGGATAAGGCCAGGCCCATTATTGTAAAAAGCTACATGTAGTTTATTAATATCATTGACAGGCTGACAAACAGTGTCGATACTGATGAGACGGGCCTTTATGAACCGTCTCATCTGGATTTACACTGTTTGTATTGGTAACAGTATCTGTCTACAGGGTTGAAAGGGTTTAATTTTAGACAGCCCCTGAGGATCAAAAGAACATCAATGTTCGATAAATAAAAAGAAAAGAAACAAATATATTTTCAAATGAAGCATAATATAGCCTGAAGCAATATATACTGAAAAGAAAAAGAAAGCATATATAGATTTAATATTTAATATCTAGTGTCTGTGTGTGTGTTTGAGTTTTACGTCCCACCAACAGCTAAGATCATACAGTTTAAAGACTCATTTGAAAGTCTGGAGAAGAATGGGATCGAACCCACGACCCCTGGTTTATGAGACGAGTAGCATACCCACTACACCACGGAGGCTACTTCAGTATCTTTGTTTTTGTTTGATTTGAGGTTTAACGTCCCCGTCAACACTGTAAAGGTCATTTTGGAGACGTTGCTTCCAATTTTGTGGGACTTTTACCCGACATTGAGATGAAATGACATCTCAAGCCCTATCGCCCAATGAAACCAATAGGGTTTATTAGCATGGACGGTCCGCCTCGCACCGCGGTTCCTGGACAGGCTTAGATCCTCTAAGCGGTTTACCAGTACTAGTGTGCGGGCCGGATTCAGCTCTGCGTGGAAGCATCATGCAGCCCATATATTTCTTCAAGCCCCTATGGGCGGGGGCTTTACTTCAGTATCTAGTAAGTATTTTATTACATATATGAAACTGATGAAAACAAATCTTTTTGTATATATGTAGATACACCACAACCTCATTATAACATGGTTTGTTATAACACTGGTTTGGATATAACACAGTTTCAAGATGGATCCAAAAAATGTATAGATTATATAGAAAAATGGCCATAAATGGTCATTTTTCTATATAATCTATACATTTTTGTTTGAGTGAGTGAGTGAGTGAGTTTTAGTTTTACGTCCCACCAACAGCTAAGGTCATGCAGAGACGGGACCTCGGTTTAAAGACTCATCCAAAAGTCTGGAGAAGCCCGGGGTCGATCCTGCGATCCCTGGTTTACAAGGTGAGTAGCGTAACCACTGCGCCACGGAAGCTTCTCATTTTTGTTTGAATATAACACGGCTGTTTAACTAACACGGTTTCTGCTTGGGACCCCATTAATAGTGTTATAAAGAGGTTGTGGTGTAATTTACATCTGATTTTAATATCAATTAGTATAGGGATATTTCTACGATGGAATAGAGCTAAAGCCACTTGGAAACCATCAAAGGCAGATAGTATCTGAGTTCATTTTGGCAGGGTCCCAACCACTGCTGTTTACTTCAATCTGTCAAAAGAATTAACCCATAAAATGTCAATCACAAAAATTGCCATCCGCTTTGCCATCTGTCGGTTACCTTTAAAGTAATTTTTTGCAAACAGTGCGCTGAAAAAAATAACTAGTACATTCGACTAGTTTACCTAGTAAACACAGAGGTTCATCTAGTCGTCTGTAGGTTGACTGAGCATTCTTAGTCAATTTAACTAGTCTCTCTAGTAAGCGTAAATTAATAATCGTTGACAGGGCATCTGGTCAGTATGACTACCCTTTCTAGTCAGTATGACTAGGGTGTCTAGACAGTTTTCCCGCCGAATGTTGATTGACAGCTTGCAGAATGTGTAGAGGAAGCGTTCCAGACGCCATCTTAACGTTTAGGAGAACATGCTCCAACATACAGTGGGTTGATTCTGATATTATTTCACCCAACATACAGTGGGTTGTTGTACTCACCTTGAGCACTTTGTTCTTATTGTTTGTAACTCTGCAGGTAAGAAATAGTCTTTTATTTCTTAAGCACCTAGTGGTTATAAGCAGCGTTATAATGCTTACAAGATAAACAACAACAACAACAATGTCAACATACAAATATACGTACAGAAGCTCTAAAGTCGACATTTCCGTGAATCCAAGCATAAATAATAGGGATTTTCTTTTCTGCAATATGAAAATATAACTGAAGGTAAGAAATATTCTTTTATTTCTTCTCTTATCTTCCTAAAGGCGCCTTTACACAGCATGTTTTTCCATATGTGTTTTGAGTACTAGTAATCAGTACTAAGAATCTAGTAATCTACGACTAAAGCAACTAGTAATCAGTACTAAGAATCTAGTAATCCTGACCATGCTTGCTAGTACTTTTGACAGTCACACCAGTACATTTGACTATTAAGCTAGTACATATGACTAGCTTAAACTAGTGAACTTTGACTAGATGAAGCTAGTCAAATGTACTAGGCTAAGTAAAGCTAGTCAAGTTGACTAGTTTTTTTCTAGTCAAAATGCTTGACTAGGTCTTCCTAGTCACATCGACTATTTTGCATAGTGCTTTTTTGGACAATCATATTGACTAGGTTCCTTAGTCGGCATGACTATTTTTTTTTCTCAGTGTGTGGACCCAGATCAGACTGCTCCTGTAGGAGCAGTCTGATCTGGGCCCACACTGTTTGCCTGTATGCAAAAATATTTTTAAAATGTTTGCAAGAAGATTCACCAGATGACATAAACAGACAACATTATCAGATGTAGTTTTTTCTCGAAGCCTTAAGGGTTAAGCATTCTTGGCCAACTAATTATAATCCAATTCAAGTCCAGTTCTTTATCTGAGTTCATGTTTGAGCCCCCCAAATATGCTGTTTACTCTAATCTGTCATGTGAATTAAGTCCCATTTTTGCCAAACATCTGTTTATCAGATGAATATACTTTTAAACACTTCTGTGTAATTTTTTTTTTTTTCATTGTGGCCAAATCAAGAAATTTCCATTATGACTTGTTCATCATTTATGAGACATGAACCAGTAGCCTGCAAACAATCAAACATTAGGAAAACATGTCCATGTGAAAAAATGGTGCACAACATGGTGTCAGAAATGACAAATAGAAGGTAAAAATTGTAACGTCTTTCTTATTTCTACTTTCAACATAGACTGTGGGTGTAGAAGCCTCTGTGGTGTAGTGGTTATGCTACTCCCCAGGCTTCTCAAGACTTTTCGATGAGTCTGTAAACCAAGGTCCTGTCTCCATATGACCTTAGTGGGATGTAAAAGTGAAACACACTCACACACTAGACTGTGGGTGCTTATTGTTAGGCAGTTCTAACAAGTACCCATGGCCAATCTCTGTTTTAAACAAAAATAGGGCAGTTAATGTATACCCCGTAAACCCCACTTTTCTCTATATAAAGGGTTTAGAGGGGTCTTCATTTCATGGACTTGTTATCGTGACGAACCATAAAACAGTATGAAAACACGCCTATACAAATACATTGTAAATTTTAACACTGAAAATAAAAAAAATTGAGACGAAAAATTGTGATATTTTTCTTATTTCTGCTCAAAATATGGATTGTGGGTACATGCTAGAACCGCCTCGTTAAGGCAGTTCTAACGAGTACCCACAATCTATATTTTACAGCAGAAATAATTTCTGCTCAAAATATGGATTGTGGGTACACGCTAGAACCACCTCGTTGAGGCAGTTCTAAGTACACACAATCTATATTTTACAGCAGAAATAGGAAAAATAAGGTTTACCCCTGTAAACCCCAGTTTTACTATATAAAAGTGGGGTTCAAATCAAGGGGGTCAAAATTATATAGGCACGTTTTCGTGATGGAAACCATTAGGTAACACTACATTTAGCTTTGTGGGGCAAGGATTCGCGATGGCGATCAGCGAACCCCCAAAGACTATGTACAGGTTAAAAGTGTTGGTTGAAACTATACACATGTTGTGATGTCCAGAGGAGTGATATGAATTCCTCCAGGGGATGTGTTATACTAACGATTACTTCATTATCTGGCAATCTGGGGGCTTAAAAAAACAAGTGTCAAGTATGGCCAACAAAATATATGAAGAGAGACAGTGTACTTTCTCTTTTTCTCTCAGTTTATACCCGTATGTCTCTGTATAAAAACAGGCATTAGTCCTGATTATTACAAGTATAGAACTCGAATGATTCAAGAATGTCCGCTTTCATAATTACAATACTGTTGATATGTATGTGCATAATTTTAGCTGCGATTGTCAATTTTTTCACAGACATATTTTACCTGTTACTCACTGCATATTATGTAGTGACAAATAAGATAAAAACGATCCAGAAGAAGAGGAAACCTTTACTGGAAGAGTCAATTATATCTGGTAAATTATGTTGTTTACATTTTACAGTGAGAATGTTCGTTTAGCACAATGTGTGACGGACTTATTTCATGGCACAGCAGGGAGTGCAGACGGAATGACGGACAGTGTAGACCCTGGTCATATTGCTCCTGATCAGGGTCTGCACTGTTTGGTTAGGACTGTCTGTCCCAATATTTGGGATCTTTGCGGTAAAACAATGATGTGCAGAATCTGACAATTTCGATACATAAACAGGAGAAGAGTTTATAGTGCATAATATGCTTTAGCGTTATATTAAACATCTCAAGGAGTTCCTGAAGATTGGGACACCTTGAAGGCTTGTGTAATTCTTCTGAAGTTATGATTTGATAAAGATATGAAAATTTGTTTCATGACACGGCAAGGAGTGGCAGACAGTGGGGACCCTGACCAGACTGCTCCTGATCTGGGTCTGCACTGTTTGGGTAGGACTGTCTGTCCCAATACTTAGGATAATGATGATCACCCAGATATTATTTACACTGGGTTTTCCAGTTATTTTTTTTATTTTTTTTTTTTTTTATGCCTCTGTCGTTTGGAGTTCTTTCCTTGATTGTCTACTTGGTTTATCCATTATTATAATATGCCTCTTTATGTGCTCCTACGTGGGCCGAAAATTCGCAATAAAATTCTTGTATCTTGTATGTTATGACAAGTATGAACTTTTGGAAAATCTTGCAATTATCATACGTATGGGAAACTGGGATGGAACCGGCTGTAAATTAAACGCCCGAGAATTTTTCTGGATTTTGAACTTTTTGTGACAAAGTCGTGTGTGTGTTTGATTTTTCACAAACTTCTACAGGAACATGGCCTTGCGGATGAAACGTAGGCCTACTACGGTTGCTAGTCTTCTTCTTCTTCTTCTTCTTCTTCTTCTTCTTCTTCTTCTTCTTCTTCTTCTTCTTCTTCTTATACTGCGATCTGTCACATTTGACCATTACTCGCAGGTGTACATTACATACACTCCAGGTTGCAGTGTTGAAAGTTGAAAAAGTTCTTTAACCTGCACAGGAGATGACTCTTCCTGCACAGGGGGGCTCCAGTTAACGTCCCGATCCGAAGGACGGTGCACTTTTTGGCATTCATCCCTAATAACACCCGGACGAGGGTTGAGGATTATATATATATATAGAGAGATAGATAGATAGCTATATACTGTTAAAGCCTGCGAGGACCTCCATTCAGTTTAGGACGAGGTAGTAAAAACGGTATTTGATCTGGGTCTGCAATGTTTGCCACTGTTCCAGTACCCTATACATATGAGCCAGCGCACTGACAAAACCTACATGACGACGTGCTACCTTCAAATATCCGGATCAGTCTGCTCATTTCTCTCTTTTAATAGCCCACAGGCTATAGAAGGTAATGCGACTAGCGAAGACTGCACTGGTCGCAAAAGCTGTAACGTAGGTTTTGTTGCGCGCTAGCTCAATTAAATTGACTAACCGATGCAATAGCGGTCCTACTAAACAATGCTGGGACTGACAAGGATTGACAAGGGTAGACAAGGACTGGCAAGGACGGACAAGGACACTTAAAGTTAGAATATAATATAAAAAGGCGAGTTTGAGTATTTTTAACGAAACTATCTCAAGGAGAGATGTGGAGCGCTTTGGTGCAGTGGTAGCGCATCAGATTTGTGATCGAGAGGTTGCGGGTTCGAGCCTCACGCTGACCAAAGTGTTGTGTCCTTGAGCAAGACACTTCATCCACATTGCTTAAAAATAAAATAAAAATACTGGTTACCACCCAGGAAATTCTGCTCGTAATGCTCAGATGTGAGCGAGTAGCAGTAATAGGAGAAAAAAGCAACATACTCCAATACCGCAGGTGCGGTATTGTTTGTTTGATTTGATGTTTAACGTCCCCGTCAACACTATAAAAAGGTCATTTTGGAGACGTTGCTTTCAATTTTGTGTGACTTTTACCCGACATTGAGATGAAATGACATCTCAAGCCCTGTCGCCCAATGAAACCAATAGGGTTTATTAGCATGGACGGTCCGCCTCGCACCGCGGTTCCTGGACATGCTTAGATCCTCTAAGCGGTTTACCAGTACTAGTGTGCGGGCCGGATTCAGCTCTGCGTGGAAGCATCATGCAGCCCATATATTTCTTCAAGCCCCTATGGGCGGTGCGGTATAATGACTGCAAGGATACAAAGACACGACAAGCTGGTTGTGATGTTTTGAGCAGTATGTTAATGTTCACATTATATACACCATTTATTTTCTTGATCTACATTTGGGCACGCATACTATTATTACATGAGCTTGTTAGCCCCGACCTTCGGGGCTGGAAGAAACATCCCGAAAACACGCCTATACAATTTTGACCCCCTAGAACCCCACTTTTATATAGTAAAACTGGTGTTTGCAGGGGTATACATTATTTTTCTTATTGCTGCTCAAAAACATAGATTGTGGGTACTCGTAAGAACCGCCTCGTCGAGGCGGTTCTAACGAGTACCCACAGTCTATATTTTAGACCAGAAATAAGAAAAATATCACAATTTTTCATCTTAAAATTTTCATATTTTGGAAGTAAAATTTACAATGTATTGGTATAGGCATGTTTTCGTAATGAAATAGGGCTGCATGATGCTTCCACGCAGAGCTGAAAGCGACCGCACACGAGTAGGACTACTGGTAAAGTGCTTAGACGTTCTATGGATGCCCAGGAAAAGTTTTGTGAGTCGGACCATCCTTGCATATAAAGTTATAAACACTATTGGGTTTCATTGGGCGGAAGGGCTTGTAAGCATGGGGTCGCCGTTTCGAGTCCGGTTCTGGTCGCATTTTTTCAACTTCATTTCTTAAAGATTTATGAATTGAGATGTCATTTCAGCTTAATGTCTGGCACAATACGAAAATACGCCTATTCAAATATATTGGAAAAATTACCACCAAAAATGAAAATTTCAGATAAAAAAATCTGAAATTTTCCATATTTCTGCGACAAATATAGATTTTGGGAACTCGTATATATGTTTATATTTTCTTATTTCTGCTCTAAAATATAGATAATGGGTACTCGTTAGAACCGCCTCGAAGAAGCGGTCGAGGCGGTTCTAACGAGTGCCCACAATCTATATTTTGAGCAGAAATAAGAAAAACCAGTGCTTCAGCTGAAGTGCACGACCCGCCGGATGCTTTTAGCTTTATGAGTGTTACCATATATGGGTATGACGGCCATTTAGGTCATGTGACCTGGACCTAAAACGGTTCCCCCAATAAATGCGCCTTATCGTAAGGAGCAAAAATAAATCTTATACTTCAGTACTTTATTCTGAATCGTTTGCAGGATAAAATGCATTCTCACTTTTCCAATACAAAAGTTTGACCTAGGCACAAAGACGGTCAAGGTCAACCCAGGGTCACCATTTTAGCAATTTATGATAGGCCTACGTCCCAGATGCTATTTATCAAGTTTCGTGGAAATCTGCCCAGTGGTTCTGGAGAAGACTATTTTTGAAGGGTTTTTACCATATATGGCTTGGCGGCCATTTTGGTCATGTGACGTGGACCCCATGAGCAAATTTTGGTTTCCCCCATCCTATAGAGGCTCCATATGAAATTTGACTTCAATCGGCCCAACGGTTTCCGAGGAGAAGCAGTTCGAAAATGTTCACATTTTCGCCTCGGCGAGGCTATACTAAATGGAATGTAATATTTCGTAAGTTCATTGGTTAGATCTTATTGATATCTATCAGTATGCCAAAAATTGTTTAAATATTCCAAGCGGTTAAGTCACTATCACAAATTTTCACAAACGGGTTACGGTCGGACAGACAGACATACCATATATGGCTTGGCGGCCATTTTGGTCATGTGATCATAAGATCACTTTACAACGGAGGGCCAGGTGGTTTTTCTCCGGGCACTCCGGTTTTGTACACCTCTGATTAACGATCGGCTCGATGATATAAATGAAATAATTTTGAAAGGGCCATAAAACCAAAACAAAAAAAGGAACGATTACATTTGGCGGGTCTGGATGAAGCTGTTTGAACACGAAGCCGCTACATTACGATAACTCGCCCGTGCGACATAGTGCAGTTTCACATGTCCAAAATGGATACTTTTTATGAAAATCCTTGACATTTTTGTTATAAATGTTCGAAGCATAGGTTGGGGGTGCTCGTTAGACCGCCTCAGTGAGGTGGTTCTAACGAGTACCAAGAACCTATGTATTGGAGCAGAAATAAGAAAAATGTATTCCCCCGTAAACCCCAGTTTTCTCTATATAAAGTGGGGTTTAGAGGGGGTCTTCATTTCACGGACTTGTTAACGTGATTAAGCCTATGATTCAAATGGCTTGCGAGAGACCCGGCAAATGTAATTTTAATGAATCGTTATTGTTGCATATTTTAAGAATCCGAAGACAAAGTGCATTGAAACGCCAAAAAATCAATAATAATACATGTATATACTCATCAAATGCGACCGTAAAACCAACATGGCCCTAGTCCAGAACATTCTTAACAATGGCGTCAGTTTTGAAATGGCGATGCTGGCTCACCACATTACGAAAACACGCCTATACAAATATATTGTAAACTTTACCGCCGAAAAAATGCAAAATTTCAGTTGAAAATTGTGATAATTTTCTTATTTCTACTCAAAATATAGATTGTGGGTACTCGTTAGAACCGCCTCACCGAGGCGGTTCTAACGAATACCCACACTCTATATTTTAGAGCACAAATAAGAAAAATAAGGTTTACCCCTGTAAACCCCAGTTTTACTATATAAAAGTGGGGTTCACGGGGGTGAAAATTATATAGGCATGTTTTCGTGATGATTTGTTATAAAATTCTAATTTCAGGATGGCAACAGTACGTCGCCCAACGTAAAAAAAATCAAAGCGCCAAAGGCACTGAAATGACAGATTCTATGAGAAAATCAAAACACTGTGAAAACTTACAGACAACCTTTCTAAAAAGATCTTAAAATTTAGAAAAGTAGTTCTGCAAATTCCATTGTATGATATTTTTGCAGATGTCTATACACCGATGGTAACATGAAATGCCATTCGATGTTTCATTTTGGAAAGAAAATATTTACGTTTTCAAAACCAAACATTAAAATTCTAGTTTTAACAATGCTACTGTCAATTAGTAACATTTTTGTCTGGTCGGTTGTGGATACCTCCCCCCAAAAGATACTCTATTTTTCACAAAGAGATCGGAGGAGAAAGGCTAGTCAGTACAGCACATGACTTCCATTGGCTTGAAGACATTTTTGAGTAAAAACAGCACTATAAACCTGCTGCATTAGATATCCCGGATTCTGAGCGTAAACAAATAAATGCAACCACGTGAGGTCGACGCACTTGATTGATGTACATGTCTCGCTGTTCAGTTAACGTCTCAGCCATGATCATGAATGTTCTTAATGTCGCTAGCTACATGCAATTGCTCGACATACCATTTCGCTTATTCCACCCGATATGTCATGCTCTATTACGCACGAGTCGCCTCGGCATACCTTACACCTATATGTCGACACATCCCGAAACGACAATCGGCGTGATTCACGCTGAAATGCGATGTGTCACTGAAGCGCATATCACGCGAGTCGCTTAGACGCCAATATTCATGTACGTATTTCATGCACCAGCGTAAGTGTTCCGTACTGTGTCGACGTCTTAATTTTGGTCACGACAGGGACGTCTAGCTCTCAAAAGTGCATCGCATAAGGGCAACGAACAGTGTCAGTGCTTATTAGTCGGTAGTTGAAACCCTTTGTTTATCTACAGGTACAGTGTAGCAAATGCCGGCGGAAATCTGCTTCGCATATGCGTCTGTCGGATGAATCAATCTTGACGTACTGACGCCGGTCTTCCGCTACGTCGACGTCCACTAGCGTCTTCTGTTGATAGTAAGATGTCGCTCCAACAGACAAATAGATCACACACATGTGGCACCCAAAATCAGAGTCAACGCCATCCGCTTTTCGACCAGCTTCTAACTGACCATTAGAAGCCTCCGTGGTGTAGTGGTTATGCTACTCGCCTTGTAAACCAGGGATCGCAGGATCGATCCCGGTCTTCTCCAGACTTTCGGATGTGTCTTTAACCGAGGTATCGTCTTCGTATAACTTTAGCTGTTGGTGGGACGTAAAACTCAAACACTCATTCACTCACTCTAACTGTCCAGGGTTTAATGAAAAATGTTGCAATACGTTCTCACCTGATGCCTTTTTGAGAACAAAATACAATTTCTTCTTTCCTAGGCATGACCTTACATCACACATCAAAAGTGTGGTTTCTATCAGTGCCGGTGTGAAGGTGGTACACAGGATCGTTTGCCCCCGCCCACCGGGGCTTAAAAAAATAGATGGGCTGCATGATGCTTCCAAGCAGAGCTGAAACCGACCCGCACACGAGTACTGGTAATCTGCTTAGAGGATCTAAGCCTGCCCAGGCAAGAGGTGCGAGTCGGACCGTCCATGCATATAAAACCTATTGGTTTCATTTGGGCGGCAGGGCTTGAGATGTCATTTCATCTTAGTGTCGGGTAAAAGTCCCACAAAATTGGAAGCAACGTCTCCAAAATGACCTATACAGTGTTAACGGGGACGTTAAACCTGAAATCAAACAAAAGAAAACACAGGATCGTGGCCGGACTGGTAACCATACGTCACGGTTGATTGATTTAACCTTTTTAGCTTAAGGGCATGGCGCCTAACCGTGTTGTAATCATGCAACCGTTTGGTTTCAAAATCAAAGCACCGAAAGTGTTGCTGGGATGTAGGTTGGGGTAAAAGTCCTGGGCTGAGATTAAACTGTTTAATTGAACTCTGAAATTCCAAACAAACAGTGAAGATTTTGATAAGAAGCGCGTTCTGCAGCGTCCGAACTTGGTCTACACTGTTTGCCAAGCTCACCCTATGATTCCAGGATGACCCTCTTCAGTCTTACCAAACAATCAACCCAAACATAGCCGGGTCGTTTGTCAGTCTTGGGTACATGTAAGTGTTAACTGTAAAATCTGCGCTTGAATAAAATGTTCGATCTGGCAAACAATGTAGACTGAGATCAAACGCCACAGAACACGGTGCTGATCTTGTTCTACATTTTTTGCATCAGCTACTAACATCCGTTAAGTTTAAACGGATCAGTCCAAGTCCTCGTTCATGACCAGCCTGCATAGAGACAATCGGCATGAGTGTTGTCAGTGCTTTTATTCACTGCCTTCTGGAGTGTACTCTTCCATCACTGAAGTTGGGCTTGTCTGTTCTGCTAAATATGGCACCTAGCATTTTATCACAGGAACTACACTGTTTGCATAGGTATCTGTACCATATTCAAGGGTTGAAAGGGAAAGCCTTTCTCGCAAAGTCTGATATACACCTAGTTGTAACTGACCTAGACTTGACCTCGATTGTCGGAAAACCCATTAATATTCTGGTCTGCAGCTGTGTCCGGCTGGTCTTTAAGAATTAAATATTGACAGCACTGTTAGAAAACAGTGTAAAACCTGAGCAGACGTCTGAGCAGGCGCCGCATTGATTTGGGTATACAGTCTCGCATGATGCAGCTGATTTATATGAAATGCTGAATCTATTCTCTGAAAAGTAAGATAACATCGTCAAGTCGTCTGCTTTGAAAGGTTGTATTGCGATTATAGAATGTACAATTTTGATAACTGCGCCAAACCGGACTACATTTTTGTGCGGACTCATATTTCTTTGGCGGTCAAAGCCGGAAGAAAGTCGTAAGAAAGCCGGAACTACTTTACAACACGCAGGACAGCTAGAAATGACAGAGTGAATCTGTCATTAATCAAAGCAAAACATATATCGTGATTTCAAAAAGTTCAAAATCCATTTTCAAACAGCACATGAATTTCATGATTTGAACATTGCTTTTGTGGTTTGAGCGAGGCTTTCAGTCTTTAAACAACACATAATGCTTATGTTATTTATGCAAGAATATATGGGCCCCGCCACTTGTGTCTAGGTGAAAAAGATTGGGATATATGTTGCTCCCATGCAGAGATGAAACCGTCCGCACATACGCAGTGGTAAACCGCTTACATAATGTAAGCCTGCCCAAGCAAAGACCGTCCCTATAGAAACCCTTTTGGTTTGTTTTGGCGGCAGGGCTTGAGATTTCATTTTATCTCAGTGTTGGATAAAGATTCCGCAAAATTGGTGGCAACATCTCCAAAATGACCTATATAGTATTCACGGTGACGTCGAACTCCAATTTAGACAAACAAACAAACACATGAAACAAAGTTTTATTTCTATTGGCCTTTACATAGTTACGCACAGCCCCTCCACATTACAATGCAGTGCATACTTAGATCAAGAAACGGGACCCTGATGTGTAAAGTGTTTCCATAAAGAATACAATGTAAAAGTATATGTATACTAAATAACTGCAAAGATAACAATTCATTAAATTACAGTAGAACTTCGAGAGCTCGAACACCGATGGCTCGTTTACCATGGCTGAGTCGAACCCATTCTTGAGTCCCTATGAAATTTCTCTGCATAAGAAATAAGGAGGGTGAAATTGAGGATATTTGCGTCTTTTTTTTCTTGCAAATGTGCTCTGTGTGTACTCAGAACCGCCTCGATGAGGCGATTCTAATGAGTACACACAGCATACATTTTTCATTATAGAACACCGCAAAGATGTCTTCAAGTTAAAGTATGTCGTTATGCCTCCTGGCAGTAACCCTCAGTGGCTCGAACTACCCCCTGTCTCGAATAGATTTTCATGGTCCCAAAGGTGTTCGAGCCATTGTAGTTCGACTGTACTTAGAAAGACGGATTTTACGAAGAAAAAATGGGTTCAAATGAAAACAGATGGAAAAGCTTGAGTAAACCCCTAGAATTACGATTCGTTTTCGGATTCAAACATACAAATGTCAACTTGACACGTGAGCTAAAATTTACAGTTGTTCAGAATTTCTAGAAAGGCAACCCTTAATGTTCCAAATTATATGAATAATCATAAAATATGCTTAAGTGAATTATTCCAACAGCAAAAATACGTTTTAATGTACATGCTTTACATTTTTTTATTTTATTTGGAACATCTAGAAATATGTCAAAATGCTAAACACCGATGGATTTTAGCCCACGTGCCAGGAAGATATTTTCATAGTCCTTTAGTTGGAAAGCTCCATTACCTCTTTCACGTTTCAATGATAGATAAAAAAGCATGGCCGTTGTAATTATACATGATTTTGCTTGTTTGTTTATACAGTAAAATTCCTGTATTAAGACCACCTTTGAGACTGTTCAAAAGTGGTCTTTAAGACCACTTTTGAACAGTCCACAGATGATCTCTGTGTGAGAGGACATTGTGTGTAGAACATTGTGAGGACATTGTGTGTAGAAACCACGAAGGAAGAATAATTGCATCCTTCTAAATAAGCTTTTTAAAGCAGAATTTCTCTTAATTTTAGGTGCTGTTAATAGCGGAAATGTATTGTATATATATTTTTTTTCTTATTTTTTCGTGATAATATTTGAATATCATGTCATGTTTCAGATATTTGTGTGACCAATGATTTGGACATCTTTTTCCACATGAGCAATGCCCGCTACCTAAGACATTGCGACTTTGCTCGCGTGAAGCTTTTAGTTGATACAGGGATGTTTGGGGTTATAGTTGCGAGCGGAGGCCAGTTTGTGGCAGCTGCTCATAGTGTACGCTACAGAAAGGCTATAGGCATCTTAACAAGATACGAAATTCGAACAAAGGTAAGGAGCTTCTCTCTCTCTGTCTCTCTCTCTCCCTCTCTCTCTCCCTCTCTCTCTCTCTCTCCCTCTCTCTCTCTCTCTCTCTCCCTCTCTCTGTGTCTCTCTCTCTGTCTGTCTCTGTGTCTCTGTGTCTCTGTGTCTCTCTCTGTCTCTCTGTCTCTCTCTCTCTGTCTCTCTCTCTCTCTGTCTGTCTGTCTGTCTGTCTGTCTGTCTGTCTCTCTCTCTCTCTCTCTCTCTCTCTCACACACACAAAAAAGTCAGGATAGAAAATACAAGAGAAATAGAGAATACCTGGTTCATGCCTTTTGATATCAAGTTTATCAGGCAAGGCTTCGAGAACGCTTGTAGAATCGCGAGGCTTGCCGAGCGATTCTGCATGCGTTCTCGAAGCCGAGCCTGGTAAACTTGATATCAAAAGACACGAATCTGGTATTCTGTTTATCAGTTTATTCCCCTTGTAAACTCTTAACATCGGTAATTCACGTTCAGTCATTGCGTCCCAACATTCCAGCGCGGAATATATAATGGGGCAGTATATTTACTATCAGCTGACCGTTATTTTTATTTATTCATATATTTTTTTTAATTATTTTAAATGTATTTTTTTTTTTTTTTTTTTCAATTTTTCTAGTAATTATAACTTTTTAGTCATTTTTGCCGGTAGTCCGCTTCATTCATAAAAGTGCAATTTTTTTTTTTTTGGTTTGGGTTTTACGGCCCTTTCAAGATTATTTCACTCATATCGAGCCGATCGTTAATCAGAGGTGGGCGAAAACCGGAGTACCCGGAGAAAAACCACCTGACCTTCCGTTGCAGAACTTGGCGTCTCACACGTGGCCCGAGCGAGGCTCGAACCTACGGCGGTGAGAGACCTAATGACTAAGAGTAAGCGCTCTTATCCACTAGGCCACGGAGGCCCGTAAAAAAAGTGCAATGTCACATTGACGTGATAAAGCTCATTTGTCCTGAGGTAGCATGTGTTTATCAGGTCAAGGTGTTACAATACAATTAATATAACGGTAACTGACTCAACTTCATTACCTCGAACACGGATAGTCTGGCCTACCTCGGATAATTTGAACTCGCTCTTGGGTCCCTAGAGAAATATTTCAATATCTCCTGATATCCACAAGATGTAATAAATACATAATTTACGGAGGTTATCCTGATTTGATCTTGAAAAACTATGTTGTTTGTACACATTTAGTGATTAGAATCGCCTCATCCAAAAGGAGGCCCCGCCAATCGGGGCTTGAAGAAAAAGATGGGCAGCGTGATGCTTCCACGCAGAGCTGAAACCGACCCGCACACGAGTACTGGTAAACTGCTTAGAGGATCAAAGCCTGGCCAGGCAAAGCGGTGCGAGTCGGACCGACTATCCGTGTTCGAGGTAATGACGTCCATGCTTATAAACCCTATTGGTTTCATTGGGCGACAGGGCTTGAGATGTCATTTCATCTCAATGTCGGGTAAAAGTCCCACAAAATTGGAAGCAACGTCTCCAAAATGACCTTTACAGTGTTGACGGGGACGTCAAACCTCAAATCAAACAAACAAACACATTTAGTGATTAGAATCGCCTCATCCAAAAGGTATGCTGTTCGCACTCATTAGAATCGCCTCGATGAAGCGATTCTAATGAGTGCAAACAACATACCTTTATTTGATAGAAACACTTTGATACACTTACATGTAAGGCCTATATTCTAATGTCTCCCACACTGAAAGGGCCTTTGCCATGATAAACTGTCCGTCCGTCTGTCACAAAATCGCTTCCGCTCTATAATTGGAAAACCGTTTGAGATAAGCTCATGAAACTTGACCACAGAAATATAAAACAGCATCAGACGACGAGCCAACCACAAGAGCCGTAACTATGGTCGATGCATTTTTTTTTGGAGTTGTCCTCCTTTGAAATTTGACAATAGCTCTATAACTTGAAAACCATTCAAGATATTTTCATGAAACGTCATAGAACTATAAAGCATCACCAGAAGATGTGCGGAGCAGAAAAACTGTCACTCTTGTCTATACAGTTATGGAGACAATCTCCTTAGAAATTTAACCCCGCCGATCGGGGCTTGGAGTAATAGAGTTGGCACGCAGAGCTGAAACCCACCACACATGAGTACTTGTAAAGCGCTTAGGTCCAAGCCTGCCCAGGCAAAGTGGTGCGAGTCTGAATCGTCCATGCATATAAATCCTGTTGCATGGTTTCATTGGGCGAGAGGGCTCATCTCAAAATCGGGTAAAAGCCCCAAAAAATCGGAAGCAATCTAACCGCTATATAACTTGAAACCTGCAGGGATATTTTCATGAAACTTCATAGAAATAAAAACAAAGCATCATCAGACAACATGCAGATGACAAGAACTGTAACTCTTGTCTGTCCATATCTAACAAATCGTATCCGTTCTATAACTTGAAAACCATTCATGATATTTTCATGAAATTTCATAAAAATACAATGCATCATCAGACGACGTTTAGGCCAAAAGTGCCGTAACTTTTTTTCTACACATATTTTTTTTCAATTATTCCCCCTTTGAATTGTGGCACTGGTAGTTTCATGCCCGCTCTCCAGCTTGAAAACCTTCTGACAGTTGTTCTGACAGCGGTGTCTGAGCCAACAGTGTAGACTCAAATCATACTGCTCCGAAAATAGACATCAGGGCCCAGATGTTCAAAGCGTCGTTAGCTTAACAAGCTCATCACGGAAACACGCCTATATAATTTTGACCCCCTTGAACCCCACTTTTATATAGTAAAACTGGGGTTTCCGGGGGTATACCTTATTTTTCTTATTCCTGCTCTAAAATATAGATTGTGGGTACTCGTTAGAACCGCCTCGATGAGGCGGTTCTAACGAGTGCCTACGATCTATAAAGGTGGCAATGTATTTGTATAGGCGTGTTAGCTTAACGAGCTCGTTAGTGGTCAAATTGTAAACTGTTCTAGCAAGTACAATATCTGATACTCTATTATTTTTACTGGAAAAGTGTGAGTAGCTTCTGCATTTGTAAAAGCTACTCAGATTTTTTCAGCAAAACTATAAGTGGATATGAAATGAGCCCCGCCAAGCGAATTTGTGTCTTCGAGCATTCCGTCATGACAAATTTTAACTGCGCATGCCCAGCCATTCAGAGGGGCCAGGGATATGGCTTTCTGTCTGAAGGTTCCTCTTGATTCACTGCTTGTATGAGCGAGCAGCGAAGGTTCTAGCGAGACTGCGCGGATGCGCAGGCTCGCCTGAACCTTCGCTGCTCGCATAGGCAATAAGTACCAAAATCGCTTGACGGGGCACATATATATAATGATCAAAGATCAATTGTCGGATGATAAAAGGAACTTTTTTAGATTTTAAAAGATATTTACGGTAATTGATTATGGTGACCCAATATTTACATTGTATGCATTTGAATTTCCCATTTTAGTCCATTGTTTGTCATTTTTGTTTCTTATTTTGTTTAACACCCTTTCAAGAGCTAAACTCTGGTGAAGGGATTTAGCAGTTGTTTGTTCTTTGAAAATCATTAAACAACTAACAATGCAGTCCAGCACAAGGCGGGATGCGAACTTCAGCTATTTTTGGGGGCTGCGTATGGGCCTGCAATGGTGATAAACAATTAAAAAGGGTATTTTTCTATATGTGAGTAGCAGCTCGGCGAGATATATGTTTTTGTTTTTAGCTCACCGTCACATAGGGACGAGGTGAGCTTTTGGGATCACTTTTTGTCCGAAAATGCCCCCGCTCCCGGGCCCTTTGGTTTTACATAGACTTACATAGGGAAAAGCTTTAAAAAACTTCTTGTCTGAAACCAGACGGCTCAGGTGTTTGATATTTGGTATGAAGCTTCGTCTCGAGGATCTCTATCAAGATTGTTCAAATTATAGCCCTGGTGCCAAAAATGTCCCCGCCCTGGGGCCTCTTGTTTTTACATTGACTTATATAAAAGAAAAATCTCAAAAACCCTTTTCCTCTGAAACCGCAAGGCCCAGAGGTCTTTGATATTTGGTGTGTAGCTTCATCTACTGGACCTCTACCAAGCTTGATCAAATTATAGCCCTGGGACCAAAAATGCCCCACGGCCCGGGACACTTAGGTTTTACATTGACTTATATAAGGAAAACCTTTGAAAATCTTCTTGTCTAAAACCAGAAGGCCCAAGTGTTTGGTATTTGGTACGAAGCTTTGTTTTAGTACGAAGCTTTGTTTTGTTGAGCTGTATCAAGATTATTCAAATTATAGCCCTGGGACCAAAAATGCCCCCGCCCGGGCCCCTTTAGTTTTACATTGGCTTATAGAGGAAAAATCTTATAAAATCTTCTCCTCTGAAACCACAAGGCCCAGGTCTTTGATATTTGGTATGTAGCTTCATCTAGTGGACCTCTACCAAGACTGTTCAAATTATAGCCCTTGCACCAAACATGCCCCCAACGGGGGCTCTTTGGTTTTACATTGGCTTATATAGAAAAAAATCTTTTAAAAAAAATCTTCTCTGAAACCGCAAGGCCTAGGTCTTTGATATTTTGTGTGAAGCTTCATCTAGTGGACCGCTATCAAGACTGTTCAAATTATAGTTCTGGGGCCAAAAATGCCCCTGCATGCCCCTGCATGCCCCAGGGCCCTTTGGTTTTACATTGACATAAATAGGGAAAATCTTAAAACATCAAGCAAGGCCCAGGTCTTTGATATTTGGTGTGTTGCTTCATCTAGTGGACCTCTACCAAGATTGTTCAGGCCAAAAATGCTCCCGCCCAGAAGCTCTTTGCTTTTACATTGACTTATAGGGAAAACATTTAAAAATCTTCTTATCTGAAACCAGAATGCTCAGGTGTTTGATATTTGGTATGAAGCTTCGTCTTGTGGACGTCTATCAAGATTGTTCATATTATAGCCATGGTGCCAAAAATACCCCTGCCCCAGGACCCTTTGGTTTTACATTGACTTATATAGGGAAAAACCTTTAAAAATCTTCTTCTCTGAAACCAGAAAGCTCAGTTCCTTAATATTTTGTATTAAGCTTTGTATAGTGGACTTAAGACCAAGACTGTTCAAATTATAGCCCTGGGCCGAAAATGATTCTGCCCCGGGGCCTACAGGTTTTATTTAGATTTATATAAGGAAAACCTTTAAAAATCTTCTTGTTTGAAACCAGAAGGCTCCGGTCTTTGATATTTGGTATGAAGCTTTACCTTTTAGACCTCCCTCAAGATAATACAAATGTCCTGTGACCAAAAATGGCCCTCCCAAGGACCCACTTGTTACACTATGGATCAGGTGAGCGACCCAGGGCCATCATGGCCCTCTTGTTTGTTAATTGCTGTTGTTGTTAAAACGGTTCTATTGTTTCTATTGTTTTTCAGATTGTCTACTGGAACAACAACGCATTTTTCATTGAACAATCATTCGTGGACAAAAACAATGGTTTTATTTACTGTGTGGTCATCACTAAGATGGCTCTGACCGGCGTCACTATCGGCGCGGTGTTTGAGAAATTAGACATTCAGATTGAAAAACCAGCTTTGCTCCCGGAGATAGCTAAATGGATCGAGTCAATGGAGTTGTCTAGCGCGCGACTGCGGAAGGACCAATGATTTTCGTGATCGTTGCTCGTGTTTAGAGAATGAATGCAACAGAAATCAAAGCACTGAGAGTTCTGGTTGGTCGATTGTCTTTGTGTGTTGGCTGGGAAAATAGTCCTGGACTGAGATTTAAACAGTTTCGTTAAACCCTTACATTCCAGTTTTTTAAGCAAACAGTGTAGACCCTGATCAGATGCCGCGTTGAGCTGATTGAAAATCATGAGTTAAAACGGAGTACCCAGAGAATCCGTTGTTAGACTGACTGCGAAAGGCTGAAGCTAGAGCCTTGAGCGGACTCAGCGCTCTATGAGGCCCTTGGAAGGAGTATTACTGCTGCAGCTGATGTACACTTTACCTACTGATAATGCATGCACTTTTGCAGTGAATACTTTGATTTGAGGTAGAAAAAAAAGTTTTTTCCACCTCAAAACAAGTGAACTGAATATCACCGTATGGGAACTTAACTGTGTTACATGTGGGTTTACGGCGTCCCGCAAACCCCCATGCTGACAAGACAACCGAGCGTGATCTCTGACAGGTGTACGGGCAGCTGTGGGGTAAGGCACAAGAAAGATATTAGATGAATGGCATGATCTACATTTAACACTTACTAACACAAAACATCACAAATTGTTGCTTCTGTAGCCAACTCACGACGTCCGCTCCGAAGGCAAAGCAATGTTCTGTGCTCGGAACGGGTGACGTGAATACCTACAGAAGCAAACAACAAAAACAACAACAAAAACAAAAAAAGAAACAACTCAAGACGCGACTGACCAGTTTACAACTTAGGGTGAATCCCCTCTCGCGTGAATCTTTCTCTCGCGAACTAGTGTAAACTAGTCTATCGACATAGTTGCCGATCACAGGATGATATGTATTATTTAGCGATCGCACTAATCTGATTCGTCTGAATCACCTGCAGGTTATTTAATTGACCTCTTCCATTTGAATGGTCTCACATTTGTTCCCAATGGACAATGGTATGCGCTGCTTACCGTGGTCTGTCCGCCCTTGCTGGACCCTAACCCCCAGCGTCGTACCAGTACCTGCTGCTATAAGGCAGGGAGCAGCAGGTCACCACACATTGTTGTGCCTGCAAATTACGATAACTGGACTAAGACACGGTTCACAAAACATACATGCTATATCATGATCCCCCTCCCGGAGAAGTAAGAATATGTTCATGCATATACCGTTATTGCGCATGCGCCGACCAGACATACAGGCTGATTAGTGCATGCGACAAATAACCGTACAGCAGAACTCAACTTGACTGTGCATCAAATTATCAGCACCCAGCGCTTGACACAATAATACTCAAAGTTCATGTTTCCTTACTGAGCACTACAGAAATCAATTAATGCTCACTACTACTGAGCATAATACTCATCAAATTTGTGCTCACTACATTATCACAAGTAAGAGGCAATTGAACAGACCACGCCTTTGCGCTACCTGGTCAGCCGCCAATTACAGGAAACATAACAATCTCTATTTCATATCCTTCTCCGCGATACGGCTCACAAATATAGCTATTCACAAATTCATTACATTAATAACAGATAGAAACTACAAACAGAAGATTTTCATCTATAATCCACAACATTTGTTAGTGTCTCATAAGGGCCAACACTGTTTGCCGTAAATTCTCTCTGTATTTGGTAGGCACCCCGTCACAACCGTCCTCGCGACGCCGATGACGCAGCTGACGTCATCCCCGCCGCTCAGGCCGCTATGACGTGTGGCGACCAAATACTCCCACTTATCATCATCACGTTCTTTATATGTACATTCATGCACAAACTGAGTTATCAGACAAAAACGGCATCATTACAAAATGAACTTATAATTCTTCTTGAACAAAATTATTTCTACTCAACCTGAACACGCTTGTAAAATAAAATTCATTACGGTTCATCATCACGGATAACCCGACAGGCTCTTGTAAGAGTTTGCCCTGATGATGAAGATATGGTTAAACCCGTCTTAATTTTACGTCCCCTCTACACCTAATATCATATAGAGACGGGACCACGGTTTTCTAATCACAGCTAGTCAAAAGTGATTGATCAAACAAGTGACCCGGCGTTTATTAATTACATTCTACAAAAGGGGTCTAAAAGCCTAAATGAATCTAGAATGAGCGGGTGTCCAAACTTTACGTCTCACCAACATCTAGGGTCAGAATGAGACAGGACCTCACTTAGAAAGACTCATTCTACTACTGGAGAAGCCTAGGATCAATCCTGCGACGTCTAGCTGGCAAAGCTAGTAGCCTAATCACTACAGGCTTCAACAGTGAATTCAGAATAGGCTTCAGAAAGTTGGGGTATACTAGAAGTAAACCCCTCCAAACCTACAAGCATGTTCGTACAAAAATAATACTAAACATATATTTAACATACCTTTCAATATACTTTCAATTTCCCGACACAATGGTGTGTATACTCGTTACAACTTGACCTGCTGCTAAAGTGTTCGTTTTTCTCAGGGTTTTTATATCTATGAATACTACCAGAAAATCATGCATACTCATATTAGCTTGCTAAAATCGTGGCGAGGTGGAGATACCGTCCACAAGTGAAGCTAGATAGCAAAAATCGAGTAGATAATGGATTTGCGTTCAAATAGTATATTTCCCATAGGAAAAATTGATGATACGACCCTATAAATCAATGCCATGACTCCTGTCAAAACGAACTCCCACACAACACGTGACGGGAATGAAAATCATATATGGCACAATTTGGCGGTTGGCGATTTTTAGGTAAATTTTATAGAACTCAGCCTTATAGCGCCCCCCTGTATTGTAAAAACAGATCTCCATAAACCACTCATGCATACATCGTATGATATGTGCATGACTTGTGCATGGAGCAGCACATTTTGCCTACCATATTTCACCTAAAATATTTCACTCGCACCGCCCTACCATATATCTAGTAAAATAATTTAGATGTGCATAAGCACCAGAGAGGTTTCCTATTCCATCTCGTAACAAACTGGTTGCTTACCTTTAAGATGCAAATTGCAACTATAATATTATTGTTGTTTGTTTTTGTTGTTTGTTGGTTCATTGCGAAAACACGCCTATACAAATACATTGTAAACTTTACCGCCGAAAAACGAAAATTTAAGATTAAAAAAAATGTGATATTTTTCTTATTTCTGCTCAAAATATAGATCGTGGATACTCGTTAGAACCGCCTCATCGAGGCGGTTCTAACGAGTACCCACAATCTATATTTCAGAACAGAAATTGGGAAAATGAGTTTAACCCATGTAAACTCCAGTTTTACTATATAAAAATGGGGTCCGAGGGGGGTCAAAATTATATAGACGTGTTTTCGTGATGACTTCAGAAGCTGTTGTTACAAACAGTGTGGTCCTGGATCAGACTGCTCTTCTACGAGTATGCAAAAATATGTTATTGCATAAATACCTATGCGCATGGCTGTTTGAAGCCATTGTCAAATGGACCGAAAGCCGTGCTCAAACCACAAAACCCATGTTCAAATCGAAATTCACGTGCTGTTTGAACATGGGTTTTGAGCTTTTGATATGGCAAGATGGGCCTTGCTTTGTTTACGTTACGTTGAGCGACGTAACGTTATCGTCCTGGACATAGTATTTTAGAGTTCTATGGTTTTTCGGTCGCAGTTGAAGAGTTTATAATATGGAGCCTTTGGGTGTTTTCGTCAAAAATTTCTGTCGGAATCGTAAGTTATGAACAACGATTATATTGCATTAACATTCGCTGTACCTCTCGGAAGATACAGTGAAATTCCGCTATTAAGACAACCTAAAACAAAGACAAATCATGGTTTTAAAAGCATATTTTAGAAGGTTTCAGGTACATTTTCTTTGTGTTTTTCTACATCCAAATGCTCTGGTGGGAAACCACCTGTGGGACTGTTCACAAGTGGTCTTAAAGACAACTTTTGAACAGTCACAAAGGTTGTCTTGATATAGGATTTTTATCGGCCTAGCGGCCTTGTGTTCAAAAAGCTTTCTTGTGATCCGGCAAATGTTAGTGCATAAAAAACCATGAATGATCCCTATGCAAGAAGATTTAGCAGACGACACAAACAAACGACATTTTCAGTTGCGAATGTTCTTGGTTTAAGCCCATCATATTTACATCTGTATACATGCGGCAGCTGTATTCAACCTCTGACAATCCATCGCATCTGTATTGAGACAGGTTTTTCTCCTCTCATGGTACATGTTTTGCAAAGTGACATAAATTTGTTTGTGTTGAGGTTTTTTGTCCCCGCCAACACTATTTGGGACATTTTGGAGACGTTGCTCCAAATTTTGTGGATCAGATCCCGAGGTACGGATGGGATCAATGTTCGTACGTAATTTTACCCTATCTATAAAATATCATTATTTTCAGACGATTTTCTATAGACGTGACACAACCATTTGTATGGATTCAGGTGTTGTTCAAGTACGCTAAAATGCAAACATAAAGAGAAAAATCCAAGAGATCAGTTTTGGACCATCTGCTCTACTAACCGCAAGAAAGCTCTACTGACCCCAAGTATCTGTGGTTTGCCCTGCTTATAAATTTCAATATGCCAACAATTGTTGGCATTTTAAAATTTATGAGCAGGACAAATTTCGTGCTCAAGTGAGTTGAGCACGAAAATGTTTTATAAACTCGGGGTCAGGCTTAGGGCTTCAACGTGCTTTATCAGTACTCAAGTTTTGTCAGTTTCAGCTCTGCGCGGAATTACGATGCAACTCAATTTACCCACAAGCCCCGATAGGCGGGGGCATTGTGACATTCACTTTGTATATATGTGTAGTATTGTTTATATTTTACGTATTGCTTATTATAGTAGAGGATCTTACATGAGTGTTCATGCATTATTGAACTTATTAAACGATTTGAGGAAAAGGGATAAACTGTGAGGCTTTACTGAGCATTTTATATGTTTTCCTCAACGAGTTTAATAAATTCAATAATACATGAGTACGAATGCAAGATTCTATTTATCATATGACATTTGAGACGCATTTTATAAACGATTGTTTAACATAAATGTCAATATTCCGTCATTAGTAAACGTGACGTCACAGAAAGTCGTACATGTAACGTTACGGAGCGTATCTAATTAATTTGCATATTTAATCCACTTGTGGATTATCGAATTTGTTACATGGCGTTATTACATTCTCAGACGCGACGTCATATGATAAAAGTTCGTATTGGTTTGTGCAGTTATCCAGAGGATCAAATACTGGACGACTGCAAGGCATGACTTACGATCGATCCTTGATCGCAAATGTGTACGTTAACAGAATGCGTTAAGGTATATAGTTTATCAACGACCTTTGAGAGTTCAAAGTTTAAGCGTGACGAGTCGATTCTATTTTTTAGGGGAAGCAGGTTTCGGATACCTTTTTTTCTCGGGATTTTAAAGATATAAATCAATGTTTGTATGGTATCTGCCTAGAAGTCATGGTCGAGTGGTTAATGCGCTGTATTGCGAATCACACTAAAAATCATTTAGGCGAGGGTTCGAGTCCCAGTGGCAGATTTTTTTTTTTATATTTACTGTTCCATTTTTATGTTAACTTTTTTATGTTTAAAGTTATTTTCTGTATTTTTTTATATTTATATCCTTAATATTTTGTTTCCTTTGTTTTATGTTCAACAATTATATGTTTATGTCATTGTAAATCTTTTGGATGCCGGCCTCGGTAGTTCAGTCGGGTGCGCGCATGACTGGTGGTCAATAGGACACGGGCTCGATACCTGCCGGGGTCAGCAACATTCTTTCCCATGGAGATTGATTATGAAATCTTTTCGATGGCCATTACCTCCCTTCCGATGATTCAAGAAGGGCAGCTGTTAGTTTCTGGGGAAAGAATGTGCACTGTACTGGTTAACCGCTTACGTATAAGCTTGCCCTGGATAAGAATGGATAAGTAAACTGATCGGCACAAAAATGACATAAATAGTGATGCCTGGGCCGTAAAATCCCAATACAAACAAACGAAACTCTTTCAGATTCATTTCAACAGTGCATTTGCCTTCACTTACGGCTGTGAACGTACGTTCAATCATAGTAACATGTTTGATAATACCTCTTGAATCCGAGCTACAACGATTCGCTGGTGCTCGTTCCATCCTTTCAATAAAATGAATATACATCTAATGTGATGGCCCCGCCCATAGGGGCTTGGAGAAATAGTTCGAGCTGCACGATGCTTTCAAGCGGATCTGAAACTGACGACACATGAGCAATGGTAAACCGCTTAGTAAGTACGAGGCTGCCCAGGCAAAGTGGTGCGGGTTGGACCGTCCATATTTATTAAACCCGTTTAGTTTTATTTGATGGCATAGCTTGAGATGCCATTTCATCTCAATGTCGGGTAAAAATCCCACAAAGCTGGAAGCAACTTCTCCAAACTTGACGGGGACAATAAACCTCAAATCAATCGAACAAACAAACATCTCCTGTGCTCCAATTTTATAGGTACGAAAAAATGTTAAGGAAAAGTAAAAAAAAAAAAAAAAAAAAGAAAAAGAAAAAATAAAATCTGCCGAAGATTCGAACCATAGATCTCCAAGATGGGAGACGTGTTACTAAACTGTCTCGACTGGTCGTCAATCTGGTTAAACGGTGCACCAGTTTAAGAATATGACGGTAACTATCGACCAGTGTAAAAATACCCACTACAGGCGACTTACCTAAAACTCGGACGAGTCCAAAATTAAAAGTGCAGTCACGTCTCACTGCGTTTTGAAAGACTATAGTAGTCGCAGATAAAATCGTCAATATATGTCAAATTCGCTGAGTCAACTAGAAGATTCGGTAGCGTGCCTTTCGCATGCTTTCTTCAAGCGGACCAAATGGCCTTATACTCCACAGCTTTGTTTTTGTTACAGCTGAATTCACACAATCGGGTGACTTGGTTTACCTTTTTGTTAAAAGAACATTCCAAGGGCAGGTGCAAAGATAGCTCCGCCTGGTCAATCTTATCTGCGACAACTATACAGAGTAGACAAAAGGTACCTTGAGAAAATGTTTTGTCTCACTGTATCTTCATAAAGTTAACAACAAAGGCCATTTTTGTTTGATTTATTTATTTATTTATTTTCTTTAGCATTGGCGTAAAAATGTAGATCATTACATAAGGCATATACATTAATATTTTTGCTAAAAAAATGCGAGTAGCTTCTCCAAATGCAAAAGCTACTCACATTTCTTTTCCAGTAAAAATACCTGAGTGTTAGAATTTATATTTCCTAGAACAGTTAACAATTTGACCACTAACGAGCTCGTTAAGCTTATGGTCCAACTGGGCTAAAAATATCGCCTCCATCGTATCATCAACCTATGAAATAATCAGTTTTTTTTTTTTTGTCATTACTCACCGCATCATGTTAACAAGTCCGTGAAGTAAACACCCCCCGCCAATAAACCCCACTTTATATAGAGAAAACTGGGGTTTACGGGGGTAAACATTATTTTTCTTATTTCTGTTCCAAGACATAGGCTGTGGGTACTAATTAGAACCGCCTCAATGAGGCGGTTGTAACGAGTGCCCACAACCTATGATTGCAGTATAAATAAGAAAATTATCATGAATTTTCATCAGAAAAGTAGCCATTTTGGAGATGTGAAAAAACCCATTATGATGTCGCTTAGGTGTGTTATCGTAATCATTGGCTTCTTTCATAACCTAGAATTATCATTATCAGTGAGCCCCGCCAAGCGAATTTGTGTCTTCGAGCATTCCGTCATGACAAATTTTAACTGCGCATGCCCAGCCATTCAGAGGGGCCAGGGATATGGCTTTCTGTCTGAAGGTTCCTCTTGATTCACTGCTTGTATGAGCGAGCAGCGAAGGTTCTGGCGAGACTGCACGGATGCGCAGGCTCGCCTGAACATTCGCTGCTCGCAAAGACGATAAGTACCAAAATCGATTGACGGGGCCAATTTCCAAAGAGGATCTTACATGAGTGTTCACGTATCATTGGATTTATTATTATTAAACGAGTTGAGGAAAAGGGATAAAATGCGAGGCTTCGCCGGGCATTTTATCCCATTTCCATAACGAGTTTAATAAATTCAATTATAAATGAACACGAATGCAAGATTCTATTTATTATATGACATTTAAAACACATTTTATTCACGATTTTTTAACGAAAATATCAATAATCCGCCATTAGTAAACGCGACGTCGTTAATGTCGCCGTACATGTAAGGTTACGGGGCGTATCTTTCTAATTTGCATATTTAATCCAGTAGTGGAGTATCGAATTTATTACATGGCGTTATTACACTCTCAGACGCAACGTCATATGATAAAAATGTTTCACATGTGTCCTTATTTCAAATCCAACAAAGATCGCTGGTACTCGTCAGAACCGCCTCACTGAAATGGTTCTAACAAGTTCCCACAACCTGTGAATAATGTTTAACCATGCTAACTCCACTTTTCTCTAAATAAAGTGGAGTTTACAGGGATGTTCATAACACATAACTAAGTTGGTAGAGTGCCCGTTCCGGGGAACGGGAGGTCACGGGTTTGATCCCGGGCCGCGACATACCAAAGTCGTTAAAAATGGTACTAGCTGCTCCTCGCTTGGCACTCAGATTTACGGGGTAGAGCTAGGACTGGTCGACCCAGTGTCAGGATAATGTGACTGGGTGTGGTATCATGTAATGTGTCTGGGACATAATACTTCAGTGAGGCAGCACTATAAAAGTGAGCATTGAGCTCCCTGTCGCAACCAGACACTGTCGTGATATGACTGAAAAATTGTTGAAAGCGACGTTAAACCCGAATTCACACACACATACACAACAGATTTTGTTATACGACACAAACAAACACGTAGGTTTTTGATTGGACAGAGCAAAGGCAATTATTTACCTTATACCCCATGAGCAAAAGAAAACAAAAAACAAGAGGCCTATGGGCCAGTATGCTCACCAGAGCTCAGTGGCGGAGGGGTGGGGGTGGGGGGGGGGGGGGGGCACACTGCCCATTGGCAGCAATGTATTTTAATAAACCATGGAAACCGATGAAATTTGGACCCCATCAGCCTACTGGCTTCAGAGGCCTGATGTCGCTTGAATATGCTGTTGCAAGAAAACAGACACCAATTGACAACTGCCCATCTTAGGCACCCAACAGGCCTAAAATTATATGGCAGATTGACCATTTTTAAGGAATATTTCCATAAAAGTTTGACAAAATATCTTGAAAGGCGTAAATGTCTTTTTTTCCATTTTTCAACATTAGGCCTATATGTCTATGGAAACGCTTAACTTGCAATAGTAACCAAAATAAAGACTCAAATCATTAAAACCACAAAACCTGCCAAAGCAAATAAGGTGAATATATTTGCTCATAGAGCATATGGTTTATGAGGAGATGATGTTTTAAGCATGTTTTTTTTTTTTTTTTTTTTTTTTTTTAATTCATGTTTGGAAACCAGTAAAAATGAGCAGTAAGCCTTAAATCACAACGCAGATAGAAGATTGCTTAAAGAATATTTCTATGAAAGTTTTGCCAAAATATCTTGGCAGTAAATGCAAAGTTTCAATTTGCCCCGTTATAAGTCTAAGTTGCCATAGCAACCAAACTAAAGAACGGAATTCCATAAAAAAAAAAACACACTACCGGTTTCGGCAAATATGCTGAATATTTCAATATTGTCTCAGCCTCTAAGAGTATATGGTTTCTGCGGAGATGATTTTTATGTGTGTGTGTGTGTGTGTTTTTTTTTCCTGTTATTGTTTTTGTGTGTGTGTGTGGGGGGGGGGTGCATTTTGATTTCCATGACAACCAGTAAAAGTGAGCTGGTAGCCTAAAATCGTATGGCAGATAGATGATAGCTTAAAGAATATTACTATGAAAAGGTTGTCAAAATATCTGCAAAGGCTTGGCGGTATATACAATTTATATACCTCAATGGAAACTCAAAGTTGCCATAGCAACCAAACTAAAAATAGCCGAATTTCAAAAAATAAAAAAACTTGGTTTTGGAGTGGGGATCTGTAAGGTTTCCGAAATATTGGGCCTTTTATGAAGTGGAGGGATGGGGCATGCCCCAGGGGACCCCCATGTTGGTGTCACTGAATGTCCCTAATCATAAGGAACATGAATATATTTGGTTTAGGGGTGGGGCTCTGAACAGTTTCTCAGATATATGGCCTTTTGTGAAGTGGAGGGGTGGGACATGGCCTTGTCCCACCCGACAGACCCCGAGGTTGGTGTCACTAATTGCGTCTTATCATAAGGAACAAGGGTATATATGGTTTAGGGGTGGGGATCTGTAAGGTTTCCGAAATATAAGGTCTTTTATTAAGTGGAGAGGTAGTGCGCATCCCGGGGGCCTCCAGGTTGGTGTCACTGAATGTGCCTTATCATAAGGAACAAGAATATATATGGTTTAGGGGTGGGGATCTGTAAGTTTTCCGATATATTGAGCCTTTTATGAAGTGGAGGGGGTGGGGCAAGGCTCTGACTGGGTCTGTCTTATCATAAGGAACAAGAGTATACAAGGTTAATGGGTGGGGACCTGTACGATTTCCGAGACATTGGGCCTTTTTTATGAATTGGAGGGGGTGGAGCAATGCCCCGGCGCATCCCGGTGGTGGTGGGGGGGGGGCGGACAGGTTGGTGTCACTGAATGAGTCATCATTAGGAACAAGAACAGGGTGGGGATCTAAATGGTTTCTGAGATATATAGCCTTTTATGAAGTGGAGGAGCTGGGGCAGGGCCCCGGCGCATCCAAGGGGCCCCCCAGGTTGGTGTCACTAAATGTGTCTTACCATAAGGAACAAGAATATATATGGTTTAGGGGTGGGGATCTGTAAGTTTTTCCGAGATGTTGGGCCTTTAATGAAGTGGAGGGGGTGGGGCAAGGCCCCGGCGCATCCCTGGGGCCCCATGGTTGGTGTCACTGAATGCGTCTTATCATAAGGGACAAGAATATATATATACGGTTTAGGGGTGGGGATATGTAAGGTTTCAGAGATATTGGGCCTTTTTATGAACTGGAGGTGGTGGGGCAATGCCCCGGCGCATCCCAAGGGCCCCCAGGTTGGTGTCACTGAATGCGTCTTATCATAAGGAACAATAATATGTATGGTTAGGGGGGTAGGTATCTTAATGGCAGGGCCCCGGCGCATCCCAGTGTTGGTGGGGGGGGGGGGAGGTTAATGTCACTGAATGTGTCTTACCATAAGGAACAAGAATATATATATGATTTAGGGGTGGGGATCTGTAAGTTTTCCGAGATATTGGGCCCTTTATGAAGTGGATTCAGTTTCCATTTTGCCTTAGTTGGGTGATCCCAGATGCTTCTTTTTCAACCCTTTTTGTACCAAATGGAATCTTCCTCCTTATATATAGCAGGAGTCCATTCCAGAATTTAGAGGTGTCAGGTTGTGTTTTCTTCAAAATTCATTCGGAAAATGGTTGAACCTTTGCAAACATTGTAGGCCCTGTGGGTCTGATCTGGGGCTATACTGTTTGCCAGGGTACCCGTTTTGGGGTTTCTGGTACTAAATGGGTTAAGGGACTTTACAAATGACCAAATTTTTTAAACTTTACCACTCTTCTGGGGACCGCCGGGATCTTTATTGGTGTCTTCAAAGGTAAAGATGCTTGAAACATGCTTCCAATATGCATCCCATATTACCTTTTGTATGTGTGCTCTGAACCCTTTGTAATGGTTCTTAACGTCAGGATTACGAAACTTGCGAGCACGAAAGTACGTTCTGTCACGTCTTCTAATTAAGTGTTTGATCGAGTTACATGAGTCTTGGTCTTGGTCATTTTTGTTGATGTAATGATAAAAGACATTCATTTCAATTAGATTATATCCCCGCAGAATAGCACACTCTTCTCATCAAATGATATATGTAAATGTTCTCGCCCGCTTAGGGATAGCAGGGACTTGTCGAATTAGCTTACCTTTTTATCATATTCAATATGGACTATGTCGTGATCAGCCTTGCCGATGGGGCACCCCATTAACTTGACTAACTGGTGATGGAGAATTTGTAAATAAAAGATCAAGGGTCTTTTCATGACGGGTAGGTATGTTTACTACTATGGCCAGGCAATGTTCTTTTATAATGTTCAAAGCTGTTGCTGTGTTTGCCTTTTGGCATCCCATGTGGTGCCCCATTCAATATCTCCACAATTTAAGTCTCCACCGACCAAACTTTAATGACCAGCGGTAAAATATATTCATTCTTAGTAATCTTAATACCATTTCTTGAATTTGCTTGAAATTATAAAATAACTTAAAGTAACTCGTTTTTGATTACCAAAGGGCAGGTTTGTTTCTTGTAACATTTATGATAAACGCGATGATTTTGATTTTGAGATTGTAAATTTTCCTTTTTTTTTGAATGGTGATTTTCCTCGTGCGCCATCCTATGGCGTTTATATTTCGCAGTTAATTCGATTTGCCAGAGTGTGTAGTCATGTAACTGACCTCAACACTCGTAATAAATTGTTAACTGCTAAACTTCTTAATCAGGGCTATCGGTACCATAATCTAAGCAAAACCTTTTTCAAAATTTTATTGACGTAATTCTGATTTAATTTCAAAATTCAATATTGGACTTAAATCTCTTCTGCAACAAGGTCTATCGGAACCCGAATTTTATGGTTACTTAGTATATAAATTCAGAAAAATATATAACCGCAATGACTTCAGCACCCAATTTCGTAAAATCATTCTTCGATATACAAAGATTGGGTGCAACAAAAATTTTATACGACAGACTGCATGCAGGTAGTTAACCCAATCATGGTTGACAACTTTGCTTCCCTCTTTAATTGCACACCGGTGGGTCAGGCCTCAGATTCTATGACGGTTCCAGCGTAAAGGCTTACTGAGAGTTCGAGAGAATCTAATTCTATGTAATGTTGGTTGGTGCCTGATGTTCTGTCTCTGGTAGGGCCCATCGGAGTCTAACTGTTGGTTTTCTTTTGCTCCAGCATTTTAGTGGTTTCTTGCTGTCGAGTCCTCACCGTTGTTTCAGCTCTGTGGTTGTGTGATTTTTTGGTGTTCACGTAGATGTTGCACTGATGAGTTAGGAGGCCATCATGCGGACTGAATAAATTATTTGTCTGAATCGCGACGGAAGTAAGGGCGAGGATTGTGGCCACGTAAAATCGATTGAAGCCCCCCAGTGGAATTCGTTTCGCTGACCGTTCCTATGCCGTTCTTCCGTCGCAGTTTATTTTCGTTATGGTCTGTCTTTGAGTTTTTGTATCGATTATATTATTTTGTTTTGGCTGGCCAATTGGCCATTTTGTGGGAAAGTAACTGTCCCGTTGGCTTTCCGCTATTGATGTTTCGATTAGGATCTGTTGTTTTATGTTTGTGTTTCTTTCCCTTTGGTGTCTCTGATGGGAGTTGTGGGATAATTGTATCGATTTCTGATCATTGCCTTCACTTCTATTATGAACTTTTGAAATACAAAAAACTAAAAGATATTGTACCAGTAGCATTTTATTTTTCAAAACCTACACCGAGTTATAATATTTTATTTTTTTTAAACCAGTATCAAGTTACGAGGGATGTTCGAAAAGAATTGCTTATTGTCCTCTAGCTCGATATCCACGTGGGGCAAGATCAAAACCAATACATACTTGTATAGGGCTATTCAATATCTACACAATGATACATAAATGTACATGTTAGACTTAAGTGTAAGACATAAAATTTGCCATTTGAATACGCGCAGTCATTGACCACTGCAGTAAAAAATGGTTGGTAGAAGCGTCGTCTAAAAGCGTCACTTCATTCATTCATTAATTCATTCATCCGTTTCCGTTTGTCCATCTGAATCTGCCTGGTACTGCAAACACCTCAAGTAGAGTATTATATGGAGTGCACATGGAAATGGCGTATCAAAAGAAAAGAAAAGAAAAAATGTTTTCATTCATTTCAGGATGTTAAAATTTAAAATCATGAGAAATTTGGAATTTTGAGTATTTTGGCAAGCTGTGAAACTGACATAATTATAAACTTGACGATAATGAGTAAATGATGATGATGATGATGATGATGATGTGTGTTGAGTTATTGGAAGTGTGAAATCAGACCTGCCCGGAAAGAGTCCAGGTCAGGACTGCGGGGTATGTCAAGAGGCAGGTCATTCCACAGTTTTGCAGCTCTAGGGTAAAAAGAGTACTTATGGGCATTTATCCATAAGTAGGGTATTGAAAAACTGTTACGCACTGAGAGTTTGATGTAGAAGGGGAGGCTTACACGGACACGGCCTTTGTGGATTTTGTAAAGCATAAAAACCAGAGTAGCTATGTTCCTGCGTGTTTCTAGGGTAGGGAGTTTTAGTTCAGTTAGCATAGTTGAGATACTATAGTATAGTCATTGAATATTTATAGGTTATTGACTTTATATTGTGAAATATTCGGCACGAGTTCATATGGCGAAGGACGCACGAGCTTGCGAGTGCGTCTTCGCCATATGAACGAGTGCCGAATATTTCACAATATAAAGTCAATCACCTTTTTATTATATACCCAAAAGTTCAAATGTCGGCTAGAATTCAGGATTGCTTGGTATGAATTTCTACACATAAAATCAGATTATAGATTTTAAAGTGGTTTGAAATGGAAAATAATGAAGGTCGTTAAGTGTCTCCCTACACGTTGAAAAACCACGCCCAACGGCGCCAAAGTTAAGACGACGTTAACGTTGGTGGATGTGACGTCATTAAAAACATTGACGTTTCCAAACACAGGACGCCATTTTTTCCTTAGCGTCGGTTATATTTCTTTCAAAATACTCCTGATTTCTTAGAAGAAAGTATTGAAAATCTAAACACATTGTAGGTAGGTCATATTTGACAGCATAAAATGCGGTTTATGCACTTTGTCAGAACCTATATTCGTTTTGTTTTACGTTCTTTCAGTCGATACGCACGACAAGATGGCTGCCGATTTTTAGTATCGAAATGGACAAATTTGAAAGTAGTTCTATTGTGAACGTGACTGCTTATCTACGGGCAATATGAACTTGACTACGGGCAATATGGAAAATTCTAACATGACGTTAACGTTTTTCCCATTGAACCCAGTGGAAACGTCAGCGTTTGCAAATATGCGATAATTCACGTCGTCAACGTGGTGCGTGCAATTTGGCGTCATCGTGACGTTGCATGTAAACATTTCCTTCTGTCGACATCCGCTGCAAAATAGTCCCCAAGATAACGCTTTGTTACTACTGTATTTCAGTTTAGGATCATGTTAGAATCGAAATAATTTCCACGCACCCGGTGTGTTATCGTGATTAACACACGGTGTTGTCGGGCAGATGCGAATATTAATTCACTCCGGCTTCGCCGTCGTGAATTAATATTTCGCAATCTGCCCTCCAACACCGTGTGTTAATCACGATAACACACGGTACGTGGAGATTATTTCTTAAATATTGACCGGTAACTTCTGTAGAAAGTAAACGGGACATTTTCTGGGTATATAATAAATACAAGTATCTGACACCTCTGTTCTGGATCATGTCAAGTTGATGTATGTATGTCTTTTGCTAAGGGCTCCAGACTGAGGATAAATACTCCAACAATGGTCGGACATAGATTTTACTTGCTGTTCCTTTGATACGTCTGTTGTAAGTTTGAATATTACTTATAATAAACTTTATCACATATTCAGTACTATATTTAACACGATAACCCATGTTTTGCATGTGTTATAATGCTTGTTTCCATTTCCGGTTATCAGCCCGCTCGGTCTGATAACCGGAAACAGTATTTTGAACGGACAGCGGTTATCAGCCCACTCATGACGTTATTGTGACGTTGCCAATTACATGACGTAACGCGAATAGTTAGGCGTGACGTTACGCGCTTTTTTGCTTGAATCACGCTTTTTATCACATTTTTTTTTCAATTTATGAACGTCAAACACAGTAACAATAGGATCTGAATATGTGATAAACAAATTATAACATGGGGTTTTGGTTATCGCCCTCCGTATCAACCCTCGACCATTATCTGCCCTCAGGCTAAAGCCTTCGGGCAGATAATGGGGTCTCGGGTTGATACATCGGGCGATAACCAAAATCCCATGTGATAATCTCTAATTAGAGTGCTATTACCCTTTGCTGAGATCTGGGAAATATGCATGTTCCAAGATAGGCGATCTGATATGTTAATTCCAAGATACTTAGCGTTTTTAGTAGTTTGTAGGGATACTCTATGTAGTATGTAATTGGACAGGGTAGGTTTTGTTTTCTTTTTGGTTATTCGGATGACCTCACATTTGTCCGGGTTGAAGGCCTTGAGCCATTCATTTTCCCAGGATTCCAGTTTTGAAAGGTCAGCATACAGAGCTTGGCAGTGAGATTGTGAGATGCATACTGGTATCATCAGGAAAAAGTCTGATATTGCATTTCAATTGTTTCCTGTATGTCGTTTATTTACATGAGGAAAAGACACGGACCCAGCACTGATCCATGAAGCACGCCTGACAGAACTGAACATGCGTCAGACTGATCGTCTTCAAGAACGACCCTCTGGGTTCGATCGGAAAGGAACGACCGGATCCATGCCGTCACCCCAAGATTGATACCAAGTCTATGGAGCTTGAGCAAGAGCCTTTGATGGTCAACCTTATCAAGGCCTTGCTAAAGTCCATGGCTATTACGTCAGTTTGGCCTCCTTGGTTAAGTGTGTCATACAAATCAGGTGTGAATTGAATACGCTGGGTTTTGCAGCTTAGACGACTATGAAAACCATGTTAATTTTGGAAGAGCAGGCTGTTTCTGTCGAGATGGGCCATGATGTTTGAGGTGGTGATATGTACCATGGCCTTGCAACATACCGGCCAAGGAAATGGGCCGATAATTTTTAGGTTTGAATTTGGGACCTTTTTTGTAAACAGGCGTGACGAAGGCATTTTTCCAGTCAGATGGGACTATGCCTTCTAATAGGGAAGTGTTAAAAATGTCTGTAAGGATGGGAGCAATCTCATTGTGAAGTTCTTTTAAGATACTGGAAGAGAGGTTGTCTGGACCTGCTGCCTTGCCAAGATTTAGCTTGGAGAGTTGCTTTGAAACTTCGTTTATAGTAATGGTTATTTCCTTCATAGGGGGAATGTTACATTTTCCGGGAAGAATCAATTCTAAGATATGACGAAGTTTAAGGGGCACAAGTTTCGTCAATACTGGTCTAAACTGGTTATTAAGAATATTAGCTTTTTCGGAAGGGTTAGTATGGTTAATACAATCGGATTTCATGCTGTTGATTTCTTTGCTATCAGATTTTTGCTGCTTTAAAAAGGTATTTCATCACGAAAACACGCCTATATAATTTTGACCCCCTTGAACCCCACTTTTATATAGAAAAACTGGGGTTTACAGGGGTAAACCTTTTTTTTTTTTTTTCTTATTTCTGCTCTAAAATATAGATTGTGGGTACTCCTCAGAACCGCCTCGATGAAGCGGTTATAACGGATACCAACAATCTGTATTTTGGGCAGAAATAAGAAAAATATCACAATTTTTCAACTTAAATTTCTTTTTTTTTTCCGGCGGCAAAGTTTACAATTCATTTGTATAGGCGTATTTTCGTAATGCAGACGTTTGTTTGGCCGACTAAACTCAGAGGGGGTGTCCTGCTGGTCAGTTATGATTGATTCAATGAAGTTGTTATATGACTCTCTTAATTTCTTTTGAATAGTATGCTTTCTAAACCTAAAGGACGGGTCTCCCTTAGGGTTTTTTTTTGGCCTCCTAACAATTTTGTTTATTTCTGGCTTATTGTTAGCATACATATGCCTAATTATTTGGAACATATGCGGTTTTGGTATTTAAGCAGTTTTTTTCTGAGTTACAGGCTCATTAAAGTGGGTGGGGTAACTCCACACAGTTTTGACATGTATTTTGTGTCTCATTTAAAGGTAGAAAAAAGTACCATACATGACACGTTATTATATAAAATGACAGGGGAAGGTCTATCTCTATGTTTTGTCGCAAGTTTATTCATCAAAATTCACTTTTTGGGTCAAAAATATGATTTAAGGAACCTTGGGTCATTTTTGAGATTTTTTTAACAGTAAAGTTCTTTTTTTTTCTTTATTATCTTCGGTATACATTAACCTATAGTGGTGATACTCCTACCATGCAAGCATACTGATGAGGCAATATAACTCAAATGATCATTTGAGATGTTGACCTATATTTCACTGTTGAATGAACATTCTTATTTTATGTTTATAGGTTAGATTATTGTTTCCATCAGTTCAAGAGTTTAGATATTTCTGGCATTTGGATAAACAGGCGATGAGTTAAAACATATTTAAATCAAACGAAAAAAAAACAACAATAGAAATGTGTCCACAGTACACAGATGCCCCCGCCTGTTTGACTTTGCCAATATAGCTGCATGACCACTGGGAGACAAACTAGCATCAGATATATATGTTCAGGATGGGTATCTCAATATTTTCTGAGATATTTGGATTTTGATGATATGAAATGGGCAGGGCAGGGGTCTGGGGCATTATTGTGTGTGCCATTGAATGCATCTGACCATAAACAACATCAAATTAAAAAGGTTGGAATCTGAACAGTTTCTGAGATACATATATATTTTTTTTTTTTTTTACATTTTCTTTGGTCCAATCAATTAGCCCCACCCCAGACAGAATCAGTGACCATAAACAGGCTAAACAGTTATGAGCTGCAGGAGAAATACAGACATAAATGTGCACCTAAACGTGAACCTGGTTATGAACGTAATAATGTGTGACATAGTACGCACATACGAACATAACATCACATCGAAAAAATAGATATGCCTCACTCACTCTTTCCTTTGGCATGTAGAGATATAAGAAAGGTCTGCTTGAATATCTTTAATAATCCCACTTCAAGAGCACATCTAAAAAGAATGTGGTACACCAACGTGAAGACACAGGCATATACATTTGAAAATGGTTGTTCACAACTGTATTCTGACAGGCTTTGCGCATATTAAATCAAATTAATCTACAGAAGAATAGCTTTCATTGTCACCTGAACTTGAGCTGTTGCCTCTTTTTGAACAGCATCTGTTACACTGTTCATATACTGTGACTTCAACGATTTTTACTGACTTTGGCTGATGGCCTAAAAACCGAGGTTCTTTAACACAGAAGCGATATGGACACAGCAATCAAAAACCTCGTCACCATTTTTTTCATTTGCACTGCCACCCTATTATGGACTCTAGTCCAGGGCCTTCCTTAATCCTCAGATTGTATTCCCTGTCTCCCACTCTATCTCTGTATTTCAGGTATTAGACAAGGAGGTCCTGTATCTGCTTATATGTTTCCACTATTCATAAAGATGTTACCTTACTTTGGATGATACATCTAATGATAATGCTGCTTTTGTACTTAACATGATACAATGAATGATGCTGCAATATAGGAAAACATTCTGGGCAATTGAATTGTTAGCTTGACTAACAAACTGACTGATCTATGATTATTTACATAATAAAATAATAATAATAATAATAATAATAATAATAATAATAATAATAACAAAAAGAAGACAATCAGTAGAAGAAGAACATTTTGTTCACAGTTATAGTGTACTCCAGGTGTTCTGCAAGGAGACCTACTTTGATCCTGAATGTTACCATTGTTCCTTAAACGTCATGCATCAAAATAAGTGTTGCATACAGCAATGTAGCATACTGTTATTTACATATGACATCTTTATAGTCCTAAAATAAATATAGCATTATTATTCACCTGCAAAGTAATAATAGATCCATGCATACAATAAAATCAAGCCAAACTGAAAAAAAAGCTCAATAGCTTCCAGTATCAGTATAGAAGTCCATAAAAGCTTAGCTCTTTCTTTCTCATAATTATAGGTATTGATGGAATACATTTCTTTATATTAATCTCTGAAAGCAGTTGTTTGACAAGGGGCGACCACTAGTGAAGCCAATGATGTTGGTTGTATCAGATGGGTATATTGTGTCCGTTTAGGACCATACTTAGCCGATGGTCGCAACAATGATGCTAAAATCACAGAGCATATGCTAAAATCAAATTCAGAGGACATGCTTGAATGGTTTCATGAAGGTGATGTTCTTGTTGTAGACAGAGGTTTCAGGGATGTTGCAGATTTACTGGAAGAGGTTGGTATCAAGAGCCACATGCCTCATTTTCTTGCTAAGTCGGAAAAGCAACTATCTACACAGGAGGCAAACAAAACTCGATTAGTCACCAAGGTAAGGTGGGTGGTTGAGTCTGCCAATGGCCGAATCAAAAAATGGAAGGCTCTTTCAAATATAATGCGAAACTCCCACCTACCTTGAATTGGTGACTACGTCACAATCGTATGTTCTTTGTTAAATGCATTTAGGCCTGTTCTTGTTAAGAATTCTGAATCTGATGAGGTTCTTGCAAAACGTATGCTACAACTTGCCAAGTAACCAAACAAACTTAAAGACAAGGTAGAGAAAAAGGGTTTGGACAGTCGTGCAAAGGCTCCATGGAAAGCTATTGATGATACCAATCTCGAAGACTTCCCACAATTAACGGAAGCAGAGCTGAGAGACATGACCATGGGCATATACCAATTAAAACAGGCCGATTCGTATACAGACAAACACACTACTGAAGCCGGTCAGTATAAGATAATGATTCACAAGGAAGAGGATGGAATTTTGAAAGCCCAAATAAAATCAAGGCACACTTTGTCTGGATCATACTATCTATGGATTGAGTATGGTCCTGGTCTCGAACCCATAATAGGATGGTACTGCAAGTGCAAGAATGGTGCCAGGGTAGTTGGCTGCAGTGCCCATATCGCTTCCGTGTTCTGGTATCTAGGTTTTTACCGCCATCAGCCGAAGTCAGAGCGAGAACAGTCATTCAAGTCACAGTATATGAACAGTCTTACAGATGCTGCACAAAAAGACTGGGACATCTCAAGTTCAGGTGACGATGAAAGCGATTCTTCAATAGATTAACTAGATTCAATAATCAAATACGTTGATTTTTAGATTCCAACATTTTTTATTTGCTTTTGTTTATGGTTAGACACATTCAATGACATATATCTTGAGACCCACAGAATCATGCCCCAGCCCCCTACCCTACCAAGTTCATATAATCAACATCCAAAATATTGATATACCCACCAACGAACATATATATCTGATGCTAATACATATTCAATGACAAATACATGTACAATGTGTCCCCAGGGGTCATGCAGGCATATTAGCTAAGCCAAAAAGGCAGGGGCATCTGGGTACTTTTTACACATTTCTATTGTTTTTTTCGTTTTATTTAAATATGTTTAAACCCATCGCCTGTTTATCCAAATGCCAGAATTATCTAAACTCTTGAACTGATGGAAATAAAAATCTAACCCATTAACATGAAATAAGAATGTTCATTCAACCGTGAAATATAGGTCAAGATCTCAAATGATCATTTGAGTTATATTACCTAATCAGTATGCTTGCGTGGTAGGAGTTTCACCACTATAGGTTAATGTATACCGAAGATATAAGAAAAAATGACCCAAGGTTCCTTAAACCATATTTTTACCCAAAAAGTGAATTTTGGTAAATAAACTTCTGACAAAATATAGAGATAGACCTTGATTGCCCTTATGAAATGTTACATACTGTAAGTATTTTATAAGTTATATTGTTGTTTATGTTTGTTTATTGTTGAAAATAAGCGCATGTACCTTACTTGATTTTCGTTTCTTAGTTTTAATCCAATGAATAATAAATTAGTAAACTTCCAAAATGTTTGTTGTTCTTTTATGACCAATTAAGCGCCACAAGTCTAGGGAACTTACTGCAATAGTCTTGCAGTTTGGATATCTTCATCTGTAGATCGGTAAACAAAGCGAAAGATCGTGATGTAATGCCTAAATTTTTAAATGCCCATGCTTTTTCCATGGCTACGTTCCCCCAAAACGTGCCTCGGAACTTAGTCGGAACTAATAAGCATGCATGATTTTTATTGATTTTACTTGGGGGCATATTTCTTTCAAAAAAGATCCATTAAAACACGGCAAAAAATATTTTTCACAAGCTAAAAATGAAACAGGTTTGAATAGAAAATGTCACCCTGCAAAACTCCGGTTCTATGTTTATTAATAAATGAAAAACTGCATACAGATGCTTAGAAAATACCAGCGTCTGCTCTGCTCTGTTTTGGCGGGAAAAATATTTAGCGCGTTCACCTGTCGGGAGGCCAAAAAGCATGCACGAATTTTCATTGATGTCACGTGGGGCATATTTCTTTCATCCGTTAAAAACGGCAAAAATATTTTTCTAGGGTTTAAATAGAAAATGCCACTATGAAATACCCGAGTTCTATGATTAAGAATAACGGTTTACAGACGCGTAGAAAAAAAACAGCGTCTGCTTTGCTCTGTTTTGGCGGGAATAATATTTAGCGTCTACACGTGTCAATTACAAAGGGATTAAATAAGATATAACTGGTATATCTTGATTGACTAGTTTTCACACCTTGTCACATTGTTAATTGTCGGCTTATCATGATATGTACTTGAAACTCGGACTAGTTGTTCATTATGAAAAGGGGAACTCATACCAATAGGTGAGGTAACCCTCAAAATATTTTTGGCACAGTTATGCCCCTTTTCGACTTAAAATTTTTGCAGCCGAGCGTTGGCACCCGCATGCGGTGCTCTTGTTGTTTGCTGGGTTGATTGAAACCAAATAACATGTGGAGCCTCTCTAGGAATGGGGAACGAAGGAATGGGTCACATGACAAATATGGCCACCATGCCCTTATATGGCAAAAACCTTAAAAATCTTCAGGAACCGAATGGTCCATTACCTTGAAACTTATGCAGCAGCATTGGGAGGCTACCAAGTTTGTTGAAATGACAACCTTTGGTTGACCTTAATCTGTTTTATGGCAAGGTCAAATTTGGTCACTTAAGACATTTGTATGGAAAAAAGACAAAACAGTGGAGTTTTGATTGCAGGGTAGCTTGTGGCATCAGAAATGATATTTGCAATCAGCTGAATCCAAGTTTTTTCAATTTCAAAGGTGAAGGCCATTTACTGACCTTTGTCCTGGATGCCTCAGATTCAGTTTTTTTTATCTTCACTTAAACAGGTGGGTCGATTCAAACCAAATTACATAAAGAGCCTCTATGGGTAGGGTAAATGAAATTTGTTCGTAAAGACTCACTTGACCAATATGGCAGCCATGCTCATATACAGTAAAAAACAAAATTTTCTCTGGAACCAAATGGCTGATGACCTTGAAATAGTTTTTGGTTGTAACATCAGGGACTTGGGGCCCTACAAAATTTGTTCAAAAGATGATCTTTGGTTGACCTTGACCTATTTTATATCAAGGTCAATTGGTCACTTAGACATTGTCATGGAAAAAGGCAAGTCGGTGGATTTTACTGATTTCATGGCAGCCCGTTGTATCCGAAATATTTATAATCAGCTGTATGAAGTTAATCAATTCCAAAGGTCTAGGTCATTACTTACCTTTTGTCTTCGATGACTCAGATTCAGTATTTTTATCTTCTCTGCTAATACTTCTGTGCTGATTGAAACCAATTTACAAGAAAAGCCTCTATGGGATGAGGCAATAAAATGTTTGTGGGATTGTTGTCCATGGGCGCCATGCCTGTATATTATGGTATAAACCACATGACCTCTGGTGAGCGTAGTGGCCCATGGGCCTCTTGTTTAACGGTGAATTAAGAAAAAAATATCCCAGATTTATTGCCATTATACTCGCCCTTTTCTCACGACCCCCGCCCATTGGGGCTTGAAGAAATAAATGTGCTGCATGATGCTTCCAGGCAGAGCTGAAACTGACTGCACAAGAGTACTGGTAAACCGCTTAAAGGATCTAAGCCTGCCCAGGTAAAGCAGTGCGAGCCCATGCTTATAAACCCTATTGGTTTCATTGGGCGACAGGGCTAGAGATGTCATGTCATCTCAATGTCGGGTAAAAGTCGCACAGAATTGGAAGCAACGTCTCCAAAATGACCTGTATCGTGTTGATGGGGACGTTAAACCTCAAATCAAACTCATCCTTTTCTGGAGATAAAAACAGTGAAATTTGATATTTGCAATGTGATAATGATGTCTATACATGCACAACAAATAAAATGTACAAAAACAGCATAATTTCGTTCTGAATTTCAATTAAAGCATACTAAGGTATCTGGAGGTGTCGTATGCCGACATCGACAGATAGTGGGTACGTGTTAGAACCGGCTCATTGAGGCGGTTCTAACGAGCACCCACTACCTGTTTGGGTTAGAAAGGAGAACAAGAGCTTTGCATGACAGCGTAGCTCGCCTGTTTCTCACCTTCAAGATGCAAGATAAAATCACTTCTATGAAATATTTGTCACACTGACGTAGATATATTTTGAGGTCAATCATCAGGTCACATGGAACTTACCATCCAGGTGTGAAGCTTCTCGATGGAATAGTTTTCAAAACAGGGCACAATCACTGAACCATGAAATATAGGTCACACCGACCTAGATATATTTATCATTCATCGGCTCACATGGATTTGATAATCCAGGTATGAAGTTTCTCAGTCAAACAATATACAAGGCAAAATCACAACCACTAAATACAAGTCGAGCTGACCTACATGTAGATATATGTGACCCGTCACGCGAAAAGGGACCTTCTGGGAATTTTTGGCGAAAATGAGTTGTAACTGTTTTCAGATATAACGGTATTTGAGAAACAATTTGACACCAAAATGAATAAAATACTCCTAAAGGTGTCAGATTTACAATATTTAAATCATAGGTACCCTAAACGCAATCACGTCACAGAATACCAATTCGACGTCATGGGTTACGTCAACAAACTGTTTAGGTAAAGTCGCAGGTAATAATGCAAGGAAACATCTGAAAAAGGCATTTCAATACAGTAAACATTTATTTCCTTAATACTGTTTCATTATTAAGCATTTCTTTGAGAAATCTGGCATATTGTCGTTGTCCGAAACTATTTAGTTGTAACGATTGCAAAAGGAAGATCAAGACAGTTTTTTTACAAATTATATGAGCAAGAAATCCTACTATTTGCATGCGTGAACAAACGCGAAGAACAGCCTACGCATCAGCATAGACTGATCAGCGCATATAATGCAAGCTTTTGTGATCGTGGCTCTATGACATAATTCGGATCATCTAAGGCTACTGACACCGAGCAGACTGTTGTCTTACATATATATCTGGTTGGAAACTGGTACCAAAGACCGATTTCCTCGCGACGAGACTCATGAGATACGAACACACAATTCACCGCTAAGGTTCGAGCCTTGCTCTGGTCAAACGAGAGACACCATGTTCTGCAACGGAAGGTCTTTTTCTCGGTACTGTGGTTTTCGCCCACATCTGATTAACGATCGGCTTGAAATAAATTAAAATAATATTGAAAGGGTCGTAAGACAAACAGACAATAAATAAATAAGAAAACGGAAAGAAAAAAAAAACTGGGGTTTTCATTTTGTATAGTATTTTTCAGTTTTCTTATAGTACTAATCCATTACATATGGTCTGAATACTCGTTAGAAAACGCCCCAATGAGGCGGTTCATTGACCTTACACATTCTCATCGCCTTTTGAGATTTGATGCACTTTCACACGGTGCGCACATGATTAATTTGTTGTTTTTTTTATGCAGAATACTTCAAGTTGTGCAACAAAATCAAATGGCAAACCTCTTTAAAACAAAACCCATATTCTCGTCGTAGTGTGTGTTGTTGAATCGAGTTGTTAAATGCTTTGAAATGGGTAACATGGGAAAAAATTCTTCAACTTATCAAAAGAAACAAAAATGAAAAATAAATCTAAATACATAAATGGAAGGTTGCATTTCAAATGTTAACTATTAAAAATCCCATGTGAAAAAGGTTACATACAATGCAGTGTGCAATGATACATGCACATACTGAAATGCTTTATTCTGATCACAACTAGAGCTCATAGATTGTTTATTTCTGTTTCATATAATGTAGTTTGGTCCCAAGGGTCTATGCGGGATCATTGCCATCCATCCATCCATCCATCCATCCATCCATCCATCCATCCATCTATCCGTCCCGATCAGAAGGACGGCGCACTTTGGTGTATTCATCCCTGCAAATGATGCCAGTCGAGCATTTCGCACACTGCAATTTTATTACCACTGACACGAATCGTACCGGAGGCCTCGCACATCAGAAGCAAGTGTGCTAACCACTGATCTGCCTCGCTCTGGAGAAACTGTTACCGTCTAACGTAAACCACACCGGCAGGTTCCGATGCCGTCAAATTATAAATTTCCATGAATACTTCTGCAAAACCTTCCATTTTTCAACTGTCACAATAGAGTTTCCCAAGCTGGCATCACTATAAAATTACGCCTGCTAACTAACGAATAGAACTATTAAATATAGCGATGCACCGATTGGGACCTTGCCCCGCACATCGTGGCTTAGAAAAATAAACTGGGCTGCATGATACTTCCATGCAGAGCTGAAACTCACCGCACATGATTACTGGTACACCACTTAGAAGGACTAAGCCTGCCCAGGCAAAATGGTGTGAGTCAGACCGTCCAATGCACATAAGCATTTTGGTTTCATTAAGCGGCATGGCTTGAGATGTCATTTCATCTCAATGTCGGGTAAAAGTCCTACAAAAATGGCAGCAACGTCTCCAAAATGTCCTATATAGTGTTAACGGGGATGTTGAACCTAAATTCAAACAGACGCACAAAACCAATTTGGACCTCATCTCCAGATTTTTGGTCTTTAAACCGAGGTCCCGTCGCCGTATGACCTAAGATGCTGGTGTGACGTAACCCCCCTCACCCCACCCACAAACACACCAATCTGTGGTATGGCAATCATAAACGATAACTCAGTATCTACACATTTTTGTTCTCTTTCAATGGTACTTGACGACAGTTATGACCCCCGCCCATTGGGGCCTTAAGAAATAAATGGGCTGCATAATGCTTCCACGCAGAGCTGAATCCAACCTCACACGAGTACTGTAAACTGCTCAGAGGATCTAAGCCTGCCCAGGCAAATCGGTGAGAGTCGGACCCTCCATGCTCATAAACCCTATTGGTTTCATTGGGCGACAGGGCTTGAGATGTCATTTCATCTCAATGTCGAGTAAAAGTCCCACAAAATTGGAAGCAACGTCTCCAGAATGACCTATATAGTGTTGACAGGGACGTTAAACATCAAATCAAACAAACAAACTGCCGAATCTGGAAAACATTGCTTTTTTTTCCCCCGTCAGGTTTCACAGTGGAGATTCAGACCTAATTTTCAGAATTGATTACTCCTGATTACTCACATCTTCGCGAGCCAAGGGTACTAAGTCCACTACGTTCCTTACGCCAAGGGTGCGTAAGGAACGTAGTGGACTTAGTACCCGTGGCTCGCGAAGATGGAATACTCAGTCTCGTTCGCCGGTTAGCTCAGCCTCATCAAGTTCGTTTTTAACTTGGTTGAATAATTGTTGGGAGAAAAAAAAAAAAACATATGACATTATGAGGGAGTTTTAAAATATATTGGAGGGGAGTTTTGAAATATATATAGTTCCGACTTGCTTGGGCGGAGACAGACGCATACTAACAGACAAAGAACCGGTCGCCTAGTGCTGGTTTCTGTGGCTTGTACTAACAGTAACTGTTTACTATAAATCCTATAATATTAATACATGTATATTGATTAACTTATGACGTAGCAGTTAGACGTCACCAACACCAACTGTCTGTGAACCGGATGACCTTATCGCATTGTAATTTAACCACCGGTTGATATCGAAGAGAATCGCACCTAGTGGGTCTGGCATTTGGCCTTACCCAGGTGAAAAAAATGTTGCCCGGACCAGACATATTAACTCTAAACGCTGTTAAATTCAGTCTATCCACCGTCTGTGTAAGTTCAGAAAATAATTTTCAGGTAACAGCTGTCACTTATGGGGAGGTAAAACTATGGCGTTTACCGTTTATTTACAAGGGACGAAACTCGAATAGGAACAGTGAACAAGATGGCCATGATGGCCCTGGATCGCTCACCTGATCCTATTGTACAAACGGAATCGTGGGTAATATATGGAGTAGAAGACATTTTGAGAAGTAGAAGTCATTTTTGATGAAATGACATCTCAAGCCCTGCCGCCCAATGAAACCAATGGGGTTTAAATGTATTGATGGTTCCACTTGCACCACTTTGCCTAGACAGGCTAAAACCTTCAAAGTGGTTTACCAAAACTCCTGTAGAAGCACCTTGTAGCCAAGGTGGGTGGGGGCCAAAAATTTCAAAAGACATCTGTCTCTAAAAGGAAGCAATTTTATAGGAATGTTCCATGAGTGACCCTCTAACAAAATTGCTAAAAATATTTTGCTTAACTGAGCATGATGGCCACCACAGCTAAAAACCTCAAACCTCATTCCTGTCAAATAATTTCATAATCAATCCACTGGTTAAGGAAAAGAAGTTGTTTAAAGGTTTTGTTCACCAGAGCGGCATAGTTTGAGCAATTTTGGTGGAGGGTCACCCAAGGAACATTCCTGTCAAGTAATTTCAAAATCCATCCACTGGTTAAGGAGAAGAAGTCGTTTAAAGGTTTTTCTATTTTTACCTCTGGCAGCCATCTTGTTCACCAGAGCAGAATGGTTTGAGCACTTTTTGTAGAGGGTCACCCAAGGAACATTCCTGTGAAGTTATTTCAAAATCCATCTACGGATTAAGGAGAAGAAGTTGTTTAAAGTTTTTTCTATTTTTAGCTCTGGTGGCCATTTTATTCAACCGAGCAGAACGGTTTGAGCAATTGTGGTAGAGGGTCACCGAAGGAACATTCCTGTGAAATAATTTCAAAATCCATCCACTTGTTAAGGAGAAGTCATTTAAAGGTTTTTCTATTTTTAGCTCTGGCGGTCATTTTGTTGACCTGAGCGGAACAGTTTGAGCAATTTTGGTAGAGGGTCACCCAAGGAACATTCTGGTGAAATAATTTCAAAATCCATCCACTGGTGAAGGAGAAAAGTGCGTTTGAAGGTTATTCTATTTTTAGCTCTGGCGGCCATTTTGTTAACCCGAGCTGAACAGTCTGAGCAATTTTGGTGGAGGGCCACCCAAGGAACATTCCTGTTAAGTGATTTCAAAATCCATCCGCTGGTAAAGGAGAAGTCGTTTAAAGGTTTTTCTATTTTAAGCTCTGGCGGCCATTTTGTTCACCCGAGCGGAACAGTATGAGCAATTTTGGTAGAGGGTCACCAAACAAACATTCCTGTGAAATAATTTCAAAATCCATCCACTGGTTATGGAGAAGAAGTCGTTTAAAGGTTTTTCTATTTTTAGCTCTGGCGGCCATTTTGTTCACCCGAGGGGAACAGTATGAGCAATTTTTGTAGAGGTTTACCAAAGGAACATTCCTTCGAAATAATTTCAAAATCCATCCACTGTTTAAGGAGTAGAAGGTGTTTACAGGTTTGTTCTATTTTTAGCTCTGGTGGCCATTTTGTTCACCCTAGCGGAACTGTTTGAGCAATAGTGGTAGAGGATCCCCCAAGGAACATTCCAGTGTAATAATTTCAAAATCCATCCACTGGTTAAGGAGAAAAAGTCGTTTAAAGCTTTTTCTATTTTTAGCTCTGGCGGCCATTTTGTTGACCCGAGCGGAACGGTTTGGGTAATTTTGGTAGAGGGTCACCGAAGGAACATTCCTGTGAAATAATTTCAAAATCCATCCACTAGTTAAGGAGAAAAAGTCGTTTAAAGCTTTTTCTATTTTTAGCTCTGGCGGCCATTTTGTTCACCCGAGCGGAACGGTTTGAGCAATTTTGGTTGAGGGTCACCCAAGGAACATTCCTGTCAAGTAATTTCGAAATCCATCCACTGGTTAAGGAGAAGAAGTCCTTTAAAGGTTTTTCTATTTTTAGCTCTGGTGGCCATTTTAATCACCCGAGCGGAATGGTTTGAGCAATTTAGGTATGAGGGGCACCCAAGAAACCTTCCTGTGCAATAATTTCAAAATCCATCCACTGGTTAAGGAGAAGAAGTTGTTTAAAGATTTTTCTATTTTTAGCTCTGGCGGCCATTTTGTTCACCCGAGCTGAACGGTTTGAGCAATTTTGGTAGAGGGTCATCACAGGAACATTCCTGTGAAACAATTTCAAAATCCATCCACTGGTTAAGCAGGAGAAGTCGTTAAAGAATTTTCTATTTTTAGCTCTGGCGGCCATCTTGTTCACCCGAGCGGAACAGTTTGAGCAATTTTGGTAGAGGATCACCCAAGGAGCATTCCTGTGAAATTAGATCAAAATCTGTCCAGCAGTTTTGGAGGAGAAGTTGTTTAAAGCAAAAGTTGACGACGGACGCACGCACGCACGGACGACGGACAAAGACTGATACCAAAAGCTCACCTTGAGCACTTCGTGCTCAGGTGAGCTAAAAATCAGAACAGTTTAAAGGGCTTGAAAAAAGCTCATGCCACCAGGAATGTAAGATGAATTATGAGTCCAATTAAGACACAGCGTAATCAAATTGGCAGCAAATGACGTTAACGTGAACATTATTTTCAAACGTCATTTACGCTAAATGACGTAATTTCCCAGAAGGTCCCTTTTCGCGTGACGGGTCACATATCAATAAGTCAGTTATGAGTAATATCATTGAATCATGAAATATAGGTCATACTGACCTATATATTTTATGTAAATAATCAGGTCAAATGGAACTTATATTCCAGGTATGACATTTCTACAGTGTTGAGTGGAGGCAAACTCATTGAACCATGAAATAGTTGTCACACTAACCTAGATATATTTTATGTCAATCTTCAGGTCACATGGACTTCATAGTTCGAACAATTTGACAGGAGACGAACCTTTATGCAAGGAATAAATTAGTCACTAATATAGCCGAATACGGCAGCTTTCGCAAACTTCTTGTGCATTTTCGACCTCTGTATTGTATAACAATATCGCCATTTTCAGAAGACGACGAAGATAAATACATGCATTCAGTCGGGTGTGAAATTATGTTAATAGAGTTCACCAGTTTCAGGTCAATTTGTTCGAAACTATATTCCAGGTATGACATTTCTTCATCAAATAGTCTCGAGTTATAAGGCAAATTCATTGAGCCATAAAATATAGGTCACACTGACCTGGATATATTTTATGTCGGTCATCAGGTCGCATATTCCAACTGACAATTCTCCGTCAGTACTCACAATATAAGGCAAAATCACTGAACCATGAAATATAGGTCACACAGACTCGCTGAACCATGAAATATAGGTCATTGACGTATTTTGAGGTCAGTCATCAGGTCACATGGAACTAATAATTCTCAAATAGAATTCAAGATGTAAGGCAAAATCACAGTGAACTGTCACCCTGACCTATATATTTTGAGGTCAATCAGTGGGTTACATGGAACAAATATCCCAGGTATGACTTCAACAAATACTCAAGCTATAAGGTAAAATTACTGGACCGTGAAATGTTGGTCACCATGACCTTCACCCTTTAACATTTTGAACCAATGTCACAGACCCACTGGGTTATACATCGGCAAACTAACAATGGAAATGCATATAACAAATTACAAAGGTGTCCTAGATTTTGACCCATAGCCCCACCCGGCATGAACCCAGGGGTATATTCTCTTGGAATCTCAGGAGACCCTCCCAGGTACCAAAAATCCAAATATGATTGCCCCGTGACCAGTGACTGCCAAGATAAAAGCATTTGAAAACGCAGTGTGACTCGAAGGGCAACACCTACAATAGGTCTTGTACCTCGAAATGAAATAACTAAAATTTCTTTAAAGCGCATGGTGTGTTACGTAATGTGCCTGCTGTTATTATGGGGATACAAGGATCGTGTTTTACCATCTTTTGTCCAGCCTTCAGCAGTTCCAACAACAAGCATTCACACTTGTCCATTTCTCAAGAACTAATGGTTCCTGGTATAAACTTGCATCTAGGGATGTTAACTTAATGCAAGCATCCATATTTGAACTTGCAGGAAGACCACACTTCAAACAATCTGGGAAAATTTTGATCATCTAATATGGCAAATATGCCTATATTTATAAGGTAAAAGGTAGGGTTGGTGCTACAGTTCACAAAGTCAGTGAACCATAAAATGTAGATCAATGTCAAATATGGTTGCTTGCATTAAAGTTGCCAGATGCAAGTTTATATCAAGTATCGTTAGCTCGTAGTTCTTGAGAATTAACATTAGGACGAAACTTGGGGTGTTGGTAAACGTTGATCTGTGTCCTCTACTGTCAAAATCTATCCAAACTATTCTTGCCCTGATTATTGTACAAGTACAATTACAGGTACACCTTAACTGTAATTCCATAGGACTATAATCACAACAACTGTGTGGCAAAACAATATTTTATTCATTTTGTTACAAAAATGGTACATTTTTATCAAACAAAGGAAAACAAAGCATTTATTCTGGACCATATTTATACGGGCAAAAAAAAAAAAAACTAGTATAGATGATATCCTTTCTCACAATCCGTCAATAGCAATTTTAGAATGGAGTTAAGATGAAACAAGAGGGCCAAGATGGCCTTGTTTTGCTCACTTGCCAACCAGAATAAACAAGAATTCCGCCGAAGGCTATGTCGCGCCTTTGGGGGCGCAAAGACTGAACCATGACATCTAGGCCAAGATCAAACGTAGATGCTTGCATAAAAGGCTTGTGCTAAGTATCATTAATGAAGTTCAAATAATTCTTGAGAAATGAACTTAACCATTAGGGTGAACGCTAGGGTGGTGGCAATATTTTACAAAGTCAGTGAACCATGAAATGTAGGTCAAGGTCAAATATGGATGCTTGCATTTAAGTAACCATCCCGAGATATAAGTTTGTACCAAGTATCATGAATGAAGCTCTTATGGTTCTTGAGAAATTAACTTGACCAGTAGGGTGAACGCAATATTTTACAGAGTCAGTGAACCATGAAATTTAGGTCAAGGTCAAATATGGATGCTTGCATTGAAGTTGCCATCCACAGATTCAAGTTTGTACCAAATATCATTTAAGAAGCTCTTATAGTTCTTGAGAAATAAAACTTGACCATTAGGGTGAACGCTAGGGTGGTCGCAATATTTTACAAAGTCAGTGAACCATGAAAAGAGGTAGGAGAGATAGTAGAGGATATGAAATTCATATCCTCTACTATCTCTCCTACCTCTTTTCTCCGTTTCTCTTGAGAGGACACAAAATGACCCACAAGGGTTGAGGTGTCATTAAACCCAAAACAATCAATCAATCAAATCTTTAGTTCATAGAGCTGTAGATATGGTGGGTATTTAGTGGTACTTTAGCTAAAGTCTCCCTTATTTTTCGATAAAAATGTATGAAGTGCATATATTCATTAAGAGCAAGGTGGTTCTAATAAATACCCACAACATATGTTTTATTTATAAGGAAAATTATCCCTTAACTATCAACATATACCCACCTTATCTACATCACCCCATCCAACAAGAGGCCCATGGGCCACTATGCTCACCAGAGCTCAGGTGGGCACTGCCAAATTGCAGCCATGTATTTTAACATGATATCATTTTAATCTGCCAAATGAACCCCCATATCCAAATGAGCATCCATGTGGACTTAGTATATGAAACATAAGGCCTTTTATGAAGTAGAGGGGGTTAGGCATGGACCCAATGGAGCTCTGGTTGGTATCACTAAATGTGTCTTATCACAAAGAACAAGAATATATATGGTTTAGCAGTGGGGATCTGCATGGCTGGAGATATAAGTGGAGGGGTTGGAGCATGCCCTGTCGTTCCCAGGAAAGCCCAAGATTGTTGTCCCTAAATGTGTCTCATCATAAGGACCAAGTATATATATGGTTTAGGGGTGGGAATCTGAACGGTTTCCAAGATATCTTTTCCCCTGCGGACACCCCTACAGTAGGACTGTTGTGCTAATAATAAGGAACAAGAACATATATGAATATGGGGTGGGGATTTGAATGGTTTCTGAAATATATGGCCTTTTATGAAGTGGAAGGGCGGGGCACATTGCCTCAGCACAAAGAGACCCCTAAGTTGGTGTGACTGAATGAGTCTTATCATAAGGAACAAGAATATATATGGTTTAGGGGTGGGGATCTGAACTATTTCTGAGATATATGGCTTTTAATGAAGTCAAGCGGTGGAGCAAGGCCCGGGCATGCCCCGGGGACTCACAAGCTGGTGTCAATGAATGTGCCTTATCATAAGGAAGATGAAAATATATGGTTTAGGGGTGGGGCTCTGAACAGTTTCTGAGATATAAGGCCTTTTGTGAAGTGCAGGGGTGGGGCAAGGCCCAGGGAGACCCCCAGGTTGGTGTCAATGAAAGTGTCTTATCATAAGGTACAAGAATATATATGGTTTAGGGGTGGGGATCTGTAAGGTTTCCGAGATATTGTGATATTATGAAATGGAGGGGGTGGGGCATGGCCCCAGCTCACCCCTTGGGTTGGTGTCACTGAATGTGTCTCATCATAATGAACAAGAACATATATGGTTTAGGGGTGAGGATCTGAACAGTTTCTGAGATATATGGCCTTTGTGAAGTGAAGGAGTGGGGCATGGCTCCGGCGCACCCCGGAAGACCCCAAATTTGGGGTCAATGAATGTGTCTTATCATAAGGAGCAAGAATATATATGGTTTAGGGGTGGGGATCTGTAAGGTTTCCAAGATATTGGGCCTTTTATGAAATGGAGGGGCGGGACATGGCCCCGGCGCATCCCGGGGGACCCCCAATTTGATGTCACTGAATGCGTCTTATCATAAGGAACAAGAGTATATAGGGTTCAGGGGTGGGGATCTGAATGATTTCCGAGATACTGGGCTTTTTATGAAGTGGAGGGGTGGGGCATGGCCTCGGCACATCCCGGAGGACCTCCAGGTTGGTGTCACTGAATGCGTCTTATCAATAGGAACAAGAATATATTTGGTTTAGGGGTGGGGATATGTAAGGTTTCTGAGATATAAGGCATTTTATGAAGTACTGGGGGCGGGGAATGGCCCCAGCACAACCTACTGGACCCCCAGGTGGACATAAAAGCATATGGCTGAGAGAAGTTTACTAAAGGAACATTTCTATGAAAGTTTTGTCATAATATCTGCAAAGGCTTTGTAGTTAATGCCATTTTTCAATTTTCCCCATTATAAGTCTATGGAAAATCTAAGTTGCCATAGCAACCAAACTAAAGAGCCGAATTCCATAAAAAACACAAAACCTGTAAAGGCAAATATGGTGAATATTTCCATAAACTCTCAGCCCCATAGAGCATACGGTTTCTGAGGAGATGATTTTTTAAGTATTTTTTTTTTCTATTTTTCATTTTGGTTTCCATGGCAACCAATACAAATGAGCAGTAGGCCTAAAATCATATGGCAATTAGTAGATTGCCTAAGGAATATTTCTATGAAAGTTTTGTCAAAATATCTGCAGCGGCTTGGCAGCAAATGCCATTTTTCAATTTTCCCCATTATAAGTCTATGGAAACTCTAAGTTGCCATAGCAACCAAACTAATGAGCTGAATTTCATAAAAAACAAAAACCTTCAATCCCCCAACCCAAGGATGCTACAGATAAAATTTGGGCTGAATCGGTCCAGTGGCTTCAGAGAAGAAGATGTTTGAAAGTGTTGACGTCAGACGACGACAGACGACGACGACAACGACGCCGGACAACTGCCTATCCTATAAGCTCCCCCGGAGTCTCGGCTCTGGTGAGCTAAAATAAACAGTTTTTGGTGCTGATTCTGTATACTGCAGCGCAGATCCTTAAGCAACCTATATTATTTTCAAGAGCCTAGTAGTTATCAAGCCCATGTTTGCAGCTCTGTTTATAACTAGGTCAAACACCTGGGTGACTTCTATTATACAATGAGAGCCAGAGTCACTACACAATTAAATATGTATACCTTCTGGCATAACAATATTAGTCACTTCACAGTTTGTTTTGAGTCATTCTGATTCATAACATATAATGCAAGCAGTGACAGAGCTATGTAATAGTCTATCTTCAACTGCCTGTTGATATTTTGACAGGTCTAAAGTAGAAGTAAAACAAAGATCAGGAATTGATACAATTAACTTACTCCATCCATAAAAGACACCAAAGGGAAAGAAATACAAACATTAAGGGACCAGACCATAATGGAAACCTGAACAAAGGAAGGTTGTTGAAGGAAATAAAACCTTGTTGTTTTTATATAAATGTACAATTTCAAAGAGGGATTAAGATGTTTGTTTAACCCTTCAGAATTATCTTCTACTTTGTGTTGGCTGGTTACTTTAAAGTCATTATTGCAAACAGTGTGGATCCAGATCAGACGGGTCCTCTTATGCCCTTTTTGTTTAAATTGAGATTTAACGTCCCAGTCAACACTATTTAGGTCATTTGAAGATGTTGTATCCAATTTTGTTGGAATTTTACTCACTACTGAGAAGACATCTCAAGCCCTGCCACCCAATGAAACCAATATAGTTCATGTGCATAAATGGTCCAAACTGCACCACCTTGCCTTGGACAGGCTAGACCCAAAATAATAATATCCAACTGCCATTGTGTTCAGCAAGGGAAACCATTTTAGCAGCTTTGGTAAAAGGTCACCCAAGGAACATTTCAGTAAAATTATTTCGAAATCTAGCCACTGGCCTAGGAGAAGCTGTCATCTAAAGGTCTTTTCTAGTTTTAACTCTGGTGGCCATTTTGTTCATTGGAAAAAAAAACATTTTCGCAAGTTCGGATGAGGGTCACCCTAGGAACATTTCTGCAAAAGTATGGCAGCCATTTTGTTGAACAAAGCAGAACCGTTTTAGCAATTTTGGTAGAGTGTCAGCCAAGGACTGTCTCTGTGAAATTATTTCGAAATCAGGCCATTGGCCTAGGAGGAGATGTCGTTCAAAGGTTTTTCTATTTTTAGCTCTGGTGGCCATTTTGTTCAGCGGAGTAGAACCATTTAAGCAATTTTGGTAGAGGGTCATCCGAGGAACATTTCTGTAAAATGATTTTGAAATCCGACCATTGGCTTAGGAGCAGATATCGTTAAAGGTTCTTCTATTTTTATATCTGGTGGCCATTTTGTTCAGCAGAGCAAAAACATTTTAGCAATTTTTGTAGTGGGTCACCCAAGGAACTTTTCTGTGAAATTATTTTGAAATCGGGACATTGGCCTAGGAGGAGATGTCGTTTAAAAGTTTTTCGTTTTTTTAGCTCTGGCAGCCATTTTGTTCAGCAAAACGAAACCGTTTTAGCAATTTTGGAAGAGGGTCAGACAAGGACCCTCTCTTTGAAATTATTTTGAAATCAGGCAATTGGCCTAGGAGGAGATGTAATTTAAAGGTTTTTCGATGTTTAGCTCTGGTGGCCATTTTGTTCAGCCATGCAGAACCATTTTAGCAATTTTGGTAGAGGGTCAATCTGAGGAACATTTCTGTGAAATGATTTTGAAATCCGGCCATTGGCTTAGGAGGAGATATCGTTTGAAGGTTTTTAGCTCACCTGACCGAAGGTCATGGTGAGCTTTTGTGACTGTGAGATGTCAGGCGTCGTCGTGCGTGCGTAAACTTTTCTTGTTAACACTCTAGAGGCCACAGTTTTGACCCAATCATCATCAAACTTGGTCAGAATGATCATCATGACAATATGTCAGTCAAGTTCGAATATGGGTCATGTCTGGTCAAAAAGTAGGTCACCAGGTCAAATCAAAGGAAAACCTGTTAACACTATGTGAGGCCACAATTTTGGTCCAATCATCCTCAAACTTGCTCAGGATGATCATCTTGATAATATCTTGATCAAGTTCAAATATGGGTCATGTCGGGTCAAAAAGTAGGTCAGCAGGTCAAACCACAGGAAACCCTTGTTAGCACTCTAGAGGCCACAGTTTTGGTCCAAACATCCTCAAACTTGCCCAGAATGATCATCCTGACAATATCTCGGTCAAGTTCGAATATGGGTCATGTCGGGTCAAAAAATGGGTCAGTAGTTCAAATCATAGAAAAACCTTGTTAACACTAGAGGCCACAGTTTTGGTCAAATCTTCCTCAAACTTGGTCAGAATGTTCAACCTGACAATATCTCAGCCAAGTTTGAATATGGGTCATTTCAGGTCAAAAAGTAGGTCAGTAGGTCAAATCATAGAAAAACCTTGTTAGCACTCTAGAGGCCACAGTTTTGGTTCAGTCATCCTCAAACTTGCTCAAAATGATCATCCTGACAATATCTTGGTCATGTTCGAATATGGGTCATTTTGGGTAAAAAAGGAGGTCAGTAGGTCAAATCATAGAAAAACCTTGTTAACACTCTAGAGGCCCCAACTTTGGTCAAATAATCATCAAACTTGCTCAGAATGATCATCTCTTCAATATCTAGGTCAAATTCGAATATGGTTCATGTGGGGTCAAAACTATGTCAAATCAGAGAAAAACCTTGTTTACACTCTAGAGACTGCAATTTTAGTCTAATTATCATCAAACTCAGAATGATCATCTTGCCAATATCTAGGTTAAATTCGAATATGGGTCGTGTGGGGTCAAAAAGTAGGTCAGTGGGTTAAATCATAGAAAAACCTTGTTAACACTCTAGAGGCCACACTCTACACAGTTTTAGTCCAATCATCATCACACTTGCTCAGAATTATCCTCTTTTTTGTAATACCTTGGTCAGGAGGGGTATTTTATTTGACAGAAATTGCTGTAAGCAAACAGTGCAGACCCTGATTAGATTCCATGTTCTGCAACGTCTGATCTGGGCCTATGCTGTTTGCCAGGCTACCCATTCAGGGTTTTCCCGCCTTTTAGGGGTTATTATAACTTAAAACAAATATTTTGTATGATAATACAGTATCTCAAGCAATTCAGACTTTCAGGCTGTTTGGATCATGGTCAAAGTTCTTTTGGCTATTTTTAGAAAAAACATTGTCATCACTCGACCTACTTTTATTTCATAATTTCTTCACCATAAGCATGCTACAGATTAGAAATGATTGAAATCAACCTTCAGGCTGCAGAAATATAAATGCTGTCAGACATGAAGGGGCGGACCTTTCATCTCAATGTCGGGTAAAAGTCCCACAAAATTGGAAGCAACGCCTCCAAAATGACCTAAATAGTATAAACCTCAAATCAAACAAACAGAATTGGTCAAATCATACTTAAGACCGCATTTTTGGTTCAAGCTTCATGAAACTTGCCAAGAATGTTTGCCTTTATAAAATCTTGAATATGTTTGAATACGGGTCATGTGGGATCAAAAACAAGGTAATGAATAGACTCAGGTGAGCGATACAGGACCATCATGGTCCTCTTGTTCTATTTTTAGATGTGGCGGCCATTTTTTCAGCAGAGCGGAACCATTTTAACAATTTTGGTAGAGGGTCACACAAGGAACATTTCTGTGAAATAATTTTGAAATCTGGACATTGGCCTAGGAGGAGATATCGTTTAAAGGTAATCTATTTTTATCTCTGGCAGCCATTTTGTTCAGCGGAGCAGAACCATTTTAGCAATTTAGGTAGAGGGTCGTCAGAGGAACATTTCTGTGAAATGATTTTGAAATCCGGCCATTTGCCTAGGAGATGTCATTTAAAGAAATTGTTGACGGACAGAGGGACACAAAGCGATCACAATAGCTCACCTTGAGCACCTCGTGCTCAGGTGAGCTACTAAGCTGATAAGGTGTATTAACTCCCTTTTTAAAAGGAGAACCCGAAGATGAAAACGAAAAAACATTATTTCCATGTGACGTCGAGCTGTATTTCCTTTGAGGATGCAATAATTCTCTTTGTCCTTCCTTATCAAGAGTGGTTGATAATTGGTTATTTCCCTTGTCAATGTTGGTAAAGGGCAATTTGTTCATGTCTACTACAATGACCCCAACTCAGCTAAGTTCACTAGCAGGAGCAGAACGCTGACTAGCCAGAGTGTTTAGTCTGTTGGCAACATAATTAGAAGAGTCCAAGAATCTGTTCACACAATTCTGGATACAACTCTCTGCTCTGCCGCCCAGTTTCTGTCCAGGGTTCCCTGTCACACACTGCTCCCAACACCTGAAAAAAAGAGAGAAAACACTGAGTTTATTACATTATGCAAACACGCCTATACAAATACATTGACACCTTTATCCCGGGGGTGTCAGGTTGTGTTTTCATCAAAATGTATTTGGAAAATGAGTGTACTTTTAGCAAACAGTGGAGGCCCTGATCAGACGCCACGTTCTGTGGCGTCTGATCTGGACCTGCACTGTTTGCCCGGGTACCCATTTTGGTATTTCCGGTACAAAATAGGTTAATTGCCTACCTCACATTTGAGTATTCTCCCAATATATGGTTGGATTGGACCATGCACCCAGGATAAAAGTGGCACATAGGTTTTTTTTTGTGGCATACTCCCGGTTCTAAAAATAGAATGGGAAAAGCCCTGGCTGGCCAATCATTCTGTTGTATTGTTTTAGCAACCCCAGCATGATTTGATACAAGCAGGAAAATTCTAATTGAAGAATCCCAGTTTAAAGATCTAATCAAAAGGAGCACAAAACAGTTTATTTTTTCAGGATAGCTTATGTAGAACTCAAATTATAAAGGTTTAAAGCTCAGATTTTTGGCCGAATTTTAGGAATAATTTGGCTCTCATTTAGCCATTTCACTCACAGAAAAATGGCACCGAAAGGGGGCATAAATCAAATTTAAAATTTGTATATCTCTGGTTAAAATAAATAAATTTTAAAAGCGCACACAACTTAGTGTAGCTTGTTCTTTTCTCTTACATTTTAAATCAAGAAATGCGAAATTAATTAAGGCTCAGTATGTAGCATTTTTGTTTTTAAAATATGCATGCTTGTCCAAAAACATGGTAAATGTTGCAAAAAGGGGGAGTTCCAAATCTGCCCACGCACAGATTTTCTTGAAGCTTCAATTGTTGTTTACTTGAGGACTATCAACTATATATATAACTTTGTTTCATTTGATAAATTACTGTAGGTCTCAGGAGAGCTCCCTGGAGTAGTCCCCTGTAGAGGTCCTACACACCTGACAACTTTTCAGTCTTAAATCAATAGGTATGATTATTTTCAAATTTTGTTGCTTTGATTGGCAACAGAACGCTATAAGGATTAATCTAATACAAAAAATGTAAATGTGTCTATGTCTTTTAATTTTACTGATTAATTTATTTACAAAATTTCTTCTACTTTTCATGAAAATTTATAATAAATGAGATTTTCATCCTAAGTATTAGCTGTGTTACTGATCTTGTCACCCCAAGATATTGCATATAAAATAGGCCACATATATCTTCTATATAGCAAACAAATTTCGAAAAAGTCAGAAACCGGTAACAATGTTTTTGTTTCCTAGATATGGGTTCAGGTCTATTTTATGCTAAAGTCAGTTGCCATATAAGGGGATTTCCTTAAAGTGTATTTTATTGTGTTTTTAATGACCTAGTGCAACCTTATCATACAAAGCTTAGCATAGGCATTTATGTAATAAAAACTCCCCCCACACATTACTCCCCCCCCCCCCCCCCTCAAGAAAAAAAAAAGACACTGTTTACAGACAGGAGTTTTGGTTTAACTTTTAAAAAGTAAATGAGAATATACATAAGCAAAGTATACAAGTTCAATCCAAACATTTTAAAGAGAAAAAATAAAATTCACTCATGCACTGTTCATGTTGAATGTTAAGTGTTGACAGTAATGCAAAAAATGATAATCCTCAAACAATAACATTATGGAACAATAGGAATAAGACAAGGTGTTTTTTTTTTTTTTTTTTGGTCTTTCTGTATATTTTGAACCCAGCAATACAAAGACACTTGATGTCAGTAATACGCAATGAGGTATTGAATCTGCTTAATAAATTACTTTCATATTCCTATTTATTTCTTTAATTAGTTTTGTTGTTGTCATTTTTACTTCTTTAAAATAAAACAGCAGCCAATAAATTGCCAACTGTGAAGGGACAAATTGATTTTTCGATTTGTTCTAATCATTGATTAGGCACCCCGTCCATCGGGGCTTGAAGAAATAGATGGGCTACATGATGCTTTTACGCAGAGCTGAAACCGACTGCACACGAGCACTGGTTAACTGCTTAGACCAGCTAAGCCTGCCCAGGCAAAGTGGTGCAAGTCGGTCCTCCATGCTTATAAAAAGTAGAAGTAAAACAAAGATCAGGAATTGATACAATTAACTTACTCCATCCATAAAAGACACCAAAGGGAAAGAAATACAAACATTAAGCGACCAGACCATAATGGAAACCTAAACAAAGGAAGGCCATATGGACAGTTACTTTCCCACAAAATGGCCATATGGCCATCCAAAATTAAAAGACACAAGTGATACACACAGTAAGTAACAAACAACAACATAAATAAATCGCCACAGTAGAGCCGCCTTGGAACGGTCAGTGGAAGATTTCCACTGGGGGGCTTAAATCGATTTTACGTGGCCACAATCCTCGCCCTTACTTCCGTCGCGATTTAGACAAATAATTTGTTCAGTCCGCATGAAGGCCTCCTAACTCATCAGTGCAACATCTCCGTGAACACAGAAATCAAAGAACCACAGAGGTGAGACAACGGTGAGGACTCGACAGCAAGAAACCACTGAAATGCTGGAGCAAAAGAAAACCAACAGTTAGACTCCGATGAGCCCGACCAGAGACAGAGCATCAGGCACCAACCAACATTATCTCTTTAATTTTCAATAAGCCTTTACGTTGGAGCCGTCATAGAATCTGAGGCCTGACCCACCGGCGTGCAATTAAAGAGGGAAGCAAAGTCGCCAACTGTGATTGGGTTAACTACCATGCATGCAGTCTGTCGTATAATATCCATGTTGTACCCAATCTTTTTATATCGAAGAATGATTTTACGAAATTGGGTGCTGAAGTCATTGTGGTTATATATTTTTCTGAATTTATATAATAAGTCACCATAAAATTCGGGTACCGATAGACCTTGTTGCAGAAGAGATTTAAGTCCAATATTGAATTTTGAAATTAAATCAGAATGGCGTCTATAAAATTTTGAAAAGGCTTTGCGTAGTTTATGGTACCGATAACCCTGATTAAGAAGTTTAGCCGTTAATAATTTATTACGAGTGTTGAAGTCAGTTACATGACTACACACTCTAGCAAATCGAATTAATTGCGAAATATAAACGCCATAGGATGGCGCACGAGGAACATCACCATCCAAAAAAGGAAAATTTACAATCTCAAACTCAAAGTCATCGCGTTTATCATAAATTTTGCACGAAAGAAATCCATCTACAATAGATAGATGTAAATCCATAAACGGGGCCTCGGTATCAGAAGAAGTTGCTTTATTTAACTGAAGTTCTAGGGGGTAAATCTGACTGATCAAACCATCAAAATAGGTATTATCAATATTTAATAAATCATCTAAATATCTAGAAGTAGAGCTAAAAGCTTCAATAATTTCAGATTGGTTATCAATGGAAAGCGACAAAATGAAGTCTCTTTCATAACAATACAAGAACAGATCAGCCACAAGAGGTGCGCAATTAGTACCCATCGAATACCCACAATTTGTCTAAATAACTTAGTACCGAATCTAATATAAATATTGTCAAGTAGAAAGGTGAGGGCATCACACACTTTCTGACATGACCAAAGTGTATAATTCTTATGCTCTTTAGAAGTGAAAAATGCATTTCTGACATTACATGCAAGATAGAGAGAATCTTCTCTGTGAAAAGCCCATTCAATTAAATCATTAAGCTTTTCTTTTATAAGATTATGAGGAAGTGTAGTGTAAAGAGTGGAAAAATCGTAGGCAGACAGACTAGAAGCACGAAACTGTCTAGATTTCAATTTATTTAAAACCTCATTCGAATTTTTTATAGACCAAAACAGATTTCTTCCTGATCTTTCAAAGACTTTATCACAATATTTAATTACATGCGTTTTAATAGCAGTAAGACAGGAAGTTAATAATTTAGAAAGTTCAGTGGTAGTGCAAGAACTAGAATTTGCAATAAACCGTGCTTTGTAAGTTTTTTTATGAAGTTTTGGTAACCAGTATAGCGTAGGAAGCTTGTCTTGGCCTTCGTTAACACACACAGCAAACTTGGTGGCTGAAAGACAAACATGTTTATCTACTATAGCTCTCTCTTCAGCCAAAGGCTGAAGTTCATAGGCCTTAGTACCACCAAGCCCCTGCTTAAGCGTGTTAACATAGTGGAGCCGTCACACAACGACGACGTTGTTAGCGGCCTTGTCTGCAGGGGCCAAAACAAACTTCTTATGAAATTCTTGAATACCTAGTTTAAGATGACGTAAAGACGTCTTTGGCTTAGGGGGTAATAAGTTAGTATTTTGAGAATAGAAAGAAATGCGTTTATTCACTAGTCTTAAAATGCTAAGTTTCCAGTCCTTTAGGGCTTTATACTCAACATACTCTCGCTTACACCATCGATTACCGAATTCATTCAAGGAAGCAGCGATTTCATCTCTACATTTACTGAAATCAATTTTAGAAGGAAACCGATATTTCGGTCCTTTAGAAATTATATTCCTTATCCTAGAATCAGGAATAATTTTCAAATTGCCAGTAATTACATGACCAGCAGCAGGATAGCAATACTTCGAGTTTTTACAATCACATGAATCAGGAGTATTAGTATCAATATCAAGATCTGAAACAAGTTTATTGAAATTAAAAATGATAGATCTAACAGGTTTGTTATATTTATAGCAAATTATAGGTGTTTCAGTATTTTGAAAATAAGCAGGAATGGAAGAAAGCACCGATCTCTCACGGAAGATACTGGGCAAATCTATAAAATCCATACCCTTATTAATGAAGGATATTTTGAAGAAATGACGTTTATGATTAATTTCAGAATCAATGTAAGGACGGAGAGTATGCTGAGTATAGCCTCTAGTTAAGAGAGCCGCATCATATAACTGATGAGAACTATCGTAGAATTTATTCGCATCGGTGTCCAGAAGACGTAAAACAGAAACGGGTAATGAACTTAAAAATGAAAGCATAGAGTGGCGTCCATGATTTAATAATATAATTGACAGTCACTTCAGTCTAGTATTGTTTCGTTTAAACGCACATGATTTACGTTTAAAGTTACCATTTTTCCTGGTGCCGTGAGATCTAGTTCTGCGTTTTCGACATTCCAGGAGTGAGAAAATATCAAAGTCCGGCATTCTGGAAATATTACCCTCATGATAAATGTTGTCATTAAATCCCAGTGGAAAAGGGGTCTGTAAAAATTTAATCCATTTCAGTTCAGCTTCATGTCTTTTGATTATTTTGAACCTAGATGTAGAATTTGCATCGTAATAAAGTTTTTCCACTGGTTGTATAATAATGTTATTTACAGAATGACCTGTACGTCGAAAGTGACGGTACAAGAAAGTGTCAGTTTTCTTAGGCTTACTCATTCTACGATAATGCTCGTTCAATCTAGTTTTAAGCATGCGGTTAGTTTTACCGACGTACTGCATATTACAGTTTGCAGCACGTCAAGTAATTAGATAAATTAAATCTGTAGACTGTCATGTCAAATCAGACATGTTAACTAGAGAAGCGTCTACCGTTTACAGATGAAGTAACGGTAGACGCAGTGCTTAAATGCGAACAACATCTGCACCTCTTGGCATTGCACTTAGAAATACTAGGATAAATTCCACTTCTTTTCCACGGATTAGTATATTTTCGAAGGATGGGTGATTTGAGAGGAGATAGTCTTATACGAAGACTACTCCCAAAAACATTGGTATTGCCTGCTCCTTTGAGATTAACTGAAGTTACAGAAGACAAATTTAAGGGTCTAACCAATACCGAAGGCAACATAGTATTAAAGTTCTTAATAGAATGGGGAATCCGTACAGAAGAAGCAGAGTGTAACCTAAGGGGTGATATTGATATTTTAAATGTATTTGTAATACTCATTTTGGATAATAAGGTTGTGATACCGTCAAAACTAAAGCGATGTTCATACCGGTTATTAAATAAATAAAATTACTGAAGAAGATTCCTTCGAATAGAAAGGTTCAACAAAAGCCCACAAAACATCCTAGTCTACTAAAAGTACAGGGATGTCAAACAAGCAGTTGTTATACAACGAGGAACGAACATCGGTTTAATAATGACCTTCAACAGGTATCTAAAGGATGTCAATTGATTGAACAGTGAAAAGCAATTGCATAAGCAATCCCTGAGGATTGGAAAAATAAGAGCATTAAATGCATGTACGGGGAGACCTTTTACAGCCGCCAAACGGCACAAACAAAACAGCCCTGATATGCAAAGTAGAAGTAAAACAAAGATCAGGAATTGATACAATTAACTTACTCCATCCATAAAAGACACCAAAGGGAAAGAAATACAAACATTAAGCGACCAGACCATAATGGAAACCTAAACAAAGGAAGGCCATATGGACAGTTATTTTCCCATAAAATGGCCATATGGCCATCCAAAATTAAAAGACACAAGTGATACACACAGTAAGTAACAAACAACAACATAAATAAATCGCCACAGTAGAGCCGCCTTGGAACGGTCAGTGGAAGATTTCCACTGGGGGGCTTAAATCGATTTTACGTGGCCACAATCCTCGCCCTTATTTCCGTCGCGATTTAGACAAATAATTTGTTCAGTCCGCATGAAGGCCTCCTAACTCATCAGTGCAACATCTCCGTGAACACAGAAATCAAAGAACCACAGAGGTGAGACAACGGTGAGGACTCGACAGCAAGAAACCACTGAAATGCTGGAGCAAAAGAAAACCAACAGTTAGACTCCGATGAGCCCGACCAGAGACAGAGCATCAGGCACCAACCAACATTATCTCTTTAATTTTCAATAAGCCTTTACGTTGGAGCCGTCATAGAATCTGAGGCCTGACCCACAGGCGTGCAATTAAAGAGGGAAGCAAAGTTGCCAACCGTGATTGGGTTAACTTCCATGCATGCAGTCTGTCGTATAATATCCATGTTGTACCCAATCTTTTTATATCGAAGAATGATTTTACGAAATTGGGTGCTGAAGTCATTGCGGTTATATATTTTTCTGAATTTATATACTAAGTCACCATAAAATTCGGGTACCGATAGACCTTGTTGCAGAAGAGATTTAAGTCCAATATTGAATTTTGAAATTAAATCAGAATGGCGTCTATAAAATTTTGAAAAGGCTTTGCGTAGTATATGGTACCGATAACCCTGATTAAGAAGTTTAGCCGTTAATAATTTATTACGAGTGTTGAAGTCAGTTACATGACTACACACTCTAGCAAATCGAATTAATTGCGAAATATAAACGCCATAGGATGGCGCACGAGGAACATCACCATCCAAAAAAGGAAAATTTACAATCTCAAAATCAAAGTCATCGCGTTTATCATAAATTTTGCACGAAACAAATCCATCCTATTGGTTTCATTTGGCGACAGGGCTTGAGATGTTGTTTCATCTCAATGTCGGGTAAAAGTCTCACAAGATTGGAAGCAACGTCTCCAAAATTACCTATACAGTGTTAACGGGGACGCTATACCTCAAATCAACCAACCAACTAATGACTGATCGGTCCATGTGTTGGTATTTTTTTCTTACATCACTTGGTCAAAGAGACTCACACTCGGCTTTCCAACCAAAGGTTTAGGGACATCATGAAAACCAGTTTCTGCTTTTTTTTCTAGGTTCATTATAACATCTGCAAAAGTGTAAGCTACAATGTCATAGTCTTCAAAATAAATGCAGAGCTAGTCACACTGTAACTAGTTGTAAAATTGGCATTTGGTATACACTTCCCTAAATGAAATAGATGGAAGGCAAGTTGCTGTAACTTATGCATTTGATAGCTGATATTATATTTGGATGTTGAAATGCCATTCGCATTTTTAGTCATCTGTATGCAGTACTTGTCATCTATGTTACGTTTTCTAGCTCTGTTTTCATCAGTTTTTGAAAATGGCGTAAATCAGCTTAGCTGTACTATAAGCATATTTCTGAACCAATATCTGTAGTTGGCTTTATATTTTTCTATAATACTGATAGCAAATGTACCGTTTGCTCTTTTCTTCTTCTGAAATCGTTTAAAAGCTGAACTGAATAGTCTTCTCAATTATACTAATTCATGTTACTAAAAAATAACTGGTTGTTTTCTGGATCATATTTAAGAATATAAATATATCATATTTAAGAATATAACTTTCTGACACTGATTAGCACAGTAGGCAACATTTGTTTGTGCTTTAGTTGCGGGGGCATTGTTAGAGTGACAAAAGAGCCAACACAAGTGTGTTTCCATTTTGTCTACAGTAATCTGTGTATACAGTGAGACGAAAGATCAGAAAATATTGTCTGTGTTATTATGACACACCTGGCTCAACCATAATAAAACGTCATTACTCTTGGCCATTCAAGCAAGCTGTGCCATTCAGGTATGACAATCAGAATTTTCAACCTTTTTAAGTAGACTGCATCAGTTCAGAGAGTCAAACGAAATTGTCTGGTTTACAGAACCATCCATTTTACTTGCCATTTCAACAATCTCTGTCCTAAAAAGCTTCACAAGGCTTTAGGATTACTTTAAATGCAAAAACGCCTGTTAAGAAATGAAATATATGTTTTAATATAATCCGATTGAATTGTTAATGAACACTCAAAATTAATTGTGTTTTTGGTATTCCCCAGGGTACCATATCTGATACAAATGCTGATTAAATGAGCCCATACTATACAATCAAGGTTTAAATATACATATATTCATGTATATATATATATTGGTGAGCAATTTCTGGATTAAAAATGTTAGACCGGTACTATTCAATGTTCATATGCAGTATGTTACCGGCCTCAGATTTTCAAGAAAGTTTGATAAAATGTTCAACACGTATATGGGCAATTTTCATATTAAAATGATGGGGTGACAAGAACTTCAACAATGTGAAATCTAAAGTCAAACATACTCCAAAAGATTTTATGGTTGTGAAATCTGGGGTCTGCTCCATATGAAATTGATCATGGTCTGTGGAATTTCAACTAAACAATAGCAAATGTGATACAAAAATAATCACAAATGACTACAGCAATGCCTGAGAACATGATAACTCCAAATTGCAAGAAGCTTTTATTTATATATACGCTTGTTTGAGGGAACCCCTATTTTCGGATGTGGAAATAAACAAAACATTGTAGATTTACAAAGAAAACAGATATGAGAGTGAAATAGCTAAATTATAAACAGTCATTTACCAGGCATTAATTATGCACAATATCATGGAAATCTGTGTGTGGGCAGAACCTTATGGAAATTTACTATAGGCTGGAACTCCCCCTTTCCGAATTGATTAAAAAAATGACTTAAAATTGGATTTTCTTGACTTTGGTCCATAAGAATTTAAAAGCGCAGCTAGCATTACATAGCTGAATGTATTATCAAACGGTTGGCAAAACTGCAGGATAAAAAGATTATGTTTAGACTGTTGCATTTTAATTTCACCACCCATACCCTCTCATCAAAATTGGGGTTGAAAAGTATCGGGAAATTTTTACTTGCCCCTCATAAGGAGCTATGGAACTCATCCAAAACAAATGCATTGTGTGTCAAATGGAAGTAAATCTTGTAGTCTTTCTACTGGTATGCATGATAAAGAGCTACACTAATTAAAACTTTTGATAAAAATAAGATCGTCCATATACCATCCTGCAAAGCAAAACAAATTCCAGGCTCAATCTGTTGTCTTCTGGGGTTGCTAATTGTTTCAAGGCAGTGGGACAGATAAAGTGTTAATTCCAGCATAAAATGTTGAAGTTCTTTTAAACTTTTGGCCAAATCTAATGTAAAATATTGGGGAATAAAAGCTGCAAGCACCGCATGATGCCCCGCTACTACAACTAGAGAAAGTGCCCAGTGGGGCACGTATACCCCCGACCAGTGCCATCCCCTTTTAGTGGAAATGAAAAGTTGTTTAAACTTTCCATTTAGTCCACTGAGAATAACTATTGCATTTCAACAAATATAGTATAATTTATCATATCCAAAGATGAAACTGCTTGTCTTTGCTGAATAATAAAAATTCAAAGTTTGTTGCAATTTGGAACAATTTTACCTAGAAACAACAAACATAGAATATGCTGTCATAGAACATTTGCTGAATTAAAGTAGCTGTATAATAACATAATAAAGCAGCAGGAAGGTCAACGTAAAGGTCAAGGTCAGGTTTGTGTATATCAATCTTAAGTACTAGTGGCAAGGTGTGTGGTGTGTGAATATTAAAGAAATCGGTCAAAGAATAAGGAAGTTATGAGCAATGTTAAAGTTGTTTGTAACGGACCGACGACGACAGACGACGACGACAAGCTGACTCCTATATACCCCCTTCAAACTTCGTTTGCGGGGGTATAAATATGCAAAATTTAACAGTTCTAGTTGCTGTAGTTTCTAAGATCACAAGGACCAATATATAAGCTGACAAATCTGACAAGGGTCACAGCATAAAGAAAGAACAAACTAACTAATAATGAACAGATGGAAAGACAAAAACTATAACCTTTGATATACTTTGTATGCAAGGAGTATATAATGAAAACAGTTATCAAATCCTGTACCATGTACTATTATGCAATGTATACATGTAAATTTCTTCTAATAAATATTGTTTAAACCAAAACATTTAACACAAAACTTGGACGATATCAAAATGTGTAAGTCCTAATTATTGACCCCTAGCCCCACCCAGGGGCTTGACCCAGGAGCTTTGATATTCCATATGAAAATTAATACTATAGCTATATTCTGTACCAAATATGAAGAGAATCTAACATGAGGTTACAGAGATATAAGCAATCAAAAAGGTTTAACACAAAACTTTGACGTAAAAGTTGACAAACTGACAGACAGCCCACCCAGGGGCTTAGATATTGCATATGAAAGGTTATGCTATAGAGATATCCTTTACCAAGATACAGTATAGCTCGAATATATCGCCGTAGTCGGGGTCCATAGCCAAAAAACCGCGATGTGGTCGGAGTGCGATATAAGTCGCGGTAGTTTGCCGAGATGCCAATACAAGTCGCGGTGATAGTTTGGTGAGAACCGTTTACCAATCCACACTAATGGCTGTCAGTAATGCTTTCGGCCGTATTTCACCATTAAAGTAGGCTCAGAATTACTCAGTGACAGAACAAACAAAGGGGACTATGTCTACGAATTAACTTACTTTCGAGAACAGCTGAAAATCTGCGACTGAAAACATATGATTGCTAAAATGTCAAAACAGGACGCCATTTTGGATTTGCGGGTTCCCCTGGTTGTCTGTAACGGGTGACGGCCAAGGGGCGCAACTACCATAAGCGCTAAAGCAATTCTAGTTGTTTCCCTTGGCTTGTCAGATCTCAGAATCATTAAAAGTAGCGGTTGGAAAAAAATTATTTAACGTCTACCACGGGCCAAAAAACTATACAACTACAAAACTATCATTTTATTGTGTTTTGATTTCGGGCAAGTGTTTGGAAAATTCTACCACCAAATAAAAAAAAAAATAAAAAAATGTTCTGTTCAAAGATTCTCATATTTTTAATATTTCTGCTCAGGTGCTCGTTAGAAACGGTCGGTCCGTCCATGATTCGCAATTCCATGCTTGCAACTGAGCAGAGGCAGCTACACACTGACTGCGAAATATTATGGGTTACACTTGAACTTGAAGGATGCAAATCACTTTACATTGCTGCTTATTACAGGCCCAAAGAAAATGATGTGTACAGTCTGGATGAACTTAGGCGCTCTCTAAATTCGGCCACGGCACTAAATGATGATATTTGGGTCCTTGGAGACCTAAATTTCCCCAAACTGTCATGGAACAATGACTTTGTCCCTGAAATCAAACCTGGATGTAACTTCCCCAGACTTTATGAAGATTTCATTTCATTGATTGATGACTGTAACTTGGTTCAAGTTGTTACCCAGCCTACTAGAGGGGGGAATGTATAAGATCTATTTCTGACCTCAAATTAAACCTTGGTTAAGGAAATCCAGGTGTTCCCTGGCAAAGCTGACCACGATGCGGTCATATCTGAAGTCCTTACCAAGCCCGCTGAATCGCGGCAGGTACCTAGGTCCAGTTTTTTGTATAGGAAAGCAAATTGGGAAGGATTCAAGACCTACATGGAGGAGGTCAAGACTGAATTCCTGGCAAATGCGTCCTCAAAGCCAGTAGAAGAACTTTGGATCTCTTTTAAAACTTCTATCAATACTGGCCTCCAAAAGTATGTCCCCTGCAAGAAATTTGGCTCCAAAAAAGTCTTCCTTGGGTCACACAAGGTATAAAACGTTTAATTCGCAAAAGAGACTCCCTTTATCAGAAGCAAAAATCTACCAAACGACCCAAAGACAGGAAGCATTTTGTAAACATGCGACATCTAGTCAAAGCAAGAATAAAACAGGCTTATGACAACTACTTGGCTGATGTCCTTGGTTTAAATGATAAACCTGAAAATGCCTCTGAACCTTCTGAGGCTAGTTCTGCCAAATTTTCCATGAAAAAACTTTTCTCTTTCATAAAAAATTGCAAGCAAGACACCCAAGGTATAGGTCCATTATTAGATCCTGTAACTGACAAATATTCCACAACCAATTTAGATAAGACAAATACTCTCAACAGACGATTTCAGTCCTCCTTCACACCCCTATCACCATTGAGTTTAAGTCGGCTTTCTGACAATCAGTGATTTTTTTAACCCCTGCGTCCTGCGTCTAGGATGCACAAATAGGACTGAGAACGCACAATCATAAAATAGGTTCGTCGTCGGAACGCAAAAAAATTCATGAGCGAAAAATCCAACTTTCGTTTTGGCGGCTGTAAATATCGGCGGAAGTGATAAAATACCGCACTGCCCAACGAGTCACTGAAAAATCGATACAGGTACAATTTAATGATCCAACCTCAAGACGAGGATCCCTTCCATCCAAAACGAGCCCGAACTTTCACATAAGTAAGTTCAATGCGAACATCAAAGTTTTCCGCCATTCAAATCCCCGCCCACAAACCACCAATACGGTTTTTCTGCACGTGATCGGTAAATGACGTCATCTGATGCCAGCAACCTCACACGTATTTAATGTCATTGTTTTATTTTAATGGGTTGTATATCTTTGATAAAAAAAAATGTTTGGACCCGGTAAAAATATTTTCTCGATAGCGAAACGGTTGTGAATAGAACAGCTCCCGAAATATCCCCAGAAGCTCGAACAACAGCGTTCGACTTTTCCCGTCTAGTGTCTGCTATTTGGCGCCAAATCATAACTTTCAAGATATAGAAGAAAAGTCCGTTTTTATTATGCATACATAGGGGGATAAATACAAATTAGAGAGATAAATGACCATATTTTCACACCTTGTTCAAGTTGGCTTATCGATGAAATGAAAGACACGCACCGCAGGGCAATCAATATACTTGTCAATTATATGAAAGGGATTAACAATAGTGTCATAATTGAACCGTTATAAATACACAGACGATTTGTCTCTGAATTGTCGACAAAGCCGAACACTGCAGCAATTATTGTGATTTACTTACTCTAGTTTTACCGTATTTAAGGACTCAAAAGGCTGACAGATGTAGACAAATTTTTTGCACTTGCTCGACCGGGCGTCGTAAGGTCAAAGTGCACCTGCCGGGCACGATTTCGGACTTGTACCGGGCAGCCGGGCAATGGATTTTTCAGCATCTGTTTAGATAGCTAGTGTCCCAATCAGGAGAAAACGTTCGGGATTTTACCTCCATTGTGCATGAAGTAAATTTTACACAAGTTGCGTTGCGGTGCGCATTTATCGAAAACGAAAGTAGAAAACATTCCTCAGAAAAAGAATCGGAAAACAGACACAAACACGTACACTTTAGCTGGATTTCTTTGGGCTAGTTAGTAAACAACACAAGTTGATGATTGATTCTGTTCATTGCAAATACCAGACACTAGACATTCATTCATCACCACATTATTTTTAACTAAACTGAACCAATCTTTTTTTTTTCCTTCCCGTTGTTTCCCTCCAAATATTGGGACTCATACTTTCAGATTTAGGACGCACAGTTTTTTGGTTGAACGAGTCCCAGGACTCATAGTTGAAAATTTGTAAAAAAAATCACTGGACAATGCTCTTAAGAATGGATTGGCAAATGGCACCATTAATAAAGAATCTGTTGCGGAAGAATATTTACCCAAATTCCCGGAAATGCCTACAATAAACCTATCAGCAGCAGGAATTCTTAAACTCTTATCGAACTTAAACCCAACCAAAGCCGTCGGTCCAGATGCTCTTAAACCAGTAGTCCTTAAATCCCTTAGAGACCAAATAGCGCCCATGCTTCAGGTCATTTTCCAGAAATCACTTTCCAGTGGTCAAATCCCCTCGGATTGGAAGACAGCCATTGTTTCTCCCCTGTTCAAAAAGGGTGACAAAAGTGACCCTGCAAATTACAGGCCTATCTCCTTAACATTGCATTTGCTGCAAGCTTATGGAGCATATTGTTGCATCCAACCTTACTAAGCATCTCGACAAACATAACATCTTGTATGATCTTCAACATGGATTTAGGGAAAGGAGGTCCTGCGAAACACAGCTCATCCAACTTGTTGATGAGCTTGCACGAAATCTATCAGCAGGTCACCAGACTGACCTGATACTCCTGGATTTTAGTAAAGCATTCGATAAGGTTAGCCATATTAAATTACTCCACAAACTGCACCAATATGGCATAACCTCAAACACCCTAAACTGGATCAAAGCTTTCCTTTTTGGCCGTACTCAACGTGTAGCCCTAGAGGGGGAAACCTCATCCCAAATTCCGGTCACACCTGGGGTTCCCCAAGGATCAGTACTGGGACCGATCCTGTTTCTTTTATACATCAATGACCTACCAGAGCAGATCCACTCACAGGTCAGACTTTTTGCAGATGACACGGCAATATATTTGGCTGTCCGCAGTGATGCTGACTGTACCTTATTGCAAAGGGACCTCCAAAAGCTTGAAACTTGGGAAAAGAACTGGGAAATGGAATTTAACCCGGGTAAATGCCAGGTCCTACACATTTCCCGTTCTAAAGAACCCATTAGACACAATTACATTCTCCACGGTGAAGTCCTCCAGGAGGCTGATCATGCCAAGTACCTGGGCCTTGAGTTTAGCCGTGATTTAACTTGGAACACCCACATTCATAACGTGACCACCAAAGCAAATCGGACCCTGGGCTTCATACGTAGGAATATACGCACCAAACATCAAGGCATATGTGAAACAGCTTATAATACCCTTGTTAGGCCCCAGCTTGAGTATGCCTCCCCTGTGTGGAGCCCATATACCCAGTCAAATATAAACAAGGTTGAGCAAGTCCAAAGAAGAGCAGCTAGATGGGTCAAACATGACTACTCTTCATATAGTAGTGTGACCCAGATGCTTAATACCCTGGAATGCAGATCATTGGAACAGAGGCGGGCAGATGCTCGCCTCCTATTGTTCTACAAGATAGTATATGGCCTTGTCGAGATTCCGCTTCCTACATACATCCGACATCCAATCAGAACTACTAAAAACATGCATACTATGCACTATATTCAAATCCCTACTACTGCCAGTTACTATAAATACAGTTTCTTCCCCTTGGCTGTGGTACAATGGAATCACCTTCCTCCTCATGCTGTTGTGTGCTCCGATCTGGATTCTTTCAGATCGACCATATGCACCCTCCATCACCCAATGCCATGAACCGTGAAACATTGTTTTTATCTGCTTTTAATCTCTACTTTACTAACACTGTTTTTACTTTCAATTCTCCTAAAATCTAATACTTTTTCTTCTATCACACTTTTCTTTTTCTTACGCGCGCAGCTGCACATAATCCTCGCGAGAGGGTGCTGCAGGATATATAGATAGATAGATAGATCTACACAAACATCATTTCATTCATTCATTTCCGTTTGTTCAGCTACCAATATTCCCATTCATTCATTAACTTATCTATCTCCGTATAATAAAAATGCCGTCCGTTCATCCGTACGTCCGTCCATCTACCAACGCACAACTCCATTCACCCATTTATTTATTCATCCATCTGCCCATTTACTCATCCATTCTGTTTGTTACTCCCTTAAAATATAATTGCGTCGAAACGACCCAGGGGCGAAACGACCCACCCCCAAAATCAGGGCGAAAAGACTCAGGGCAAAACGACCCAGAACCTCTTGCATGATAGGCAATGAATGTCATAAAGTGCACCGTCCTTCAGATCGGAACGTTAACTGGAGGCCCCTCGTGCAAGGAAAGTCATGCTGTGCAGGTTAAAGACCCCTACCGTAATTACATGATTATTGTGCATATATATGCTTTTATCCTGCAAACCTGGTGTGCATGTAATGTACACCTGCGAGTAATGGTCAGATGTGACAGATTGCAGTATAATTAGAAAGAAAGGAAAATAGGCAAGTGCACAAACCACTGAGCTACCACGCTCCGCTAAATCTATAGACAGAGAATCAAAGCAGATAACGAAATGTCACTGCACGCACCTTTCTGTCAGTTCGTTTACGTGCTCTTGCATTTTTAACTTCTGTCTTTCCTGCAGTACGAAACGTTGCAATCTGGGATCATCCATGACTATGTCTCTCACTTGATATTGGCCTAGATGGCCAGAATTAAAACATTTGTAATAAACTCAAAAAAGTTGCAAGGACAGTAACTATTCGCCTTATGTGTCGGGCCGCAGATTTTCTATTGGTAAGAAAGTCGTGCTATGTGAATTCGGGGGGGTCGTTTCTAAAGTTAGTATTGGGAACTGGGTGGCATTATCTAAGCCTCGGGGTCGAGATGGGCATGGGGGGGGGGGGTGACATGTATGTATAAAGAATCAGAACATTATATTCTACAGAGAAAAAATGAATTAGAAGTAGAAAATTTAGAAGCAATTTGTGTGGAAATAAAAACAGACACTCATCAGATGTTTTTGATAGTTGTTGTATATATTCCCCCAAATAAAGTAGAGCAAATGACTCTTTTAAGTGATTTAGTGAAAGGAGCTAGTAGAACATATAGGAACATTATCATCACAGGTGATATGAATGCAAAAAGCACAGCATGGGGAAATACAGAGAATAATGGAAGTGGAACTGTCCTAGAAAATATAATGGATGAGAAGGATTTTGTATGCATGAATGATTATTTACCTACATATAGGAATTCTCATAGTGTGATAGACTTGTTTTTGGTTCGCTCACACCTGAACAGGAAAATAAGATACTGTCAAACTCTCACCCATGGGACTGTGAGATCAGACCATATTAGTGTGTTGATGGAAATGGATGATGGTGTTGTCAAGCATGAGGAAGTTATTTCGGAGAAGTATAGCATTAGAAAGGTAGATTGGCAGAAATGGGAAGAGGTGTCAGAGGAAAGATTTAGTGAATGGAACAATGTGAATCATAAGGAAGAGAGTATTGATCAGATGGTAGACTCCTTTATGAATGTATTCCATGAATGTATGCAGGAAACTGTTCCTAAGGTTACTGTTAAAGAGGGAAGCAGAAGGAAAGTAGCCCCATGGATAAATGAAGAGGTAAGAACCTGTAAACATGAGCTAAATGTGACAAAAAAGAAATTTAGAAGAAGACGAACTCCAAACAATCTCACAGCTCTGAGGGAAAAAGAACAGGAATATGAGATTAGATGTGAAAAGGCAAAGTCTGAATGGACAGAAGACATCTGCGTAAAGATAAATGAGTCCAAGGAACCTAAGCAAATATGGCAGAATTTTAAAGCATTGACATCATACCAAGACAGTGACACTGGTGGGGTTTTACCATTGATAGATATGAATCAGAAGGCAGTGTTTGACAGAGAGGAAAAATGTAAGGTACTACAAGATGTGTTCTTTGGAGGAAAGCATTTAGAGAGTGAGGAATTTGATGAGGACTGGAGAGCTGAGGTGGAGAGAAGATTAAGAGAAGTGGAGCGGACAACAAAAATGGAATCAGAGGAGACTTATGCATTAAATCGGAGCATCACCCAAGAAGAGACAGAGGCAGCTTTGCAGAGTCTGAAGAGGGGGAAAGCTCCTGGCTGTGACTTAGTTTACACTGACTTGCTGGTGGCAGCTGGGGAAGAGTTGCAGAAAGCCGTGTATAGTGTGTTTGATAAATCTTGGCAAGAAGGCAAGTGTCCAAAGGAATGGAAAGTAGCATCAGTAAAATTCTTGAAGAAAAGAGGAAAGACAGATTACCATCAGCCGTCAGCATATAGGCCTATAAGTCTAACAAGTTGTCTGGGAAAGTGTATGGAAAAGATCATTGTAACACGTTTATATGGATATGTTGAGCATCACAATTTACTGGATATGGAACAAGAGGGGTTCAGGAGGTTTAGAGGGACATCACAAGCTTTGTTGCGAATCACTCAAGATATTGTGAATGGCTTCAACAGAAAAGAAAGCACACTGGCAGTGATGGTGGACATGGAGAAGGCATATGATTCAGTATGGAGAGATGGACTGATGTGTAAGTTAGATAAGAAAGGAATACAAGGCAGAATCTGGTTTTGGCTGAACAGTTTTTTGCAAGAGCGATCAGCTTCATGTACACTGAAAAATAAAAAAGGAGAATTATTTGCTAGTACAGTAGGCTTGCCACAGGGATCGGTATTATCACCCTTGTTGTTTAATATATTCATAGAGGATATATATGAATCTGTAAGAAGCAATAAGGTGAAATTCGCTGATGATGGTACATTATGGAAGTGTGGCACAGATGTTCCAAAACTGATTTCAGATGTCGAGGCAGATTTAGAAGAAATTAAACAATGGGTGATAACATGGCGGATGAAACTTAACATACAAAAAACTGAATATTGTGTATTCTCCAAGGACCAGGGAATTCTAGACTTAAAAACAGACGTGAAGATGGGAAATACGGTTCTTAAAAGAACAAGACAACCTAAACTGTTGGGGGTGATTTTGGATGAAAGGTTAACATTCCAAGAGCATGTGAAGACAGTAGAGAGGAAGGCCCAGAAAGTTCTGTCAACACTTAGAGTAATAGGAAGGACAGAAAAAATTACCCCAGCCAACATGGTGAGATTGTACAGAAGTGTAGTTATTCCTCAGTTGGAGTATGCTGCTCCAGCATGGCAGTCAGGAAAATGTGAAATTCTGGACAGAGTGCAACGGAAGGGCCTTGCTTTGTGTCTAGGAGTACCAGCCACAGCTAGTTTGGAAGCCTTAGAGGTGGAAGCCGGAGTGTTACCACTAGACCTCAGGAGAGAAGAATTGGCAGTCAGGGAGTTTGGGAAAATCTGTTCAAAGCAAGACACCCAACCAATAAAACAGGCACTTAAGGAATGGGAAGAGCTACAAGAAGACTCCTTCGAACGTTACATCTCACCATTTGGCAAGATGAAAATCCAGATGGTCGATATGAGTGCATATGCAAACATTTCATGCAACTGTATAGAGCCGGAACCAAATTTTGAAGATAGTCTTCAACCAACATTGAAACGACCAGAATACTGGAATAACCTTGTTTCTTCCAAGAACAGGACAAAAACACAAGAAGAAGACAGTAGAAAACTTATAGAAGCAGAGATTGACAAAACTGAGGCTGGAACAGCTCTTATTTTCACAGATGGCTCATGTAAGATGAACCCGGGACCATGCGGTGCAGGAGCCTGTGTCTTTTTACCTGGCCAAGATGAGTGGGTGGAATTAAAGAAACCGGTGTCCAGGTTAGCATCCATACTCCTTGGTGAATTGGTTGCAATATACATTGCGTTGCAGTTTATTGGGGGTGAGATGGTACAGAAAAGGATTAAGGGGGTGAAGATTTTCTCAGACAGTCAGTCAGCTGTAGGACTTCTTACCCTGGGCTGGGTTCCATCCTCTTATCAGGGAACAGTGAACCAGGTGAAAAAGCAAATAGATGGCTTGATAGAGAAAGGTGTTGGGACAGACATAGCATGGACACCGGGACATGCGGATATAGCTGTCAATGAAATAGCAGACAGACTTGCAAAGGAGGCAGCACAAGAGGCAGAAGACTTTGAGGAAGAAAACGACAGAGTGGTTACAATAACAGATATAAGGACAGCTGTAAAGGTTTCATGTAAGAAAAAGTGGCAAAGGCGATGGGACTTAACAAATTACGGAAGAACATTATACTCACTTAGGAAAGAAGTAGGATTAAAGACAAATAAACTGATGGTACAGAAATTCCCCAGAGTGATCTCAAAACTAAGAACTGGCTATTGCTTGAATGAATACTTAAATAAAATCGGGGTAGTGGACACACCTTTCTGCAGATGTGGACAAATTGAAACTTGTGAACACTATGTGCAAGACTGCCCAGACACAAGTGACTTAAGGGAAGAACTCCAGCTTAAAATGTTCCAACAAACTGGGTTAAATTTGTGGACGATTGAGCTATTCCTAGGAATGAAGAAGGAGGATGATCTCTACCAAGAGAGAATTGTCATTAATGACATTTTTGACGAATTTCTGGAGAGATCAGGTCGCCTAACTAAACAAACAACATAATTTTTTTTTTTTTTTTTTTTTTTTTTTGCGCACCACCTATTACTTGCGAGCAGTTACTGTAGCGGAAATACTAAGAAGATAAATACCCGAGAGACATTGCGGCTTTTTGGCCTAGATTACAACGATTACAACGGTTTCTAGGGGAAAAAGACAATTCATCGACAAGACAACTCATCGACACGGTTTTTGGAGACAATTCATCGACACAATTGAAGACAACTCATCGACACCTTTTGAAGACAAAAATAACATATTTAGAATATATCAATTCAATGTTTTGGCTTATTGATGAGAATTAAGAGACCATTTTAACCGCATAGGATGGGTGGCGTAAATAAACATACGCATTCTGTTTTAAAAACATGATATAGGGTTCGCCGGTCATCCGGGTATTTTCGTTTGTCACGTGATAGCAACGAGCACGCGGGTGAATACAAACGCCATTTTGAATAAGCAAATAGTGTAAATAAAACCCAAGTCACTAGCATATTTCTTACAATTTTGATAAAACATGCCAAAAATCTGTAGTGTAGGTGGTTGTACAAATCATCATTTACAACTGGATAAAAAGCTATCGTTCTATCAGTTCCCAAATGGAGAAAAACATCCAGAGAGACGGTCTCGGTGGAGAAGGGCCTGCAGTTGCCAGAACGCTGATGGTTCAGACTGGATTCCTACATCAAAATATGTTTACATGTGCAGTGAACATTTTATAACAGGTAATTGATTCACAATACATTATTCTTTGGGCCATGCTTTGTTGATAATGAACTGAAATTGTCCTTTCTATTGGTAAAATTTTCTGTTGATTTCTCTCTAGTGCTCGTATTTCTCCCTTTCAACAACATTTCTGCACTTACCGAGGCGATCCCTTGGAACATCACCACAGGTGTTGGATGGGTGACTAAATTTAGAAATTGATTGTTATTAACTTCAAAGTGTAGAAAAAAAACTCCTTACTGGGTGTGCTAAAGAAGATGAACAGGGGTCCTAAAATGAATGCCTCTGACCTAAAGGTCAAAACAACAACAAGGTCTTTAGAATGTGTGCCTTGTAAATGAACTAACAAACTAGCCTGTCCCCCTAGCCTTGGCATAACCTCGGATCTGGGTTCACACTTTTTGCAGAAATGACATATGACATGCAAACAGTATGGACCCAGATCAGATGAGCAGTCTGATCTGGGTCCACACTGTTTGCAGAAATGACTTAAAGCTACCGGCAGTCAACGGTTTTTTACAGACAAACAGTGTGGACTCAGATCAGACAGCTCCTCTTAGCAATCTGATCTGTGTTATTTTGACAATAAACAGAATGTCAAACCTACCTTGACACTTGGATAGAGTATATTTCCCGAGTCCATGACACCTCCGAATACACAACACTTGACACTAGTCCGTAGACATCGGTTATCAGGCAGCTGTTATTTCACTAAATGGAAATTTCCCGCCTCGTGATTCTTTACTTTTAATCATTTTTACTTACAGTTACATGCATTTTCAGGTTAAGAAAACGATTTTATTCAATGTAATTGATAGCGATCTAAAGGGTAATTGCCGGTCGCTCTGTTATTGTTTTCACCTCAAAAATGGCGGCCTATCGGTTGCTACGGGCAGTGACGTCACGCCGGCGAACCCTTAAAATGAAAATGTACAGGGAACTTGGTAACTACGACCAGACACACACGTGCACACACACAAACATGTCATTATCGCCATCACATTATATGTATACATTTATATCCTCAAGGGCTTTAAAGGGAATTTTGAATAAAATTTCTTCTTCTTCATTATGGATTTTCTGTGTATTGTGTGTTCAAAAGAAGTTCTTTGGCAGCAGCATGCGTTTCAGTGTGATGGTTGTTACAATTGGCAGCACAGAACGTGTAATACTGGTAAGCTTTTATATGAGTTTTTTTTACTATGTCTGTCTTTCTGTCTCCGTCTGTCAGTCCGCCCACCCACCCTCCCGTCCGCACCTACATATGTATGTATGTATGTATGTATGTATGTATGTATGTATGTATGTATGTATGTATGTATGTATGTATGTATAACGTGTAATACTGGTGAGTCTTTATATGCGTTTTTAAACTGTCGGTCTCTGTCTGACAATCTATTTTTCTTTCTTTCATTCATTCGTAGACATTATATGTCTTGTTTCTTTCGTTCATTCTTATACATTTTTTTATTATTTCTTTCTTTTTTTCTTTCATTTATTTTTTCGTTTATTTCATACTTATTTTGAGGGCACGTGCCAGTTAATATAAATCATGGACAAACAATCAATTACATCATTACTCGAACTATTTTGTTAATCGGCGTGTGTCATACAACCATAACGATTATCATATTACTCAAAGTTTTATCCTACATGTGTATTTGAGTTTTTAACCCTTACAGATCAATCAAATACATTGTACCACTTATCCATACTTACCGACAGCGCGTAGCCAGGTTGAAGCCCGGAAGACCCGGCTTCAACAATATTTTGCCAAGTATGCCTTTACATAAGAATTGAGAAAAAAGTATGCCACATTTTCAGAGGCACTTGTGACCGGTGGGCGGACGATTTGGCCAGCGGACGATTTGGCCCGGACGATTTGGCCTAGGACAATTCGGACTAGGACAATTTGGCCAGCCAAAAATACCGGGTATGACAATTTGGCCAAACTGATTTTTCCTAGTGGTTATACCAATTCTTATTCTATCAATCATTTCAATAGCATTTTTTTTCTTCATTTGGCTACATATTTTCATCAAATATTTCGTGCTTTTTCAGTGATTGTATCTGTGATTTCTTGGCTTTGATGAGTGAAAATCAAATGTTGACATAAGAGGAAATTGCATAGTTTGAGCAGTTTCTTCATTTGACAACATATTTTTATCACACATCATTACATATTTTCTGCTCATTTATAGTATCTGAGCCCAGTCATCACTATTTAGGTAATATTGAGCAGATCAGTTTCCCTAAGTGTAAGTGGTTAACCAGTGCGGTGCACATTCTGGAACCAGGCAGGCATCACGTGAACAAGTCCGTAAAATGAACTTTATATAGAGAAAATTAGGGTTTATGAGGGTATACATTATTTTTCTTATTTCTGCTCCAAGACATAGGTTGTGGGTACTCATTAGATCAGTCAAAAAATCACAATCAGCCAATTAACCATGCAAGCAAGAAAATATGCTAATTGATCTTGTATTCCAATGCATACACAAACAAACAAACAAACAAACAAACAAACAAACAAAACCAACAAAATAAGTGTGGAATAGCTAATTAAGAAAGCAAGGAACCAAGACCAGTCAGCAAATCAGTTAGCCAATTAACCACGAATACAAGAAAATGTAATTAATCTTGTTTTCCAGCCAATTTAAACAAAACCATTAAATTTATTTATTTATTATACCGGTATTTATTTATTTTATTTCATTGTATTTTTGCGGAAGATTATAGTTAACCATTTCTATTAATTTGCACATAAAGAATATCTCCGGCCAAAAGTTATAAAAGTTTAAAAAACAACAACAACAAAAATCTAATTGTTTAAAATCTTCTTTAAAATGTTCCTTCCACATATTCAAACATTACTGCATATTAAAATCAAACATAAAACATTGAATTTTCAGTTTAAACTAGTCATTATATTAATCTGGCCAAATTGTCCTACCCAATATTTTTGACTGGCCAAATTGTCCTAGGCCGAATTGTCCTAGGCCAAATCGTCCGGGCCAAATCGTCCGCTGGCCAAATCGTCCTACATTCCTTGCGACCACATCATGAAACCTGAATAAACTCCAGTATATAATCGAAAATGGCTATTGTCAGAGACGATTCTACGGTGTTTCGAGTTTGCAGTTTATCTTGAAGTGTCGGAAATCTTTAGTGTACAATATTTGTCTGCATTGCATGATTACAGCAACATTTTAATGAAATGCCCTTTAGAATAACCACATGAAATAAATTCCTCAAAATTAGCCCTCAGTCAAGCAGGTCCTTAGCTATATAGTCTACTTTACAGTACAGTCCATATATTTGTGTCAACGCGTCTCAACGAGCATGTTAATGAAATAAATGCACTTCATGCATGCAGTTAAAATAACTTATTTGCAAAGCGTGCACAGCCTTGAGTGGAAAACTCAAACAGTCTGTCAATGATAATAAGAAAGTCCAAGAAACAGCCACAGTCAAAGAACACAGCTCATCTCATGTATCAGGAGGAAGAATAAATACGAAATTAACACTTAAAATTAAAAAATGAAGATACCCAGGGCATGCCACAATCAAGGACACAAACCATCCAAGCCAACAACGGGATGGGTGAAAACACATTGGAACGGTGAGCAACAAAATCCTTTGAAGGCTGCCTTAAAAGATCTTAGTACCTCACCCTCGTTGTGCTTCTGGTGCAGCTCTTCTAACCAAATGTTCGGTCCGTATCGTGGCGCCCTTCTTCATAAATGAACCACCAAAACCTCAAAACTTAACAGCAAACAACCAACTCCTTCCCAGTAACCAACAACCAACTACTCCAACAACTCAGATGCACTAAACCACAAAAGTAAACCACAAAAAGGCCTTTATCAGAGTGTTGGCTTTGTAGATTGGTTCCCCTTCGTTATTACCTCCCCTTCGGTACGCACATAACGATAGGTAGCGAGTAAATTGATTTGAGGTAGAGAATCCTACTCTTACCACTGCGCATGCCTACAAGAGCGCGTCTGTTAATTTAAAATACTGCAGAAGTGGGCCAGCTGGCTGTGTATTTCATTATAAATTGTATCTGCGAGTGTTAAAAAGATACATATTTCCAGATAATGATAAGAATGTCACTAGTCTATGTAAAATAAATTATTATAAATTATTTCAGTATACTAAGTAGAAGTAAAACAAAGATCAGGAATTGATACAATTAACTTACTCCACCCATAAAAGACACCAAAGGGAAAGAAATACAAACATTAAGCGACCAGACCATAAGTATCGATCTTTTTGTTTCATCACGTATGACTGACTCAGCAGTTAACCTTGTTGAACTAGGGTATTTCCAATACCGCGTCAGTGCTTATGCTATAAATAGACGTAATGGCTTCTGCTAGCTACCAATCGTTATGTTGTAGCCACCTAGCGGAGACATTTACGACAAGGGAACCAATCTATTGGCTTTGTTGAAGTGTGACTTCCATACAAACGTAAAAGTAACCGAAAAATTAAAAAAAATGGAGAAAAAGTCGGATAAGAGATAAGTAAAAATACCCCTCCAGATGACACCAGTGGCCACCAAATCGTATTAAAATTTCAAAATTTTTCCGGGGGAGGCCCCCCGGACCCCACCATATAGCTACCCCCCTCTCGTGCTCTCCCCCCACTCGTGCCTTCGGCACTAGACCCACGCCGAAGGCGTGGGCTTCAACTTCAGCATTTGCCTGGCTACGCGGCCGTTAAATAATTACCCTTAATTACCTATGGTTGCCAATAACCTTCACACAAATGTGTCGATGAATTGTCTTCAAAAGGTGTCGATGAGTTGTCTTCAATTGTGTCGATGAATTGTCTCCAAAAACCGTGTCGATGAGTTGTCTTGTCGATGAATTGTCTCGATTCCGTTTCTAGTTTGGTAGTTACCTCCCCTCGCTCGCTCTGTTAAGCTTTGATTATGTCATGCAGTGTGGGACTAGGTCGTTTCGCCCTGACTTCGGGGGTGGGCGGGGGTGGGGGTGCGGGTGTCGTTTCGCCCTTATCGCGTGAGACGTTTTGCCCGTGAGTCTTTTTGCACGTGGGTTGTTTCGCCGCAAAATTTTTATATTTTAAGGGAGTGACAAACGGAATGAATGGGTAAATGGACAGACGGTCACGGGACGTTTCGCTCGTGAGTCGGTTCGCACATAAGTCATTTCGACCGTGGGTCATTTTGCCCCGGGTCGTTTCGCCTGTGGGTCGTTTCGCCCAAAATTTGGTGGGTCATTTCGCCCATACTTTTATTTAGGCCCTATATGGATTGAATGAAGGTATGTTTTGGTTTAAAAAGGAGTCGAGGAGGATATGAGGAGTCAGTGTGCTCTGGCCCATTTATTCAGTATGTGTTGCTTATGAGCTTTATATTGTAATGTCCTTGTTTGTTGCAGCTGGACGACCTACTTACGACTTCTTTGTTAGGTTTGGGCAACTGAGCGACAAAAAGTTTGAGAATTTGGTTTGATTGAGGTTTAACATCCACGTCAACACTAATTAGGTTATTTTGGAGACGTTGCTTCCAATTTTGTGGGATTTGTACCCGACATTGAGATGAAATGACATTTCTAGCCCTGCCACCCAAATGAAACCAACAAGGCATCATATAATTATGTACTTGACGGTCAGACATGCACCACTTTGTCTGGGCAGGCTAAGACCTTTTAAGCGGTTTACCAGTACCCACGTGCGGTCAGTTTCAGCTCTGCGTGGAAGCATCATGCAGCCCAATTTATATCTCCAAGCCCCGATGTGGGGGGGGGGGAAGTTTGAGGAAAAGATGCGAGCCCACATTATGTTTACACGCCTATGATTTTATGGCTGTGAAAATGATAATTTGTAGATGAGTAAAGGGGATAATTTTCTCATTTCTGCTTACCACATAGATTAGGTGCTAGGACCGCCTCATTAACTGTGTTTAAGAACAGAAATAAGAAAAGGCTAGAAAAAGTGTCCATAGAACACGGATGCCCCCGCCGGATGTTATTCATAAAAATATTACAAATGTACTTCAAATCAATCATAAATTATATTAAAATCATAAATGTAGGCGGTAGAGCGATGACAAAGTTTTTCTAAAAATAGCCACAGTGACCTTGACCTTGAGGTCATGACCTTGAAAGTCACAGCAACTTGAGATATTATCATAAGAAATATTTGTGTGGAAATCTATTAACATCCATCAATAAATATAGGCACTAGAGCGATGACAAAGTTTTTCTAAAAATAGCCACAGTGACCTTGACCTTGAAAGTTGAAATAGCTCGAGATATTGTCATAAGGAACATTTGTGTGAAGTTATACTGAAATCTATGAAGAAATGTAAGCGCTAGAGCCATGACAAAGTTTTTCTAAAAATAGCCACAGTGACCTTGACCTTCAAAGTCAAACTCGCTCAAGGTATTGTCATAAGGAACATTTGTGTGAAGTTATATTGAAATCAGTGAAGAAATGTAGTCGCTAGAGCGATAACAAAGTTTTTCTGAAAATAGCCATTGTGACCTTGACCTTGAAAGTCGAAATGGCTTGAGATATTGTCATAAGGAACATTTGTGTGAAGTTATATTGAAATCGGTGAAGAAATGTAAGCGCTAGAGTGATGACAAAGTTTTTCTAAAAATAGCCACAGTGACCTTGACCTTGAAAGTGGAACTCGATAGAGATATTGTTATAAGGAACATTTGTGTGAAGTTATATTGAAATCGGTGAAGAAATATAGGCGCTAGAGTGATGACAAAATTTTTCTGAAAATAGCCAAAGTGACATTGACCTTGAAAGTCAAAATCGCACGAGATATTGTCATAAGGAACATTTGTGTGAAGTTATATTGAAATCAGTTAAGAAATGTAGGCGCTAGAGCGATGACAAAGTTTTTCTAAAAATAGCTACAGTGACCTTGACCTTGAGGTCATGACTTTTAAAGTCGAACTCGCTCGAGATATTGTCATAAGAAACATTTGTGTGAAGTAATATTGAAATCAGTGAAGAAATATAGGCGCTGGAGCGATGACAAAGTTTTTCTAAAAATACCCACAGTGACCTTGACCTTGAGGTCATGACCTTGAAAGTCAAACTCGCTCGAGATATTGTCATAAGAAACATTTGTGTGAAGTTATATTGAAATCAGTGGAGAAATGTAGGCGCTAAAGCGATGACAAAGTTTTATTTAAAAATAGCCACAGTGACATTGACCTTGAGGTCATGACCTTTAAAGTCGACCTCGCTCAAGATATTGTCATAAGAAACATTTGTGTGAAGTAATATTGAAATCAGTGAAGAAATGTAGGTGCTAGAGCGATGACAAAGTTTTTCTAAAAATAGCCACAGTGACCTTGACCTTGAGGTTATGACCTTGAAAGTCGAATTCGCTCGAGATTTTTTAAAAGGAACATTTGTGTGAAGTTATATTGAAATCAGTGAAGAAATGTAGGCGCTAGAGCGATGACAAAGTTTTTCTAAAAATAGCCACAGTGACCTTGACCTTGAGGTCATGACCTTGAAAGACGAACTCGCTCGAGAGTTTTTATAAGGAACATTTGTGTGAAGTTATGCTATATCCCCCCTCACAACTATGTTGTGCGAGGGAATAAAAATATTACAAATGTACTTCAAATCAATCATAAAATATATGCCTCAAGGGCAGATAATTCAAAAACCAAAAATGCAAAAGTTGTCTTCCTTGTTCATGACACATCGTCTCAGTGTGCTGAATGCACCTGTGAAGTTTCATGAATATATTCCATACGGTTTAGGAGTTATGGCCCGGACACGGTTTACTATATGGTACTAAGTCAAGGGCAGAAAATTCAAAAACCAAAAATGCAAGAGTTGTCTTCCTTGTCCTTGACACATCGTCTAAGTGTGCTGAATGCACCTGTGAAGTTTCATGAATATATTCCATTCGGTTTAGGAGTTATGGCCCGGACACGACATACCATTTGACTATATACGGAAGTAAGTCAAGGGCAGATAATTCAAAAACTAAACAAGCAGGAGTTGTCTTCCTTGTTCATGACACATCGTCTCAGTGTGATAAATGCACCCGTGAAGTTTCATGAATATATTCCATACGGTTTAGGAGTGATGGCCCGGACACCGGACGAACGGACGAACGGACGGACAGGGGTAAATCTTAATGCCCTTCCGGTATTCTCCGAATACGCGGGGGCATAATAATGTATACCTGAAAACCCACTTTCCGCTGGGGTTTCGGGGGTCTCCATTGCATAGACTTTTTAACATGATGATTTATTTATTTCCATCCCGTCCGTCGGTACATTCACCTGTCCGTTCGTCCGTCTACCCAAGCACCATTCCATCCATTCCGAGTTATCTATCTATCTATCTATCTATCTATCTATCTATCTATCTATCTATCTATCTATCTATCTATCTATCTATCTATCTATCTATCTATCTATCTATCTATCTTTCCCGTCCGTTCGTATACTAACACGTCCGTCTGTCCGTCCATCTGTCTACCCATGCACCACTCCGCCCGTTTACCCATCAATCCCGATTTGCCCATCCTTCCGTTTACCTATTCATCCCGTTTTTACCCATCCGTCCGTGTACCCATCCATTCCGTTTCTCCCCTTACAATAATATAATTGGTGCGAAACGACCCACGGGCGAAACGGCTCACCTCATAAGGGCGAATCGACCCACCCCTAAATTAGGACGAAACGACCCACGGGCGAAACGACCCGGATTCTGGACAGACGGATGAATGAATAAATGAATGAATGGGTGAATGAATGGAGTTGTGCGTAGGTAACTGGACGGACGGAGGAACGGACGGACGAATACACGGAGATGGATAAATGAATGAATGAATGGAGAGAATAGGGTAGATGCCGTTTAGTTTATGAGTCTTTCCTAAACACCTTACACGATTTCTGGAGCAAGTTGTAAAAGACCGGACCAGAGGTACCAACATCCTTGAATTATTCCTCCTGAATCAACCATCACTTTTTAATAGTACACAGATGGCTCCTCCACTAGGCACTGAAGACCATGACGTTGTTCACCACGAAATGAAAATCTATCTATCTTCATATTCTGAGTCGGTCATACTTGGCCTTTTTAACAGTCTTGCTAGGAAACCACTAAAACGCCACATCAAACTCTACAAAAAGACAGATTGGGACGGTTTCAGGAGGGATATGAAGGGCTATCAAAAAAAAAAAAAAAAAAAAAAAAATATCAACAAAACATATCAAAGCCAGATACAAACACTAAATGGTCAAACTTCAAGGCTCAGCGTAACAAATTATCAGACAATACATTCCAACCAAATTTTGTAAACTCGTGGATGGACATCCCTGTGTCACACGCCCTATCAAACGCCTAATGAACAAGAGAGACCGCCTCTGTGCTAAATTAAAACAGAACAGTTCAAACAACAACATAATAGCTAAATTTAGGTTTAGAAAGCATACTATTCAAACGAAATTAAGAGAGTCATATAACAATTACATTGAATCAATCATAACTGACCAGCAGGACAGCCCCTCTGAGTTTAGTCGGCCAAACAAACGTCTGCATTACGAAAATACGCCCGTATACAAATGAATTGTAAACTTTGCCGCCGAAAAAAAAAACGGAGTGGCTATTGACAGTCGACTGGTAATAGCCAAAATACGTTAAAATGGCTAGTGACAGTCGACTGGCAATAGCCAAAATACGTTAAAATGGCTAGTGACAGTCGACTGGCAATAGCCAAAATACGTTAAAATGGCTAGTGACAGTCGACAGGCAATAGCCATTTTAACGTGTTTTGGCTATTACCAGTCGACTGTCACTAAGGTATTTTAACTGTTTTGACTATTACCAGTCGCCCGTTTAACGTAAGTTTGCATCAAGTTAAACTCTTGGATGCTGGCGATTTTCTCAGAAAACACAGTTACAGAAACCCGCTGATCACTCGAGAATTCCTCTGTCAGAAATTAAGTCCGATTAGCCAATACAATTTATATAGAGAAAAGGACTGGGGTTATTCATGGTAGCGTTGTCCATGTTCACATCGAATTGACTGCATTTTATTCATATGGCCGGGTTTGTGAGCAGACACCTATAAACATTTTGCTTTCTGCATCATTAGCGGGCGAGGACACAGAACGTGCCATTATGGTGAACGGACAAGCGCCCACGGGAACAAAAGCCCACTAGGGCCCAATTGGACACTATCCCACAGGACAATGGCACACTGTTAAACTTTGGCAGAGGGGACAAGTTTTGTTTGTTTGATTTGATGTTTAACGTCCCCGTCAACACTGTATAGGTCATTTTTTGAGACGTTGCTTCCAATTTTGCGTTACTTTTACCCGACATTGAGATGAAATGACACGTATCCAACTATGGGCGCCCGCCGTATCCGATTTTCCTGTAGTAATAATAATAGCGGCAGTTTGCATGGTAATTATGATGTCTCCTTTGTGTCTTACTGCGTTCACACAACTTACCTTTTAATAATGAACTACCTTCCTTAATTTAAAGCTATGTCTTATCGGGATATATGGCCAGACGTCCCTAGGGTCTGCAGAATGTGTTCGAATCAGCCACGGTAAACGACCAATCGGTGTTCGAGCTAGCGAAGTTTCACTGTACATGTTTGTTTGCATGTATTACCAAAATATACCCATATAATTTGGACCCCTCGCCCTCGCCCGTCAGGAAGTAAAGAAATATTTGGGTTGCAGAGCTGAAAACGACCGCACATGAGCTATGAGGATCTAAGCTTGCCCAAGCAAAGCGTTGCGAGTAGGACCGTCCATGATTATAAATCCTATTGGTTTCATTGGGTGACAGCGCTTGAGATGTAATTTCAACTCAAGGTCGGGTAAAAAAGTCCCACAAAATTGGAAGCAACGTCTCCAAAATGACCTATACAGTTTTGACGGGGACTGAAAACCTCAAATCAAACAAACAAACAAACAAAACAAAGTAATTTTGACCCCCTTAAACCTCACTTTTATATAATAGAACTAGGGTTTATAGGGGTTCATATTATTTTCCTTATTTCTGCTCTCAGTCAGACATATTGTATACTCGTTACTTGCCGAGGCGGTTCTAACGATATCCCACAATCTATGTTTTAGCAGAATTATGAAAATATATGAATAGGCGTGTTTTCGTATTGTATGGCATAAACAGGTTTCATTCTCGTGATATTATAAAGCTTCCATATTATTGATTGACCAGTAAAGGCCCTGATCAGCTGCGCCATATGACTGTTTGCGTATATCAACAAAAGGGACGTCAGTATCATATATGGGTTATTTTTATACAGAACCTCTGATCTAGATCTGCTTATTAGAAAAAATTATGATATATGAGGCTGCGCATGACAAAACCTGCAATAGGACCGTTGCGACCAGCAAACCAGCCTACACATGCTCGCAGACTGATCAGAGTCTTTGCTGTTCGAATGAGTCTTCTATGGCATCCGGTTTAGCCAAAGACTGACCAGACAGAATGCATATACAGGTTGATCTGAGTCTTCGCTGGTTGTACTAATATCATTGTAGGTTCGTTATGCACAGGCTCATATGTTTTGTGAAAGAAATACTTTAACCCCCAAAACGCCAAGAAAAACTGCATGTGAAAATATTGGTATTTTATGTCGTCTGCTTCATACTTGCAAACTTTCGAAAACATTTTGCATGCGTGCAATTTGTATAGAACCCGATCAGACTGCTCCTCAAGTAGCAGCCTGCTCTGGGTTTACAATGTTTTGCAACAACCAGCTGACAACAAAGCCAACGAGAGTTGTTGTGATTGGCATCTTAAGGTTTGAGTAAATTTATGATTTTTATAAGCCAGCCAAACTGTTTATTGCTAGCAATGATTACCTATTGTTTACCCCTAAGGGATCGGTAAATAACCCTTTCACCCCCGAGATTAGGAATTGATCATAAGCAATGACTTCAAATATACATGTAATTCTATATAAGTTTAATATTTCGGTTTCGAAAGATCATTGTATTTACCAAACATTAATACAAGACGTGCAAATTGTCTTTTGTTCGCGAATGTGTTTAATGAATCAAATATTATGAAATTATAATGAATCAAATATTATGAAATAAAGGCGCCTATGTAAATTTCTACAAATAATTCTGGATACATTTAAAATACATCCCCGGTAGCAATACATTCATTTATAATCACGACGAATTAACACGATTCAGAAAGTCGGTATCTACTTTGTGCGTGTGTATGTGGTATGTAAGGGCTTTGCAGTGTGGGTGTCTACATGGTTAGCCGTCTACATACAGCCTATGTTCCAAATAATATTGTTTGCACCTCATATTACATGCTTATCATGTTCTGAAGGAATCGAATAATCTTGTAATATAATTCTCCGTACTGGGTCCGAATTTAATTCGCTTACTTGCTGATGAGACGGTTCATTTTGAGCCTCATCTGGATCTACACTGTTTGCAAAGGTATATGAACCGGTCTACATGGTTGGAAGGTTTAAGCCATAAACATTTGCGATCAACTTTTTTGGTCATATTGAACCTGTCACTATCTATCCACATTTTTGGCGCTTATAGGTATATTATGAGTACTGGTACCCATAACACGTTTCAATATATGTATTATTACGACAACACACCCCTGCGACATAGTGCATTTTTTCACATCTCCTAAATGGCCATTTTTCTGAAAATTCGTGATATTTTTCTTATAAACACTGCAAACATAGGTTGTGGGTGCTCGTTAGAACTGCCTCATTGAGGCGATTCTAACGAGTACCCACAACCCATGTCTTGGAGCAAAAATAAGAAAAATAATGTATACCCCCGTAAACCCCAGTTTTCTCTATATAAAGTGGGGTACAGGGGGGTCTTCATTTCACGGACATGCTCACGTGATGTTATAATTTTAAGGCGCTTCTAATAAGTGTTCACATCATGTAAACCATTCCGTGTCATAATCACCCTCACTAAACCCCTCTTTTATATAAAGAAAATCTGTGATGCATAGGTTTGGGGTACTCGTTAGAACCGCCTGAGTAAGTCGGAAATGGGTCTTCACGGTTTGTTCGCTGTTCGTAAAGGCATATCCCTCCCAACATTACGAAAACGCGTCTATACAAATACATGGTAAACTTAAAAGTCCCAAAAAAACTAATTATTTAAGATAAAAAATTGTGATAATTTTTCTTATTTGTGCCCAGAAAAAGATTGTGGGTACTCGTTAGAACCGCCTCATTGGTGTCGTTCTAACGAGTACCCACATTCTATATTTGAGAGCAGAAATAAGAAAAATACAGTTGTTCCCTGTAAACCCTAGTTTTACTATATGAATGTGGGGTTAAAGGAGGTCAAAATTATATAGGCATATTTGCGTGATGAGTTTTATGGGGATATTCGAATACACTAGAACATAAGACATGTAAAATAAATGTTTTTAGTAATAGTGTCTGATCAAGCATCTGATCACCTAGATGATCGCGTCTCCAAAACGCATGTACACAACTGAATATAGAAACAAGAGGACCATGATGGTCCTATATCGCTCACAATTTTTGGCCTCAGGGCTATAATTCGAACAAGCTTGGTAGAGGTCCACCAAATGAAGCTTAATATCAAATATCATAAGCCTGGGCCTTCTGGTTTCAGATAAAAAAAAATCTTTAAGGTTTTCCCTGCATAAGCCTATGTAAAAGATGCGAGCCCTGGGGGGGGGGGGGGGATTTTTGGCCCCTAGGCTAGAATTTGAACAATCTTGGAAGATGTCCACTAGATGAAGCAACATGCGTCATACCAAATATCCTTTTGGTTTCAGACAAGAATAATCTTAAAGGTATCCCCTATATTTGCCTATGTAAAACCTGGGGCAGCGCCATTTTGGTCCCAGGGCTATAATTGGAACAATCTTGATAGAGGTCCATCAGTTGAAACTTCATACCAAACATCAAAGACCTTGGCCTTCTGGTTTCAGACAAGAAGACTTTTAAAGGTTTTCCCTATATAAGCCTATGTAAAACCAGTGGGGCGGGGCCATTTTTGGCTCCAGGGCTATAATTTGAACAATCAGAATCTTGGTAAAGGTCCACTACATGAAGCTTCATACCAAATATCAAAAACCTGGGCCTTCTCGTTTCAGAGAAGAAGATTTTTAAAGGTTTTCTCCATATAAGCCTCTGTGTGTGTGTGTGTGTGTGTGTGTGTGTGTGTGTGTGTGTGTGTGTGTGTGTGTGTGTGTGTGTGTGTGTGTGTGTGTGTGTGTGTGTATTCGGGTTTAACGTCGCTTTCAACAATTTTTCAGTCATATCACGACGGTTTCTGGTTGCGACAAGGAGCTCAATGCTCACGTTTATAGTGCTGCCTCACTGAAGTATCATGTCCCAGACACATTACATGATACCACACCCAGTCACATTATCCTGACACCGGATCGACCAGTCCTAGCTCTACCCCGTAAATCTGAGTGCCAAGCGAGGAGCAGCTAGTACCATTTTTAACGACTTTGGTATGTCGCGGCCCGGGATCGAACCCGAGACCTCCCGTTCCCCGGAGCGGACACTCTACCAACTGAGCTATCGGGGACGGTATATAAGCCTATGTAAAATCAGTGGGGCCCCACCGAGGGTATTTGGGCCAAAGGGTAATAATTTGAATAATCGGTCCACTAGACGAAGCTTCATACCAAATATCAAAATCCTGGGCCTCCTGGTTTCTGACAAGAAGATTTTTAAAGGTTTTCCCTATATAAGCCTATGTAAAACAAGTGGGCCCCGGCGCGGGGGGCACTTTTGGCCCCATGGCTATAATTTGAACAATTCTGGTATCGGTCCACTAGACGAAGCTTCATACCAAATATCAAAGACCTGGGTCTTCTGGTTTCAGACAAGAAGATTTTTAAAGGTTTTCCCCCATCATAAGTCTATGTAAAACCTTTCTAACAAGTGTCTAAACTCTATGTAATAATTTAAAAATGAATACCGCCGTAAAACACTATTTTCTCCGAATCACGGACAGAATCACCCCGACAAACCCCACTCCCCTCCCCTTTTTGTAAAGGCGGGCAAAATTCACCCTCCCCCGTCATTTGTTGAGGTGGACACCCCACCCCCCCCCCCCCCACCCCGGACATACCCCCTGCCATAGTTCCCTCATAGTTGTATGACGAGTCAGTAGTTAATCCGCCGAGAAGCTTGATTAGTTCCACATCCCAATTCATTTGTTTTGAGGTTTAACGTCCCCGTCAACACAGTAAAAGTCATTTTGGAAACGTTTCAATTTTTGTGGGATTTTTACCCGACAGTGAGATGAAATGACATCTAAAGCCCTGCCACCCAATGAAACCAATAGGGTTTATATACATAATGTTTTAGTCGAAACATAGATTGTAGGTATTCGTTAGAAATTTCCAAAATCTATGATATGAGAATAAGGTACACCCATGAAATTTTACTTTCAAGTCTCTGTATAAAGTGTGGCTAACAGAACTGTTCCTTATACGGACTTGTTAGTACTGCTAAACCGACGATGATATGACGGAATATCCATGTATGCAGTAGGAAACAAGAATGTATGTAGCAGGGAATCAGGAAAGAAAATCTTAAACTAATTCCATTTTATCTCGAGAACTAGCATCGGTCAGCTGAATTTTGAGTATTTTTCAGTCTAAACATAGATTGGGGATACTGCGTAGAAACGCTTCAATCAGTTATAAAGAACTATGTTTAGGACATTGAGGTATGCCCCTGTAATGTCCATATGTTTCGATATAAAGTGGTGTTAACAAGGGTGGTGGTCCTCATAAGGACCTGTCAGCTGATTTACTGCTGAAAACCGTTGAGGATAGAAAACATTAGAACCGCCTCGTAGCGGCGCAGTATATGTTTGTCTGCACAGGATCATAGTCAGATATATGAAATATGACCTACTGTAAAAATAATAACAATAACAATCGTATGATATAAATAATAATAAAAAAAAACAAGAAGCAACTGGCAATAGCCAAAATACGTTAAATGGCTAGTGCCAGTCGACTGGCAATAGCCAAAATACGTTGAAATGGCTAGTGCCAGTCGACTGTCAATAGCCATTTTAACGTGTTTTGGCTAGTGCCAGTCGACTGTCAATAGCCATTTAAACGTGTTTTGGCTATTGCCAGTCGACTGGCAATAGACCTTTCCAAAAAAAAAAAAAACGAAATTTAATTTGAAAATTTGTAATATGTTTCTTATTTCTGCCCAAAATATAAATTGTTGGTACCGGTAGAACCGCTTCATCGAGGCGGTTCTAACGAGTACCCACAATCTATATTTTAGAGCAGAAATAAGAAATAAATAAGGTTTACCCCTGTAAACCCCAGTTTTTCTATAAAAGTGGGGTTCAAAGGGGTAAAAATTATTTAGGCGTGTTTTCGTGATGGTATACCTTTTTAAAGCAGCAAAAAAGCTGATAGTAAAGAAATCAACAGCCTGAAATCCGATTGTATCAACCATACAAACCCGTCCGAAAAAAAAGCCAATATTCTTAATAACCAGTTTAGACCAGTATTGACGAAACTTGTGCCCCTCAAACTTCGTCATATCTTAGAATTGATTCTTCCCGGAAAATGTAGCATTCCCCCTATGCAGGAAATAACCATTACTATAAACTAAGTTTCAAAGTAACTCTCCAAGCTAACTAAATCTTGGCAAGGCAGCAGGCAGCCCCCACCCATAGGGGCTTGAAGAAATATATGGGCTGCATGATGCTTCCACGCAGAGCTGAATCCGGCCCGCACACTAGTACTGGTAAACCGCTTAGAGGGTCTAAGCCTGTCCAGGAACCGAGGTGCGAGGCGGACCGTCCATGTTAATAAACCCTATTGGTTTCATTGGGCGACAGGGCTTGAGATGTCATTTCATCCCAATGTCGGGTAAAAGTTCCACAAAATTGGAAGCAACGTCTCCAAAATGACCTTTACAGTGTTGACGGGGACGTTAAACATCAAATCAAACAAAAACTGGGCAGCAGGCCCAGACACCCTCTCTTCCTGTATCTTAAAAGAACTTCACAATGAGATTGCTCCCATCCTTAAAGACATTTTCAACACTTCCCTATTAGAAGGCACAGTCCCATCTGACTGGAAAAATGCCTTCGTCACGCCTGTTTTCAAAAAAGGTCCCAAATTCAAACCTAAAAATTATCGGCCCATTTCCTTGGCCTGTATGTTGCAAGGCCATGGTACATATCATCACCTAAAACATCATGGCCCATCTCGACAGAAACAGCCTGCTCTTCCAAAATTAACATGGTTTTCATAGTCGTCTAAGCTGAAAAACCCAGCTTATTCAATTCACACCTGATTTGTATGACACACTTAACCAAGGAGGCCAAACTGACGTTATAACCATGGACTTTAGCAAGGCCTTGATAAGGTTGACTATCAAAGGCTCTTGCTCAAGCTCCATAGACTTGGTATCAATCATGGGGTGACGGCATGGATCCGGTCGTTCCTTTCCCATCGAACCCAGAGGGTCGTTCTTGAGGACGATCAGTCTGACGCATGTCCAGTTCTGTGAGGCGTGCTTCACGGATCAGTGCTGGGTCCGTGTCTTTTCCTCATGTATATAAACGACATGCAGGAAACAATTAAAAACAATATCAGACTTTTTCCTGATGATACCAGTATGTATCTCACAATCTCACTGCCAAGCTCTATTGGCTGACCTTACAAAACTGGAATCCTGGAAAAATGAATGGCCCATGGCCTTCAAACCGGACAAATGTGAGGTCATCCGAATAACCAAAAAGAAAAACAAGAGGACCAAGCTGGTCGCGTATCGCTCACCTGAGCTAACAGATTCAAAGTTTCAGGAAGTGCCAACCCTTACTGAAGGATTAATGGGAGGAAATGGTGATGGCAAGGTAAGCAATTTCTGCAAATCAAGTAGAATGTAACTCTATGATAAATAGGCTGACCTCACCAGTTTTTTTTCAAACTCATTCAAGCTTTTATTCCTGACTTGCTAAGAAGATCCGATATAAACTGATGGAGCTATGGTGATGACAAGTTCAAAAATAAGCAATTAACTGCTGCAATCAAAGGGATGTTACTCTGCGACAAATAGGCAAACCTCACGAGTTTTCAAACTCCTCTGAGGTTTTCTGCCTGACTTATTTGTTTGTATGTTTCATGAAGATCCGATCAAAACTGAAGGGACAGAAGTGCTGACAAGGTCGAAAATAGGCATTTTTAAGCAAACAAAGGCACGTAACTCTAAGATAAATGTGCCGACTTGGCCAGTATTCAAACTCATCCAAGGTTTTATTCTCAGCAACCTTACGTATAAGTTTCAGAAAGATCCGATCAAAACTGAAGTGGCTACGGTGATGACAAGTTCAAAATTTGGCATTTTTAGCAATCAACGGGATGTTACTCTAAGATAAATAGGCCCACTTGGCCAGTTTTCGAACTCATCCGAGGTTTCATCCCCAGCCACCTTACATATAAGTTTCAGAAAAATCCGATCAAAACTGAAGGGGCTACGGTGATGACAAGGTCAAAAATCAACATTTTTAGCCATCATAGGGACATAACTCTAACCTAAATGGGCTGTTATGGCCAGTTTTCAAACTCATCCAGGATTTTATCCACAGCCACCTAACATATAAGTTTCAGAAAGATCCGATCAAAACTGAAGGGGCTATGGTGATGACAAGGTCAAAAGTAGGCTTTTTCAGCAATCAAAGGGACGTAAATCTATGATAAATGGACCAACTTGGCCGGTATTCGAACTCATCCTAGGTTTTATCCCCAGTCACCTTATATCTAAGTTTCAAAAAGATCCGATCAAAACTGAAGGGGCTACGGTGATGACAAGGTCAAAATTCGACATTTTCAGCCATCAAAGGGACATGACTATATAGTAAATGGGGCGACTTGGCCGGTTTCCGAACTCATCCGAGGTTTTATCCCAAGCCACCTTACATATTAGTTTTAGAAAGATCCGATCAAAATTGAAGGGGCTACAGTGATGACAAGGTCAATTTAATTCAACATTTTCAGCAATCAGAGGGACCTAACTCTATGATAAATAGGCCACCTTGGCCGGTATTCGAACTCATCCGAGGTTTTATCCCCAGCCACCTTACTTTTAAGTTTCAGAAAGATCCTATCAAAAGTGAAAGGGCTAAGGTGATGACAAGGTCAAAAATCGGCATTTTCAGCAATCAAAGGGACGTTACTCTGTGATTAATGGACCAACTTGGCTGGTTTTAGAACTCATCCGAGATTTTATCCCAGGCCACGTTACATATAAGTTTCAGAAAGATTCGAGCAAAACTGAAAGGGCTACGGTGATGACAAGGTCAAATTTCAGCATTTTCAGCAATCAAAGGGACGTTCCTCTACGATAAATGGGCCGACTTGGTCGGTTTTCGAATTCGTCCGAGATGTTATCCCCAGCCACCATACATATAAGTTTCAGAAAGATCCGATCAAAACTGAAGGGGCTACGGTGATGACAAGGTCAAAAATTGGCATTTTCAGCAATCAAAGGGACTTAATTCTATTATAAATGTACCGACTTGGCCGGTTTTCGAACTCGTCCGAGGTTTTATCACCAGCCACCTTACATATAAGTTTCAGAAAGATACAATTAAAACTGAAGGGGCTACGGTGATGACAAGGTCAAAAATAGGCATTTTCAGCAATCAAATGGACATAACTCCATGATAAATGGGCTGTTTTGGCCAGTTTTCAAACTCATTCGAGTTTTATATCTCCAGCCACCTTACATATAAGTTTCAGAAAGATCCGATCAAAACTGAAGGGGCTACGGTGATGACAAGGTCAAAAATCGGCATTTTCAGCAATCAAAGGGATGTAACTCTATGATAAATGGGCCGACTTGGTCGGTTTTCGAACTCGTCCGAGATTTTATCCCCAGCACCCATACATATACGTTTCAGATAGATCCGATCAAAACTGAAGGGGCTACGGTGATGACAATGTCAAAAATCGGCATTTTCAGCAATCAAAGGGACTTAACTCTATAATAAATGTACCGACTTGGCGGGTTTTCGAACTCATCCGAGGATTTATCCCCAGCCACCTAACATATAAGTTTCTGAAAGATCCGATCAAAACTGAAGGGGCTACGGTGATGACAATGTCAAAATTTGGCATTTTTAGCAATCAAAGGGATGTTACTCTAAGATAAATGGACCCTCTTGGCCAGTTTTCGAACTCATCCGAGGTTTCATCCCAGCCACCTTACATATAAGTTTCAGAAAAATCCGATCAAAACTGAAGGGGCTACGGTGATGACAAGGTCAAAAATTCAACATTGTTAGCCATCAAAGGGACATAACTCTAGGCTAAATGGGCTGTTTTGGCCAGTTTTCAAATCCATCCGAGATTTTATCCCCAGCCACCTAACATATAAGTTTCAGAAAGATCCGATCAAAACTGAAGGGGCTATGGTGATGACAAGGTCAAAAGTCGGCATTTTCAGCAATCAAAGGGACGTAATTTATCTATGATAAATGGGCCAACTTGGCCGGTATTCGAACTCATCCTAGGCTTTATCACTAGTCACCTTACATATAAGTTTCAGAAAGATCCGATCAAAACTGAAGGGGCTACGGTGATGACAAGATCAAAATTCGACTTTTTCAGCCATCAAAGGGACACAACTATATAGTAAATGGGACGACTTGGCCGGTTTCCGAACTCATCCGAGGTTTTATCCCAAGCCACCTTACATATAAGTTTTAGAAAGATCCGATCAAAATTGAAGGGGCTACAGTGATGACAAGGTCAATTTAAATCAACATTTTCAGCAATCAGAGGGACCTAACTCTATGATAAATAAGCCACCTTGGCCGGTATTCGAACTCATCCGAGGTTTTATCCCCAGCCACCTTACTTTTAAGTTTCAGAAAGATCCTATCAAAAGGTGAAAGGGCTAAGGTGATGACAAGGTCAAAAATCGGCATTTTCAGCAATCAAAGGGACGTTACTCTGTGATAAATAGACCAACTTGGCTGGTTTTCGAACTCATCCGAGATTTTATCCCCAGCCACGTTCAGATAAGTTTCAGAAAGATTCGATCAAAACTGAAAGGGCTACGGTGATGACAAGGTCTAAAATCAGCATTTTCAGCAATCAAAGGGACGTTTCTCTACGATAAATGGGCCGACTTGGTCGGTTTTCGAATTCGTCCGAGATTTTATCCACAGCTACCATACATATAAGTTTCAGAAAGATCCGATCAAAACTGAAGGGGCTACGGTGATGACAAGGTAAAAAATTGGCATTTTCAGCAATCAAAGGGACTTAATTCTATTATAAATGTACCGACTTGGCCGGTTTTCGAACTCATCCGAGGTTTTATCCCCAGCCACCTTATATATGTTTAAGAAAGATCCGATCAAAACTGAAGGGGCTACGGTGATGACAAGCATTTTCCCATTGTAAATCTATGGGACCTTGTGATTGCCATAGCAACCAAAGTTTTCATGCGATTTCAAAAACAAGCTTATGTCATCAATGCCTCACCAGAGGCATGCTACAGATGAGAAATGATTGAGATCAGCCTGCAGGCTGCAGAGATATAGCTGCTCAACAGTGTGGACGGACGACGGACGGATTGACGACGGAGGACCCACTATACTACAAGCTCCCCTGAAGCCTTCGGCCCAGGTGAGCTAAAAATCGGCATTTTCAGCAATCAAGGGATGTAACTCTATTAAAAATGGTCCGACTTAGCAGGTTTTCGAACTCATCCGAGTTTTTATCCCCAGCCACATTACAAATAAGTTTCAGAAAGATCCATCAAAACTGAAGGGGCTACGGTGATGACAAGGTCAAAAATCGGCATTTTCAGCAATCAAAGGGACATAACTCCATGATAAATGGGCTGTTTTTTTTTATCTCCAGCCACCATACAAATAAGTTTCAGAAAGATCCGACCAAAACTGAAGGGGCTCCCGTGATGACTAGGTCAAAAATCGTCATTTTTAGCAATCAAAGGGATGTAACTCTATGATCATTGGGCCGACTTGAACTCGAACTCATCCGAGGTTTCATCACCAGCCACCTTACATATAAGTTTCAGAAAGATACACTCAAAACTGAAGGGGCTACGGTGATGACAAGGTCAAAAATGGGCATTTTCAGCAATCAAATGGGCATAACTCCATGATAAATGGGCTGTTTTGGCCAGTTTTCAAACTCATCCGAGTTTTATATCTCCAGCCACCTTACATATAAGTTTCAGAAAGATCCGATCAAAACTGAAGGGGCTACGGTGATGACAAGGTCAAAATTCGGCATTTTCAGCAATCAAAGGGATGTAACTCTATGATAAATGGGCCGACTTGGCCGGTATTCGAGCTCATCCGATTTTTTATCCCCAGCCACCTTGCATGTAAGTTTCAGAAATATCCGATCAAAACTGAAGGCGCTACGGTGATGACAAGCATTTTCCCAACCAAAGTTTTAGAGCGATTTCTAAAAAAAGTTTATGTCATCAATGCCCCACCAGAGGCATGATACAGATGAGAAATGATTGAGAACAGCCTGCAGGCTGCAGAGATATAGCTGCTCAAAAGGGTTGACGGACGGACGACGGAGGACTCACTATACTATAAGCTCCCCTGGAGCGTTCGGCCCAGGTGAGCTAAAAACCTACCCTGTCCAATTACATACTACATAGAGTATCCCTACAAACTACTAAAAACGCTAAGTATCTTGGAATTAACATATCAGATGGCCTATCTTGGACCAAACATATTTCCCAGATCTCAGCAAAGGGTAATAGCACTCTAAAGTTTATTAAAAGAAATATTCAAACTTACAACAGACGTATCAAAGAAACAGCAAATAAAATCCATGTCCGACCATTGTTGGAGTATTCATCCTCAGTCTGGATCCCTTAGCAAAAGACATACATACATCAACTTGACATGATTCAGAACAGAGGTGTCAGATACTTGTATATATTCAATGACTATGCTTACTCTTGTAGTATCTCAACTATGCTAACTGAACTAAAACTCCATACCCTAGAAACACGCAGGAACATAGCTACACTGGTTTATATGCTGTACAAAATCCGCAAAGGCCATGTCTGTATAAGCCTCCCCTTCTACATCAAACTCTCAGTGCGTAACAGTTTTTCAATACCCTACTCATGGATAAATGCCCATAAGTACTCTTTTTACCCCAGAGCTGCAAAACTGTGGAATGACCTGCCTCTTGACATACCCCGCAGTCCTGGCCTGGACTCTTTCCGAGCAGGTCTGATTTCACACTTCCAATAATTCAACACACATCATCATCATCATTATCATTATCATCATCATTTACTCATTATCATCAAGTTTATAATTATGTCAGTTTCACAGCTTGCCAAAATACTCAAAATTCTAAATTCCTCATGATTTTAAATTTTAACATCCTGAAATGAATGAAAACATTTTTTTCTTTTCTTTTCTTTTGATACGCCATTTCCATCGATTTTACGTGGCCACAATCCGAGCCTTTACTTCCGTCGCGATTTAGACAAATAATTTATTCAGTCCGCATGATGGCCCCCTAACACATCAGGGCAACATCTCCGTGAACACAAAAAATCACACAACCACAGAGATGAAACAACGGTGAGGACTCGACAGCAAGAAACCACTGAAATGCTGGAGCAAAAGAAAACCAACAGCTAGACTCCGATGGGCCCTACCAGAGACAGAATATCAGGCACCAACCAACATTACATATAATTAGATTCTCCCTAATTCTCAGTAAGCCTTTACGCTGGAACCGTCATAGAATCTGAGGCCTGACCCACCGGTGTGCAATTAAAGAGGGAAGCAAGTTGTCAACCATGATTGGGTTAACTACCTGCATGCAGTCTGTCGTATAAATTTTTTGTTGTACCCAATCTTTTTATATCGAAGAATGATTCTACGAAATTGGGTGCTGAAGTCATTGCGGTTATATATTTTTCTGAATTTATATACTAAGTCACCATAAAATTCGGGTTCCGATAGACCTTGTTGCAGAAGAAATTTAAGATATATTGAATTTTTGAAATTAAATCAGAATGACGTCAATAAAATTTTGAGACGGTTTTGCTTAGATTGTGATACCGATAACCCTGATTAAGAAGTTTAGCAGTTAACAATTTATTACGAGTGTTGAAGTCAGTTACATGACTACACACTCTGGCAAATCAAATTAACTGCGAAATATAAACGCCATAGGATGGCGCACGAGGAACATCACCATCCAAAAAAGGAAAATTTACAATCTCAAAATCAAAATCATCGCGTTTATCATAAATGTTACAAGATACAAACCTGCCCTTTGGTAATTAAAAACGAGTTACTCTAAGTTATTTTATAATTTCAAGCAAATTCAGGAAATGGTATTAAGATTACTAAGAATGAATATATTTTACCGCTGGTCATTAAATTTTGGTCGGTGGGGACTTAAATTGTGGAGATATTGAATGGGGCACCCAATGGGGTGCCAAAAGGCAAACACAGCAACAGCTTTGAACATTATAAAAGAACATTGCCTGGCCAAAGTAGTAAACATACCTACCCGTCATGAAAAGACCCTTGATCTCTTATTTACAAATTCTCCATCACCAGTTAGTCAAGTTAATGGGGTGCCCCATCGGCAAGGCTGATCACGACATAGTCCATATTGAATATGATAAAAAGGTAAGCGAATTCGACAAGTCCCTGCTATCCCTAAGTGGGCGAGAACATTTACATATATCATTTGATAAGAAGGGTGTGCTATTCTGCGGGGATATAATCTAATTGACATGAATGTCTTTTATCATTACATCAACAAAAATGACCAAGACCAAGACTCATGTAACTCGATCAAACACTTAATTAGAAGACGCGACAGAATGTACTTTCGTGCTCGCAAGTCTCGTAATCCTGACGTTAAGAACCATTACAAAAGGTTTAGAGCACACATACAAAAGATAATATGGGATGCATATTGGAAGCATGTTTCCAGCATCTTTCCCTTTGAAGGCAACAATAAAGATCCCGGCGGTCCACAGAAGAGTGGTAAAGTTTAAAAATTTTGGTCATTTGTAAAGTCCCTTAACCCAGTTAGTACCAGAAACCCCAAAACGCCCCCGCCCATCGCGGCTTGAAGAAAAAGATGGGCTGCATGATGCTTTCACGCAGAGATGAAACCGACCCGCACATGAGTACTGGTAAACCGCTTAGAGGATCTAAGCCTGCCAAGGCAAAGCGGTAAGAGTGTCGGCATGCTTATAAACCCTATTGGTTTCATTAGGCGGCAGTGCTTGATATGTAATTGCATCTCAATGTCGGGTAAAAGTCCTACAAAATTGGCAGCAGCGTCTCCAAAATGACCTTTACAGTGTTGACGGAGACGTTAAACCTCAAATCAAATCAAACAAACAAACAAACTAACAAACAAAACCAGAAACCCCAAAACGGGTTCCCTGGCAAACAGTTCAGGCCCAGATCAGACGCCGCAGAACGCGGCGTCTGATCAGGACCTACACTGTTTGCAAAGGTTCACCCATTTTCCGAATAAATTTTGAAGAAAACACAACCTGACACCTCTAAATCTTGGAATGGACTCCTGCTATATATAAGGAGGAAGATTCCATTTGGTACAAAAAGGGTTGAAAAAGAAGCATTTGGGATCACCCAACTAAGGCAAAATGGAAACTGAATCCACTTCATAAAGGGCCCAATATCTCGGAAAACTTACAGATCCCCACCCCTAAATTATATATAAATTCTTGTTCCTTATGGTAAGACACATTCAGTGACATTAACCCCCCCCCCCAACACTGGGATGCGCCGGGGCCCTGCCATTAAGATCCCTACCCCCCTAACCATACATATTCTTGTTCCTTATGATAAGACGCATTCAGTGACACCAACCTGTGGGCCCTTTGGATGCGCCAGGGCATTGCCCCACCACCTCCAGTTCATAAAAAGGCCCAATATCTCTGAAACTTTACATATCCCCACCCCTAAACCATATATTCTTGTCCCTTATGATAAGACGCATTCAGTGACACCAACCATGGGGCCCCAGGGATGCGCCGGGGCCTTGCCCCACCCTCTCCACTTCATTAAAGGACCAACATCTCGGAAACCTTACAGATCCCCACCCCTAAACCATATATATTCTTGTTTCTTATGGTAAGACACATTCAGTGACACCAACCTGGGGGGCCCCTTGGATGCGCAGGGGCCCTGCCCCAGCTCCTCCACTTCATAAAAGGCTATATATCTCAGAAACCATTTAAATCCCCACCCTGTTCTTGTTCCTAATGATAAGACTCATTCAGTGACACCAACCTGTCCCCCCCCCCCCACCACCGGAATGCGCCGGGGCATTGCTCAACCCCCTTCACTTCATAAAAAGGCACAATGTCTCGGAAATCGTACAGGTCCCCACTCATAAAACATATATACTCTTGTTCCTTATGATAAGACAGACACATTCAATGACACTGCCCTGGGGTGCCCTGGGCCATGTCCAATCCCTCCACTCCATAAAAGGCCCAATATTTCGGAAACCTTACAGATCCCCACTCCAAAACCAACAGTTTTTTTTTAGTTTTGAAATTCGGTTATTTTTAGTTTGGTTGCTATGGCAACTTTGAGTTTCCATTGAGGTATATAAATGGTATTTACCGCCAAGCCTTTGCAGATATTTTGACAACCTTTTCATAGTAATATTCTTTAAGCTATCATCTATCTGCCATACGATTTTAGGCTACCAGCTCACTTTTACTGGTTGCCATGGAAATCAAAATGCGCCCCCCCCCCCAAAAAAAACACACACACACACACACACACACACACACACACACACACACATAAAAAAAATCATCTCCTCAGAAACCATATACTCTTTGAGGCTGAGACAATATTAAAATATTCAGCATATTTGCCTGAACAGGTATTGTGTTTTTTTTTATGAAATTCCGTTCTTTAGTTTGGTTGCTATGGCAACTTAGACTTATAACGGGGCAAATTGTAACTTTGCATTTAGTGCCAAGATATTTTTGGCAAAACTTTCATAGAAATATTCTTTAAGCAATCTTCTATCTGCGTTGTGATTTAAGGCTTACTGCTCATTTTTACTGGTTTCCAAACATAAATTAAAAAAAAAAAAAAATGCTTAAAACATCATCTCCTCATAAACCATATGCTCTATGAGCAAATATAGTCACCTTATTTGCCTTGGCAGGTTTTGTGGTTTTAATGATTAGAGTCTTTATTTTGGTTTCTATGCTAAATTAAGCGTTTCCATAGACATATAGGCCTAATGTTGAAAAATGGAAAAAAAAGACATTTACGCCTTTCAAGATATTTTGTCAAACTTTTATGGAAATATTCCTTAAAAATGGTCTATCTGCCATATAATTTTAGGCCTATTGGATGCAGCACATTCAAGCGACATCAGTCCTCTGAAGCCAGTAGGCTGGTTCTAAATTTCATCGGTTTCCATGGTTTATTAAAATACATTGCTGCCAGTTGGCAATGCCCCCTCCCCCCCCCCCCTCCCCCCCCACTGAGCTCTGGTGAGCATAGTGCATAGTGGCCCATGGGCCTCTTGTGTTTTTTTGTTGTTGTTGTATTTGGCTCACGGGGTATAAGGTAAATAATTGCCTTTGCTCTGTCCAATCAAAAGCCTACGTGTTTCTTTGTGTCGTATAACAAAATCTGTTGTGTGTGTGTGTGTGAATTCGGGTTTAACATCGCTTTCAACAATTTTTCAGTCGTATCACGACGGTGTCTGGTTGCGACAGGGAGCTCAATGCTCACTTTTATAGTGCTGCCTCACTGAAGTATCATGTCCCAGACACATTACATGATACCACACCCAGTCACATTATCCTGACACTAGGTCGACCCGTTCTAGCTCTACCCCGTAAATCTGAGTGCCAAGCGAGGAGCAGCTAGTACCATTTTTAACGACTTTGGTATGTCGCGGCCCGGAAGCGAACCCGTGACCTCTCGTTCCCCGGAGCGGACACTCTACCAACTGAGTAATGTGTTATGAACATCCCTGTAAACTCCACTTTATTTAGAGAAAAGTGGAGTCAGCATGGTTAAACATTATTCACAGGTTGTGGGTACTTGTTAGAACCATTTCAGTGAGGCGGTTCTGACGAGACCAGCGATCTTTGTTGGATTTGAAATAAGAACAAATGTGAAACATTTTTATCATATGACGTTGCGTCTGTGAGTATAATAACGCCATGTGATAAATTCGATACTCCACTACTGGATTAAATATGCAAATTAGAAAGATACGCCCCGTAACCTTACATATACGGCGACATTAACGACGTCGCGCTTACTAATGGCGGAATATTGATATTTTCGTTAAAAATCATGAATAAAATGTGTTTTAAATGTCATATAATAAACAGAATCTTGCATTTGTGTTCATTTATAATTTAATTTATTAAACTCGTTATGGAAATGGAATAAAATGCCCGGCGAAGCCTCGCATTTTATCCCTTTTCCTCAGCTCGTTTAATAATAATAAATCCAATGCTACATGAACACTCATGTAAGATCCTCTATTTATTTGAAATGGGCACCGTCAAGAGATTTTGGTACTTATCGCCTATGCGAGCAGCGAAGGTTCGGGCGAGCCTGCGCATCCGCGCAGTCTCGCCAGAACCTTCGCTGCTCGCTCATACAAGCAGTGAATCAAGAGGAACCTTCAGACAGAAAGCCATATCCCTGGCCCCTCTGAATGGCTGGGCATGCGCAGTTAAAATTTGTCATGACGGAATGCTCGAAGACACAAATTCGCTTGGCGGGGCTCAAATGATAATTCTAGGTTATGAAAGAAGCCATTGATAACGATAACACACCCAAGCGACATAGTGGATTTTTTCACATCTCCAAAATGGCTACTTTTCTGATGAAAATTCGTTATAATTTTCTTATTTATACTGCAATCATAGGTTGTGAGCACTCGTTAGAACCGCCTCATTGAGGCGGTTCTAATGAGTACCCACAGCCTATGTCTTGGAACAGAAATAAGAAAAATAATGTTTACCCCCGTAATCCCCAGTTTTCTCTATATAAAGTGGGATTTAGTGGCGGGGGAGGGGGGGGGTGTTTACTTCACGGACTTGTTCACATGATGCGGGGTGAGTAATGACAAAAAAAAAAAAAAAAAAAAAAAAAAACGGATTTTTTTTTTATTTCATAGGTTGATGATACGATGGAGGCGATATTTTTAGCCCAGTTGGACCATTAGCTTAACGAGCTCGTTTATTAATGTATATGCCTTATGTAATGATCTACATTTTTACGTCAATGCTAAAGAAAATAAATAAATAAATAAATCAAACAAAAATGGCCTTTGTTGTTAACTTTATGAAGATACAGTAAGACAAAACATTTTCTCAAGGTACCTTTTGTCTACTCTGTATAGTAGTCGCAGATAAGATTGACTAGGCGGAGCTATCTTTTGCACCTGCCCTTGGAATGTTCTTTTAACAAAAAGGTAAACCAAGTCACCCGATTGTGTGAATTCAGCTGTAACAAAAACAAAGCTGTGGCGTATAAGGCCATTTGGTCCGCTTGAAGAAAGCATGTGAAAGGCACTCTACCGAATCTTCTGGTTGACTCAGCGAATTTGACATATATTGACAACACCTGGCCAATTTTATCTGCGACTACTATACCTAATCGTATTCTGTTAACGTACACATTTGCGATCAAGGATCGATCGTAAGTCATGCCTTGCAGTCGTCCAGTATTTGATCCTCTGGATAACTGCACAAACCAATACGAACTTTTATCATATGACGTCGCGTCTGAGAATGTAATAACGCCATGTAACAAATTCGATAATCCACAAGTGGATTAAATATGCAAATTAATTAGATACGCTCCGTAACGTTACATGTACGACGTCCTGTGACGTCACGTTTACTAATGACGGAATATTGACATTTATGTTAAACAATCGTTTATAAAATGCGTCTCAAATGTCATACGATAAATAAAATCTTGCATTCGTACTCATGTATTATTGAATTTATTAAACTCGTTGAGGAAAACATATAAAATGCTCAGTAAAGCCTCACAGTTTATCTCTTTTCCTCGAATCGTTTAATAAGTTCAATAATGCATGAACACTCATGTAAGATCCTCTACTATAATAAGCAATACGTAAAATATAAATAGAGGATCTTACATGAGTGCTCATGTATTATTGAATTTATTAAACGAGTTGAGGAAAAGGGATAAAATGCGAGGCTTTGCCGAGCATTTTATCCCTTTTTCTCAACGAGTTTAATAAATTTAATAATACATGAGCACGAATGCAAGATTCTATTTATCATATGACATTAAAAGCGTATTTTATTCACGATTGTTTACAAAAATGTCAACATTCCGCCGTTAGTAAACGCGACGTCATTAAGGACGTCGTACATGTAACGTTACGGGACGTATCTAGCTAATTTGCATATTTAATCCACTATAGTGGATTATCGAAAATAATACATGACGTTATTACACTCTCAGACGCGACGTCATATGGTAAACAATACTATACTTGAGCACGAAATTTGTCCTGCTCATAAATTTTAAATGGCATATTGAAATTTATAAGCAGGGCAAACCACAGATACTTGGGGTCAGTAGAGCTTTCTTGCGGTTAGTAGAGCAGATGGTCCAAAACTGATCTCTTGGATTTTTTCTCTTTATTTTTGCATTTTAGCGTACTTGAACAACACCTGAATCCATACAAATGGTTGTGTCACTTCTAGAAAATCGTCTGAAAATAATGATATTTTATAGATAGGGTAAAATTACGTACGAACATTGATCCCATCCGTACCTCGGGATCTGATCCACAAAATTTGGAGCAACGTCTCCAAAAGCTGGAGCAACGTCTCCAAAATGTCCCAAATAGTGTTGGCGGGGACAAAAAACCTCAACACAAACAAATTTATGTCACTTTGCAAAACATGTGGAGCGCTGTGGTGCAGTGGTAAAGTATCGGCCTCGGGATCGAGAGGTACCGGGTTCGAACCCCACGAGCGGCAAGTGTTGTTTGCTTGAGCAAGAGACTTTATCCACATTGCTTAGTACTGGTTCTACCCAGGAAAAGAGGGCCACATGGAAGATTAGTACTAGTTTACTAAATGTGTTGCCCTCTATAAATAAGGTCGATTATTATTTTATTATTGTTATTATTATTATGAGAGGAGACGCCACGTTCTGCAACGGAAGGTCAGGTGGTTTTTCTCCGGGTACTCCGGTTTTCGCCCACCTCTGATTAACGATCGGCTCGATATGAGTGAAATAATCTTGAAAGGGCCGTAAAATCCAAACCAAAAAAAAAAAAAAAAAAAAAATATGAGAGGAGAAAAACCTGTCTCAATACAGATGCGATGGATTGTCAGAGGTTGTGTACAGCTGCCGCATGTATACAGAAGATGTAAATATGATGGGCTTAAACCAAGAACATTCGCAACTGAAAATGTCGTTTGTTTGTGTCGTCTGCTAAATCTTCTTGCATAGGGATCATTCATGTTTTTTCATACACTAACATTTGCCGGATCACAAGAAAGCTTTTTGAACATAAGGCCGCTAGGCCAATAAAAATCCTATATCAAGACCACCTTTGGGACTGTTCAAAAGTGGTCTTTAAGGCCACTTGTGAACAGTCCCAAAGGTGGTCTCCCACTAGAGCATTTGGATGTAGAAAACACAAAGAAAATGTATCTGAAACCTTCTAAAATATGCTTTTAAAACCATGATTTGTCTTTGTTTTAGGTAGCCTTAATAGCGGAATTTCACTGTGTCTTCCGAGGGGTACAGCGAATGTTAATGCAATATAATCGTTGTTCATAACTTACGATTCCGACAGAAATTTTTGACGAAAACACCCAAAGGCTCCATATTATAAACTCTTCAACTGCGACCGACAAACCATAGAACTCTAAAATACTACGTCCAGGCCGATAACGTTACGTCGCTCAACATAACGTAAACAAAGCAATGCCCATCTTGTCATATCAAAAACTCAATATCCATTTTCAAACATCACGTAAATTTCGATTTGAACATGGGGTTTGTTGTTTGAGCACGGCTTTCGGTCCATTTGGCAATGGCTTCAAACAGCCATGCGCATAGGTATTTATGCATGAACATATTTTTGCATACTCGAAGAAGAGCAGTCTGATCCAGGACCACACTGTTTGAAACAACGACTTCTGAAGTCATCACGAAAACACGCCTATATAATTTTGACCCCCCCCCCCCACCCCCCTCGAACCTCATTTTTATATAGTAAAACTGGAGTTTACATGGGTAAAACTCATTTTCTCTATTTCTGCTCTGAAATATAGATTGTGGGTACTCGTTAGAACCGCCTCGATGAGGCGGTTCTAACAAGTACCCACAATCTATATTTTGAGCAGAAATAAGAAAAATATCACATTTTTTCATCTTAAAATTTTCGTTTGTCGGCGGTAAAGTTTACGGTGTATTTGTATAGGCGTGTTTTCGCAATGAACCAGCAAAGAACAAAAACAAACAACAATAATATTATAGTTGCGATTTGCATCTTAAAGGTAAGCAACCAGTTAAATTCCCATACGGTGATATTCAGTTCACTTGTTTTGAGGTGGAAAAAACTTCTTTTTTTCTACCTCAAATCAAAGTATTCACTGCAAAAGTGCATGCATTATCAGTAGGTAAAGTGTACATCAGCTGCAGCAGTAATACTCCTTCCAAGGGCCTCATAGGGCGCTGAGTCCGCTCAAGGCTCTAGCTTCAGTCTTTCGCAGTCAGTCTAACAACGGATTCTCTGGGTACTCCGTTTTAACTCATGATTTTCAATCAGCTCAACGCGGCATCTGATCAGGGTCTACACTGTTTGCTTAAAAACTGGAATGATAGGGTTTACCGAAACTGTTTAAATCTCAGTCCAGGACTATTTTCCCAGCCAACACACAAAGACAATCGACCAACCAGAACTCTCAGTGCTTTGATTTCTGTTGCATTCATTCTCTAAACACGAGCAACGATCACGAAAATCACTGGTCCTTCTGCAGTCGCGCGCTAGACAACTCCATTGACTCGATCCATTTAGCTATCTCCGGGAGTAAAGCTGGTTTTTCAATCTGAATGTCTAATTTCTCAAACACCGCGCCGATAGTGACGCCGGTCAGAGCCATCTTAGTAATGACCACACAGTAAATAAAACCATTGTTTTTGTCCACGAATGATTGTTCAATGAAAAATGCGTTGTTGTTCCAGTAGACAATCTGAAAAACAATAGAACCGTTTTAACAACAACAGCATCAAACAAGAGGGTCATGATGGCCCTGGATCGCTCACCTGATCCATAGTGTAACAAGTGGGCCATGGGAAGGGCCATTTTTGGTCACAAGATTTTTAAAGGTTTTCCTTATATAAGTCTAAATAAAACCTGTAGGCCCCGGGGCAGAATCATTTTCGGCCCAGGGCTATAATTTGAACAGTCTTGGTCTTAAGTCCACTATACAAAGCTTAATACAAAATATTAAGGAACTGAGCTTTCTGGTTTCAGAGAAGAAGATTTTTAAAGGTTTTCCCTATATAAGTCAATGTAAAAGCAAAGGGTCCTGGGGCAGGGGTATTTTTGGCCCCATGGCTATAATATGAACAATCTTGATAGAAGTCCACAAGACGAAGCTTCATACCAAATATCAAACACCTGAGCATTCTGGTTTCAGATAAGAAGATTTTTAAATGATTTCCCTATAAGTCAATGTAAAAGCAAAGGACTCTGGGCGGGAGCATTTTTGGCCTGAACAATCTTGGTAGAGGTCCACTAGATGAAGCAACACACCAAATATCAAAGACCTGGGCCTTGCGGTTTCAGAGGCGAAGATGTTTTAAGATTTTCCCTATTTATGTCAATGTAAAACCAAAGGGCCCTGGGGCATGCAGGGGCATTTTTGGCCCCAGAACTATAATTTGAACAGTCTTAATAGCGGTCCACTAGATGAAGCTTCACACAAAATATCAAAGACCTAGGCCTTGCAGTTTCAGAAGATTTTTTTAAAAGATTTTTTTCTATATAAGCCAATGTAAAACCAAAGAGCCCCGCGTTGGGGGCATGTTTGGTGCAATGGCTATAATTTGAACAGTCTTGGTAGAGGTCCTCTTGATGAAGCTACATACCAAATATCAAAGACCTGGGCCTTGTGGTTTCAGAGGAGAAGATTTTATAAGATTTTTCCTATATAAGCCAATGTAAAACTAAAGGGGCCCGGGCGGGGGCATTTTTGGCCCAAGGGCTATAATTTGAATAATCTTGATACAGCTCAACAAAACAAAGCTTCGTACTAAAACAAAGCTTCGTACCAAATATCAAACACTTGGGCCTTCTTGTTTTAGACAAGAAGATTTTCAAAGGTTTTCCTTATATAAGTCAATGTAAAACCAAAGGGTCCCGGGCCGTGGGGCATTTTTGGTCCCAGGGCTATAATTTGATCAAGCTTGGTAGAGGTCCAGTAGATGAAGCTACACACCAAATATCAAAGACCTCTGGGCCTTGCGGTTTCAGAGGAGAAGGGTTTTTGAGATTTTTCTTTTATATAAGTCAATGTAAAAACAAGAGGCCCCAGGGCGGGGACATTTTTGGCACCAGGGCTAGAATTTGAACAATCTTGATAGAGATCTTCGAGACGAAGCTTCATACAAAATATCAAACACCTGAGCCGTCTGGTTTCAGACAAGAAGTTTTTTTAAAGCTTTTCCCTATGTAAGTCTATGTAAAACCAAAGGGCCCGGGGGCGGGGGCATTTTCGGACAAAAAGTGATCCCAAAAGCTCACCTCGTCCCTATATGTGACGGTGAGCTAAAAACAAAAACATATATCTCGCCGAGCTGTTACTCACATATAGAAAAATACCCTTTTTAATTGTTTATCACCATTGCAGGCCCATACGCAGCCCCAAAAAATAGCTGAAGTTCGCATCCCGCCTTTTTTAAAGACTTTGTGCTGGACTGCATTGTTAGTTGTTCAATGATTTTCAAAGAACAAACAACTGCTAAATCCCTTCACCAGAAGGGTGTTAAACAAAATAAGAAACAAAAATGACAAACAATGGACTAAAATGGGAAATTCAAATGCATACAATGTAAATATTGGGTCACCATAATCAATTACCGTAAATATCTTTTAAAATCTAAAAAAGTTCCTTTTATCATCCGACAATTGATCTTTGATCATTATATATCTGGGCCCCGTCAAGCGATTTTGGTACTTATTGCCTATGCGAGCAACGAAGGTTCAGGCGAACCTGCGCATCCGCGCAGTCTCGCTAGAACCTTCGCTGCTCGCTCATACAAGAAGTGAATCAAGAGGAACCTTCAGACAGAAAGCCATATCCCTGGCCCCTCTGAATGGCTGGGCATGCGCAGTTAAAATTTGCCATGACGGAATGCTCGAAGACACAAATTCGCTTGGCGGGGCTCATATCATATCCACTAATATTTTTGCTGAAAAAAAATCTGAGTAGCTTTTGCAAATGCAGGCGCTACTCACACTTTTCCAGTAAAAATAATAGAGTATTAGACATTGTACTTGCTAGAACAGTTTACAATTTGACCACTAACGAGCTCGTTAAACTAACACGCCTATACAAATACATTGCCACCTTTATCGCCGAAAAAATGAAAATTTTATGATGAAAAAATGCGATATTTTTCATATTTCTGCTCCATATATAGTTTGTGGGCACTCGTTAGAACCGCCTCATCGAGGCGGTTCTAACGAGTACCCACAATCTATATTTTAGAGCAGGAATAAGAAAAATAAGGTATACCCCCGGAAACCCCAGTTTTACTATATAAAAGTGGGGTTCATTTTTTTTTTGGTTTGGGTTTTACGGCCCTTTCAAGATTATTTCACTCATATCGAGCCGATCGTTAATCAGAGGTGGGCGAAAACCGGAGTACCCGGAGAAAAACCACCTGACCTTCCGTTGCAGAACTTGGCGTCTCACACGTGGCCCGAGCGAGGCTCGAACCTACGGCGGTGAGAGACCTAATGACTAAGAGTCAGCGCTCTTATCCACTAGGCCACGGAGGCCCGTGCAAGTGGGGCTCAAGGGGGTAAAAATTATACAGGCGTGTTTTCGTGATGAGCTTGTTAAGCTAACGACGCTTTGAACATCTGGGCCCTGATGTCTATTTTCGGAGCAGTATGATTTGAGTCTACACTGTTGGCTCAGACACCGCTGTCAGAACAACTGTCAGAAGGTTTTCAAGCTGGAGAGCGGGCAAGGAATTACCAGTGCCACAATATAAAGGGGGAATAATTGAAAAAAAATATGTGTAGAAAAAAAGTTACGGCACTTTTGGCCTAAACGTCGCCTGATGATGCATTATATTTTTTATGAAATTTCATGGAAATATCATGAATGGTTTTCAAGTTATAGAGCGGATACAATTTGTTAGATATGGACAGACAAGAGTTACAGTTCTTGTCATCTGCATGTTGTCTGATGATGCTTTGTTTTTATTTCTATGAAGTTTCATGAAAATACCCCTGCAGGTTTTCAAGTTATATAGCGGTTAGATTGCTTCCGATTTTGTGGGGCTTTTACCCGATTTTGAGATGAGCCCTCTCGCCCAATGACACCAACAGGATTTATATGGATGGACGATTCAGACTCGCACCACTTTGCCTGGGCAGGCTTGGACCTAAGCGCTTTACAAGTACTCATGTGTGGTGGGTTTCAGCTCTGCGTGCCAACTCTGTTTCTCCAAGCCCCGATGGGCGGGGGCGTAAATTTCTAAGGAGATTGTCTCCATAACTGTATAGACAAGAGTGACAGTTTTTTCTGCTCTGCATATTTTCTGGTGATGCTTTATATTTCTTTGAAGTTTCATGAAAATATCTTGAATGGTTTTCAAGTTATACAGCGATTGTCAAATTTCAAAGGAGGACAACTCCAAAAAATGCATCGACCATAGTTACGGCTCTTGTGGTTGGCTCGTCGTCTGATGCAGCTTTATATACTCGGTAAAAAAAGTTTTGTCCCTATGTATACAATCGGCTGTAAAATATCACAGGGTCGGTCGATTCTCATATGGCATATACCAAACTCTTCAGCAGCCACTGCTCGTCAATACTGATTAGGTTTAGGTAAGAAGGACGCGATCGTAAATGCTCCAGAGGCTGCGGAGTGCGACTGGGGTCAACTTTCAAAACGTGCAAATCGTAACAAAGGACTAGCCACGTATCGGCATACCACAAACATGAAATATCGACTCATCGAGACCACCGCATCCTTTGATTGAAACATTGTCATATCGAATCAACGTTGATACGACATTATTCCATTTTATGCATATACTGATACGTGGCACTGGTCTTAAACAAAGCAAGAAGATCAGCAACTTTATTTCACTATTCTGACATTTGAAATTCATTTGACATGTGAAACACTATTCAATAAGTTTGAACTTTGTCTTTCTTTAGTAGTGGGTATAACCTCCGCGATTGTCTCTGCACTCAATCAGTCGTTTTCTGGTAGAGAAGACCATCTTCCGGATGGTGGCTTGAGGGATTGGATGCCATTCCTCTCCAAGGAAGCACCGAAGATCTGCCATAGTGCTGTGCTCTGTTATCCTCGTTTGGACGGCTCTGCCGAGGACATCCCAGACATGTTCAATGCAGCTTAAGTCAGGCGACATTGCTGGCCAGTCTAACCGTCTGACGTTGTTGGCTTGCAGATAGGCGTCTACAATTCTTGCCCGATGTGGTCTGGCATTATCATCTTGAAAGATGGCGTTGTTTCCCATTTGCTGAAGGAAAGGCACAACATGGGGACGTAGGATCTCGTCGATGTAGCGTTGACCGGTAAGAATTCCTGGAACCACAACGAGGTTGGTACGCCTATCTGCCGTCACACCAGCCCAGACCATGACACTTCCTCCATTGTAAGCATGGCGTGGCTGCACGTTGGCTTCCGCGTGACGCTCCCCATTCCGACGCCAGACACGTAGACGTCCGTCAATATGATGTAGGCAAAACCGACTCTCATCTGAGAACACGACAGTTCGCCACTGCTGTCTATTCCATCGCACATGATTCCGAGCAAACTGAAGACGAGCTGCTCTGTGCCTCGGTAAAAGAATGGGCTTCTTCGCAGGAACACGTGATTTCAGCCCAGCAGCATGGATTCTGTTCCGAATGGTTTGAACAGAGACGGCTATGCCCCCAGCACCTCGTAGTCGTCGAATCCGCAAAGTCGTCATTTTGGCATTGGTAAAGCGGCTTCTTAGAGTGCTGTTGGTGATCAGTCGATCCTCGGCATGGGTTGTTGCCCTGGGTCTTCCTGAGCGCGGGAGGTCCTTGACATCCCCAGAAGCTGCATAGCGTTGCCTTATCCTGTCGATAGTCTTGCGATTTGTGTTAAACGCTATGGCAACACGTCGACTAGATTGCCCTGCCTGGAGCTGCCCAAGTGCCCTAGCCCGGTCTAAGTTTGACAGTTTTCGGTAACGAGGTGGCATCGTGATCAAAGTCTATGGTGTTTCTACGGTAACAAGTTTATCAAATCTGTTTTAAAGCGATGCTCACAAAAGTGCACGATTAAAAAAAACATTGATGAACTCAACATTTTGAAAAATCACAAAAAGCATGCAAGTGAAATTTTAATGAGTTTGTCGGTAAAACTGACCTTTTTGAGAAATGAATGAATAAATAAACGAACAAACGAACGGACGAACGAATAGACGAACGAAAGAACAAACAAACAAACGAACGAACGAACGAACGAACGAACGAATGAACGAACGAGCGAGCGAGCGAGCGAACGAACGAACGAATACCGCATGAATGAATGCGGTAAACAATATCAAGCCGCCTCTCAAAACGATTGTCATTTTTGCCGGCGTTTTTAACCCCCTCCGGCATTTTGCAGCATCTGTACCAGCCGTTAAGGTCTAAAAGGGGCTAATGGTTTCGTGCCCTTTTCAAGTACAGACTGTGCATCAAAATGATACAAATTACACAAAAATCTGATCATTAGCTATTGAGTTATACCCAATTACAGCCATTTTTTCACCTTTTTGACAACGTCTTCTGGGGGTCTGCAGCCTCTGTATCAGGAGTTAAGGTCCAAAAGACAAAACACCTTTCTGATCCCTTTTTGGCATAGTCTTGCAATATCAACAATGAAAATTTCACAAAAATCTGCCCAGCAATTACTGAGTTAGACCCCGTTGTTTACAATAGTCATTAACGCTTAAATTACGATTTGCACGTTTTGAAAGCTGACCCTTACAACATTTGGCAGCCTCTGTAGCATTTTCTGACAGGTTCATAAGACTCAAACCTAATCAGTATTGACGGGCTGTGGCTGCTGAAGAGGCTGGTATATACTATATGAAAATCGATCGTTCCTGTGATATTTTACAGCCCATTCTCTGCCTAGGGACAAAACTTTTTTTACCGAGTATATTTCTGTGGTCAAGTTTCATGAGCATATCTCAAACGGTTTGTTGTTTCAGTGTGGGAGACATTAGAATATAGCCCTTACATGTAAGTGTATCAAAGTTTTTCTATCAAATAAAGGTATGTTGTTTGCACTCATTAGAATGGCCTCATCGAGGCGATTCTAATGAGTGCGAACAACATACCTTTTGGATGAGGCGATTCTAATCACTACATGTGTTTGTTTGTTTGAGTTGAGGTTTAACGTCCCCGTCAACACTGTAAAGGTCATTTTGGAGACGTTGCTTCCAATTTTGTGGGACTTTTACCGGCATTGAGATGAAATGACATCTCAAGCCCTGTCGCCCAATGAAACCAATAGGGTTTATAAGCATGGACGGACCGACTCGCACCGCTTTGCCTGGACAGGCTTAGATCCTCTAAGCAGTTTACCAGTACTCGTGTGCGGGTCGGTTTCAGCTCTGCGTGGAAGCATCACGCAGCCCATCTTTTTCTTCAAGCCCCGATGGGCGGGGCCTCCACTTGGATGAGACGATTCTAATCACTAAATGTGTACGAACAACATAGTTTGTCAAGATCTAATCAGGATAAACTCCGTAAAATACGTATTTATTATATCTTGTGGATATCAGGAGATATTGAAATATTTCTCTAGGGACCCAAGAGCGAATTCAAATTATCCGAGGTAGGCCAGACTATCCGTGTTCGAGTAAATGAAGTTTATCAGTTACCGTTATATTAATTGCATTGTAACACCTTGACCTGATAAACACATGCTATCTAAGGACAAATGAGCTTTATCAAGTCAACGTGACATTGCACTTTTATGAATGAAGCGGACTATCCGCAAAAATGGCTAAAAAGTTATAATTACTAGAAAATTTGGAAAAAATTCATTTAAAATGATTAAAAAAATATATGAATAAATAAAAATAACGGTCAGCTGATAGTAAATATACTGCCCCATTATATATTCCGCGCCGCAATGTTTGGACGCAATGACTGATCGTAAATTGCCGATGTTAAAGGTTTACAAGGGGATAAACTGATAAACAGAATACCAGATTCGTGTCTTTTGATATCAAGTATATCAGGCTCGGCTTCGAGAACGCATGCAGAATCGCTCGGCAAGCCTCGCGATTCTACAATCGTTCTCGAAGCCTTGTCTGATAAACTTGATATCAAAAGACACGAACCTGTTATTCTCTATTTATCTTGTATTTTCTATCCTGACTATTGACTGAGAGAGAGAGAGAGAGAGAGAGAGAGAGAGAGAGAGAGAGAGAGAGAGAGAGAGAGAGAGAGAGAGAGAGAGAGAGAGAGAGAGAGAGAGAGAGAGAGAGAGAGAGTGAGAGAGAGAGAGAGAGACAGACAGAGGAACTCCTTACCTTTGTTCGAATTTCGTATCTTGTTAAGATGCCTATAGCCTTTCTATAGCGTACACTATGAGCCGCTGCCACAAACTGGCCTCCGCTCGCAACTATAACTCCAAACATCCCTGTATCAACTAAAAGCTTCGCTCGAGCAAAGTCGCAATGTCTTAGGTAGCGGGCATTGTTCATGTGGAAAAAGGTGTCCAAATCATTGGTCAAACAAATATCTGAAACATGACATGATATTCAAATATTATCACGAAAAAAAATAAGAAAAAAATATATACAGTACAATTCCGCTATTAACACCACCTAAAATTAAGAGAAATTCTGCTTTAAAAAGCTTATTTAGAAGGATGCAATTATTCTTCCTTCGTGGTTTCTGCACACAATGTCCTCAAGTCAGAGATCACCTGTGGACTGTTCAAAAGTGGTCTTAAAGACCACTTTTGAACAGTCCCAAAGGTGGCCTTAATATAGGAATTTTACTGTATAAACAAAGGGCAAAATCATGTATAATTAATTACAACGGTCGTGCTTTTGCTTTATCTATCATTGAAACGTGAAAGAGGTAATGGAGCTTTCCAACTAAAGGACTATGAAAATATCGGCTAAAATTCATGGGGGTTTAGCATGTTGACATATTTCTAGAAAAGCAAACCATTATGTTCCAAATTAAATGAATAAATGTAAAGTATGTACATTAAAATGTATTTTTGCTGTTGGAAGAAAAATATAACAATTGACTTTAGCGTATTTTATGATTGCACGACCCGCTGAAAAAGCGACCGAGAGTGCCCTAAAATCACCGTGTCATTCTGTCAGTCTGTCTGTCCGTCCGTAACCCGTTTGTGAAAATTGGTGATAGTGACTTAACCGCTTGGAATATTTAAACAATTTTTGGCATACTGATAGATATCAATGAGATCTAACCAATGAACTTGCGAAATATTACATTCCATTTAGTATAGCCTCGCCAAGGGGAAAAATGTGAAATTTTTTGAACTGCTTCTCCTCGGAAACCATTGGGCCCATTGAAGTCAAATTTCATATGGAGCCCCTATGGGATGGGGGAAACCAAAATTTGCTCATGGGGTCCAGTTCACATGACCAAAATGGCCGCCAAGCCATATATGGTAAAAACCCTTCATAAATAGTCTTCTCCAGAACCACTGGGCAGATTTCCACGAAACTTGATAAATAGCATCTGGGACGTAGGTCCATCATAAATTGCTAAAATGGTGACCCTGGGTTGACCTTGACCTTCTTTGTGCCTAGGTCAAACTTTGACACATATGCTTTTGTATTGGAAAAGTGAGAATGCATTTTATCCTGCAAACGATTCAGAATACAGTACTAAAGTATAAGATATATTTTTGCTTCTTACGATAAGGCGCATTTATTGGGGGAACCGGTTTAGGTCCAGGTCACATGACCAAAATGGCCGCCATACCCATATATGGTAACACTCATAAAGCTAAAAGCATCCGGCGGGTCGTGCACTTCAGCTGAAGCACTGGTTATTCATATAATTTGGAACATTAAGGGTTGCCTTTCTAGAAATTCTGAACAACTGTAAATTTTAGCTCACGTGTCAAGTTGGCATTTGTATGTTTGAATCCGAAAACGAATCGTACTTCTAGGGATTTTCTCAAGTTGCCATTTGAACCCATTTTTTCTTCGTAAAATACCTCTTTCTAAGTACAGTCGAACTTCAATGGCTCGAACACCTTTGGGACCATGAAAATCCATTCGAGACAGTTGGGTAGTTCGAGCCACTGAAGGTTACAGCCAGGAGGCATAACGACATACTTTAAGACATCTTTGCGGTGTTCTATAATGAAAAATGTATGCTGTGTGTACTCATTAGAATCGCCGATTCTAATGAGTACACACAGCGAACATTTGCAAGAAAAAAGACGCAAATATCCTCAATTTCACCCTCCCTATTTCTTATGCAGAGAAATTCCATAGGGACTCAAGAACGGGTTCGACTCAGCCATGGTAAACGAGCCATCGGTGTTCGAACCATCGAAGTTCTCCTGTAATTTAATGAATTGTTATCTTTGCAGTTATTTAGCATACATTTACTTTTATATTGTATTCTTTATGCAAACAATACAGATCATGGGAGTTTCCTGATCTAAGTCTGCACTGCATTGTAATGTGAAGGGGTTTTCTTGCACACCAGACAAGGAAATCCGTGATTTTACCCTGGGATAGAAATTTATGTTCTGACCCTGATGTTCCAACCCAAGCAACTAACATAAATGCGCTTCAATTCTATTCAACTGTCGGAACTACTTCGGCACTACTTCTATTTTGTAAACAATATACATGTGCGAGCTGTCAAAACTAACCGGAGGTGTTGTGCAAGAAAAAGAATCCAATATGGGATTATGTTGTAGATGGGCGTTTCCAACCCTCGGGATGACCGTGCTGAGCGGAACCTCGGCGTAGCCTCGGTTCCGCTCAGCACGGTCATCCCACGGGTTGGAAACGCTCATCTACAACAGAACCCCATATCAGATTCTTATAGTCCCTAACTATGTAAAGGCCAATAGAAATAAAACTTTGTTTCATGTGTTTGTTTGTTTGTCTGAATTGGAGTTCGACGTCACCGTGAATACTATATAGGTCATTTTGGAGATGTTGCTCACAATTTTGCGGAATCTTTACCCAACACTGAGATAAAATGACATTTCAAGCCCTGCCGCCAAAACAAACCAAAAGGGTTACTATGTAGGGACGGTCTTTGCTTGGGCAGGCTTACATTATGTAAGCGGTTTACCACTGCGTATGTGCGGACGGTTTCATCTCTGCATGGGAGCACCATATATCCCAATCTATTTCACCTAGACCCAAGTGGCGGGGCCCACATAGTCTTGCATAAATAACATAAGCATTATGTGTTGTTTGAAGACTGAAAGCCTCGCTCAAACCACAAAAGCACTGTTCAAATCATGAAATTCATGTGCTGTTTGAAAATGGATTTTGAACTTTTTGAAATTACGAGATATGTTTTGCTGTTTTTGTTTTTTTTTCGTTGGGCGACGTAATGTTGCCGTCCTGAACGTAGAATTTTATAATAAATCATCATTAAAACATGACTATATAATTCTGCACCCCCCCCCCCCACCCCTGAACCCAACTTTTACATAGTAAAACTGGGGTTTACAGGGGTAAACCTTATTTTTCTTATTTGTACTCTAAATATACAGATTGTGGGTATTCGTTAGAACAGCCTCGGTGAGGCGGTTCTAACGAGTACCCACAATCTATATTTTGAGCAGAAATAAGAAAAATATCACAATTTTTCATCTGAAATTTTGCTTTTTTTTTTCGGCGGTAAAGTTTATAATGTATTTGTATAGGCGTGTTTTCGTAATTTGATGAGCCAGCACCGCCATTGCAAAACTGACGTCATTGTTAAGAATGTTATGGACTAGGGCCATGTTGGTTTTACGGTCGCATTTGATGAGTATACATTGATTTTTGGCGTTTCGTTGCATTTTTCCTTCGGATTCTTAAAATTTGCAAGAATAGCGATTCATTAAAATTACATTTGCCGTGTCTCTCGCAAGACATTTCATCACGTGAACAAGTCCGTGAAATAAAGACCCCGCTAAACCCCACTATATTTAGAGAAAACTGGGGTTTACGGGGGTAAACAGTATTTTCCTTATTTCTGCTCCAAGACATAGGTTGTGGGTACTCGTTAGAACCGCCTCAATGAGGCGGTTCTAACGAGCACCCAAAACCTATGTTTGAAGCAGAAATAAGGAAAATATCACAAATTTTCTTCAGAAAAAATACCTTTTTTTGAGGTTCGAAAAATGCACTACAACACACGGATGTGTGGGTGTGTTATCGTAATGGAATCTTAGGCCAAGCGGTTTCGTGTTCAAACAGCTTCTTCCAGACCCTCCAAAGGTAATCGTTTTTTTTTTTTTTTTTTTTTTTTGTTTATGGCCCTTTCAAATTATTTCATTTATATCGAGCCGTTCGTTAATCAAAGGTGTACAAAACCAGAGTGCCCGGAGAAAAACCACATGGCCCTCCGTTGTAAAGTGATCTATTTACAGCTTAAAACATTATGCGATTTATTGCCAAGCAATTACTTGCTAAAGTCGATATATTTCTTAAACATATTCGCACCCCTGTCGAGCAAAGATCGAGCACTGGATAGCGCGTCAGGTTTTCAACAATATGATTATATGAGGATCGTGTGAGATCGAGTCCCTGCCCAGTCATTTCTGTCGTCGTAAGTCGGTGCTAGATTTTTTTCTGCGGCAATTCTCTCATTTCCTCTCATGGAATCTGTAAATGGCGATAGAAAGAGCACTAAGTACGAGCTTACTGTTCAGACAGTCCAAACCTGTCCAGACAGTGCTTGTATTAAAGGGCTGTAAAACTCAGATGAAATAAACGCTATTCTAATACCTCAACACAGGGTGTGGTCGGGTAAGACAAAGGTGACTTGTATCTTTCGTCACCGGGACATCCGAATGATATTGGCTTACAGATGGGCAAGGCATGTTGTCCTTGCAGCACGCAAGGGTAGAGGGCGAGTGTTGTTGTATCTTCTGGTTCTACACTTCCATTCAATTTCCTCTTTCTTTCCTGTCCCTTGCTATCATCTTAGCAACATTCTTTCGTGGTGATTGATCACGGAATCTCTCCATTCCGCTGATTCAAGAAGGGAAGTTGTCAGTTTCTGGCGAAAGAGTGTGCACTGTACTGGTTAACCGCTTACGTATAAGCCTACCCAGGAAAGGTGTGGATAGGTAAACTGACCGGCTCAAAAATAACCTAAAATAGTGTTGACTGGGTCGTTAAACTCCAATACAAACAAAACTATCTCTTTTTCCCTTCCCTCGGAGATGACACAAAAGTTCAACTCAAAACAATCATTCAATATACCGTAAAACGATTATTTTTATCTGTGGCCTTGACTTATATTGGGAAAAACGGGCCTTTGAAAATCCAGAAGGCTAAGGTCTTTGATATTTGGTATGAAGCTTCGTCTTGTGGTTTTCTACCAAGAGTGTTCAAATTATAGCCATGGGGCCAACATGGCTCCGCCCTGGGGCCCACAGGTTTTATATAGACTTATATAAGGAACACCTTTAAAAATCTTGTTGTTTCCGGTCTTTGATATTTGGTAGGAAGCTTCACATTTTAGACCTTTCTCAAAATAATGATAATTATAGCCCTGGGACCAATACTGGCCCTTCCCGGGGCCCACTTGTTATAATGGAGCGTGATAGCTCAGTGGTTAGTGCACTTGCCTCAGATGCTAGAGATAGCGGGTTCGATCCCCGGCAGCGGCGATAAAATTTCGGTGTCTGAACACGCTCCATTGGCATCATTTGAAGGGAAGAATGTCATACAGTGCACCGTCCTTCGGATCGGGACGTTAACTGGTGGTCCCCTGTGCAGGGAGAACCATCCCCTGTGCAGGTTAAAGATCCCTACCGTAATTACATGATTACTCTGTAGGTTTTCATCCTGCAAAACCTGGAGTGTATGTAATGTACACCTGCGTAATGATCAAATGTGACCGACGCAGTATTAGTAGAAAGAAAGAAAGAAAGAAAAATGGATCAGGCGAGCAATCCAGGGCCATCTTGGTCCTCATTTTATTCTTCAAATTTTCCCCCAGAAAACAATATTTGACATATTCAAATTGTCTCCTAAAAAGGGATGTCACATCTCTTGCAAATTGTCTCCATATATACTTGAGATGTTTAAAGAAGAAGTAAAACAAAGATCAGGAATCGATACAATTAACTTACTAAACCCATCAAAGACACCAAAGGGAAAGAAACACAAACATGAAGCGACCAGACCATAATGGAAACCTAAACAAAGGAAAGCCATAATGACAGTTACTTTCCCACAAAATGGCCATATGGCCATCCAAAATAAAAAGACACAAGTGATACACACAGTAAGTAACAAACAACAACATAAATAAACCGCCACAGAAGAACCGCCTTGGAACGGTCAGTGGAAAGATTTCCACTGGGGGGCTTAAATCGATTTTACGTGGCCTCAAACCTCGCCCTTACTTCCGTCGCGATTTAGACAAATAATTTGTTCAGTCCGCATGAAGGCCTCCTAACTCATCAGTGCAATATCTCCGTGGACACAAATAATCAAAGAACCACAGAGGTGAGACAACGGTGAGGACTCGACAGCAAGAAACCACTGAAATGCTGGAGCAAAAGAAAACCAACAGTTAGACTCCGATGGACCCGACCAGAGACAGAGCATCAGGCACCAACCAACATTACCTTGAATTAGATCTCTCTAATTCTCAATAAGCCTTTACGTTGGAACCGTCATAGAATCTGAGGCCTGACCCACCGGCGTGCAATTAAAGAGGGAAGCAAAGTTGCCAACCGTGATTGGGTTAACTACCATGCATGCAGTCTGTCGTATAACATCCATGTTGTACCCAATCTTTTCATATCGAAGAATGATTTTACGAAATTGGGTGCTGAAGTCATTGCGGTTATATATTTTTCTGAATTTATATACTAAGTCACCATAAAATTCGGGTTCCGATAGACCTTGTTGTAGAAGAGATTTAAGACCAATATTGAATTTTGAAATTAAATCAGAATGGCGTCTATAAAATTTTGAAAAGGCTTTGCGTAGTTTATGGTACCGATAACCCTGATTAAGACGTTTAGCCGTTCATAATTTATTACGAGTGTTGAAGTCAGTTACATGACTACACACTCTAGCAAATAGAATTAAGTGCGAAATATAAACCCCATAGGATGGCGCACGAGGAACATTACCATCCAAAAAAGGAAAATTTACAATCTCAAAATCAAAGTCATCACGTTTATCATAATTTTTGCACGAAACAAACCCATCTACAATAGATAGATGTAAATCCATAAACGGGGCCTCGGTATCAGAAGAATTTGCTTTTTTTAATTGAAGTTCTGGGGGGGGGGGGGGTGGTAAATCTGACTGATCAAACCATCGAAATATGTATTATCAATATTTAATAAATCATCTAAATATCTAGAAGTGGAGCTAAAAGCTCCAATAATTTCAGATTGGTTATCAATGGAAAGCGATAACATGAAGTCTCTTTCATAACAATACAAGAACAGATCAGCCACAAGAGGTGCGCAATTCGTACCCATCGGAATACCAACAATTTGTCTAAATAACTTAGTACCGAATCTAATATAGATATTATCAAGTAGAAAGGTTAGGGCATCACACACTTTCTGACATGACCAAAGTGTATAATTCTTATGCTCTTTAGAAGTGAAAAATGCATTTCTGACATTACATGCAAGATCAAAATGCAAAAACCTTTTTTTTTTATTTTTGGTGTTTTTTTTTTTTTTTTTTTTTTTTTTTTTATTGCGATGGGTGGTGGTGGTGGTGGTTGGGGGTGTAGTGGGGGATATTTCAAAGTGTCGCCTGCTGGAAAAATACCCAGCATGCAAACCGTTAAGCATTACGATAGCATATCCGTGCTTCATAGTGCATTCTTTCATATCTCCAAAAGGATTTTGATGAAAATTCGGGATATTTTTCTAATTTCTACTTTAAACATAGGTTGAGGGTGCTCGTTAGACAAAGGCTGTGGGTACTCGTTAGAACCACCTCACAGAGCAAAACTAAGAAAAAGGCATGTAAACCCTGTAAACCCATCACGTGAGCAAGTCCGTGAAATAACGACCCCCCTAAACCCCACTTTATATAGAGAAAACTGGGGTTTACGGGGGTAAACATCCTTTTCCTTATTTCTGTTCCAATACATAGGTTGTGGGTACTCGTTAGAACCGCCTCAATGAGGCGGTTCTAACGAGCACCCAAAACCTATGTTTGGAGTAGAAATAAGAAAAATATCACAAATATTCATCGCAAAAATTACCTTTTTTTGAGATTTGAAAAATGCACTATATCATACGGATGTGTTATCGTAATGCTCAGTTTTCTCTTTATAAAGTGAGGTTTACAGGGGTGTTCATTTCACTGACTTGTTAACATGATATACAGGAAACATCACGTGAACTAGTCCGTGAAAAGAAGACCCCACTATACCCCCCACTTTATATAGAGAAAGCGGGGGTTTACGGGGGTATACATTATTTTTCTTAATGAGGCGGTTCTAATGAGCACCCACGACCTATGTTTGCAGTATTTATAAGAAAAATATCAGGGATTTTCATCAGAAAAGTAGCCATTTTGGAGATAAGAAATATGCACTATGTCGCACGGGTGTGTTACGGTAATGGTTTGTTCATTATTGTATGGGTCCTACTAAACACTGCTGGGGCTTACAAGGACTGACAATGACTGACAAGGACAGAGGACTGACAAGGACAGCATACAGACATTTAAAATAGGGTTTATTATGCAAATACAGTCGAACCTCAATGGCTCGAACACCTTTGGGACCTCGAAAATCTGTTCGAGACAGGGGTAGTTCGAGCCACTGAGGGTTACTGCCAGGAGGCATACAAGATACTTTTAGACATCTTTTCGGTGTTATATAATGAAAATGTATGCTGTGTGTACTCATTAGAAACGCCTCATCGAGGCGATTCTAATGAGTACACATAGCATACATTTGCAAGATAAAAGACTAAAATCTCCTTTATTATCCCCCACTATTTCTTATGTAGAGGATTTCGCTAGGGGCTCAAGAATGGGTTCGACACACCCATGGTAAACGAGCCATCGGTGTTCCAGCCATCGAAGTTCTACTGTATCAATATTTGTGTCATTTAATTCAAGGGTGGGTTTGTCTCAAGGATAATTTAGCGGGTCAAACTTGAGACAGTAGAAGTACATAATATAGAGACACGTGTAGAATTGCGCTACGTACGCGTATTTGGAAATTGAAGTAAACATACTGTAAGTATGTCACCCTCTAAAGATGCCAGAAAATGTGTTTATTTTTATTTATTTATTTATTTTGGCTGTCAATTTTGCGGGCTAACTTATTTGGAAAGCGTTTGGGGCCTTGTTTTGCCACTAAGATCCCCAATGACCGCACCAAAGAGTTGAGATGCCTCAAATTTGTTACAAATATGTTGGGTCACTCATTTTTTTTTATTTTATTTTAATTTTCTGAGAAAATAGGGATTGACATTAACTCTGAATCATCTACATGGCTGACGACGCCCATGAAATGTTAAGCAACATTACGATAACACACCCGTGCGACATAGTGCATTTTTTCTATTCTCCAAGATGGCTACTTTTATGATGAAAATCCGTGATATTTTTCTTATAAATACTGCAAACATAGGTCGTTGGTGCTCGTTAGAACCGCCTCATTGAGGCGGTTCTAACGAGTACCCACAACCTATGTCTTGGAGCAAAAATAAGAAAAATAATGTTTACCCCCTAAACCCCAGTTTTCTCTATATAAAGTGGGGTATAGAGGGGTCTTCATTTCACGGACTAGGTCACGTGATGATTTTCAGTTCGTTTCGTGTTATTTACTCCCGTTTCCTTAGAACCGACTCTTCGACACTGTTCTAAAGTGCGCCCGTCGCTCTTTGGTTGTTCTTTAGAATGCCCTCATCGAGGCGATTCTAAAGAGCAACCACATTCTATGTTTGTGCTAGAAGTAAGAAAAGCCTCAAATATTTTCCGTGGAAATATGGTAACTCTAGATATATGAAAGACGTCATTCGAGGCGAATCTAAAGAACACCCACAATCTATGCAAGACTCGTGTTAGATGGTGGGTGCTCCTTTCAACCGCCTCGTTCAGACTGTTCTAAAGAGCACCACAATCTTTGTTTGAGAGCATAAAACATAGATTGTGGGAGCTCTTTTGAATCGCCTCATTGAGGAAATGTGGCAACTCTTGATATATATAAGACGTCATTTTTGTACACTGGAGGTAATGTTTTCAGTATGTCTCTGGTTGCACATGGGCTTGTTGTTCAGTCTGTGTACGCAAGCGTGTTTTCGTGGAGGGTGCCACACGAAAACATCCGTTTTGGACTATGTATTCATATTGAAATTTTATAAACAAAATTGAAAACTTTCTGCAAAAACATAGATTGTGGTTACTCGTTAGAACCGCCTCGGCGAGCCGTTTCTAGCAAATACCCACAATCCATGTTCTTGAGAAGAAATAAGAAAAATAATTTATACTCCTGTGAAATCAAGTTTTACTAAATAAAATGGGGTTTTAGTGTGTGTGTGTGTGTGTGTGTGTGTGTGTGTGTGTTGGGGGGGGGGGGTCTCAAAATTATATAGGCGTGTTTTCGTGATGATATCACACGTTAACATCAGTTTTCGACTTCATATCGAAAACATGCACTCTTTAAGAAGTGCAATATGAGAAGACTATATTCGTACGAGCGTCTTTAATTGCCACCAGCAAAGGTGATAACAGTAGTTAGTGTAATCGATTGATGTCAATTTGCTGATAAAATCGCTTATCGAATCGTATGTTAAAGGGTGTGAAAACGCCTGTTCGAGATTACGCCTGTACGAGCTTCTTTATTCATCAGGCCTGTAGACCGACACAAATACCTGTGCAAGAGTGTAGATCTAGCTGTAATAACTCTTACTGAGCCGCCCCATCAGGATCTACTCTGCTTGTTATCCGGACAATGATATAGAGGGTATTTGATTTTTTCAGTGTAAGATCGAATTTTATTTCATCGAATGAACACCAAAACTGTTATTTTCACGAGTGGCGTAGCTTTTTCGACCGGTGTAGTCTGATCAGAGTCTTCGCTGATCGCATGTACCTTCTATAGCCTGCGGGCTATTCAAAGAGAGAAATGAGCAGACTGATCCGGATATTTGAAGGTAGCACGTCGTCATGTATGTTTTGTCAGTGCGCTGGCTCATATGTATAGGATACTGGGACAGTGGCAAACATTGCAGACCCAGATCAAATACCGTTTTTACTGCCTCGTCCTAAACTGAATGGAGATCCTTGCAGGCTTTCAGAATCAGAATCAGAATCAGAATTGTTACTGGTGACACGTCAAATGACATTCATACACCAGGACCTGTGATGTGGGAAGTTAGTCCCTAGCTCTAACCAAAGAGGTAAATTTAGCTACACAATCATCAGCACCTTCAGCTGTCGAAATAATCGAATCGGGAAGGGCATTCCAATCTCTAATGGTTCTGGGGAAGAACGACTCTTTATAAATGTCAGTTCTTGCGCTAAGGGTCTGAAACGCCAACGAATGGTGATTTCTACAGTATCTAGCTGGGGGAACAAGGTCATCTGTTGGAATGCTGGCAGCACCCTTTAGACCTTTGTATAAAAGGATTAGCCTACTGTCTTTTCTCCTTTTCTTGAGAGACTCCCATTTTAATTTTCCAAGTATTCCAGTCATGCTCCCAGTTTCAAAGCAGTAATTGCCTGTTACAAATCTAGCAGCTCTATTCTGAACTTTCTCAATTTCATCGTTAAGGATCACTCCACTGGGGTCCCAGATACAACTACCATATTCCAAGATTGGGCGAACAAGACCTTTATATGCTGCCTCTTTTACATCCTGAGGGCACTGATGAAGATTTCGCCTCAGGAAACCAAGCGTTCTATTTGCCTTAGTACACATGTTGCTAATATGAGTATTCCATCTCAAGTTGTGTGAGATTGTCACTCCAAGGTATTTAATGGAGTCCACATTCTCGAGGACCGTTCCCTCTAAGGTGTAAGAAGCCTCAACTTTATTAGATCTCTTCCTAGTTATCTGCATAATATTGCATTTAACTGGCTGAAATCTCATGCCCCATTTACGTGCCCAACATCCTAATCTATCTATGTCAGCCTGAAGTTTCAATGAGTCATCTGTATCTCTAATTTCCCGGTAACAAACACAGTCATCTGCGAACAGTCTTATTTCTGAGTCAATGTCAGTGGAAATATCATTGATGTACAGGGAGAACAAAAGTGGACCAAGAACGGTCCCTTGCGGGACTCCAGACAAAACTGGAGCCCACTCCGAAGATTCACCATTAACAACAACCCGCTGTTTTCTGTAGCAAAGAAAGGAATCTATCCATTTTAGGGTCTTTCCCCCAATTCCATAACCAAATAACTTAGATTTAAGTAGTTCATGAGGAGGGGTGTCAAAAGCCTTCTCGAAGTCCAGAATAAATGTGTCCACCTGTCCCCCTTTGTCCAAGATTTTTGCCCAGTCATTAATAACTGTGCTTAGCTGAGTTTCACAACTGTGCCTTTTCCTAAATGCATGTTGTCTGTCTGACAAAAGTTTATGTTCGTCCAAGTGGGCCATGATGTTTGAGCAGACTATATGTTCCAGCAATTTACACAGAACACAAGTCAGAGACACAGGGCGATAATTGCGGGCAAGAGCCCTATCTCCTTTTTTGAAGAGTGGACAAATGTTTGCTAAGAGCCATTCTTTGGGGATTTCACCCGTATCAAGAGACTGTTGAAACAAGTGTGCGAAAACTGGACCCAACTCATTTGCTAGTTCCTTCAGGACTCTGGGATGAAGCTCATCAGGTCCTAAGGCCTTACTGGGGTTTAAGCATTGAAGTAATTTGATCACTCCTGCAGCTGTCACAACAATATTATTCATGAATGGGGCCGATCTTCCAGTTAATGGGACCTCCGTGAACTCAGTTTTATTAAATGCATCATTGAATTGACCAACTAGTTCCTCTGCCCTTCCAGAGTCTGATTCAGCAACCCCGTCCCCTCCTCTTTTATTAAGGGGCGGGATACCTTGCCTGTCTTTCTTCTGGCTATTAATATATCTGTAGAAGTCTCTGGGATTTGCCTTTACATCACCTACCAAGTTATTCACATACAAATCATGCTGATTTTTTATATCAGTCTTGATTTCACGTCTCAAGTTTTCAAATTTTGTCCGGAGTTTACCACTTCCCGTCTTTTTTGCCTTTGCATGAATCTTATTCCTTCTGCGAATTTTCCTTCTTATCTCTGGAGTGATCCAGGGAATAGAAGATACAGCCCTACTAGTTTTTGAGGGGATATGATTTTCGGCCGAAGTATGAATGAAAGAAGTTATCAAATCAAAATTCTCCTGTACAGACCGAGCATCTGAATGACCATTAAAGTAATTCTCCTTTGCAAATCTGAGTGCATCCTTCCTCATAGTTTCATAGTCACCTTTCTGATATGAGTACACTTTCCTCCGAGGTTTCTTTATTGGTGGGATGTGAATTTTTAAATATCCGGAGACAACATCGTGGTCACTTAGTTTATCTGGGGAATGAATGTCTTCGAATTGTCCTGGCAAAGTCGTAAGGATCAGATCCAATGTGTTCTTATCACGAGTGGGGAAGTTAACAATTTGTTCAAGGCCATGATCGTTCATAATGTCAATTAATATTTGTCCTTCCGACTGACTCAGCATTGTGCCTTGTTTGCTGAGCCTGTCTGGCCAAGCAATGTCTCTGAAGTTGAGGTCACCTAGAACATGTACAACAACATCTATCTATCTATCTATCTATCTATCTATCTATCTATCTATCTATCTATCTATCTATCTATCTATCTATCTATCTATCTATCTATCTATCTATATATAATCCTTAACCCTCTTCCGAGTGTTATTAGGGATGAATGCCAAAAAGTGCACCATCCTTCGGATCGGGACGTTAACTGGAGGCCCCCTGTGTGGGAGCCGGACAAAACGTCCCATGGACAAAACGTCCCATGCCATTTTTGACCAGGTGGACAAAACGTCCCACATCATTTTGTCAGGGTGGACAAAACGTCCCACATCATTTTTGCAGGGTGGACAAAACGTCCCACATCATTTTGACAGGGTGGACAAAACGTCCCACAAGGTTTTGACAGGGTGGACAAAACGTCCCATGCTATTTCGACAGGGTGGACAAAACGTCCCATATTCAATTCAAAGGGAACCATTATACCTAATTTAATCTATCTAATCTAATCTAATCTATCTAATAAATTGTTGTTTGTTGAAATGATGTAATTGCCTTCTAGTGTCATGCATTTCACCCCACCATGGGACGCCCCAAACATAATCCGCCCACCCCCGGACAAAATCCCCTCTTTTTGTAAAGGCTGACAATATCCCTCCACATGCACAATTACTGATTTTGGAAAATCAGTATGTATAAACATGTGTTGAAAACTGTAGATTTCAATACCGTCAAAGCTATTTTGGTGCTCATGGAGAAATTATTGCAACAGGCAGGTAGTACTGCACATGTACAAAAGGTGAAAAAATGTATAACAGTGAAATCATCAATGCAAAAATTCTAACAATGAATAAGAAAATTACAACCTTAGATTTAATTCATTGAACTGACTTAATTAAGAAATGAATTTTATTTTTCTGCAGTTCATGGAAGTATGAACGCAGTGGGTCGCGTGTAAAGTAAATGAACCCCGAAGGGGTTCATGTAAACTTTGCTAGCGACCCACTGGCGTTCATACTTTCATGAAAAGCAGAAAAATTAAGTTTATTTTTTATATTTACATTATTTGCCCCTCGTCACTGGGCGAAAAAAATGCTTGAAGGGCACACTTTTAAAGCTTATAAACATTTACACGCTGATTTTCTACATAGAGCGGAGCAGCGTTGACGTCATCAACGCCCGTAGAGAACAATGGTTTAGAATGACGTCACTTAACGTCATTGAAAATCATGTGATTCGATGCGTTCATGGAAGTATGAACGCAATTGTTTTCTATAGGTTTACATTAGACATTACACTGGAAATGTAAATATTAATGTTTGTTCAATTATGATCAATTTGATCATCACCATTAATTTTCATCATACAGATTATAAAGACTCTCCACAAAAATCAATCAGAATTTTCAAAAGTTATACATTTTCCTGTCAACAAATTAATTTTGTAATTAGCAGCTAATCAAAGAAAAAACCTTTGTTAGATTAAAGTGAAAAGGGCATAATTACTTGTAATAACTTTTTATAATTATACATGTGTGCTTAGGGGTTTTATGGACCTGTCAACCCATTAGGATTATATTTTGCATGATCAGTAGTTCCAGGCATACTTGTAAAGTGGGTTTTAATGGGGTCAAAATTATAAAGGCATGTTTTTCGTGATGTTTTCAGTATTTTATACAAGATACCTTTTAGTATTTTTATACAAGATATATCCAGTAATGAAATAATAGGTGAAAACTGTGTTTCAGATAGGGATATCAGGATGTGTTTTGTTTAAAATTAATTGGGAAAGTGGCTTATAGTTTTGCAAACAGTGTAGGCCCTGATAAGTATGTTCTATAAAAGGGTTATCCTTTGGAAGCAAGGAATACACCACAGAACTGAAAAATATAGGGTGTATATGTTTTCTTGGCCAGACTAGCTAGGTTCGGCCAATTAGGCCTCATCAGTGACCCTCAGACCTCTTGTTCTGAGGCATCTGATCTTGGCCTGCACTGTGTGCCAATTACCCACTAATACTATTATTTTTTTCAACAGAGTAAGATAAGTTGTACACATTTTCTTGTATGTGCTATCATAAAAAAAAAATCTTTTATGTAAAAAATGCTCTTAACCATGAGCTCTTTAGTGATTGTGTTTGCATATTCATGTTTTGTAAATAAAAGCATCTAACTATATTTCCACATTCTTTTTTGTAGTGTTCATGTTAGTACAGTAAAATTCATATATTAAGACCACCCTTGGGACTGTTCAGTAGTGGCCTAAAAGGCCACTTTTGAACAGTCCCAAGGGTGGGCTCCAACTAGAGCAAACACAAAGAAAATGTAACTGAAACCTTCTAAATATGCTTTTAAAAGCATAATTTGTCTTAATTTAAGGTGGTCTCAATAGTGAATTTTTACTCTGTATTGTCACATACCCTTCCGAATCCTGTCCGCCTCCCTTACACCACCTCAAGAATATGGGACGATTTGTCCACCCTGTCAAACTAGCATGGGACCTTTTGTCCACCCTGTCAAAACTGTGTGGGATGTTTTGTCCACCCTGAAAAAATGATGTGGGACGTTTTGTCCATCCTGACAAAATGATGTGGGACGTTTTGTCCACCCTGGAAAAATGATGTGGGACGTTTTGTCCACTTGGTCAAAAATGGCATGGGACGTTTTGTCCATGGGACGTTTTGTCCTACATTCCCCCTGTGTAGGAAGATTTATCTCCTGTGCAGGTTAAAGAACCCTTTCAACTTTCAACCCTGCATCCTGGAGTGTATGTAATGTACACCTGCGAGTAATGGTCAAATGTGACAGATCGCAGTGTAATAATAATAATAATAATAATAATAATAATAATAATAATAATAATAAGAAGAAGAAGAAGAAGAAGAAGAAGAAGAAGAAGAAGAAAAAGAAGAAGAAGAAGAGGACTAGCAACCGTAGTAGGCCTACGTTTCATCCGCAAGGTCAAGTTCCTGTAGAAGTTTGTGGAAAATCAAACACACACACGACTTTGTCACAAAAAGTTCAAAATCCAGAAAAATTCTCGGGCGTTTAATTTACCGCAGGTTCCATCCCAGTTTCCCATACGTATACTAAGTGCAAGATTTTCCAAAAGTTCATACTTGTCATAACATACACATTGTGCTAAACGAACATTCTCCCTGTAAAATGTAAACAACATAATTTACCAGATATAATTGACTCTTCCAATAAAGGTTTCCTCTTCTTCAGGATCGTTTTTATCTTATTTGTCAGTACATAATATGCAGTGAGTAACAGGTGAAATATGTCTATGAAAAAATTTACAATCCCAGCTAAAATTATGCACATACATATCAACAGTATTGTAATTATGAAAGCGGACATTCTTGAATCATTCGAGTTCTATACTTGTAATAATCAGGACTAATGCCTGTTTTTATACAGAGACATACGGGTATAAACTTCATATACTTTGTTGGCCATACTTGACACTTGTTTTTTTAAGCCCCCAGATTACCAGATAATGAAGTAATTGTTTGTATAACACATCCCCTGGAGGAATTCATATCACTCCTCTGGACATCTCAACATACATATAGTTTCAACCAACACTTTTAACCTGTACATAGTCTTTGGGGGTTCGCTGATCGCCATCGCGAATCCTTGCCCCACAAAGCCAAATGTAGTGAGGTGCTGAGGATTGTGTAGCTATTTAAGTTTACATCTTTTGTTAGAGCTAGGGACTAACTTCCCATATCACAGGTCCTGGAGTATGAATGTCATTTGATGTGTTACCAGTAACAATTCTGATTCTGATAGTGTTACCTAATGGTTTCCATCACGAAAACATGCCTATATAATTTTCACCCCCTTGATTTGAACCCCACTTTTATATAGTAAAACTGGGGTTTACAGGGGTAAACCTTATTTTTCTTATTTCTGCTGTAAAATATAGATTGTGGGTACTCATTAGAACTGCCTCAACAAGGCGGTTCTAGCGTGTACCCACAATCAATATTTTGAGCAGAAATTATTTCTGCTGTAAAATATAGATTGTGGGTACTCGTTAGAACCGCCTCAACGAGTCGGTTCTAGCATGTACCCACAGTCCATATTTTGAGCAAAATAAGAAAAATATCACAATTTTTCGTCTCAAATTCTTTTGATTTTCAGTGTTAAAATTTACAAAGTATTTGTATAGGCGTGTTTTCATACTGTTTTATGGTTCATCACGATAACAAGTCCATGAAATGAAGACCCCTCTAAACCCTTTATATAGAGAAAAGTGGGGTTTACGCGGTATACATTATCTGCCTTATTTTTGTTTAAAACAGAGATTGGCCATGGGTACTTGTTAGAACTGCCTAACAAGCACCCACAGTCTAGTGTGTGAGTGTGTTTCACTTTTACATCCCACTAATAGCTAAGGTCATATGGAGACGGGACCTTGATTTAAAGACTCATCCAAAAGTCTGGAGAAGCCTGGGATCAATCCTGCAATCCCTGGTTTATCAGGCGAGTAGCATAACCACTACACCACAGAGGCTTCTCTACCCACAGTCTATGTTGAAAGTAGAAATAAGAAAGATGTTGCATTTCTGACACCATGTTGTGCACCATTATTTCACATGGACATGTTTTCCTAATGTTTGTTTGTTTGCAGGCTACTGGTTCATGTCTCATAACTTTTCAAATGATGAACAAGTCATAATGGAAATTTCTTGATTTGGCCGCAATGAAAAAAAAAATTACACAGACTTGTTTAAAACTATATTCATCTGATAAATGGATGTTTGGCGAAAACGGGACCGGCCCCGATAGCTCAGTTGGTAGAGTGTCCGCTCCGGGGAACGGGAGTTCACGGGTTTGGTTGCGGGCCGCGACATACCAAAGTCTTTAAAAATGGTACTAGCTGCTCCTCGCTTGGCACTCAGATTTACGGGGTAGAGCTAGGACTGGTCGACCCAGTGTCTGGATAATGTGACTGGGTGTGGTATCATGTAATGTGTCTGGGACATGATACTTCAGTGAGGCAGCACCATAAAAGTGAGCATTGAGCTCCCTGTCGCAACCAGACACCGTCGGCATATGACTGAAAAATTGTTGAAAGCGACGTTAAACCCGAATTCACACACACACACACACACACACACACACACACACACACACACACACACACACTTGTAAAAGGTCCGTAACGGGGAGTATGACGTGGCCCTACAAATCGGGGAGATTGGATATACTGGTTTTTAGGCAATAATTTTGACATTTTTTATTAAAGATATATTTATGTAGTGTCTTCCAATACTTATTTCTTTGATATCAATAAAAAATAGGGTGAGGATAAATCAAGCAAACCGGGGAGTTCTATACACTTTACGAATCGGGGATGCACAAAATGTCACACACATCTGCAAATTGGGGAGGTTATACACATATAATCTACTAATCGGGGAGATTGTTTTACATATTACTGCAGTCTGAATGAACACATAGTTTGCGACTAGACAATACAGACATATCCTCAGTTTTTCTTCATTCCATCATGAAACAAGCCTAAATCATTTCAGCCCTATTTTTGCTGGGACTTTAACAGGTCTACATTATCTTTCGTATTTCTTTTTCAGTAATAGAGGTTGGGTTCTTGTAAGAACCGTCTCGAGTAACCAAAATCTATGTCACGGGCACATATATTTGAGCCAGCGCATGACAAAAACCTACAAGAATGCTTGTGCGACCAGCGAAGACTCAGATCAGCCTGTACCTACTATACGATACGATCTATGCAAAGAGACATAAGCAAACCGTATTGTCATGATGGTGGATGAGGGCACAGGTTAATTAGAGACTCTGCTGGTCACACCGGCCTTATTGTAGGTTTCGTCCTGCGCTGGCTCAGGATTTTATCTGAAAAATTTCATTTTTTTGTAAGTTTTTCAATATATTTGAATAGCCGTATTTTCGTAATGGACCAAACCAAACTTTTTTAACTCAATGCATGATATACACATGACTGTTAATCCCACTTCAAATATTTCAAAGTGAGATTAACCTAGGTATACATTATTTTATATTGTCTTGCATAGGCCTAGATTGTTGTTTCTCGTAAGAACCATCTCGACGAAGCAATAATAAATTTGCATCTACATTCAAAATATCGCAATGTTTAATCTAGAGAATCAAATGAAATAAGATTAAATCGTGTATCTGCTTGGTCGACTTTATTTCTGTATCTATTTATTCACATCACGTTTGGTAGTCCGAGTTGTGAACATTTCTGTAAACCCGACTTGATATAGGAAAATCAGACTTTGCAGAGGTAAACGCAATTCTCTTATTTCTTATCAAAACAATGATTGTTGATTGTTAATATTCGTTAAAACCACATTATTAGTGCAGTTCCAACGAGTAACGCAATCTTTATTTGTAGCAGAAACAACGAAAGTCATATCTGGTAAATTTTACAACCAAACTAAAATTCGAAAACACGCCTATACAAATAGTCATTTTTTCCGAAACATGAATTTTTAAGATGAAAAGTTATCATATTTTTCTTATTTCTTCTCAAAACATAGAATGTGGCGACTCGATAGGGTACCCACAATCTATGTTTTAGAGCAGAAATGCAGAAGATAATATATACCCCATTTAACCCAGTTTTAGTATATTAAAGTAGGGTTTAAGGGGGTCAAAATATAAAGACATGTTTTCATGATGCATGCGACTTTTCAGATAAAAAAAATCTAATAATTTTTAATATATCGGCTCAAAATCGTTGATTGTTGGTCCTCGATAGAACTGACTCAGACGAGTATCCACAATTAATGATTTGGAACAAAAATAAGAAAATAACTGTATATATCTGTAAACCACAGTTTAACTATATAAAAGTGGGGTTTCAAGTAGTCAAACTTATAGAGGCATTATTTTATTGGAAAAATTATACTTTTAGAGCCATGAATAAATGCCTTTTTCACACGGTGTGTTATTCTAATGTTTATCTATTTATTTTAGACTTTCAGTTGTACGTTTATATTTGATGTCAAGAGCAGCCTCAGTTCTTTTTCATAGTGTTTCGACAGAAGTCTTTTATATTTTTCCATGATCTGGTTTGGAGAACTGGGTTAGCCTCAATGCATTCGTCTATCTCTTTCTTCCCAGGAAGCTTTTGTTGTAACATTTTCCTGCGAAAATATGACATAACGGCCTCTTTCTCATTTGCACTCCATGGGCGTCTAGTGAGTGTGAACTTCTTTCCTCCCTTGCAAGAATTTTGCGCTAGCTGTAACTCTGTGACATCTTTTTCCGTGACTGCCATTTCTGAAACAAAAAAGATATTTGCTAACTTTAAACTTTTTGCAAATTTTGTTCAAATCATTGAACGGTTTTAGATGAGCTATCTATATATGAGGACTGCGAGAATCTTATCAATACTACCAAATATCCAGTCTTATTTAGTCTTGCAAGCATTGTCTGATTTATTTTTTATTAATTTTCCTCACTACATTACAGACCTGAACTTAATGAAAATAACAAAACCTCTGCATGTTACTATAAACTTGTATATTGGCTGTCAGACAATTTCTGCAGATGAAAACAAAATAGCGAGATTTATTCCTTAGTTCCTTATTGAACTCGGATTATAGTTAGGTTGAAGTAGCCATGAGGGAATGAAGCTGACCCTTTAGCTTTCTACTTGCATTGTTTTGATTATCATTTCCTCACATTATGTTTTTGCATCCTTCCTTTACTTGCCTTGGACTGAAATGTAAGATGAGACTATTATTTTATTGATTCCTTATCATTGCCTGAACTTCTATTGTGAGTTTCTTTCCCCAGAGATGCATTTCTTATTATATTTTCTGGTCCTTTGGCATTACGCCATCCCCGCCCTTCGGGGTTTGGAGAAATAAATTGGCCTGGACGATGTTTCCACACAGAGCTGATACCTACTGCATATGAGTACTAGTAATCTGCTTTGAAGAGCTAAACCTGCTCTGGAAAACTGCTGGTAGCCCATGCATATATACTCTTTTTATTAGGCAGCAGGGATTTAGATGTCGTTTCATTTCAACATCAGGTAAAATCCCACAACATTTGAAGCAATGTCTCCAAAATGACCTAAATGGTGTTGACGGGGACGTTAAACCTCAAATTAAACAAACTTTGGCACTACTGCGTTTCAACGTGAGGTATCGAACATGTGAATCAGCTGAAGGATCTGCCAGAGGCGTGAAAAGTGTGGCATATATCATTTCTGTACATGAAAAATCCAGTGAAGCGGAATGTTGTATGATTTCCACTATTCGAATGGAACTTATGCAATGTTGTTGTTGTTGTTGTTGTTTTCCAGTTTCCCCGTGTCGCGGGTCGTCAGCTGGTGGGGTCCCAGGGAACGAATCCATGCTGGCACTACACCGTAGCCGTTCGGTGGTACCCCCATTCCCCGTTACCGGTGAACAGGGAGACCATCGCTCGGCTCCAGCCCCGTCCGTCTAATGTTTGTCGTCTCACGTCTCAGGTGTCTCCGAGCCCACGGGCATCCCCTTACCCTGTAGCCAATCGCCGAGCTCCGTCCTGAGAGGTTTGTGAAACGGTGCCGTGACCTTTCCAGGTCTCGGTGGGGCTTATATTTTGTCTTCCCGTTTGCTTCAGGAGTGCATGTGTCCTGTCGCTAAAGGGCATCTTTATTGAGTGGAGTTTCTGGGCTAGGCGTGCTTCATTTTTCAAGGGCTGTGGATGTGTTGCACAGTTCCAATGTGAGCCTTTGTTTTGGTGCAACATAGTTTAGTTGTAGTAATTTAGAACTCCATTCTAAAGGTTTGGCTACATGATTGCCTGCGTTTAAGTTATAGCAGTGCTGTGCCTTGGGTTTTTGCGGTTTGCCGCAAAGGGGTGTGGGTTGTTTTGTGTAACAGGGTAGGCTCCGAGTTTGACCTTATCATAAAGGGGATCGTTTAGCAGTTAATTTTGTTTGAAAGTTTCATTGCGATTTGGAAGACGTTTCTAAAGATTGCTATACACGTTTCCATGCTACGTGTTATGCACCTTATACCCAATCAGGGGATTCGAGACAAAGTTTTTAGCCATTTTGTGGTGCTTATTTGCACCACAAAATTGTAGAGTCCATCCATTTCTTTCTTCTAGCTTGTAGCTTCAGCCGCATCTACACCCTCACGCCAGCACCATGTCTATGGATGTCGTCTACGCTTTTTGTATCAATTTTGATATTGGTATTTTGTTTTTTTATTTTTTTGTTTGATTTTTGCATATTTTTGTAACGTATGTACATTTTTACATTATTTGGTCTGTGCCCCCAGCTTATTGAGTATATATGCGGGCGGATGTGCTCGCCCCGCCACGGACCTGTCATGATTGTTTTTCTTGTGCTTTAAAGATGGTGTTGTCCGTTTTAGGGCAAGCCCACCCGCTCTCTATTGCTGGGTAGGACAGTTTTTGTACCTGCAAGGTTGTACTTGTAGATTATATTTTGTAATTTTTGTTCTGTACATACAACATATAGTATAGTTGATGGCCTCCGCCGTCTCGGGCCCAAGTTTGTGTTTATTTTAGTTAGTGGGTGACCTCTATCGCGAAGGATGTGGAAGTAGGTCAATCCCCTTTCTGCATTTTTTGTTAAAGTTAGGAAAATGTGGTGCCCCTAGCTAGGCCTCCTCCACGTAGGATGTCATATTCTGTGGGGCCGTAAGTGGGTCATTCTGAGTCCCCATGTTTACATGTCATTATCGCAACCTACGTGAAGGAAGGCACCATAGGAGGAATTGTATTCCTACCTAGTCGTTTGAGGGCCCGAGATATCGTGTGCCGATCTCGTTAGCAATGTAGTTAGTACAAATTCATATAATCATGTAGGTCGCATACAAGCGTCCGCCTGCGCATGTGCGCAGTCGAGCACTCCTATGCGATCTTGTTTTTGTGTGTCATATTTACAGTTAACAATGTTTGAAATCGCTTTTTGGGAAAAAACTCTTCTTCTTCTTCTTCTATCTCCAGGTTTTTGATCTCTCTTTTCCTATACTATCCTCTCTACGGGATTCCTACTCTACAAATATTCTACAACTATCGCTATATTTACCTAATTGAGCATTGCGTGGGTGGATGTGTGTTGTTTTAGTTTTGCATGGGTGGTTGTGTGTTGGTGCCCTCCTTCAGGGTCGCGCTTAGTCATGCCCTAGTTAGTTAGTTAATTTCCCTTATCTGTATAAATATTTGGCCGTCTTGACCGTCCGTTTTAATTACGGTCATGGCGCGATTTGCTGTCTTTGATGATACTTATGTTAAACGACAAGGGCAGTACCGAGGGCTGTTTGATGTACCAGGCGAGGTTCGTTTTTCGGCCGTGGTGGTATGCGCGTGGCGAGCTATGATGTTGACTTGTGGGACAGCGGTTCATATTTTCCGAGGGCAAAATTGGGACAGCGATGGTCGTCTCCACAGGCACTATTATCGACCGTATTCATTTGTCAAGGGAGGGACAGAAGCAATACCATGTGTGCCTAGAAAGGGCCTTCCTGCGATTTTTCTGCTAGTCGGGTGTTTATAAAATGTCCTTTTGTGGGCCCCCAGATCATTCCGTTTGGGTAACCTTATAATGTACATCCTTTATTCGAAAGCGAAATTTGCGAAAAAAAAAAAAAAAAAAAAGAGAAAAACAAAGAGATGTGATAAGGCCTATTGTTTCTTATTTCTGTCCCACTATCTATGTGCATTCCTGAAGGAGAGCCTTTTTGTTTGCTAGTGTGTTTGTGTGCCGTTCTCCTTTGGGTTGTGTGGTTCTCGATCAGCCAGGATTTTGACGCAACGCTGCTCAGTGCCAAAGTCCTAAGACCGCAAACCCCAGCGTTACATCTCGTCCTGATTTCCCGTTTGCCTCACCCCCTCCGGAGAGGCCGGGCGATGGATTTTCCTTGTGGTGGATCCATGCCCAGTCCCGGCGTGTTCTCGTGTGATCCTCTTTCGGGCAGTGTGGCTCCCGATCAGCTAGGATTTTGGTGCAGCGCTCATAAGTGCAAAGCCAGTGGGCCGCAACCACAACGCTACATCTCGTCTTAGCCTCTCGCTTGCCATACCCCTTTGGAGGGTGGGTCGGGGCCATGGATTTTCCTTGTGGTAGGTCCATGCCCCGTTCTGTTATGGTTTTCTCATAGTGATCCAGGGATCGCTGTCACCGTTAGGCACTCCTTAGTGCAAAGCCGAGGCCGCAAACCACAGTGCCTACCGTTGACTTTGTTCCCCTTTTCGCCGTGAGACGGCCGCCCTTTGATCACTACGCTCCTTTTTGGTTGGTTGCGTCTCAGGTGCGGTTAAATCATTTATTGTTTCTGAAATCGGGTCTCTAACGGTTTTGGTTTCAGGCATGTTTGTGTGTAACCTCGTACGGGGTGTGTCTCTCGTAACAGTGCAATAAATTTAGTCTGCGCCCTTAGCTTTCCCCTATATTTTGTCCAGGTAGTTTGTTTTCTCAAAGAAATTGAAAACCGCGTCCCTCATTTCCTGTGACATTAGATTGAGCAAAGAAATCGCGTTTATCTCCCCTTGGTATCCTAGTGCTGTCAGTTCTCCCTTCAGTTCCCTTCTAGCGGGGCCGTGTGCGGGGCACTCTGCGAGGTAGTGTTGGACACTCTCAACCCCGCCACAGTGCCCGCATAATGGATCGGCCGCGTTATAGAAGATGTTGTGTGCATTTAGTCCGTTGACCCCAAGTCTTAGTCGTGTATATATGCGATCGAGCTTTCGGCTGTCGCTGTATTGAACTATTTTCGGGGTCAAGGACTGGCAGATCGAGTGTCTGAAGCCGTGTTGTCCCTGCCATATGCGCGCCCATTCCTTTTTGATGCTGGCCTTAATGATTGTGTAGACTTCTTGTGGGGTGGGGAGGTAGTCAAGTTCCTTCCCCCGGGTCAGAGCTTCTTTGGCCAGCGTGTCTGCGCGCTCATTCCCCTGCACGTTGCAGTGGGAGGGGATCCAATCTATGTTCAGGGTGATGCCTTGTTTTAGTATTTTGTGTATTAGGATATGAATGTCCTGCAGTATATCCGGTCTTGTAGTGCTGTTTCCAGAGTTTATGCTTTGTACTGAGCTTAATGAGTCCGTTAGTATAACAACACTATCGGGTTTTTCTTCCTGTATCCATTCCAAGGCTTTCTGTATGGCTATAAGTTCTGCAGAGTAGACTGTGAGGTGCTGGTTAAGTTTGAATTTTTGGTCGAAATTTAATTTTGGTATTGTGAAAGCGCACCCTGTTTCTTTTTTGTCAGCATCTTTGCTTCCATCAGTGAAAATTTTAAGCGCTTGCTTATAGTTTTCACTGATGTGTGATTCTGCGATCTCATTGCATTTTTTCTGTGTTGTTTCAGTTTTCTTTATGACACCCGTTAGTGTTGTTTTTGCGCGTAGGCTTCTTAAATTAAAAACTTCCGGATATGTTTTTTCCGCTGTTTTGACCTGTTCGAGGTCATGGTTTTTAATTAGGTCCTGGACTTTGATAATATAGGGGATCTTTCCTCTTAACCTATCTCTGTTAACATGATTGGGCGTGTCGGCGATCATTTCGTTTATGGGGAGACTTTCCCTAAGACTGCTTGAGCGGGCCCAGTACTTGAGCTGCAGTTCATCCCTCCGCAGGTGCAGGGGCATGACGCTGCATTCAATCTCCAGGTCCAGGTTCCGCGTTCCCCTGTATGCCCCAGTAGCGATTCTGAGGGCTGCGGCCTGTATGCTATCTAGTTTTTTCAGGTGTGATGGCGCCGCAGACGCGTATGCTTGGCAGCCATAATCAATTTTGCTTCTTATGAGTGCTGTGTACATTTTGATCAGGGTTTTCTTGTCTGCTCCAAAGTTTGCCCCCGAGACCGCCCTGAGCACATTTAGGTCCCGCTGGGACCTGGACACCAGATTTTCAATGTGCAGTCTCCATGTTAGATTGCTATCAAAGTACATGCCCAGGAATCTGGCATGACTGGCGTACTTTATTTCCTGCCCGTCATACGCAAGCCTGGGCATGCCCTTTGTGTCTGCGAAATTTCTATTGAAAACCACCACTGTTGTTTTTTCAGTTGATAGTTTGAAACCCCAGTTTGTAGCCCAATCACGTATGGCATGTAGCGCTTTTTGTAGTGCAGGAATGGCACTTTTTGGTTTTTTCGCGGTTTTCCATACTAAACCGTCATCTGCAAACATGGATATTTCCAGCGGTAATGGGTGAAGTGTTTCCTGCAGTGTGTTCATTAGTAGGTTGAAGAGGATAGGAGATAGCACCGACCCCTGGGGGGAACCATTCTCGCATTCATAAAAACCGGACACATCGTTACCTATTTTTACGTTCATTTTTCTATCAGTCAAAAAGTCTCTGATCCAGGTTAACATTTTTCCATGAATTCCAAATTTGTTCAGTTTTAGAAGGACCCCCCTAGTCCACAGTAGGTCGAAAGCTTTTTCTAAATCCAAGAAAACCGCTACCAGTGAGTGTTTGATTAATTTTGCCTTTCGGATGGCGGATTCTAGTCTGGTGATTTGGTCAATGGTAGATCTATGTTTCCTAAAACCTGATTGTTCGTCTGCTAAGAGTTTATTTTTCTCAATGTGTGCTGTTAATCTAGATGCTACCATGGTTTCCATGATTTTACATATGGTTGATGTGAGTGAAATCGGTCTGTACGATTTCGGCTCATGGGGGTCCTTGTCCGGTTTTAATATTGGAACGATGGTGCTCTCCTTCCATTGTGTAGGGAGGGTCCCCTCGTTCCAAGATTTGTTTATTAATGCGAGCAGCTGATTTTTTCCCTTTTCTGGTAGATTTTTTAACATGTCGTAGTGAACGGTGTCGGCCCCGGGGGCGGTGCTCTTTTTCTTATTTAGCGCGCTTTGCAGCTCCCTGTGGGAGAAGTTCGCATTGTATGCACGGCACTGGCCAGCGCGATCGGCGTCCTGAACGGCCTGCTCAATCATTGGGTCCTGCGTTTCCCTAATGCGCCTAAAGTTTGGGTCTAAATTTTCATTACTGCAGACTTTCCGGTAGTGTTGTGCTAAGATTTCTACTTTTTCTTCGTTTTCATGAAATCTGTTGTTTCCTTGTTTTAGAACCTCTACCGGCTTTAGGGGTTTTCCATTAAACCTTTTTATTGTGTCCCAAATTTTCTTAGCATTTGTTTTGTATGTGAGTGTGGATACAAAATCCCTCCAGGCTTGTTGTTTCGTTTGTGTTAAAATATATTTTGTTTCCTCTCTTACACGTCTATATTCCTCCAAAAGGGCGGCTGTTTTGTTTTTCCTATATTTATAATATATTTTGTTTTTCTTTTTGACTGCCTTATTACAATTTTCATCCCACCATGGTAAGGTGTTTTTTTGCTTATTTTTTGGTTGTGTTTTTGGTATTGATTTTTCACATGCCGCCATTATTTCCGAAACAAAATCCTCATTGTTTTTATTGATATTCGTGCCTTCGAGGGATATGTTGATGTGTTTAAGTTTCTGCCTAAAGAGGTCCCAGTCTGCTTTGTCTAAATTCCAACGTCGGGCAGGCCGTTGCGTTACGCATTTGTGAGTGAAGTTGAGCGACGTCAGGATGGGGAAGTGGTCGCTCCCCATCGTGTCGTCTCCCACTTGCCAATCACTAGATTGGCATAGTGATGCGCTAACCAGTGTTAAGTCTATGGCGCTCGTGCTACCGCGCTCGACGTTGAGTCGTGTGCCACACCCCGTGTTAAGGATTACGTAATCAGTGCTGTTTATGAAATCGACCAGTTCTAGGCCTCGTCGTTTTTCATATGTGGGGTTGTGGTTTGTCTCCCATAGTTCGTGTCTGGCATTGAAATCCCCTAGAAAAATTGATTTTTTCCCTAATTTTTTGTAAATTTCATCATAATCGTCAGACGTTACTACTGCTTTAGGTGGTGCATAGAAGTTTACTATGTCTATGTTTTCTTTTTGTCCAAAAATTCTGACGATCACCACCTCTATTTCTTTTTTTGTGTGTCTAAATTTGATTTCTTCCGAATCTAATCCTGTTTTGATAAAGGTGGCTAGCCCTCCCCCGCGCTCCCCCTTTTCCCTACTGAAAATGACCGGAGTTTTGTATCCTGGAATTTTTGTTGGTTTACTATCTTTTTTTGAGAAAGTTTCTTGGATAGCTATTACCTCCGGTGTGTATCCTAAAGTTTCTAGATAATTACCTAAAGCCCCGAGTTTTGTTCCATTTTCCCTGCCAGACAGACTACGGGCGTTCCACTGCAACACACGGATTTTCGCAATGGTGCTGGGGTCCATAATTAGGCAGTTAGAGTTTTTTTATGTTTTAGTGTTGTGTGTTTTTACGTCCACCCTTGATCCTTCGTCCAGGATCAGTGGAGCTGTAATCCGCGTTTTTCCTTAAGGGTTCTTGTGTCTCGCGCTTGTTGTGTTTTCTCCTTGTGATTTTCGCTTTCCGCCTGTTTTGTGCGGGTGCGGGTGTGGCGCTGGTTTGTTTATTTTCCGTTGATTCTGATGGTGATGGGGGGTTCTCATTGTTTGCGGCGGTTTCCCCTGTGGTGCCCGACGTATTCATGTTGTCGGTTTCCACTCTGTGTGTGGTGGCGTTTTCGATGATGAGGTCTATGACCTCATCTGACGCCTTGATCCTTAGCAGTTTTTGTTTGTTGAGCTCGTGCAGGATTGAGCTCGTGGCCTTTTTTATTGCTGCGGCGATGAGAGTTTCGACCTCCATTTTTGTGTAGGTCTCTTTATTGTTGTCCTTTTGGTTTTCAGGGGCTTGTGCAGGGGGTGCGGTAAAAGCCGCACTGGGGGGTGCAGTGTAAGCCGCACCCAAGCTCCTGATTTCTTGCGCGGTGTTTATTGATTGAGATTGGGATTTTGCTTGTTCCCAATCTCTGGCTATTTGACCGTTTATTTGATCGATTTGCGCCTTGTAGTTAAGAAAGAATGTGCACCCGCGCCATGCTGCTCCATGGCCGGCTAATCCGCAATTTGCGCACTTTTTATTATGCTTTGTTTTGCACTCATTATGTTTATGGACCCCAGCACAGTGCGGGCATGTGGTTTTTTTGTTTCGGCAATTTTTGTCCGAGTGGCCATATTTCTGACACTTTTGGCAGCGCAGGTATTGCAAATAGCATGGTTGCAGTGGATAAGTGATATCTGCTGTACTGGTAATCTCAAAGGTTGGCGTTTCCTTATTAAAAGTTAGTTTAACTAGATCGAGATCTTTGCCCCTGGACGCTATCCTATGTGCATCGCTGATTTGATAGCGCCCAAAGTCAAACATCTCCCTGAGTTTTTCCTGCCTGATGTTTGCCCCGATTTTCAGTGTCGCGTATGTCTTTTTTTGATGTGGTTTACTGCGTGTGTTGCTTGAATTCGGTTTTCCCTGTAATTCTGATAAGCTTTTACCTATAGTTATTTTAAGATCAAGGCCCTGGTAGTTGAAACCCTTTGCTTTTGATTCCTTTGCAGCCGAGATTTTAAAAATCGGGCCCTTTCCTTTCCCCGGGGCATGTGCTTCAAAGACCTCCCCTATGTAGGTCCTGAAACCCGAAGCAAATTGCTCCATTTTCTGAATGGGGAAAGCGCCCCCCACCAGCGCGAACATGACGTATACATATGCCATGCCCGTTGCCGCTGTTTGGCGCGCCTCCGGTCTTTCCTTGCAAGAGGCGGGGGTGGGAACGGGGTTTGGTGCCCTATCTGCATGTCCCTCTTTGTGAGTCCTCCCATTTTTTTTGCCCACTTCTGTGAAAGTCCCCTCCTCCATGTCCTCCTCCCCGGCTCCGGAGTCGATGACCAAGACTGGGTCCAGGTCCTCCATCCCCTCCCCCAGTCCAAGGTTCATGGCCTTAGGAAGCGGCCGCCCCTCAAATGAATCCCCCTCTGAGTCGCTGGACAGGTATGTCCTGTCCCGCTTTTGGCCCGTGGCCTGGCTCTGATCAGTCTGATCAGGGACCACCTTCCCTTTGAAAGCCCCGGGTTTAGGGGTAGAGGTCATTTTGGACCCCATGGATCCCTGAAGGGTGAGAGTTGGATATCTTATCCCATCGCGCCACTCCCCTTCCTGCGTGGTGTTACCCTTTCCCTGGGTGACAAGCCCCTCAGGGAGGGGCCCAGAGACCTCGGTCTCTGAGCTCTCCCCTGCTGGGCTCGCCACCAGGTCCGCAACCATATCACAGACATCCCTGGTCCTATTCAGGCCCTCAACCTCCCCAGCCAATTGCTTTTGCTCAGCCTGCGCAGCAGGTGCTGCGGCGGATGCCCCATCCCCTGATAAAGGGTCAGTGGAAACGATGGGGGCAGCAGAGCCCATCCCCGGACCCATATCATGGGCCCCTGAGCCTATCACGACCTTGTCTTGGGTTTTGTCCTTCATTTTACTACTAATCAACAATATACTAACACAACAATATTCTAACACAACAATATACTAACACAATACTGACAATACTGACAATGTAATAACTAATCAACTTAATCAAAATGTCACTTTCTAACACGTCGAGAAGCCAGTTTTCACAGCTTGGAAAGGTGTGAAAATATGTGTGACACCGTGTATTGTGTCAAGCAAGATTGCAGACTATTGTCTGCAGAACAAGATTAATACAAAAAATAATAACTAGAGCAAGAGATCAATACGTCCTACCTGTCCTACATGCAATGCAATGCCATGCAATATTTTATAATAACAACCTGTATCTGATTGATTTATCTCTGTTGACTGAGCCTCAATATCGCTACCAGAGCTATCATCTGCATCGTTGCCGGATTCACCTGAAAAGGTATAATTCTATTTGACTATTGACAAAGTGCATCATCAATAAAACTATTATAACAATATTATTTTTCGTTTTGTTTTTCAAAGAAAATAAAACATGGCATTTCATGCGAATTGTCTGCTAATCAGATGATTTATATGAAATGCAAAGCTTTGGTTTTTCTCAGAAAAAATAAAACAACCCTAGAAGGTATATAGTTGTAAACTATGCTTATCACAAAACACGCCTATATTATTTATATAATAAAACTGGGGATTAAGGGGTATACAATTTCTTACTTCTGCTCAAAACCATAGTCTGAGGGTACACGATATGAGGTTGTTCTTTCTAGTCCCCGCAATCTATATTTTGAGCAGAAATAAGAATATCAGAGTTTTTATTTGAAAAAAAAATCAGTTTTTTTTGTTTGGTGGCTAACATTTTCAATATAATTGTATATGTATGTTTATGTTTTCGTAATGGCAAAGGGTTTAACCCATTCAGATATAGCATACTTATTACTGTATGTGATATGATGTCAATATCATTTGAAAATTTTAACCACCATAGTTAAATTGATTTCAACACTGTAAAACAAAATTCCGGTCATAAAGATGATGTGTACCTACATTTTAGCAATAGTAAGAAACTAATTTGAACACATGCTAAGGGCATTTCGTTTATTGTATTACCCGGTGTTTAAAGGTATCCCTTGCATGGTTCGACCCCGCAAATAAAGAATAAAGAATCAGCTAGGGTTGCACGATGTTTCCGCGCAGAGCTGAATCCCCCCGCTCACGAGTACTGGTAAACTGCTTAGAGGCTCTAAGTCTGCACGGGAAAAGCTGTGTCAGTTGTCCCGTCCAACCATATAAACCCTATTGGTTTCATATGGTGGCAGGACTTGAGGTGTCATTTTATCTCAATGTCGGACAAAAGTCCCACAAAGTTTGAAGCAACGTCTCAAACATGACCTATACAGTATTGACAAGAATTTTAAACCTAAACTCAAACAAACAATATGCCTATGGCGGTAAATGAAAGGCCCCAAAATTTGCGCTTTATAAATGTTAAAATTGGTCGAGGTGTTGAATAGTAGCACGACTGCCCGGAATGCAGGAGATCCGTAGTTCGAGTCCCGGTTGCGGTGCGACCGATTTGTGTGCGCTAATTCATTTGTTTATAAAACAAACATCTAACCTTACATGGACCATGTCGATTTAAATTCTGTTACAAACGACAAGCTTTTAGTTTTTCATTTTATCATATGACGTCGCGTCTGAGAGTGTAATAACGTCATGCATTAAATTCCGTAATCCACTAGTGGATTAAATATGCAAATTAGTTAGATGCGCCCGTAACGTTATACTTATGGCGTCCTTAACGTCGTCGCGCTTATTGATGGCGGAACATTGACTTTTTTGTTTAAAAGTCGTGAATAAAATGCGTTTAAATGTCATATGATAAATAGAATCTTGCATTCGTGTTCATGTATTATTAAATTTATTAAACTTGTTGAGGAAAAGGAATAAAATGCTCGGCAAAGCCTCGCATTTTATCCCTTTTCCTCAACTCGTTTAATAAATTCAATAATACATGACCACTCATACAAGATCCTCTATTTATCTAACAGCAGCTGGTGTTCAGTGCTTTGTCACAATCGTAAAAATTCTCCACGTACTTCACCATGGTGCATTTTTTTTCTTTTTCATTGTGATCATTGAGCCCATTCAGGTTATATTGAAAATCGAGTATCGCTCAGACCGGTGCTAGGAGGCTTATGTAGTCTTGCAAACTAAATTGCTGTGTATGAAAAGGCTCAGTTTACCCGAATCTCCCATTTTTATTCTCTTATGTGTTTTTTTCACAAAGAAAAGCTTTGAGCCATTTAGTTTGCCAACGTAGACTAAAATCGGAATGATAGTATTAATAATAAATCTAACTAGATATACCGTCTGACAGGTTCTCCTCATCCAGCTGGATATCGTCCAAGGACTGCCCAACGGGTAAATCTGTTCCACCTTTTTCCATTTTTAGTAGAAGCTTGGCCACTTTGGCCACCTGGACTGTCGCCTCTGGTAAGCGGTAGAATTCACGATGGACTCTTATATCGTGTCCCATAAAATTCGCCAGAATGTCAAGCTCATTTTCCTTTAGGTTCAGCACCTGGGACATAGTGGCGATGTGTTTCCGCAGTTGCGTTGATCTAAGCCTTTCTGGAGCTGTGGCGTCGCACTCCGCTGAAAACTTTCGCATGCAGTCTGAACCTCTAATATGCGAAAGAGAACCATAGTTGACTGCCGGAAACAAATACGGATTGGCTGTACTCACCACCTTACTGCGTGTCGAATTCAGAAGATCAAGGCTTTTGACAATGTATGAGGGAAAGAGAACCGCAACAGTTCTTTCTCTTTTGCCTTCAATTTCTACTCTTGGCATGACATAGCATAGTTTCTTTTCTAAACCCGATAATATTGAATTGAACTGTGATCCATGATCTGCAAGTTGTTTTGCATTATAATCAGTTACTTTCATTCGGGACACTTCTCCAGAACGTCTTCTATTAAACAGAATGAGTTGCGTCAGAACGATGCTGTTTAAAATCGCCCATGTTTTCACAGATATTTCGGTTTCGTTTGATTCTTTCAGTGCATTGTACTGTTCTTCTGCACTACTTTTAAGGTAGTCTGACAGTGCTCTTACATCTTCCGCCAACGGAAGGAACTGGCCGCGATTTCTTTTATCTTCCTGCAAGGTCTTCAGCGCATTGCTTGTAATGTCATCTGACCAGTTTAGATCTATTAATTTCTTGAGTTCTTCTGCTTCGAGTTCTCTTTCCTTTTGTCTACTTTCAATGCTCTGACCTATGACAATCTTTATGCATTTTTGGAGCGAGTGCCCAATTTTTAGGGCAAGAGATGGTGTACCATATCTGTTCTTGGATTCATCAAACGAGGATACATTCTTGCTACAGGCCACAATTGTCCGATAAAATTTCGGATGGAAAAACGAGGCAAGGGCATTATTTACAAGATTCGTTGCGTTTCGTATTTCAAGCAGTAAGCGCATTTTTTGTCTGATGTAATTATGTTTGTCATTTTCGTGTCCATGTCTGTTACACAGTTTTTCACCTAGAGTCATAATAGTGGAGTCACTTTTGGCTGCCCGACTAACTTGGTCACTTTTCATACTGCAAACTACTTTTTCCAGCAATCTATTCGAGCTACTAGAGTTCTGAACATGTGGGAGCAACAGAAGACTTTCCACAGACAACTTGTTTTTAGTTTTGTCATCAATCGTTACCTTTAGAGGGCATTTGTGTCGCCATAGTTCCCGCCGTATAAAATATCCGTAACAGAACGGGCAGGGTCCATACATCTCGGGATTGCCGTTGCCATCTCGAGGACGATACCGCACGATCAAGTGACCTTCGCCTTTTCTTAAAACTTTGCAATTATGCAAATGATTGCCAAGATTTCTTATCCTGATATAGCGTCTTTCCTTTTCAGATTTGTCCGCTGTTTCCATGTATTGGACGACGTCTTCTTCATGTTTATGCTTTGCAATCAGGTGATCCGGTAATTTGCTTTTAAATTCTTCACAATAAAAGCAAAAGAACTTTTTGTCATATTTCCGGCAATCGATGTTGTTAGTAGGGGGAACAATCATTTTCTTAGTGGGCGGTGCATTAGCGTCAGAAATATCTTGACTATCAGCTGCATCTTCAAGTGAAGAAGTATGAGATGTGTTCAGTGGTGTTAACTGTTCATGCGGCACTGTTTCATCTACCTGTTCTTCGGTGTTATTTTCATTGTCAGGTATATTAATACAAACGTCTACCTCATTATTGTGCTCTGATATATCTGTGTTGTCCACAAACCTACTGAGATCAGGAACGCTAGGCACAATGTCTGACATTCCGTCTGATTGGTCAGATGATGATTCATCGTTGGTATCATCTTTTTCATCCGGTAAATATTCGCTGCCAGAAAAATCCTGAATATATAAAAAAAAACTTTATGTAACATTAATTTTCACTTGAACTTTGCTTTCACTTAACATCCGTTGGAACTCAGTCGGCTGTAACAACTAAATACAATACTTAAATTGCTCCTACTAATTAAAAAAAAAACCCAACATCTTAATACTGCTCTTACATACGTCAGTTTCAATCTTGAGTCATTATTTGAAGGAGTAACAGAATACATGACGCTGCACATAATGTTTCGATGATTCTACAGTTAGTCTCTTTAAACAACTTTACTTTATACTGGTTTCACTTCCATCATGGCAACATGATTATGCTGAATTTAATAAATTTGATTTTTGTGTCGTCTAAAATTCTGTTTCAGTTGAGTCCCAGACTTCGGAGAAATACAAAGTTTAATTTTGAAATATTAATGGCCTTGAAATTTAATACCAATGCAGCTGCAATTACTCCTTAGGTAAATATCATGGTCCGAAACAGTATACAGCAAACATATTGTTTCAATTTCTTTCTTTGGCTGATAAATTACGGATCCATTATTATACATATCCTCACTAATGTTTGTTTGTTTGGAGGTTGAATGTTCCCGCCAACACTGTATTGGTCATTTTCGAGAAATTGTTTCCAATGCTGTGGGAAAGTAACTGTCCTTATGACCTTTCTCTATTTAGGTTTTCATTATGGTCTGGTCGCTTCGTGTTTGTGTTTCTTTCCCTTTGGTGTCTTTAGTGGGCTATATTAATTGTACCGATTCCTGATCACTGTTTTACTTCTTCTTAAATTATAAAATGGAGTTTACTATGAATAACAGTGACATTATTAGTATTTATCTTTACCTCCTCTTCATCATCAGCACTGTAGTCGTCTTTTTCTGCCTTCAGTTGTTGACTGATCTTCGCCTCTCTAAGGTTGTACTCTTTCCCCTTATTTTCAGTCTGGAAAAAGTTAGCATAGTTGCTTTTCAAATAACCAGTATTGAAAACAAATCGAGTCTTTGGACGGAAAGATAATTATTTCGCAAGAAGTAAGGCATTCTACACTGTCCAGTAGAACTACGTAATCGTACTTATTGAGAATGAAATCAATTAACAAATCATAATTGTAACCCTAGAAAAGCACGAGGAATGTTTAATGGTCGTTGCTAGGTACTTAACACCATAGCTGCTGCTAATAAGAGCGGTTCTTTTCGTAGCAAAGAACCACAAAAGATAGCAGTACATCATACTTTGTTCAATCTAGTCTGTTCATGAACAAACATTGTATGAATTTCTTACTGTCCAGTAGAACTACGTAATCGTAGTTATTGAGAATGAAATCAATTAACAAATCATAATTGTAACCCTAGAAAAGCACGAGGAATGTTTAATGGTCGTTGCTAGGTACTTAACACCATAGCTGCTGCTAATAAGAGCGGTTCTTTTCGTAGCAAAGAACCACAACAGATAACAGTACATCATACTTTGTTCAATCTAGTCTGTTCATGAACAAACATTGTATGAATTTCACTGTCAAACCACCCTAGCGTTACTGCACGGTGTATTCGTAATTGCAAGGAATGAGCTCCCTGGCCTCCAGGGATCTAAAGTTTATAATCTGTGTACATTAGATGGAAGTGCAACAATATACGAACCACCAGCTGCAAACGGTGTTCATGAATTCTCAAAAGGATTGCTTGGAAGCAATGAATCCAAACAAGCTATGTATATTGCAAAGATAGTTTCAGTGACAAATTCTAAAGGAAAAGTCTATCTGAAACAACGGAAACATTGGACTAAGAATAACCAACAATTTTAGTGGGTAGTATACAGTAGAAGGCAATTATAGCCGCATTCCTTTGTAAAGCCTTAAACTGCACCGTATGTTGGAGACCAAAACATATAAAATGCGCTTTTATATTCAGTATATTTTAAAGCAATATTCAGTTCCTGCTTCCTAGCAGATTATTTAGCTGTTCTGTACATTGCTGATCCGGCCTTGGTAGCTCAGTCGAAGGTGCGTTTGAGTTGGGATTCGAAGGTTCGGTACTTGCTGGTGTCAGCAACATTCTATCATAGAAAAGGATTATAGGATTCTTTCTATGATTATTCTTACGCTTCTGCTGATTCACCAAGAGCAGCTGACAGTATGGTGAAGAATGTGCAAATTTCCGAAAAACGTCTTATGTAAAAGCCTACTCAAAAAATGTGGTTAGTTACACTGACCCCTTAAAATGACCTACAGTACCATTCAGACGAATCTTTACACCAAGTTAACTAGGAGTTGACTACATTCAGACTACATTTGGACCCAAGAGTTGACTACAAGTTCACTCCCTAGTTAACTATAGTTCACTAGGGAGTTAACATGGAGTTAACTAATCCTTTGTCCTGTCATCAAACTCTTATCTGAGATTTGATTTGCATATAATTTCATAACTGAAAATTAAGATATGCATGGTTTCTACTATCAATATTAAATGTACATCTAATTTGCTATATTAAGACCACATTTTTGGCTGACCAGATGTGGTCTTAATAAAAGATTGTCTTAATAACAGATAAAAAATATCTAAAAATGTTTTGGAGCAAGAATGTGAAACCTTTCAGAAATTTCACAAGATGAAATACAAATCATTTTAAAAAAAAATCAGTTGATTTATATTTCATGCGCATGTTTTTTTATAAAGCGAATTCCTTTTACTTTGCTTTCTTTTTAATACATTTACACATCTAGTTTGTTATCTATCTATTTCTCTATAATAGGTCAAGCATTTTTTCCGGTTACTCCAGTTTTCGTCCACCTCTAATTAACAATTAAAATAAAACATCTGTATGGCATACAGGTTGTGGGTGCTTGTTAGAACTGCCTCAGGAAAACCCACAACATGTCTTGGAGCAGAAATAAAAAACAGTATAAACCTCTCTGAAGCCCAGTTTTCTGCATATAAAGTGGAGTTTATGGGGTGTTCACTTGTTAACATAATGAATCGCCTAGAAATAAGTGAAATCATCTTGAGGGGGGCCCTAACCTTAAAACAATAGTTGGCATTGATGGATGTCATGAATTAACTCTTAAGATGCCAAGAAATGTTTAAAAACAAATGTTGTCTCTTTATGTTGTCTGCTGCACCTTCTTGCAGGCAAAACAGAGTGGACCCTGATCATACAGCTCCTGGAGGAGCCGTCTGATCTGGGTCCACATTGTTTGCAAAAATGAATGTCAAAGTTAACAGCAGACGACAAAGCAGACGATAATTGTTGTGATTGGCGTCTTATGTGTTAATCCTGTTAAATCAACAGGTAAGTGTACCGTTAAGTGTTGATTGTTAAACTAACATGGGACATGTGCTGCATATTAACATCTTATTAATAAATTGCCTTGAGTAATATTACTCTGGTGTTTTATTACAACGAAGGGCATATTGAATCAGTTTACCCGGTGTATACAGAATCTGATTTACTGTGCTTGAAAACAAAATTCTGATACATTACGATAACACATCAGTGCGTCATAGTACAATCTTTTATATCTTCAAAATGGCTACTTTTCTGGTGAAAATCAGTGATATTTTTCTTATTTATACTACGAACATAGGTTGTAGGTACTCGTTTGAACCGGTTCTAATGAGTACCCACAACATATCTCGTGGAACAGAAATAAGAAAAAATAATGTATACCCCCGTAAACCCCAAATTTCTCTATATAAAGTGGAATTTAGGGGTGTTCATTTCAGGTGATGAATTCAGGAGATATAAAACCCACACTACCTACACACTGTAATAAAAGTTCATATCCCATTACAAAAGAAAATGCCTTTATAATTCTGACCCCTCAAACGCCACTTTTAAAACTGGGTTTTACGTTGATAAACCATTTTTTTTCATATTTCTGCTTAAAAACATAGATTGTGGGTACTCGTTACAACCCCCTTAATGAGGCGGTTCTGTCGAGTACCCACAATCTATATTTTGTGCAGAAATAAGACAAATATCTTTTGTTTTATCTGAAAACATTCTTTTTTTTTTTCGTGGGTAAACTTTACAAAGTATTTGAACAGGCGTGTTTTTGTAATGATTCTATATTTTATCAACCATCTTTTCTATATTTCTTTTGAGTTCAGGATTTCTCCACTGTATCTGTTTTCTAGAATATCTAAAATATTTTCAGAGCCAAATTTTCTAATGTAAATATAGAAGGACTAAGCATGCCCAGGTAAAGTGTCATTTCATCTGAATGTCTGGTAATAGCCCCATAAAATTGGAAGCAGCGTCTCCAAAATGACATAGTATTGACAGGGACGTTAGATCTCAAGTAAAACAAACAAACAAACAAAAAAAAAAAAAACACCGTGATCTGATTCTTCACTGTCCACGCATAAGTTTCTACAGTATTAAGTTGTATTAAGTTACATGTATGTGCCCAAGCTTGTGATATTCGATATTACCTTTCTTTAACCCATATATGACAGTGGAATCTTCTACTTTATAAGTTTGGAGTGGTCCATTTCAAAATGACATAAATAGTGTTGACGGGGCATCCGATCTGAGTCTAAACTTTTTACCGCTGTCCCACAAATGGTCGCTTGGCATATATGGGTTAAATGTGGAAATGAGAAATAAAACGCAACAACATTTACTATTAGATGTTTATTGGCCCCTTATGTGGGAATAGACAATGTCTGTATGATCCCTGTCATTTAATTAATCCTTACTCTGCTAAACATGAAACAATGTAAATCCAGATCTGGATCTACACTGTCATTCAGTTTGCGAATTTTAAATGAATGCAATATGTGAAGTAATTTGTGTGGACTCTAATCAGTCTGATCAGGTCCCACATTGTTTGCAAAATTGACTTTCAAAGTTACAAGCAGACGACAAAGCAGACAAAATTGCTGTGATTGACATCTTATGGGTTAATTATTCAGCAGGATAATGAAAAACTGCATCTGAAATTGTCATTTGTTTATGTTGTCTGCTGCTCTTTTGGTAAACTTTTCAAAACATATTTTCAAACTTTTCAAACATATTTATGCGTATAGTCAATCAGTGTGGACCCTGATCGGACTTCTCCAAGAGGAGCAGTCTGATTAGGTTCCACATTGTTTGAAAAATTGAAAATTTGACTTCTAAAATTACCAGCAGATGGTTCAAAACAGGTTGTGGGTACTCGTTAGAACTGACTCAATGAGGCGGTTCTTTCAAATTCCCACTTCCTTTTTCAGAAGCCGAAATAATAAAAAAAATATATGTGATAATTGCCAGTTTAAAGTTATGAGCAGGTTGTGGATGCTTATTAGAGCTGTCTCAATGAGGCGATTCTAATAAGTTCCCACTTAATAATGTTTGAAGCAGAAATAAAAAAGAAAAATTAGTCAACAGCCAATAGCCATGTTAAAGCCATGAACAGGTTATGGGTACTCATTAGAACTGTCTCAATGAGGCGATTCTAACTAGTTCCCCGCATTCATTTTTCTTTATTTTTTCGCCCAAAAACATAGATTGTGGGTACGCGTTAGAACCGCCTCACTGACGCGGTTATAACGAGTTCCCACAATGTATGTTTTGGCCAGAAATATAAAAATAAAAATCAGATTTATTATCTGATTTTTTGTCTTTTATTAGGTGGTAAAATTTTCAATATATTTGAATAGGTGTGTTTTCTTAGTGATGTACTGTAATGATAAAAATATTTTCTATGGCAAACGAAGATTCTAAGTTCATCTGCTTTGCTAGATCTCAATCAAAATGATAATACTCCAGGATATCATATATCACAAACCATTTCTCTTATCACCTACCAATAAATGACCACTTGAACCTCAGGGGATTATGGCTGTTAAGGTGATGGTATTCATCTGATAAAATCAGATAATGACTTCTGATAAGAAGGGTTTAATCATTATAATCCACTTATGGATTACTTATGAATTTTGTTATTGGTCCTTTAACATATTACAACATAGTATATTTTGTTCTTGAAAAACAAAATAAATAAATAAATAAATGTCAATGTCACATCTACTACTTCCACCACTACTACTAATAGCAATAGTCACATAAAGATTTCTACTCAATTGAGATAAACATAAAAAATAACAAAACATTATTACCACTACTACTACTAATATTAATAATAATAACAATAAATAAACCTGTGAATATTACTGCTACTACTACTATTACTTATAATAATAATAATAATAATAATAATAATAATAATAATAATAATAATAATAATAATAATAACAACAACAATAACAATAACTAATAACAATAGTAACATAAATATTTCTACTTCATTGAAATAAATAATGAAATAAAAACTACTGCAATTACGAATTACAGCCAAGCATGCTAGAGGTTTAAAATTAGACAGTGCAGTACCAGACTGAAATGTTTATCCTAGTAAAGGTATACACATCTGTTCATTTTGTACCAGAAACCCCAAAACGGGCAGTTGGCAAACAGTGCAGGCCCTGATCAGACGCCACAGAAAGGGGCGTCTGTTCAGGGCCTACACTGTTTTCAAAAAGTTAAGCCATTTTGCGAATGGAGTTTGAAGGGCACACCCTGTCACCCTTGAACTTTGAGGTTAACTCGGGCTATATGTAGGGAGAAAGATTCATTTGGTACGAACCTTTTTTGTACCAAATGGAATCTTCCTCCTTATATGTACCAGGGCTCCATTTCAAGGTTTAAGGGTGTCGGGGTGTGTTTTCATCAAGGTATATTTGGGGAATGACTGAACTTTTAGCAAACAGTGGAGGCCCTGATCAGACGCCCCATTCTGCGGCGTCTGATCTGGGCCTGCACTGTTTGCAAAAGTGAAATTTTCATGAATGAATATTCAGTTGCCATATGCTTAGGCAATTAGTGAGGCTTATCAGTGTGAACCTGAGATTTATTGAAGTTCATTTTAACAAATGAAAATAAACAGAGCTGTTGTTCTGGAGAGGCTAAAATGTCCATACCTGGATTTTCGGGGCACTTAAATCCAGGAGTATAACCTGAAATTCATTAACCCTTATCCCGCTGAACATGACAAACAACTTTGCAAACAGCATAGATCCTGATCAGACGGTTAATGATTGTTTGATTTGAGGTTTAACGTCCCCGTCAACACTGTAAAGGTCATTTTGGAGACGTTGCTTCCAATTTTGTGGGACTTTTACCCGACATTGAAATGAAATGACATCTCAAGCCCTGTCGCCCAATGAAACCAATAGGGTTTATTAGCATGGACGGTCCGCCTCGCACCACAGTTCCTGTACAGGCTTAGATCCTCTAAGCAGTTTACCAGTACTAGTGTGCGGGCCGGATTCAGCTCTGCGTGGAAACATCATGCAGCCCATATATTTCTTCAAGCCCCTATGGGCGGGGGCTGTTTCATCTGGTCAGGATCTACACTGTTTTTCATCCAATTTGTGAATTGAATGAATACATAACCTTTAACGATTTGAATGGTTGATATCCAGAAATGGGTATGGTAAAATTAATTTATTCAGCGGGATAAGGGCTAACAATGATCATCTTGAAATTATGGGATATAACCTGTCATTCTTCATTTTTTTTTGGCCATGCCATTTGCATCAGCATGATGAAAATAAATAAATAAATAAAAAAAAAAAACAGATAACAAATTAAGTAACATATTCATTCACCTGTTCTAATCCATATATGTACTACTGTATAACTGTTAAGACTTCTAGTCAACTAGAAGTTAACTAAAGTTAACTCCCTAGTTAACAAAAGCGGGAAATGGAGTTGACTAGGAGTTAACTCCATGTCTGAATGTAGTTAACTTGGAGTCAACTAGGGTGTCAAGAATCGTCTGAATGGTACTGTAACAGTGTTAATTGAGCCGTAAACTAGAAAAAGAAACAACTTTTATCTTTCTTACCTAGAATAGAGAGGGAGACGATTCACAAAAATCATTCCATAAGATAAAAATGACATTAACGTAAAATGTAATAAAACTTGAACCGACAGAAGCCATTTAGTGCAATCTTGACTATATCGCAGTGCCTTAATTTGAAATAAATTCTTCATGGTCGAAAAAGTAAAGCAGCACGAAAGTAGTCAGGAGAAATACAGACTCTGTGGTTTTTTTATTTGTATATTCTCGGAGATGTTACATTGATGAGTTGGGAAGCCTTCATGCGGACTAAACAAAATTAATGTCTATACCGCTACAGAAGTAGGGCGAGGATTGTGGCCACGTAAAATCGATTTAAGCCCCCCCCCCCCCCCAGTGGAATTCTTTCCACTGACCGTTCCAAGGCGGTTCTTCTGTGGCGGTTTATTTATGTTATTGTTCGTGCTTACTGTATTACACGTGTCTTTTTATTTTGGATGGCCATAAGGCCATTTTGTGGGAAAGTAACTGTTCTTTTAGCCTTCCTCTGTCTGGGTTTCCATTATGGTCTGGTCGCTTCGTGTTTGTGTTTCTTTCCCTGTGGTGTCTTTGGTGGGGGGAGTAAGTTAATTGTATAGATTCCTGGTCTTTGTTTTACTTCTACTTTCCGTATTATTAAAGAAGACTACCACAGAAATTGGAGCTGAAAGTTGCAACCACGTCAAGTTTGGGGTTGGGTTATATTACGAAAATAGCGGCGTATCGTTTAAACATGTTAATAAATAATTTACCTGATACTGGGCAAAGGACTGGCTGGCGGCATTTTTTACCATCTTCATTAAAGTTCCAGAATCCTTCATCCGGTTGGTCATATCTCCAAGTACATACTGTCTTTTCCTAAGAGCACTTGATTCTTTTGAATATCGCCTAACTTTCTTCGGGGTTTTCTCGATTGTTTGACCGACGATTTGTAAATTTATATGTTCATCTTGTGGAGAGGGTTGGAGTTGCTCTATCTGTAATAGTTGTTTTTTGATTTTTTATCTCTACATGTTACTGCTGTCTCAACACAAAACAAACAACCCTCTATTACAAAACCTTTTGCTCAAACTCTTCACCGGAAATCACTTTATATACAGCTAAATTTATACATCTATTATCAAAGCGAGAAGAGTACTGTTCAGAAATTCTTATGAAAGAGTAAAACATGATACATCTTTTGAGAATGCAAAGGAAAATAGTTGCACTGTTTAATTTTCAGAAATGAAATCGTCTTTCAGTCCCAATTCATTTGTGAAAGTTGACTGGCAATTTATCTGTTTATGTTAAGTATCTCGAACTTTTCCGACTACCCAAGCTTATCTCAGTACTGTCATCCTCGGTTATAATGGATATTTTTATTTGGTGATTGAGGAAGCGATAACGCCGTGGGGGGGCTTAAATCTATTTTGCATGGCCATTATCCTCACCCTTACTTCTGTCGCGGTAGACCTGCGTTCCTGATTAAATCTTGCTTAATTAATAAGTGTAAAGAATGTTATCAGCACTGTTACTCGTATATGGAGCTACAATCAAAGACCATATCAGTCCGGAGCCACCGTAAAAGAAGAAACACAAGGCAATAAGAGCCTCCCCGTTTCGATTGTGTATGTGACTTTTAAATAAGATAAGAGCCTCCCCGTTTCGAATGTGTAAGTGACTTTTAAATAGGGTGGGCCTCTGTGGCCTTGTGGATACGCGCGCTGACTCTTAATCATTTGGCCTGTCACTGCTGTAGGCTCGAGCTTGGTTCGGGTCACATGCGAGACGCCAAGATCTGCAAAGTAATGGCAGGTGGTTTTTCGCCAGTTACTCCGGTTTTCGCCCACCTCTGATTGACGATCGACTCGTTATGAGTGATTTAATCTTGAAAGGGCCCTAAAACCAAAAACTTAAAATACTTAATTTTGAAATACAAGGCGATAAGAGCCTCCCCGTTTCGATTGTGTATGTGACTTTTAAATAAGATAAGAGCCTCCCCGTTTCGAATGTGTAAGTGACTTTTAAATAGGGTGGGCCTCTGTGGCCTTGTGGATAAGCGCGCTGACTCTTAATCATTTGGCCTGTCACCGCTGTAGGCTCGAGCTTGGTTCGGGTCACATGCAAGACGCCAAGATCTGCAAAGTAATGGCAGGTGGTTTTTCGCCAGTTACTCCGGTTTTCGCCCACCTCTGATTGACGATAGACTCGATATGAGTAATTTAATCTTGAAAGGGCCGTAAAACCAAAAACTTAAAATACTTAATTTTGAAACAGCTGTTTCTATTTATATTTTATTTTGAAAACATATTAAAGTCCGAGGAAAAGGGCCTCTGGCCGAGTGGATAAGGCACTGACTTTTAAATATTAGGTTTCTTGCTGCTGTAGGTTCGAGTTTGGCTCGGGTCACATGTGAGACGTTTAGGCCTGCAACGGAAGGATATGTTTTTTCTCAGAGTAATCCATTTTTCGCCCACCTCTGATTAACAAACTGCTCGATATGAGTGAAATAATCTTCTAAGGGTCGTTAAACCAAACTAAATACGTCCACCAGCTTACCTCACATTCCATGTCAGAAAGACATGGACCGTGGCTGATGGTCTTGAACAGGCTATCTGACCTCTTTCCACGATTAAGCGTGCCTCTCACTATATCCGGCCTCTTTTCGACTTCATTTGACTTTAATAGATATTCGGTAACTTTTACCGGAAGTTGCTTCACTTCCACCATCTGTATATTTAGTTGTTTTGTTTGAAGATCCGTCACTGAAGGATCATTCTGCAATGAGCATAGTTTTAACACAACTTTAAATCTACCTATGCAAAAAGGTAAACTTATTTAATACATTTCTAAGAACTAAGTCAATCTATAATATATTACTAAGATATTGATCCTGTTTAAACTTTGAAATGTTTTCAGAGGAAAACGTATCTTCCCCTCTAGTCGGAACATAGTTTTTTGTATATGTCCTATATGCAATGTCTATTTTTGTATGTGAGTATGATCGATGTAGAATAGGGGCAGTCACCAAAAACAAATCAACCAATAAACCCAAATATACCTGTGCATGTGAAAATTGACTGCTCGTTTCGGTTTCCACCTGTAACGCTTTTATAATAAAGTAAAGCGCATTCATGTTTGTGCTGTTCCCCCTTTGTTGTCTTGGATTGGGAGTAAGAGAATATTTTATCCATTGTTGATCGTTGCCTTTAATTATATTTAGTCTTAAACCACTCATTCCTTTAGCTAGCATGCCAAGGAATTTGGTCAAGGTCACCAAAATATAATCCGTTTTTGTTCATGTTCTATCAACATATCGTGGGTGTGCAGGTCTGGTCAAAATCTACTGATTTCTTCAGGAGACAGGTGCAGACGAGTCATTTTTTAGCATTAATAGAACTTCTGTCCTCTTTATCGTCTGGATAATGCAATTAGATAAGTATTATGAACGTCTCAAAATGTTTGACTTACAAAAAGACAAATAACTTATAATAAAGCCGGTCATGAACAACTACGTGCATGTATGCGCAGTTTTGAATTTGACAAATATCAACAAAGAGAGAAAAACGTAAACGCCCCATTTCAACAATTTAAGGAATTATATTTGTTTTATTACGAAAAATAAGAACAGAAGTAAAGGCAGTGATCAGTAATCAATACAATTGCCCCACAGCTTGATGCTAATGGACAAGAAGTACAGATCCAAATGCACGTCATGATAATACAAAAAAAACGGTTCAAGCGGAAGTTTCGCACAATTGGCAAAATGGCTATGCATATGTATATCGAAAGACTATAACAAATAAACACCACGACAGAAGAACCGCATTGAGTAAAAGGTTTCTATACTAGTGTTGGATGTGTAGGCTTAAATCGATTTTATATGACCGATATCCTCGCACTTAGTTCTGTCGAGATTACTTTCTGTACGAACAAGTCAAGCAGTATTATAATTCAAGTAATGATAGACCTACATTATATTCTGCATCAGATACGATGACATCATTTGTAATTGATTTTAGTAAGTTTCCACATCTGTCGACGCGGTCAAACATGTCTCCAACTACGAAGCGACTCTTCTCAACAATATCGGATTGTAAGGTGTATTGACTGGCTTGTACTTGTGTTTCCCCGACTTGTAAAGCTACGATTTGTGGATTGATATGCTGCTTCACAGGTTGCAAAGTTGTAGCCCGATGCTCGGCCTGAAAAATAAATGGTATATAAATATTTCTTTTTCAAGTTGTGACTGTTAAAGCATAGTGATATTTCCCTAATCCCCCCCCCCCAATATGTCTGTATAATTGATATATAAGTTTTATCAAATATCGTTGATGTTTTATTCCATTGCCGTTATGACGAACAAATGTATATTTGTGGGTAAAAGCAATGAAACATAGGGAACACAGTCTAGTGAAATTGCCGCAGTCATTATTTCCAATATTAAACGCGACAATAAAACTATGATTTCGCAGCGCATATCCTTATTTTTAAGGCATAATTTTAAATATTTTCAAACATATATTTTGGTTTCAATCATCTTTTCAACTATTTACATAGGTTTGAACCCATAACCGTTTTAAATATGTTTGGTAGTTTATGTAAAATTAAAACAAACCACAAGAAAACAATCCACTCTCCCACTGCAAGATATTCAAATATAGTGCTGCTAAAGCTGACAAAAAAGAATCAAAAGGAAGCCCAGGTACAGCAACAATCATTATGGAAATTAAGGGTATGCTCAAAGTGACCAAAAGGAATGAAGCACCTATATAAAGAACTTAAGTGAAATTTCAACGTCAAAAGCTTAATGCCCGAGTGACAATGTCTTTCTCAAACATAATTAAATGACTATTTAAACAGAGATATTAGAATTACACACAGGAAATACCAAAAACAAAGTTGAAGACGTTTCTACTCTTGGCACCCACTGGAAGAGAAGACACCTCACAAAGAAACTGTACTTGCATAATACTCTACTTTACTTTCAGACATCTGATATGTGTTTAATTGCAGTTGTCATATCAGTGCTTTCTGCTTGAGATTTGTACATCAAACAAACAATCTACAGTTTCAGCAATTAAACTGTATTACAATCTTCGAAGCAGTTTGCGGGAGTATTCAATTGAACCTTCCTTAAGCCGATGAGCCCATCTCAGATGGATCTGTATTGATCCTTGCTGTAAATCATCAAGCGATCAGAGTGTAATAGATGAAGATCATCTCATGTATGTCAGGGTGTTATCGTTATATTAGTATTCAGGAAAACAACAATACATAAAATTAAAATTTCCTACCTCTGGTTCAGTAACTATTTGATTAGCTTCATTTAGCAGCGTTTCTTTGGCTCTTAAAATATCGCTTCTGTCCTCAACATTACACTCCCGTTTGCTTTCAGCAGTGTTTGGCGACTTCATGGAGACATCAACTAGCGCTGTATTGGATTGTTCATCAATTGTTTTAAGGCTTTCACATTCGACTTTGGAATCATCCAGAGGTCCATTCTGCAATTTTGAACATCTTAATTATGCTCATGATTGCAATTTTTTTCAAAAACCATTTGATAAGATCTAGCTTTTTTAACATTTTCATTTTTCGTCATTATGTAGTTCACCTTTTTAATTTTACCTGGTACTTCAAGCATACTGTTTTCATTTTCACAAATAAAAGCAATCACATGGATCTGTATTGATCATTGCTGTAAAGCTTAAATCGACCAGAGTGTAATAGATGAAGTTCATCTCATGTATGTCAGGGTGTTATTGTTATATAAGTATTCAGGAAAACAATATATACAATTAAAATTTCCTACCTCTGGTTCAGTAACTATTTGATTAGCTTCATTTAGCAGCGTTTCTTCGACGTTTAAAATATCGGTGCTGTCTTCAACATTACACTCCCTTTTGCTTTCAGCAGTGTATGGCGACTTCATGGAGACATCAACTAGGGCTGTATTGGATTGTTCGTCAATTGTTTTAAAGCTTTCACATTCGGCTTGGGAATCATACAGAGGTCCATTCTGCAATTTGAAACATCATAATTATGCTCACGATTGCAAGTTTTCAAAAAACATTCGATAAGGTCTAGTTATTTTAACAATTTCATTTTTCGTCATGTTGTAGTTCACCTTTTTAATTTTACCTGGTACATCAAGCATACTGTTTTCATTTTCACAAATAAAAACAATCGACGCTACTATTTCTTTGCCGTTTAAATAAATGATTTTGATATTAACTTTACACTGGAAGGATTTATTTTATTTTCAATGACACACGCATCACAATATCTAAACCTTGTTTGCATATGCAAAATAGTAGAGTAGTCAATACTCAGGAATCTAAACAATTACTTATACACCTCCGGTCAACGAAACCAAAGCGAAAGAAGCATAAACAAATAACATCATCACCAGAAGCAGAAAGCCATAACACGTGGTTTCCAACAATATGGCTAAGTTGCCATACAATATAATAAATGTATTAGCGCTAAATACACAGAGTGACAAAAAAGAACGGAATGATACCTTGAAATTGTGTTGTTGTCGAGTCTTCTTTTTTAATCTCTGTATTTGTTTGAGATTTATGTTGCTGGAGATCTTGGACTGGTGAGTTAGATATTATACATGCTGTCTGAAAAGAATACTTACCTAAAGCAGAAGTAAAGCAATGATCAGATATAGCTACAAAGATGAAACAACGTTAAAGACTCGTCCGCATGAAACAAGGGAAATGCTGGAGCAAAAGGAAACCAAGAGTTTGACTCCGAGATCCCGACCAGAGACCTAAGCCACAAAACTCACCTGGAAGAACCTGGAAGCTCTGTGCGTTGGTGGGATTGGACTATTTGCGTATTTTTCAGGAGTTGTATCAACCTTTTCCCAGCTACTGTAAACACCATGGGATTTAGGGGTTTCTGTGTCCATAGTAGTGTCATCTCTTAAATTCAAGCCTGGCTGCACGTTTTCCAAAGTGGCAATACTTTGTATACTAGAGGACTGTTCTTCTTTGGTGGAAGGAAAGACACCTGATAAAAATGATGAATTATATTTGAGTCAAGCGGGTCTGCAGCCTTATTCTGCTGCCGGCTTCTCGAATGGAAATAAAAAACAACATGATTTGTTGATTTGCCGTCCCTGTCAACACTATTTATGTCATTTTGGAGACGTTGCATCCAATTTTGTGGGACTTTTACCCGACAGTGAGATGAAAAGACTTCTCAATCCCTTATCCCAATGAAACCAAAAGGGTTTATAAACAAGGATGGGCCGACTCGCAGCAATTTTCCCAGACAGGTTTTCTTTTGCCCCAGCATTTCTGTTGGTGTATGCTGTCGAGTCCTCAACCTTGTTTCATCTCTGTAGTTTATTTATTTATATGTTACACTGTCTATCTAGCAATGAATTGAATCTAATTAAGATTCATTAATGGAAAGCGCTGTCAGAGGTGTAATAGGCATATATATGGTTTACTTTCAACTTGAAAGCCAAAAGAAGAAAGACTGAAAACATATATTGATATCAAAGTATTAAAATCACATCCAGCGAAAATTCTGTGACGACTGATTTAAATGCTATAACATGCTATAGCCTTAAGCGTTCCATCTTTCTAATACATGCAGTGCTGAATTACCACATTCCTAGATAGCCATAAGCGTTTCATCTATCTAATACATGCATTGCTGAATTACCACATTCCTAGATAGTTTCAGTTTGGGCTTTCGCCAACTACATCGAATACTAATGGGGAAACAACTGGGGAAAGATGTTTTTATCTAGCATGCTTCACAAAAACTGCATAATAATGCTAGCTGCATGCTATTACCTGGTGCTCTTGATGATCTGCCTTGGTTCTGATAATGAAAAAAAAACTGCGATAAAAAGAATAATATTTTTTTGCGTTTTGTGTAGTTACTGTTGCTATGAAGCAGAAGTGTAATAATATGCTAATATGAAATCCTGTGATATTCTTTTTTAATCAAGCACTTACGTTTACAGAAAAGGATGAACTGACGGGTCCCCGGCGAATGTAAGGGATCTTCAGGTAGGTGTCACCGAACGCTTCATAGTATAAGGGGTGGGGATCTGAATGGTTTCCGATGTATAAGGCCTTTCATGAAGGTGAGGGTTGAGGCAAAGTCCCAACTCACTCCTCTGGACATTCTAAGCCCCTCGACTGAATGTGTCTAATCATAAGAAATTATCCTGCACAATTTCATATTCATAACCATCAGTCCCAAAATGTCAGAACACTTTGTCAAGCTGTTACTAAGTACTTTAGCTCGCAACCTACACCTAACCAGTTTTTGGTCAAGTTGAAGTGTGAAATTGATTGTTTATACAAGTTAGTGATAAGATCACTGTAGCCTGCTAATAGCCCCATAAATCTCTTCAGAGCTACATGAGGTTTCAGTCACAACAGATGGATGCAGTTCTGAAAGAAAATACCTTGCTATATTTTAACTCACTGGATGCGTGAGTCCAAACTGAATTTTATTGGGAAGTATAAAAAAAAGACAAAACTTTAAATCCTTCTAAAGATGCCAAGAAAAACTCCATCAAAAATATGAACAAAGTCTTCCTATTTATGGCTTTTTTGTTATCATCCATTAACTGCTTAAAAACACACACACACATTCATTTTAAATAGGCCTTTGCCAACAGTGTAGACCCAGATCAGACTCTTAAAAATGTGACATTTGAAAAGGGTCTACAATATTTGCCATATACACATATCAGTAATATAGTATCCACATCAGGAAAACGCCTATATATTTCTGACCCCCTTGAACCCCACTTTTATATATATATATATAGTAAGGGGTAACTCTTATTTTTCTTATTTCTGTTCTACAATTCTACAATGTGGAGTGGGGCTTGGAGAAATAGATTTGGCTGCACGATGCTTCGACGCAAAGCTGACACTGACCGCACTTGAGAACTGGTAATCCGCTTAGGAGGTCTAAGCCTGCCCAGGAAAATTGCTATGAGTTAGCCCGTCCATGCTTATAAACCTTAATGGTTTCATTGGGCGGCAGGGATTGTGTGATTTTTAATCTCAATGTCGGGTAAAAGTCCCACAAAATTGGAAGCAATGGCTCCAAAATGACATAGTGTTGACGGGGACGTTAAACTTCAAATCAAACAAACAAACAATGTGGAGTGTGCGTACTCGTTAGAACCACCACGGTGAGGCGTACTATACCCACAATCTCTAACATACTGTACCCACAATCTGTATTTTGAACAGAAGTAAGATTTTTTTTCCTTCTTAAAAGTTTCGTTTTTAGGCGGTAAAATTTACAATCTGCATGTATTTGTATTGGCTTGTTTTATGAACGGGTAGCAGAATGAACCTTTTTGGTTGGTTTGGGGCATGGCTTGAGATGTCATTTCATCTCAGTGTCGGGTAAAAAGTCCCCAAAAAACTGGAAACAGTGTCTCCAAAATTACCCAAATAGTGTTTAAGGTGACTTTAAGCCACTTTAAGCCACTTTTCAATCAAATTAACAAATATGTTATCATGGAAGACCGTGCCCTACTGTAAGCCTACCCAGTGACGTCAGATACACGATATCTTAAGCACTTCTCTTACCCTTAATATGCTCTGTAAAACAGCATTCTGAAAATGTTGTCTGTTTTTGTCGTCTGCTTCATGGCCTTTCAAACTTTCCAAACATATTTTAGTGTGGATCCTGATTAGGAGCACTCTGATCTGGGTCCACACTGATTGCAAAAAATACTATCAAAGTTACAAGCAAACAAAAAGTAGACAACAGTTGTTATTATTGGCATCTTGTGGGTAAAAATAAAACTTAGCATTTTTCTGGCTTAAACATTTCCATCGGGACTTGGAGATATATGGGCCGCATGGTGCTCCTACACAGTGGTCAAACTGACGACACATGGGTACTGGTAAACCGCTTGGAAGGACTAAGCCTGCACAGGCAAAGTGACATGATAAGACCGTCCAATGCTTATAAGCCTTTTGGTCTTATTATGCGGCAGGACTTGAGATGTCATTTTATCTCAATGTCGGGTAAAAGTCCCACAAATTTGGAAGCAACGTCTCCAAAATGACCTAAGTAGTGTTGATGGGGACGGTAAACCTCAATTCAAACGCATGGTGAGCTGCACCAAGCTGTTTTTGAAAGCCAATACTTCATTTGTTTGCTGACGTAACCATGCCCGTTTGATCGGAATCAATCATTAGGTTAAGGAGATATAGTGCTTCAAACAGACTACATGACAGAAACGATTATGTTCTATGTTCAAGGGCGATAACTCCAAAAGTAGGAAAATCAGAGTTAGTGTTCATAATAATGTTCTACAAGTAGTCTAATGGTGCTCTACATACCTCTGAAGTTTCATGGAAATATCTCAAAGGGTATCGGAGTTATGGAGCGGACACGCAACTATGACAGAAATGACCATGTTCAATGTTCAAAGGACAATAACTCCAAAAGTAGGAAACGGAGAGTTACATATGTTCTTCATGTCGTCTGAAAGTGCCCTATATATCTTTTAAGTTTCGTGAAAATATCTCACATGGAATCAGAGTTATGGAGCGGACACGAAACTGATAGAAAAAGCTGTATTCAAAGTTCAAAGGGCAATAACTCCAAAAGTATGGAAATCAGAGTTATGGTTGATACGTTCTGCACGTCATCTCATGGTGCTTTACATATCTGTGAAGTTTCCTGTAAATATCCCAAACGTAATCGAAGTTGTGGAGCGGACACGAAACTATGACAGAAATGGCTATGTTCAATGTTGGAAGGGCAACAACTCCAAAAGTAGGAAAATCAGAGTTACGGTTCAAATGTTCTGCTCGTCGTCTGATAGTGCTTTAAATATTTGTAAAGTTTTGTGAAGATATCTAAAATGGTATCAATGTTATGGAGCGGACACAAAACTATGAGGCGCTGACGGACGGAATGACGGTCTCTCAAAGCTTCGGAGGGTATAACATAATACCCGGCAATGTTTTGAATGGCGGTGCATAAAAAGGGGGGAGGGGTGCGAATTTCAGTTAATTTGCAGGGGGCAAAAAACCGCAAATAAAAATCAAAAATGAGTTCCTTGCGCAAGTCTGAGAACAGTTTTCAAAAAAAGCGGGGGGGGGGGGGTGCACGTCTCTCCACCCTGTATGCGGGCCTGCATCAACAGGTAGAATGAACCATTTTTGAAACATATCACTGAAGGGTCTGTGTGTGTGTGTGTGAGAGAGAGAGAGAGAGAGAGAGAGAGAGAGAGAGAGAGAGAGAGAGTTTAAACTATGACTGGTGGGACTGAGAGAGAAGAGAGAGAGTTGAAACTATGACAAAAAATGTAGAAATCGATGGATCTACAGTTTGCAGCTGGATAAAATATTATACATGTAGCACAGAATGCGTTGTATATGAGGTTAAGCATTATCAAGGAAATATTGTTGGTTCAGAAAGATGAATTTGTTGCTGTTTGATTTTGTTTGTTTGATTTGTCGTTGAATATACGTGTATACAGAAGGGAGATAATTAAACATATTAACAAATGACAAGTAAACACATGTTATTTGGAAAACTTTGACGGAAAATGCTACTATATTTTTTTTCAGACAAAAATGTACTAAATACTTTCTTATAATGAAGCGTTTTAACGAGTACCCAAATTATACCCACAGTATATGCTTGCTATTGGCCGCGTGACTATCACTGACCATCTGACTGCCGCCGCCCCTGAACAAAATCAAGTTTATAGCATCGATAGTCGCCTCCCTAAGACGTCAGAGCGCTGCGTTAAAAGTAAATTCAGGACTGTGCTCGTGTACTTGGGCATTGGCAAACAGTGTATACCTAATCAGACGCCATTTAACTGTCTGATCAGGGCTAATGTGTTTGCTTAAAATACTGGAATTGAAGGGTTTTTGTTTGTTTGATTTGAGGTTTAACGTCCCCGTTAACACTGTAAAGGTCATTTTGGTGACGTTGCTTCCAATTTTGTGGGACTTTAATGACATCTCAAGCCCTGTCGTCCAATGAAACCAATAGAGTTTATTAGCATGGACGGTCCGCCTCGCACCGCGGTTCCTGGAGAAGCTTAGATCCTCTAATCGGTTTACCAGTACTAGTGTGCGGGCCGGATACAGCTCTGCGTGGAAGCATCATGCCGCCCATATATTTCTTCAAGCCCCTATGGGCGGGGGCCAGGAATTGAAGGGTAAAACGAACAGGTAGATTCTCAGTCTTGGACTATTTTCCCAATTACTCCACCAGTACCCTCAGTGCTTTGATAAAGTCTCTCCCTCTCTCTAGAGACAGGGGTTATGGACTTTGTGATAAGGAATTGCTAACACACAGACAGTGTTTATTTTGTAAACATTCTGTGAAAAATTATAACTTAAGCTGTCATTAAGCCACTGGATGTGGTAATTTGAGCTTTCCAAAGAAATAGGAGGAATCCTGAGGTTGCGGTATATAGTATAAGGACACACCCGGACAAAATTTGGGTGGACATCAAGATGAAAGGCAGCAAAACCAATAAGTCGCCCCCACTTCAATTGAGAGACTTAAATGTAGCTATGTAAACGAAACTAACATTTACCTTTCTCCATGGTAGGTTGGTATCATTGTAGTCATAGCGAAGTTCTTCGCCAGCCGCTATATCTCTTAGTGCAAACAAACAGAGATGGGGACGTTTGTTTACCACCACAACGCTCATTTTACAGTTCTCTTCGGGATCTCCGTGGGCAGCATCGTTGACCATCCTTCCCGCAGAAAATACATCCAAGGTTGCATCAATACTGAAATGATATTTAGAGGAGAACATTTCAGATATATGGTGATTACAAGACATCATTCAATATCGGAGCCACAGTAACCCTCATCCTGCTGGATAAATTATTTTTGTCGAATCCATTTGAGTATCAACATGTCAAATTACTTGATATTAGGTACTATTTCATATTCATAAACGGATTATCATTGATGATTCTGATCGGGTGGCTAGACTTAATATGTCATTTTCTCTGGATCTACGCTGTTTTCAAACATAAGACTGCATATAGTTGTCTTGTCTTACACTGAAATTCATCTTTATTATTATTTATTTATTATTTTATTTATTTAATTATTCAATTGCTTTTTCCTTTTGCCTTTCTTTTCATTTTTTTCTTTTATAATCAGGTTCGCTTCTTAATACGACATGACAGCAAATCCTAAAATTCATGTCAATGCATGTAACGTGTTGTCTTGTATCATGTATAAACAGTATAAAAATAAATATATGTGTTAACGATACATAAATAAAACTAAGAGATATACCTACCACAGGGACTTTTCCTTGTATTTAAAAAAGAACATGAAACTGCCCTGCTCTTCTCTATACGTTTTTTCGTTTCTTTTGGCATCTTGGTAGCTTATCAGATCTCCTCTATACTCGAGCAGAAAGTCTCCTTTTCTGAATTGTTTTGAGGAAAAAATACCGTACCCTGCAAGTCAATGAAGTAAAGTAAAAATAATATGTTTTATTGGGCTGACGAGAAGTCAATGTGACATTTTTAATTTATCAACGGCATTCATGCGCAAAAAATAACTGAACAACAAAACTATCTCGATTCTGCCAAGGACCATAATATATGTTTAAAATGTATGAAAATAGCAAAACTTCCTTTTAAGCGGTATGAAAGGCCATATTTTGCACATGTGAGTTAACGTAATGAATAATATGAATTAGAAATAACAGATCTCGGGTCGATGCTTAAGGCCGGAGACAAAAACATGCCTTGCATTATTTGGTCATCCTCGGGTTTGGATACTTCACTCTGTATAAGCTCTCTTTATCAATAACCGCTCTAATGTCACGAATGTTACCAAGAAAGACGGAACATAGACATATTAGCTCCCTTTTAATTTCGGGTGAAAAAAAGGCTTAGCGTATGCCTGACCAATACCATGGTGTGTGATGGTTCCGCATCCTTCCTCTTATGAACCGCATTGCAATTATTCTTCGCGATTGCCACCGCTTCCTCGAGAATGAAGATGATGAAGAATCCAGAAAGTGAGGTTACTTTGCATTTGTTTGCGTGCTTATTTACAGGACTGCTATCTGTGTCTGCGTAACTTTAAAATGATCTTTCTACAACTCAGAATGCAATTTATGTGTCCTTTTGTAGTGGTTTCGCCACGGCATTACGATTTCGAAGGCCTGTGATTGTGGTTTTCATCATTAGTTGCTGTTTGTCAGCTTAAATTTAAGACCATAGGGCTTACATATAGCATCGAAAAGTGTGCGTGGGCAGTTTTCATTTGCTTTTACCAGTTCCATATATTAGCAAATGTTGACATAAACTACCTATGATTAACGATCGGCTCGATATGAGTGAAATAATCTTGAAAGGGCCGTAACCCCCCCCCCCCCAAAAAAAAAAAAAAAAAAAAAAAACACTGGTCTTTTTCAAAGAATCAAATTTACAAGTTGAGACAGGGGCCGCTTCCTGCTTTATCGAGACTCCCCTTCCCAAATTTAAAAGTCTGTTTGCTCCGCCTCTAATTCGTATTTAATATTACGATATTCTACGCAGCCAGGCTTTTTACAGACTGGTTCATTTTCATATCTAATATGGACTCTGCCGACGCTGTTCTCGTTATTTTTCTCTTAATTTAGTAGATCTAGCATGGATCTTTATCTAAAATTTACGTCTTCAGAGGTCAAGGTCTAAGGACACTTTGCCAACATGCACAGCGTCTACCTTGTGCGTAAGTGCATCGGTCTTACGTATGTGATTGTTTACCGTCTGCCTGAGTCTGCCTTTTACTTTTTTTCTTTTAATTTGATAATTCATGTCGCGAAGGATATGCTACCAGTTTTGGCTTAGTAGGAAGGATGCGGATCAGACCTGATTTTCAAAAATTAAAATATATTCTATTTCACAGCACCAGGCGCATTCTACTTCACGATAACATGCCTATATACTTTTGACCCCCTTGAACTCCACCTTTATACAGTAAAACTGGGGTTAGCAGAGGTTAACATTATTTTTCTTTGTCGGATCTAAAACATTGATTATGGCTACTCGATAGAACTGGCTCAACGAGGCGGTTCTATCGAGCACGCAAAACCTATGTTAGGAGAAAAAGTAAGGGGAAATATCACGTTTCTTTTTTAAAATCTACTTTTTCCTTTAAAATTTGCAATCTATTGCATAGGCGTGTTTTCGTAATGTATTGATATAGAATGCTTTGGAGGAGTTGCCCTTGTATTAAAAATGTGTCGTTTCATGTGAAGTAATAGTTTGTTCAAAATGTTCAGAATGTTCCCTCCTGAGCATGTATCAAAAGTTTTAGAGAAAACATATCACTTTCTAATCTGGCTGGTGCAGAAATTAAAAACAATTGTCTTTTCATCATTCTGTCATCTATCATCTGGTAGACAGCCTTACGTTCCAAGGCGGTTCTTCTTTGACGGTTTATTTGTGTGACTGTTTGTCAGTAACTGTACGTATCGCTTATATATTTTTGCCAGTTGGCCATTTTGTGGGGCGGTAACTGTCTATTTGGCTTTCCTCTGTTATTGTTTCCAAAAGGGTCTAGGCGCTTCAATTTTGTGCTTTATTCCCTTTGGTGTCTCTGTTGGGAGGTTTAAACTAATTGTTTTGATTCCTGATCATTGTTTTACATCTTCTTTACTCGCTTTTTAATTTCACCGTTTTTTGTACACTGTATGCGGAGTTTGGGGAATAGTTTCCATGTTTCGATATGCGAGGAAGCGGCGCTGGTCGTGAACGATGTCTGTAGCGCGGGAAGCGGAACGATCATACACCGTGAATATGCCAAGTAACTCGACACGAGGCAGTATAATTTGTATTTTGTGCATCAAAGTTACATTTATCCGACCTAATTCACGGTCTTTTCGCATTCGTCTACACTTATTGGATTCAGGCATTGGACATCATTTATGTATATAATAAGTACATCAAAACTTCTATGGCTCGAAACCAAATGGAACGCTTACACAGGCAATTTCTAAATCGTTCCGGTTTTCTAGAAAAAAAAGTCCCACAGCTGCAAATATAAATATATTTGGCTTTATACAGGGAGAGTTTCCTTATTTTTTTACGAAATATATGCTGTGCATAGTTATAAGAATCGCCTCTATAAACCGATTCTAATGAGAGTATATACAACCTTTATCTATAGTTAAGCTAATCGAAGATGTTCCTTTAATGCAACCTGATTTGGTGCTATGGTTAACCCTCAGTGACTCGAACTGTGTCGATGCAATTTTCAAAATCCGAAAGGTGTTTGAGCCATTGAAGTTCGACTGCTATAATAAGTACCTATGTAGTTGTTGATATGCTTTTCTAGAAATCCATCTGGATCCACCCTGTTCTCGCAAACTGTTCTAGCCAATTCTAATTGATTTGACTTAATTGAGTGTCTGTCCCTTCAATGATAAACATGGCAAAAACAAGAGATTATAATGTCAAAATATATAACTTTAGGCTACTGAAAGAGATATTCATAATTAAAGAGCTGAGTGGAGTAGATTTAATGAATTCTGACATTAACAATTTAAAATATCCCCAGATTTAACATTCGCAAGTAGATTGAAAATAATGCCTGACATGTAAAATGACTAATTGGCATATAACGTAAATGACCATGTGTTTAACGGCCCGGCCAATACTATTCAGATCATATCGAGCTGGTCAGTAAACGAATCAGAGAGAACGAATGAAGCCCAAAGTAAAATAAGAAATACTGACTCTTCCATGGCATAACTTCTGTTGTGGTTAATAAAGACTAATTACTGATATAGTTTTTTGTTTTAACGTGTGTTATATCTCAATGTCGAGTGAAAGTCCCGCCAAATTGGAGGCAATGTCTCCAAAATCACTTATACAGCGTTGACGGGGACGTTGAACCCCAAATCAAACAAAACGAATTATTTCGTTATGAATAGCGTATTGGCTAATTTGTATGGAAAAGAGTCTGCCGCTGCCGTTATGCCTTTCATTTTGTAATGTTCAAATTATTATATCCTTTATTTATTTTTTTTATTTTTTCTCTTTGGTGTCTACGTTGAAATGATATATTCCTGATCATTACGGTCACTTATGTTTTTCAAGCATAACGGTGCACATTCCATTAATAGAAACTTGCCAACTGCAATTTCGAATCGGCGGAATGGAAAAAAATACCGTAGAAAATAACTCATCATCAACCCCCACCATCACGGCAGATATCGAACCAGCGACCTCAAGATCACCAACCGCCGCATTATCATTTTGACTTGCATCCAATTGACCTACCCAAGAACACTCCGGTAAAATCCATTTTATACAGTGAAACGTGGATTCTGCAGAGGTATAATTTTGCTTTAAGGTGCCGTTTAAACGTCCAAACCTTGTTTGGATCTTTAACCCATAAATGCCTGGCGGTACATTTTCGGGGCAATGCCAACCAGCATAGATCACGATAAGACATCTGAACTGAGTTTACACTGTTTGCTCAGAAAGCGTATATTTTGTAAGATTTACCACCAACTCAACAAACCTGACACCCCTATAGATGGGAAATGGACATTTTCAAACTTATTAGGTGGAAGATAGCATTGCCATATATGGGTTAATTGATTAATTTGAGGTTTAACGTCCCCGTCAACACAATTAAGGTCATTTTGGAGACGTAGCTTCCAATTTTGTGGGACTTTAATGATGAAATGACACCTAAATCACTGCCACCCAATAAAACCAATAGGGTTTGTATGCATGGATGGGCCGACTCGCAGTAGTTTTCCTGGGCAGCCTTAGACCCTCTAGGCAGATTAACAGTACTCATGTTCGGTCGATATCAACTCTGCATGGAAGCATTTTGCAGCTCATCAATTTTTCCAAGCCCCAATGGGCGGGGCGGATATATGGGTTAATAAGAATATTATTAACGTTTTTCTTCCAAAAATAACATGTTTACAGCCATCATAATATGAGATTATCTTGAACAAGTCTATGAAAATTAAAAGCCCTAAGCCCCACTTTATAAACAGAAAACAGGGGATCACAGATGTATACTTTTTTTCTAATTTTTCTTATATCTGCTCCAAGACATAGCTTAGGTGTGGATACACATTGAGAACTGCCTCACAAAGGCGGTTCTAATGATCACCCACTACCTACTTTTGCAGTATGAAAAGAAATAAACTCACGGATTTTGCTTTGTTTGTAATGAGTTCAACAGCACAAACAACACCATTAAGTGCATATCGAGCCAACCATGCTTTTTTCCTGGCATAACGAAACATGCCTATACGAAAACATTGCCAATTTTGGCCAAAAATGCAAATTTTAAGATTAAAAATTGTGATATATTTCTTATTTCTGCTCAAAACATAGATTGTGGGGACTCGATAGAGCCGCCTATGTTTTAGATCAGAAATTAGAAAAATTATGTATACCCCCTTAAACCCCAGGTTTACTATATTACTATATAAAAGTGGGGTTTAAGGGTGTCAAAATTGTACAGGGATGTTTTCGTGATGGGCAAAATTATACATAAGCGTTTAATGCCCATCCCTCCACCAGAAATTGACAACTGCCGTTCTTGATTCGCGGAAAGGTGACAATGACCGCAGAAAATATTTATTGTCAATCTTGCTGACTCGGCAGGTATCGAGCCCGCTACGTCTCGGTCGCCAGTCAGTGCGGTATAATGTTATACAATGTAATATAATTCACGTGTCAAGTAGTTCATTTATAATACATCACGAAAACAGGCCTATATAATTTTGACGCAATCAAACCCCACTTTCATAAAAAAATCTGGGGTTTGCAGGGGTATACATTATTTTTCTTATCTCGGATGTAAAACATAAGTTGTGGGTATTCGATACAACCATCTCAATGGGTCGGTTCTATCGAGTACCTACAACTTATGTTTTGGGTAAAACTTATGAAAATATCAGTTTTTCACCTTAAAATATACTTTTTTCGACGCTAAAATCTGCAATGTATTTGTAAAGGCGTGTCGTTATGTATTGTTCCATAAAAATACAGAATAAATATTTACCTTTTTCTTATTCTTTCCGAAGTTCGAGTTGCCATTCCCACGGTTTTTAATCAAATGAACGTATAATTATAAATAGCAGACAGCGTATGAATTTCTACTGCAGAAACGCGGAGCCGAGTTTTGTCGTATACACACCGAAAATGTTGAAAACTAATCACCAAGCGCGCTGTGTGTCGGTGTGCATGTCTGAACCATACAAAACGGGGAGGACGTTTAAAATTGCGGGAAACATATTTTTATAGCATAGTTAGGTCAATAAACTCGATTTCTGCAGTAATTCAAAACGGGGAGCTCCCCGTTAGGAGGTGTCTCCCCGGTACGTTGGTGTGTAATCATACGAAACTCCCCGATACGGACCTTTTACAAACGCACACACACACACACACACACACACACACACACACACACACACACACAACAACAACA